>CM074525.1:7365356-8565356 GCA_037379345.1 Perna viridis
TCAAGTTCAAGTACATTGTACTTCACACTTAAGGATGTAGACCTAGGGTAAGGGACATAACTCATGAAATCAGTGATATGCTTGTATCATATTCAATTTCACCAAAGCCTCTTTAGCTTTCGTTTGAAGCAGAATAAAATGAATCCAAGTTAATTAGATGCTTACATAAGATTAATGTAAAATGCTGAATACAAACGTTCCAATGCTTTTTAAGAGTTAAGTCCCTTACCCTAGGTCTACCTCCTTAACATCAAGAGTTATTGCTTAACTAAGGTAGAATGTTCAGGATTTGAATGCTAGGTCGTATTGCCCTATAATTTCTTGTAGTGCTTCCATATTATAAATGATTAGTAGCTAAACTCAGCCAACCAACTTCTATATCATTATACAAACAACTGTATTCACCAATAACTGACTCAAATGACTATGTTTTAAATAATCCTGTGTAGTGCATTCAATGCAAATTAACCTGTTTATAAAGACAACCTGTCTTATATGACCATAATAACCCTGTGTAGTACATTCTATGCAAAATTAACCTGTTTATAATGACCACCTGTCTTATATGACCATGATTTTAATAACCCTGTGTAGTACATTCTATGCAAAATTAACCTGTTTATAATGACCACCTGCCTTATATGACCATGATTTTGCTTTGCCTTGGAAGGTTACGGATGACTGAACCACACTAATTTTATGTTTCAGGTTTGTCTTGCGAGGGTATATACAGAATCTCTGGAGTAAAGTCTAAAATCCAGCTGCTGAAGGAATGTTACAACAAGGGGCTCCCAGTGTTTTTAGAGGAACATGAACCTAACATTGTTGCCAGCCTGTTGAAGCAGTTTCTTAGAGAATTACCAGAACCTGTTCTGACAACGTGGCTCATGCCCAAGTTTGAAGAGGCTTCAAGTTAGTAATTTTTATTTCTCTGATTATTAACCGGGGTTCAGATTTACAATTAAGGCCTTGTCTTCATTTATTAGAGGTGGTTACCTTTTCAGTTTCTCCATATTTTTGTCATAGGCCTATTTTTGGCATTTTGCACAAAATAGAAGGTTGTGTTTTACTATTTACTATTTGGAATTTTCTGAAAGTCTTGTTTTGCTTTGTTTTTTTTTTTTTTTGGCATGCATTTTCTCAGTTGTTTGCATTTTTGTACTTCTTGCATCATATTAATAGATGATACTATACACATACTGCCTGTAGTAGAGGATGTTATGTTGCAGTATCACATGAGGTAAATATATTACACGAAACAAAGTTGAGGGTGATATATTTACAGAATGTGATACAATGCGTTGTATCATATTATATATGTGTTATATTATATTTTTTTTTTCGAGGCTGAATTTTCTTTCTTTTTTATTTCTTAAGTGTTTCTCAGTTTATAAAAACCAAACATCTGTACTTACACAATAAAAAATAACTTTATAATTCCTTTATACAAGAAATTCCATTATAATTTCACCATTTTTGTTGCTAAGTGCCAATTGTTGACAAAATACTGATAATTGTTAATTGTATTTTTCAATTTCTATCTTGACAAAAATGTAATTTCTGACTAATTTGAAAATGACCAATTATTGATGAATAATTGTTAAGTAGGAACGATAACCTTCAGAGGAATTTTTTTTACACAAAATATGGCGGCAAATCTTTGTTTTTGTCAGACTACCAACAACCAAAAATCGCCTTGGAAACAATATCACAGCCAATTAGACAATGTAAACATTGTAATTCTGGATTTAAGATGTAATTGGATTTGAACAATATATGGGGTAGCCATTTTGTGATATGAATGAGCAAGTCATTTAACACATTTTAAAATTTGGTAGGTTTCAATAAAACTACAGACAAATTTTTATTTCGAATTTGATTGATTGATTATTGGGGTTTAACACCCGAGCAGCAATATTTCAGCTATATTCAGGCGATTTCAAATTTTAACAATATGTAATGTATGTGATGCAGAGTATAGTATGTATTATAAGTACTGATACTTGTAGTTTTGAAGAGTGAGAAGAGTAAAGTAGAAAGATTTCACAAACTGATCCACGATTTACCTAAACCTAACAGACTGTTGTTATCTTGGATGATTGTCCACATGACACATGTCATAGAAAGGGTAAGTATAATAGGGCCTTCATTTATAGATATATATACTAGAAGTGTCAGCCCCTGTAAGAATCAGGCAGTGGGTGAAACATGGTATGAAAAAAAACCATCAATTTGATTGTGTAATTTGACAATTTGCACCATCAAAATCAAGGACAGAAGACACTATTTTCCATATCATGTTGGTGCATTGAGTTATGATTTCACTGAAATGCACTGAAAAGGAACATTTCAAGGGCAGATAACTCCGTCAAAAACCTCATTTTTCTAACATTCTATTGAAAAATTTCTTAGCAAAGCCAGTGATGCAAAGATCAAATAATGATATTTTCAAATAGAGAATGTATCTTATTAACACTTACACTTACATACATTTATATCCCTCCTCCTCTTTTATGTATTTTTATGGTAATTTATGTATTTACACATTCTGATATCTACTGTTTGTGGATTGATTGATTGATTGATTGATTGTTGGGGTTTAATGCCCAAGCAGCAATATTTTAGCTATATTCAGGTGATGAACATGAAATGGGGGATAAAATGAACATGAAATGATGTACTGTTTGTGGAAAGTATACCTTTTGAAATTATTATGTTTCAATATATACAGCTGGTACAGTTTGGCACTGTCACTCCTAAATAGACTTTAATTAAGTAGCTGTCTTTGTAAGAATCATGCAAAATCTGAATAATGTGATACATCCCAAAAAAGGCTACATATTGTTGTTTTTGTAATTAGTTGTTTTATGGGTCTATACTATGAAATGTGTAATAATTCATTGAAATTTGCCTGCTCTTAGGAGATAATCGACATTGAAAATACAGTAGATTCTATTGTATTTGAGCACCATTTACAGAGTTATCTCCCTTAATTTTGAAATCTACAGTGCATTCTATATAATTTTTATCTCCTAAGAGCACGGGTTATTTGAAAATCCACATGTTTCTTTCTGTTTACTATGACATTTCAAACATAAAAATATGTAGGCTTTTTACCCATGAATTGCATTTTGCATGATCTTTATCTGGAGTGCTACTTAAATTTGGTAGGCTGTATGGGTACAACATACGAATGTTTCGTCAATTCAGGAAAGTTTTTCTTGTTGCTTACTTAAGGAGGTAGACCTAGGGTAAGGGACATAACTCATGAAGTCAGTGTTAATTCTTGTATCATATTCAATTTCACCATAGCCTATAAAGCTTTCATTTGAAACCGAATTAAATCTGTCCAGGTTACTTTGATGCTTGCATGATATTGATGTAAAATGCTGAAGACAAACGTTCCAATAATTTTTATGAGTTGTGTCCCATACCCTAGGTCTACCTCCTTAAGTCAATCAATATTTGTTTCCAAATTTTAGAGAATTTGAACTCTTACATTTTTGCAGCAGCTAAAACCATACACAGGTGGGTGTACTGCACCATGAGTATAAAAGTTGCAAAAATCAACAAATGGGATAAATTTCCTCGAGTAAATTTTATGAAGTGTTTTATTGTTTATTTTTTACAGCAAAAAGAGAATAAGATGACATTACAGAATGTGTCCATTGTATTGAGTCCTACCATGCAGATAAGCCACAGAGTACTGAATGTACTATTCTCTCATGTTAAACAGCTGTTCAAACATACAGAACTTAAAAAGTAAGTGTGAATCTTCCCTTCCAAGCTTCTACAGACACAAAGCCCTGAGTGGCTCTTTTACATGATCAAATTTCTGTTTCTAGTATACAACGTCTATTGCATATATATAGATTGGTATTTTAAATGTACTGCAAGGCTAGGATCTTTTTTAACATATAGAACTTGAAAAATATGTCAATGTCTACAGTTAATGGTAAGAAGAAGACCACTCTAGCACATATTATTTCACTCAGATGGGCATACTTCATATAATTTAAGTAAAAGAAATATCGCCTTTATTTTTTTTTGTTTAAGAAAGCATAACAGGGTAAATAGATGTTTGTTTGTTTGTTGGGGTTTAACGTCCGAGCAGCAATATTCCAGCTATATTCAGACGATGAACATGAAATGAAAAAATGGATGGGACACAAGGATAATAGGGTCGACAAATTTTGATTGCCACTGGAAAAAGGGGGATGGGTAAGGTCGGGCAATTTAGCCTCCTGTGGTGGAGCGCAAAGGTTCCTACTCCTATCGAATACCACAGTAGGGTTCTTTAACGTGTGAGGAACAGACACAAAGCCCTGAGTGGCTCTTTTACATGATCAAACTTCTGTTACTAGTATACAACATCTATTGCATGTGTAGATTTGTATTTTAAATGTACTGCAAGTCTATCAACTTTTTCAACATATAGAACTTGAAAAATATGTCAATGTCTACAATTAATGATAAAAAGAAGACCACTCTAGCACATATTATTTCACTCGGATCAAAAGTAAAAGAAATATTGCCTATATTTTTTGTTCAAGAAAGCATAACATTGTAAATAGATATGATCTTTTAGGTAAAACAGTTTTTAATGAAATAAATATTTAGAATTTGATGGTGGTTTTTAAAAAGATTAATGAAAAGTAGCAATGCATCTGTGATTTATTTAGATACAAGCCACCTCTGCGACCAGCCCATTCCAAATGGTCACTAGAACTACCAGATAGTCCTGTCCAGTTAGAGGAGGAACTTCTCAAACAAGAGGCCCTCCTGAACAACCTTCATGAACAATTACAGTCTGGGGTCACAGATCAAGAAAAAGAGGAACAACTTTGGGAGGTTCAGAGGGTTGTGACTCAACTCAAGAGAAAGGTTGTAGATTTTCTCTTTTTGTTTTAAATTTTAACTATTCGTAAATCATAATTCTCAATAGAAATTTTAGTACTGATAATAACCTGAAATGGATAAGGCTATGCAGCATTTACTGAGAATTTGTATTTATAGTTTAGATATATATATATAAGTTGATTGTATATATGCTATCACCCTTATTAATTTATCTGCAGCAGTTTTTAAATCCTGGATTATTATGAAAAAATATCAAAATCACATTTCTTATCATGTTCAACTTTTCTAATGGGGCTATTCCTTGCGATGAAAATGGGCAAAACAATTTCATTTCTATGGAATGATTCTTAAATTCTCAATTACATTGGCCATAATTACCCATTTGCCAAATTTCATGAGTCATAATTTATTTTTTGAGTGGTTTGACACAACCCCACCAAAATGGAACCTGCATTATAGGGCCATATGTTACTCTAACTGCACAATGTCCTTTGTTTTGATGACAATTCTTCTAAGATCAGGTCAAAGGTCAATGCATATTATTGTTCATTTTTCCATCAGATTAAAATGGCTAGAAAAGGAGAAGTTAAGAGGAAATCAGATGAAGTGAGAAAATCGAGGAATTCCCAAGATGAAGAACTAAAATTAGAATTGAAAGAAATTCCTATAAAGCAACCAGCTCCCCAACCTCCTTCTCAAAATAGTAATGAAAAAGCACATGCACCTCAGCCTCCTTCTGAACCAACTGATGAAAAATCCCAAGCTGCACAGCCTCCATCTGAACTAATAAATGAAAAGGCACAAACAGTTCAGCCTCCATCTGAATCATCCAATGAAAAGGCAGAAGTGAAATTTGAGAATGAGGCAAAGCAGGACACAACTGATAAAAATAAAGGAGAAAAATTAGAAAAGAAAGTGAAACCTGAAGTTCAAAAAGAAGGCAAAAATGAAACAAAACATGAAACAATTTCTAGTCAAAATATTGAAGAAAAAATTGACAATGAAAGCAAGCAGGAAGAAAATAAAGAACCTGAGAAAAAGTCAGAGAAAATTGAAGATATGGATAAAAAAGAGTTAATAACTGAGAAACCAGTAGTTGTTACAAAAGAGAAGGATTCTATCAAGGCTACTGAAGAAAATAAGCTGCCTGAAGTTAAGGAACAGGTACATGTATCAGAGGAATCTGGCCCCTCTCCTGAGAGCTCTGGGGATGAATTTGAAAACCAGGTACTTTTAATAAGATATTTTATGGTTGACATTGATGTACAGTAATAACTGTCTATGTGACCACTTGTATTCAGCAATGAACAATGTCTAAAGACAATATATATCTTTTATTCTCTAAATACCAACACCTTTGGTACAGATCTAGAGATACTTGTGAACAACATACATACATAAAGAACAATGAGAGAACTACATGAACAATAAATCCAGTTTTTTAGTAAAATTTTAATTAATTTAAAGAAAGTCTTTTCTTTTGTTAATGATACAAATTAATGTACACATATTATTGAGAACAGAAAGATGATCAAGGTATTACTATATAGTGCAGTGTATGAAAATCAACCTGTGTATTAAGACAACATGTTTTATGTGACCATGATTGTTATCTCCCTTGGAAGGTCACTTAAAACAGGTTTGACTGTATATGCAGTATACTTTTGGTCTGCCAACTGTCTTCGTTATCTGTACAGATATATTGCATTTCTTTCTGACTGCATATACTGTGAAAGTACGTTTATTCGTGGATACCGATGTTAATGGATTAGGAAAGAAATACAAGTTCATGGATTCTTAAATTTGTGGAAATCTCCTTCTCATTGAGAATCAAATTTTGTGGTTTGGCCTACCCACAAAAATCACGAAAATTGGTACTCAACAAACAATAGTACTTTCACAGTGATTCAAAGAATTTTCTTGTTAATTTGAAAAGCATTGTGTATATTATCAATTTGGCAAATATATATACACTGTATAACCTTACATTAAGGACATAACTTACAAATCATTGGAACGTTTGTATAAAACATTTTACATCAATGTCATTTAAGCATCAAAGTAACTTGGATTGATTTCATTCTATTTCAAATGAAAGCTTGATAGGCTTTTGTAAAATTGAATATGAAACAAACATATCACTGATTTCAAGAATTATGTCCCTTACCCCAGGTCTACCTCCTTAAATGGTTTATTTTTGTCAAGGTTGAGCAGATTTTGGAGCAGCAGAAAGACATCCAAGCCAGAGAATTCAGTGAAGACAGTGAGACTGGGACTATAGGAGAAGAAGTAGATCTAAGGGAGATAACGGAAGAACCATCCACTGAATCTACAGGTAAAGTTAGATGTCTGTTTCATTGTCCATAGCAGATTAGAGCTATCTACATGATAGAAAATATTACATGTGCTAATGTTTGATCAGCACTCTTCTTTGTCAATGATGTCAATACTGATTTTACACAGGTAGCAAAATTGACAAAAATAATAAAAGTAACATCTCAACAAAAATATTTTAAAAATTGGACTTTTTTCTCTGTTTAGATTGGGTATAAACTGCAGTGCTATTGAAGATATATGATTTTACATTTGTTATTCTTGAATTTCCTTTTAATTATTTCAATCATGAGAAAAATATTTTTTCTTCTTCTACTGAACTCAATTTGGGAAATTCTTGTAGTCTTGAAGAAATCAGGGGCAGATCCTGACACTTTGAAAAGGAGACCGACCATGGTTCCTCAGAAAAAGGGTGTTCTAGGCCTTTATTTGCCTTTTTTTGTCAATTTATAAATGAAAATGACAAATTTTCCAAAAAAGGAGGGGTGCCAACCCCCTGCATCCTTTCCCTGGGTCTGCCACTGAAGAAATCTTATATATTTAGAATGTAAAACTTACATGAGGTAATGAGTATAAAAAAATGGCAGTTTTGAAGCCAAGGTGGAAAATATCACAGTGAGTCTTTCTGGGCGAGATGTGATGTACAGTAGAGATGTTCAAAACTGACATTGTTCTGTTCATTGGTGACATCACAGTCTATTTGATGAAACCTTGTCTTGGACATTGCCAATATTTTTCAGTATCATGATAGTAGCATGAGCTAAAAATTATATGTCAGTAAGAACAGGAAAGGTTGCCAATAATACAGAAAAGTGGCAGTTTTTAGATCAAATCAGAAAGCTTAACAGAATGAGGAGTGATTTTTGTAATGAGGTGTTTTCTAGGAAGTCACCACAGTACCTGAACCGATCTGTGCAACAAAAATTGTGATCGGTTATCGGTCACTGATCAGTTTCCGGTCATTCATCGATCCTTCAAACCAATCCATTAAACTGGTGATTGCATCACGTGACCACGGAGCGGTCACTGTATTTTACGTTTTTTATTGTTTTCTTTGTCAATTTTACACATATTTACATAATGTAATAGATTGAAACGTCAATTTATACTTTTATTTTACATTTATTTTATTTCAAACAGATCTTACGCCATTTTACATAATAAAACTGGGATCAGATCGGTCACCGGTCATCGATCTGTCAAGTCGTTGAGCAGATCGTTTCAAGGACTAATATTTTGATTTTAGATTGTAATTGGAAATTGCTGATCTGTGGTCAAAACTACAGAATATTTGAGTTTTATGTAAACAGTTCTGGTATAGCCATGATCATGATGATTATTTCTACTTTATATTTACTTCCTGTTTTAGTTGATGCTGATATCCCTACTGATTCCATTGATGCTGTGCATGAACTGAAAAAGGAAACCATAGGAGGCGATGTTATAACCAGGGTACCAGAACAAGTCAACACTGCTGAACAGGATGTGGCTGAATTTATCAGTGTCCCAGACTCTGACAGTAAGTTTACAGTGCTATAAGTGCCACACATTAGAATCATATGTTTTGCTATATATGATTTACACATGTATCGATTATGATATGATTATCATATGTTTTAAGGTTAATAAGTTTCTTACATTATACATATGTTAAAGGTATGTCATTATGTATGTTAGCAAGTAAATATATTTAGGGCTGACATATGATAGGGACAAAATTACCACCACAAGTACTCCATGAAGTTAATCTGGTTCTCTAGTCAATAGCTTTAGGAGGTAGACCTAGGGTAAGGGACACAACTCTTAAAAATCATTTGAACGTTTGTATTCAGCATTTTACATCAATCTTATGTAAGCATCTAATTAACTTGGATTCATTTTATTCTGTTTCAAACGAAAGCTTGAGAGGCTTTGGTGATATTGAATATAATACAAACATATCACTGATTTCATGAGTTATGTCCCTTACCCTAGGTCAACCTCCTTAAGCGACCCTAGGAATGCAAAAATATAGACTCAGGTCACCAGCGACGGATATGCACAATATATGAGTAAATTGACAGTTATGAAATAAAATGAAAACAAAGATTAGATTTTCTAAATTAACTTTATAATTGTGCATTTATATCGAAAGAAGATATAAGTTATTAAAAAAAAAACATTTAAACGTTTTTTTCTGCTGGTTAACCATGAAGTAAAACAACACTTTACACATGTAATTTCATTTTTAAAAAATAAACATGATCAAAGTACCTTCCTCTGTTCATAAACACAGGCGTTAAACCCCAATAATCAATCAATCAATCTGTTCATAAACCCGTTCGTCACTAAAACATACATCCTTCAAATTTGACAATGTGTTTTTGATGTAAACTTCCAGTCAATTTACTTTGCAGATCCGGTTTGGAAACTAGTGTCAGACATGAACACAAAAAAAAATTAGGATTTAAACATTTCAACACTGGCAATTGGAAAATTTTCCACTCAGGGAAATTGGGCTACCAGGAGGGGAATGAGGCCACAGGGCAGCCCCAATTACTATAGTAGCGTTATCCCTGGCTTTATCAAGCAAATTTTTTTTTTATAGTCAGAATGTTTTTAATACTCATTTTTGCTGATCAAAGGTCAAGGTCAGGGGACGGGTATAGAAAGAAGGTACTTAAGCTCAGCTGTTTACCACTTTTGATATTCATAATTATGTATTTGAGAATTTTGTCAGACATCCACACAACCATATAAGTAGCTGTCTTTGTAAGAATCATGCAAAATCTGAAAAAAGTGATACATCCCAAAAAAGGCTACATAATCAAGTTGTTTTATGGATCTATATTATGAAATGTGTAATTATTCATTCAAGTCTGCCTGCTCTTAGGAGATAATCAACATTGAAATTCCAATAGATTCTATTGTATTTGAGTGTCATTCACAGAGTTATCTCCCTTAATTGTGAATTATACAGTGCATTATATACAATTTTTATCTCGTATAAGCACAGGTTATATAAAAAACCAAATGTTAATTTTTGTTTACTAAAGCATTTTAAACAAAATATCAAAAAAATAAAAATAAGTAGGCTTTCCAACCATGTATCACATTTTGCATGATTCTTCGCTAGAGTGTTACTTAAAAACTGCTTGATTTTTTTCAAGCAAAAAGTTACTGCTTTGTTTTTCTCGAAGGTATAGGACTATGACAATAAAATGCTTATAACATGCCATATTCCATTACAGCTGTGTTTGTAGAAGAAGATGAAGAACTGATACAATTACAGGAAGAGGATTACAGAGTCAGACTAGAGGAGGAGGAACTCATTGCTATAGGTATAACAACAATTGCTTAGGAAGGCTGGGTGGTCCTTACATATGTATAATACAATTCTGAATAAACAAGTTTTGGGGATTCCAACTGTTCAATGCACTGTGAATTGATTTGTTTGCCATTTCATAGTTTCGTTTTCTCTTTCATCTACCTGTGACACGAGGAACTAAGTGTGTATTTTAAGTGACATGATTTTGCTCTCTCTTGGAAGGTCATACTAATATATACTAATATATTATGGAATGACTAATTTTCTCAGCATGCCCATTCACATATGTTTTTTTTTTGTTTTTTTTTTTTCAAATACTAAAAACCAATCAATTGATAAGGCTATGGTAGCGTAAAACAGTATATACCATCTAAACCTATTACATGGGGTTTTAAAGTCTGGATGTGATACAACAGTAAGACAGGTTACTGCCTTCAATATGATATATACATTGGAAAAGAAAAATGCTTTATGTGCAATTTTTGCTCTCCCATGATAGGTTATACTAGTATATTATGGAATTACTAATGTTCTTAGCATGCCCATTCACATACGTTTTTTTTTCACATAGTATAAAATTCATTCATGTACATTTTCACAAATCAAAGTGTTCGTGCACTTACATTAACAATGTACTATTTTTGTTTCAATCTTTGATTTTCTGGTCTTTTGAAATGGAATGCTTATTGTCAAAATGTGTCAACATTCAAGGAATAGTATTTGATTACACTATATGTGAAATATTGGGCTGAGTACACTGGGTAATACTTGTACTCTTAAGGAGGTAGACCTAGGGTAAGGGACACAATTCTTACAAATTAATGAAACATTTGTATTCATAATTTTAACAGGCCATAGTTTTCCTTTCCTCATTTGTCTACCCCGGACTTGACTTTTTATGAGCAACTTGGCGGGTGTTTCTAGAAAAGCAGAGGACGTTTGCCCTACAGGTGCACCTGGTCCATGCTCCCAGTTTTTAGTGGAGTCCGAGTTGCTCATTTGCTTTTGTTACTTTGTATGTATGATTTTAGTTACTTTATGTTCTTTGTTGATACCTTCTCATTGGCATGTCGCATTTATACAAGCAACATTTGTATAAAATTTTAAGTCGAAGCAATTTTATTATCTCAATTATATCTAGTAATTCGTTGAAGAATCTCACAAAAAGAATAAATATTCCACATTATATGGGATTAAATGACACACCCTTAAGGTCAACTAGAAAAGCAGAGGACGCTTATCGCACTTGGTCCATGCTCCCAGTTTTTAGAGTCCGAGTTGCTCATTTGCTTTTGTTACTTTGTATGTATGATTTTAGTTACTTTATGTTCTTTGTTGTGTATGTCTGTTTTCCATGTCTGGTCTTTGTCCCTGGATTACATTCTTTTGATTACTGCTATAACCTTGGTTCCCTTGATTAATCTTTTACACCAATCTCATGTAATCATCAAGGTAACTTGGATTGATTTCATTCTGTTTTAAAGGAAAGCTTGAAAGACTTTAGTGAGATTGAATGTGATACAAACATATCACTGATTTCATAAGTTATGTCCCTTACCCTAGGTTTACCTGTTTAAAAAAAACCCTCTGTACCCCAAAATTCAAAGATCAAGGTGTGCTTGAACACCCAGATGCAAAAACTAGTGGGCATGCTGTATTCTTTGAGCACCAATTTTCATGGTGTCAAAAAAAATTTTCAACAAGATTTAATAATCCTGTTTTTTTTTTACTTTTGACGATCTAATGAAAAATTAACAATCTTACCAAAGGACTAGGTACAATAAAGGGTGTTTTGGGTCTCTTTTTGGTCTGAAATTGAAACCTGGTATAAATAGAATGAAAAGATATGCATGTTCGTTAAGAATCATTTACATAACCATATTATAATTCTTAAATGTTCGTCTTTCTACACACATCGCACATCAATTACTCAGCAATGCTCACACCAATTTGTGGATCGTTGTTGTCTGCTTATGTGATCTTCCTTTTGATTTTTATAAAATTTAAAATAAAGATTTTACATTTTTGAGTTATGCGACTTCATTCATACGGAAATCGGGCAAATTCCTGTTTTGTTTCTTTTTGTATATAAATAATTCAAATTAGTAATTCTGTATATCAGCAAAGAAACATACTGCAACATCAGAATTGGGATATAGAAAATATGTCAAAAAATAATTCAAAAAACCTGGCCTGAATGTAAACACAGAAAACAAAGACTATCTACAAATACAATGTAGCAAACTAAATAAAATAGATAACATATAAAAACTGAAAATAAGGAAAACAAGAGGACACATGAAATACTAAAGCACTGGCAATATGAACTCCTACAAAAAGCCTGACCATTTTTCTTGTACTTATCATTTTATAGAGAGTGAGTTGAGGACTAAGATTGAGACGGAGAAGAATGAGATAGAGAGGCTACAGCAGGAGATCACAGAGTTACAGTACCTTAGACAGGACTCTGACCTCGAGGAGTACAGCTCCTCCTCCGACTCTAGCTCAGATAGCGAGGATGAGGAGGATCTACAGGAAATACTCAGTGACCTCCTTGAGAAAAATGAATCTCTAGAGGTATTTGAAAATATGACTTGTTTTACATATATTTCTTAAAAGTGGTATGGCCAATGTTAGTTTTGAAAGTGGTATTTGGCAGTACAGTTAACCTTTATCTCCCATTTTTAGCGAATAATTGTGCTATTCATAGATTTTTGTAAATATAATATACATGTATGTTTAAAAGAAGATCCAAGTTTATAGAGAGTTTGCCTTATTAAAAGAAAACAATTATTCAAAATAATTCAAAAATCCCAGATTAAAAATGTTTAAACAAATGAAAATGAATAAGAAATTGCTGATTACAAACATGATTTTACTCTTTGAATTGGAATTCCCATTAGCAAACATTAAGATCCTTTTTTAGCTCACCTGGCCCAAAGGGCCAAGTGAGCTATTGCCATCACTTTGCGTCCGTCATCTGTCCGTTGTCGTCCGTCAACTTTTTACATAAATCTTCTCCTCTGAAACTACCAGGCCAATTGTAACCAAACTTTACCACAATCATCCTCAGGATATTTTGTTCCAAAATTGTGTCGTATATATGTTTGACGATAATAAAACATGGCTGCCATGGCTAAAAATAGAACATAGGGGTCAGACAATAGTTTTTTTGTGAATTACTCAAAAATGAAGTCAGATATAAAAATTTCGGCACGGGGGTAAAATTGTTCAGCATGATGAGATCTACCTAGGGTCAAATTTTCATAACAATCCATGAAGCGGTGCTGGAGTTATAGCCCTTGAAATGTCAATTTTTAGTAAGTTTTTATCTTCATAAGTCGTTATTCTGAAAACAAAAGGAGATTCAGCTTATCAAGATCTGTCATTGTGCAAAATATGGTTTCAATTGGATACCATATTTTGGAGTTATTGCCTTTGAAATGTCAATTTTCATAAATTTTCAACTTCGAAACCTATAGGGATCATTAATTTATTGTTTTCTAGAAAACAGTTATAATGAAACTTGGCAGAAATGATGTATTTATAGTCCTTTGCTCATATAATTCATATGATGGAAATTTGACTGAGAACTGTTGAACCAAGTATTTAAGGAGATACATATGTAATGCCATTGGATGTCTGTTTTTTCACTTATATTTAAAAAACTAATATAGAAAGAAAGAAACTGGATTATTCAATTTGATGAGAACAAATTAACAGAACCAAACTGTACTAAAGAGTTTCGTGGCGTGAAACAACCCAGGAAAACGGAAAACGAATAAATGATTCAGGGGTCGAGTGGGTTTTGGGGCGAAATTAGGCTACACGTCCCCTGCTGTCTAGTACAGTCAGCTAGCCATTGACTTCCTGTTTTTTTGCCGGGGTTTTTTGGTAAGTTGTAATAAATTGAGTAACACTAAAATCGTATAATACCATGTAATTGGCAACAATTGTTAATCAATACACACAATATCATGACATGAAAATCAATGAAATATTTGAATTAATAACCAGGGCAAGGTTGTATTCCTCACTTTTCATGTACAGTACAGACACCTGAAAAAGCATGTGGATTTAGCTGAAAATATCATGAGTAAAAGAATAAGTTATGGATTATAGTTATTTTTTTCTATCATAAAACATGTGTATCAGCAAAATAAAAGTCCAAATGAAGAAAAGAAATTGTGGAATAGTAAATATCTGCACACTGGAGACAGAGTTTTGGTCTATATTCCTTGATTATTTCAGAAATTACAATAGATTAAAAGAATTATTTTATTGCAAAACTGTTCAGCAATTAAGTTTACAAATAATTCGAATCACTGAAATTGTTGAATGATGTCTCATCAGAGTTTTTGTCCTTGAAATCTTGTTTCTGAGAAGCTTCTAAATGAAGTCTTTCTAATAGGACATATTACCAGGTGAGCGATACAGGCTCACACGTGAGCCTCTAGTTACAATATGTTAAATTCTGATTTTTGTATTTTCGGTACTGTATGTTAACTACTGATTTTGGCAGTTCCACACTTTTTGGTTGGCTTCATGAAATCATATCTGTTTTAAGGTTTGACAGGATTTCAATTGATCAGCGAAACATTTTAAGAATTTGTTGGGTTTTATGAAAAAAATTTAAAAGTTTAAAATCATTAACTCACAAAGGTCAATGTAAAAATTGTATCACTGTAGACTGTAAGGTGTTCTTAATCATCACCAGTAAATTCTGGAAGGATTAACATACATTATTATCTGACTTTTGTACACTGTTTAGTTGATTTATTTGAGACTAGGTTATACAGAATCTTGAGTCTTATAGATTCATAAGGTCAAAGGTCAATGGACAAGGGCAGGGGTAATATTTAAACAGGCAAGGTGATGACCTTTTTACATTTACTGTGAAAGTACTTTAATTTGTGGAAGAATTGGGAAAGAATCACAAGTTACTGGTTTTGAGGTTTTCAGTATACACATAAATGGGAATCCCTTTTTGTTGGGAACCAAATTTCGTTGTTTGGCCTAATCACGAAGACCACAAAAATTGGTACCCCCAACAACAATAGTACTTTCACAGTATCATCTTTAGTTGATGATTTGGTTTTCTTCTCTCATGTAAATTTGTTTCATTTAATTTCTACAGAAGAAGAATGCTGACCTATGTAACAAGATACATGAAGAGAGAATGATCTGTCTGGCTGTGAAAATACAGATCAGAATGTTACAACAGAAACAGCTTGAAAGCTCTGCCAATGATCTGGAGAAGGACTTGTTATGGTGAACAGACATATAGGCATTGACTTCAAAGGACATCTTATTTAAGTTTGTAGATGTGGATCAATTAAGGCAGATTATTCATAGAGTATTGTTTTTGTTGCTAGGCTTCAAATTCTTGTATAAAATCAACAATCTAAAAAGAAAAGATATTACTTTTACAATGCCTCAGTGAAGCAATTATCAAGATGTTCATGATTGTAAATTATGTGAAAAGTCATGAAATCCATACCAGTCATATTGAGTAACTCTGGAATTTTAGAATAATTCTAGTCTTAACTATATCTTTATATTTTCATGGTTGCAATGTTGTGTTAGCTTATTACATGTTATTAATTCGTGAATACCAATTTTTGTGGATTAGGGACAAAACACAAGTTCATGGATTCTTGAATTCGGGGTTTTGAGATTTTTAGTATACACATCAATGGAAATCTCCTTTTCGTTGGTAACCAAATTTTTTTTGTTTGGCCTACTAACGAAAACCATGAAAACTGGTACCCCATGAACAATAGGTTTTTTTTCACAATAGTGATTCTTTGTCTTATTTAATCAGTGTTGTAGGTTTCATGCTCTCTTTTAAGGATAAGGGACATAACTCTTTAAATCAGTGATGTATTTATATCATATTCAATTTCATCGAAGTCTTTCAAGCTTTCTCTTGAAACAGAATGAAAGTAGTCCAAATTACTTTGATGCTTGCATGAGATAGTTGTAAAATGGTAAATACAAATGTTCCAATGATTCTACTTCATTCCATTTGAGTTAGATTTTTTATAGTGCTTCATACGGTTCAAGTGTATTGTTAACTGTATTTTAATTGAATGAGGTTTGTTTTAATTTAAAAGATGTAAAATTGTTAAAATGTTAGTGCTAAAGTGATCTGTTATTGATTAACTTATTTCTAAACAACCTAATTAAATTTAGACCTATCAATTATTCCATTCAATTACTGCATGTAGGATCAAACAATACTCCATTCTACTTTCTGTTCAGATGACCTTTCTATTCAGCCAATCAGATTTAATCTGTCATGATTTTGAAAGCGTAATTCAAAGGGAAAACCCTGAGGATTTTTAAAAGGTAATCTGAAATGTAGTTACATTCTGTGTATAGTGACCGAAAGTAGTGTTTGATAGTTCTAACTTTGATCAGATTAATTTTTAAAAAATATAAATTTCTCAAATAGGTCTTTTCCCTTGTTAACTCTGAATTTTACCTACCCATCAAAAGTAGAACTGTCCCTAAACTGTTTTATGGAATAAAATATATCATATGTTGATATGAGTGAGTGGAAATAGTTAATGTTGAATGCTAGCAAGGGAGATAATATGTTTTAAGTACCTTTTCCACTAAGAATCGGGCAATATATATATAAGGTGCGGCACATGAAGGAAAAAACACAGAGATTTTATTGCATTAACCAATTAATTATACCTGATGACCACCAGAAATAACCATCAAAGTGTTCATAAAATTTGCTTTTTTAAGATATTGATAGATCAAATTTAGTTGAAATGTACTATGGGAAAATGGCGGGAAAACTTTCCCACACTTTTTCCCTATTGGTCTTTGTATTTGACCTCAATTTTTACAAAGAACTTAAATTCTACATTGTTTCCCACTTTCAAAAGGCAATTTACCCCTCCCATTCAAGTTTTACATGCTTTTTCATTGTAGTTGTGTAATATTAAAAAGTCTGAGAAGCTTTGGCTGAACCAGGGGGTGCTCCAAGTGGCATCCCTTATCAAACTGAAATTTGTTTTAAAATGTAATTTTTATGTCAGAACATTGCAAAATACTCAGAAAGCTATAAAGTTCAAGCAACTTGATGCATATGTTTTCAGATTTGCCTGGAGTACTGCCACTGATTGAAATACAATTGTAAAAAAACTTCTGATGTAAAATGTAATTATGTATGTGCAATATTTATCTTTGTACTGTAATAAATTATGTATGTTCAATACATCTTTTAGTATACTCAAATGGTTGGTTAATTGTTACTTGTGATGACTGAATTCCTCTTTATACACCCCACTTGCAAGAGTAATCAAGGGAACCAAGGTTATAGTGGTAATCAAAAGAATGTAATCCAGGGACAAAGACCAGACATGGAAAACGGACATACGCAACAAGGAACATAGAGTAACTAAAATAATACATACAAAGTAACAAAAGTAAATGAGCAACTCGGACTACACTAAAAACTGGAAGCATGGCCAGGTTTTACTTTCCTATGTGAATGGCTTGTAAATTCTGAGGTGTAGTACTTTATCAATGGGTCATATTTCTACAATTTAAATGTATAATTTATTGCTAATTTGACAAACTTACCTATTATTACCAATTAATCAGTAAGTGTCTTCTCTTAATTCAAATTGATGTGGTAGAATATATGAATGGGTATGTATTTTGCACTGAAAAAAAATATAAGAATGGGATGGATTTTCTTGTTAGACAAATATATGAATGTGGATGTTTTTCCAGCTTCTGTACTCCCGTACCAAATTTTATCAAAAGTGACCACCCCGTGGCGTGGATGAAATACCAAGTAAGATTAATATACGAAATGGACAATGTGCTCGATAACGCTGTGCTATTCAGAATTTCACAATGTTAAGATATATATTTCAGGGACGTAGCTAGGCCTGTTTTAGTTGTACGCAAAATTACAGCGAGAGGTCTTGGGGGGGGGGGGGGGTCGCTCAAGACCCCCAGTGAGTCCGGCAAGGCAAAGCCCTGAGGGAAACTCCTGAATTTTAACGATTTTGGAGCCAGTTTTTCAGAGCCTATACTACGTTCATGGTATGCATATGTGATAAATAACCTTTATTTCATCTTTAAAATGTGTGTTTTTATTTTTGTTACGTTTTCCGAAAGTACGCAACTGCGTATTTGCGTATAGGCAGCTACGCCCCTGTATTTACGCATATTTAACTGTATAAAAATAACACCACTTAAAGGTCAACCAATCGTGTGTAATCTATGAAGTTCTACCAGGAAGTAAAAAGATAACATTCCATACCATAACAACAGGGCGTTTTCCTCGTTGACGTTCAAAGAAGTTAACTTCGTGCTGATTAGGAATACTGACCAGTAAAGAGTAAGATTTACTTATCCATTCAACTTTTACTTCAGTGCATTGTACCATCTTCCTGTATTGTCCATACTTTATTATTTCATAACTGTTGATAAATATGTCAAGGGTCAAACTGTAAGACTAAGACTAGTGTTTTTGTTTTGGAAATATCAAAACAAAATGAGGTCTGCCACATACAATGAACACACATTAAATCCATATATATAACAAGTATTAATACATGAATATTCAAGTATCAGTCCACATAGAGTTCAGACAATGCCTTTCAATGGTAGAGTTGATTCATAGTGTAGAATCAAAGTACTCATGTACTGAATCAATTTATATTGATCGTTTTTACGCCTCAAATAATCGTCGTATTGCAAAAATATGGAATAAAAGGAATGTACGGGACCACAATGTAATTGAACTACAAACTACTAGTTGACCATTCCCAGTTTTTAAATTTTCAGTTCGAAATTCAGTTTTCGACCTCCACGTCGAAACTCTCTGTTAAATAATTCAAGCTTAAGAAGATAGACATAGGGTAAAGGACACGACTTTTACAAGTCATGATAACGTCTGTATTCAGCTTATGATATCAATCTCATGTAAGCATCAAGTAACTTTGACTGATTTCATTATGTTTCAAATGAAAGCTTTATATGCTTTGGTGAAATTTAATATGATGCAAACATATCACTGATTTCAAGAGGCGTCCCTTACCCCAGTCCTTCCTGAAACCACAAATCATTGAAATAAATCATATCCTTAGAATTAAATTTGTTACATTCAACTATCAACATTTGTCAGTTGATAAGGTTCATAGCGTAAGTGCTACGAGTTATTTCATAGATACCTATGTGTCATGTGAAAGCGCTTAGTTTCTGGGCATCTAGTCCAGAGACACGTCCATTGTCATAAGAATAAAGTTGTATAATAGTATCACAGGACTTGCTTCCACTAAAAAATATGCAGTCCGAATAGCATATAAAAGAAATGGGGGTCCCAGATTTTGGGGTATCTCGCTTCAACCCAATCCCCTCTCCCAAATAATATCAAACATAATTATTACTTATTACTGCCCTGCGAACAACCTTATGAATAAACACAGGTATCACCACCAAATACGGGTTCATATATACATACGGGAGCCCCTATCATATAATTCCACCAATCATGGCCAAAATAGCCAAAGAAAATGATTAATGTTGCAAAAAGCAATAACACTAGACAAAAAAATGACACAATTTCAGAGAAGTACATTATGGGAATTCCTATGCCATTGTCTATGCAAAGTTTCATTTTTATTTGCCATCTCCCAGCTTCCGATGTCATGTAGCGGTAACCTTAATACAAATATATGATACAGTGTATGATATGTCAGGATGGTTTTAATGGTTATGCTACCCTTTTGTAACAAAAATGGTCAAAAGATGAGCGGCAAATAAAAGCATGAAACCCCTTTGACTGGTACCACTGCCCCTATTAAACCCCAAGGCCTGCATAAGACAGCTTTCCCAATTAGTACTCAGCATTCCTTTCATTATTCCTATCCTATTATTGAAGACTATTTACAATCGTGCATGGATTTCATTTCTAGCTAAACTAAACATCAAATGGTTTATTATGCGTTTATATGGCAAGCCAAAGTGGACAAAAATGAGCATTTTCTAATATTAAAAAATGATTTTTTAATATTACAAATTCATTTTCTAATATTACATATTAGATTTCTTATATCACAAAACACTTTTTTAATATTAAAAAATCATTTTTAATATCAAAAAAATTTATTGAATTTCTAATATTAAAAAACTATTTTTACATTTCTAATATTAAAAACTATTTTTGAATATTAGAAAACGGATTTGTCGTATTCAATGACGATTTTTTAATATTAGGAAACCATTTTGTAATATTAAATAATGTGACTGATTTTCTAATATTACAAATTAATTTTCTAATGTTACAAATTCATTAGAAAAGAAGTGTTTTCTAATATTAAAAAAAAGATTTTTCTTTAATATTACAAATTCATCTTCTAATATTACAAATTAGATTTCTAATATCGCAAAATACTTTTTAATATTAAAAATTCAATTGAATTTCCAATATTAAAAAACGATTTTTTAATATAAGAAATTGATTTTCTAATATTAGAAAATGGATTTGCCGTATTCAGTTGCGATTTTTAATATTAGAAAATCATTTTGTAATATAAAAAATGTGACTGATTTTCTAATATTACAAATTCATTTTCCAATATTACAAATTCAATTTGTAATATTACAAATTCAATTTGCAATATTACAAAATGTGTGATATTTTACAATATTACTAAATCAGGAATTTGTAATATTAGAAAATGAATTTGTAATATTAAAAAATCCTTAGATACAAATTAGATACTACAATTCATAAAGAAACTACATCTATATATATTAGATTTGATTTGATGTGTTTTCAAATTGATAAAAATATGGAAACATGTTTTATGTGAAATTACAAAAAGGAAATTAATAGGAAACAATAATCATTGGTATGATTAAAAGAAAAGGTGATATTTTTCTTTAATTAATGAAAGAAGAAATGTAGCAACATGCATTGTTATAGAAGAACTTAGTTCAAAATATATTATAAAATGGGTTACTATCTAGAAAGATATGAAAACTTGAAAAAGATAATACCAAGATGAGCAATATGCCTTATTCTAAAAAAAAATTCGGAAAATATATACATAACATTGGAGTTTTTGGGTTTTTTTGTTTTTGTTTTTATTTTTGTCAGGCCACTGATACAAGGCGTATCGTTGTAATTAGTTTTACCGGTAACTCGACATTGTGTTAAATTTCAGACAACCTTCTTTTTTAAATGTTTTCTTGTTTACATGTTAGCATTTAAATTTACACGAATAATTCCCTGTCATTGTTATCTTCATTATGTCTTTTTATATTCAATGAATCTTGATAACATATTTTGAAGTCAGTTTTCTTGTAACTTTGTTGATTTATCTCTTTCTTTTTTTCTATTTTTCTTCCGGATGCTATTATCATTTTGAAAATATTTCAAAAAACCTTTTATCTTCACACTTTTACCTGAAAAAATTCTTTTCCTGGTTTTAAAAAACAATATTTTCGTATTCTTTTTTTTTTTCCTTTTGGATTTAAATCAAACACATTAATAAACAATTGTACGTCTCTGTTTAAATGTAAACATAAATTTCTTTGCGCTATTCGACTAGTTTTTTCTTGTCGCTTTTTGTCACTTCTTGTCGCCAATTAGTGAGACCCGCAAACATACGTCATCATTGAAACAGAAACTCCGCGTCTGTCTGATAAGTCCAGGACCACCGCTAATTTAAATCCCTGGCTGTGCTGCATGTCTGTAAGTCATACAAACATTTGTCCCTCAATAACTCTGTTGATATATATGGCGGGTGTGCCAGGTGACCAGCATGACAAGGAGCACCTGTAGGTTAAGCATCCTCTGCTTTTCTGGAAACACCAGCTGAATTGCTCATAAAAAGTCAAATTCGGGGAAGTTGGAAGAGGAAAAAATTATATAAACTCATTCTAAAGTCGATATAAAAAAAAATGGTAACAAGCTGAATCCACCATCATCAAAACAAAACAAACATCCCCAGTGCCAAATCACAAAATAATAGTTACGTTTTGCTACTCAGCAGTATGTACATGTAACTGATAAATGTCCCATTGTATTAGTTTTTGTAAAGAAGAACAGGGGCATGATATACATGTACGTAGCCAACGTCAGATCAACGGCTTAGTAATTTGATCAGCAGTATGGTGTTATAAACCCCCCCCCTACACTATGCTACGTGAGGGTTAACAAGTCGATAAAAAAACACATTTGGTAACAAGATTAATCCCTTTAAGGATTTGAAGCTGGATATATATATATTTTTTTGCTTTGAACACCACCCGTCAAAACAAAAAATATCCCCAGTGCCAAATCCCAAAAGGGATTATAATATGAAGGTCTAGAGGCTTAATATTTTGACCACCAGTATGGGGTTAAACTGGATAAGTTAATGTAACCCCCCACCAATACACTACGCTCCGTGAGGGTTAACACACTGTATGAAAGGTCTAAACTCATTCAAAAGTCTATAAAAAAAAAAATATTTGGTAACAAGCTTAATCCGTTCTGGGATTCGGCACTGGAGATATATATATATATTTTTTTTGGCTTTGAAGACCACTGTCAAAACAAAACAAAATATAACCAATGCCAAATCCCAAAAGGAATTGTAGGCTATATGTAACTGAATTTATACCCTATACTTCTCTATCTATATTACAGAAAAATGGCATCTGAAAGCTGCAGCATCTGCCTGTTACTAGAAAAAACCAGCACTCCTGAAGTATGGTGTCCACAATGTGAGGATTCCCTCTGTTCAACATGTAGTGAGCAACACAGAGTACAAAAAGCAACCAGGGACCACAGCACCATATCTTATGAGGATTACCTAAAATTACCATCTTTTATCCACAAAATTCAACTCAACTGTGAAGAACATAGGCAAAAATATGAATTTTACTGTAGGTCTCACGATTGTGTTGTCTGTTATAAATGTTTATTGCAATCTCATAAAAAATGTGAGGACACTCTACATGTACCTATAGATGATGTGATCCGCAATGTAAAATCTTCAGCCATTTTTGAAGATGTTTGGGTATCATTAAAAACGACTCATCAAACTTTTTTGACCGCAATCATTGAAAGAGAAGAAAATGTGAAAATACTGAAAACAAAGAAGGAAGAATTATCAGCAAATTTAAAAAGGAGGACACAAAGTCTTATTGATCAAATAAAGAAACTAGAAAACAAAACACTATCAGAGTTAGAGTCAGTTGTAAATGAAAATGTAAATGAAATCAAAGCCATCACAAAAATCCTGGAATCAAATAAAAGAAAACTTGGTGAATTATTGGAACAGGAGGAACTCATTAAGAACCACGCATCAAATTTTCAAACATTCACCGCAACAAAACAAATGGAGAAAAAAGTTCAAGAATCAGAAGAAATCTTACACAAATTATCTGAAAAAGGAGCCATGGATAATACAGACATAGAAATGAATGAAAACATTACAGCAGACGACACAATTTTTGGAATAAAAACTCTGTGTGACATTAAAGTATCAAAAGAGAAAAATAGAACCTCCATAGACATAAATAAACCAAACAAAGGTCAGGCAGAGGTGAAGATAAGATTCCCCAGACAACTGACACTTAAACAACAGTTTACAGTAGATCAAGGTTGGTGGTCTGGTTGTTGTACGCTGCCTAATGGACTCCTGGTGTTGGCTGATTATCTCAATGGTGTAGTAAACATACTACACAGTAATGGTCAACACAAATCATCAGTCAGATTTAATGGAGGAGAAGTACGGGATGTAACAGTCATCAATGAGAACCATGTTGCTGTTTCTAATCCTCTCCATGAAACAATCTCCATCATAGATGTAGACAGGAGTAAAATCATTAAAACACTTCAGATAAAGAGTCCAGTCATTGGAATTACACATAGTGATGGACATTTATACTTCTGTGTACGTCAGGTAGGAATCCGAAAAATTAATATAGATACAGAAAAAATAGACAAACTCCATGATGACCAGACTGTTAGTGATTTATCATATATAGACACAGATGGCAACAGAATATGTTATACCTGTCCTTACAACAACAACAACACAGTTACTGTCCTGGATTCTGATCTCAGAGTTATCTTTACATTCAAGGATCACAATACAATGTCACTGCCTGCTGGAATATCAATGGATGAACACCAGAATATTTTTGTGTGTGATAATAACAAACATAATTTATTACTAATTTCAAGGGATGGAGATAAACATGAAGTTGTAGTCAGTGGAGGTGATGGGTTGTATGGCCCGTGGTGTGTACATTATGATAAAGTGACCCATCTCCTCACTGTTGTTGATGAGAAAAAGGTGGTCAGGATATTTACTGTATATTGACTTTTGATGGAGAATCAAAACTGAGATAAACAAATAATTGAGATTAATTCGATTTCAAGGTAAGAAAACATATTTTATTTTTTACATGTAGGCTTTGTTTATCTAAATAAATTTTAATAATATCAGACATTTCTACCTTTTTTTTCTTAATTGTCAGACATAAATAAACAAACATTTGTTCATATGATAATTAACTCGATTAAAAGAAAAGAAACACCTTTTATTTTTTGGGTCTCCATTTTCAGAAATCTTCACAATATCTGACAGAATTTTATATTTTTATTCTGGTATAAGATTACAAAAATATGATCATTATTGACTTATTAAAAAATCTTTCAAATAGTACAGAAATGTCATATTGAGTACAGTGTTAAATGAATGATTTTTTTTAAAAATTATTTTACATTTTTTTTATCAGTCAGTTTTGGTTTTCATCAAGATTGTCAAATACATGTAAATGTATCTATACTCCAAGTCACCTCAGATTGTTTGCGTTTTTTGCGTTTATTTTTGTAATTACTCGACGGTTACTTTCAAAAGATGTGTCATCATTGAAAATAATTTTAGCCTTTTGTTGTATATATATTATATACTTGCATTTTCATGTTTCTAAATAAATAAATGGATTTTTCTTATTTAAAAACTGAAAATAATTAGCAAATTAAGATTTATTAATAAAATAAAAAAAAATCTAATACTACCATTGTGTAAATATCTAACACCTTTTGCGATCATTAAGAAAATACAAAAAAAATAATTAGAGCTACGTTTCACAGCTATCTAACACCATACATGTACAACATCAAAATATTAATGTGGTAAAAATTAAGTACATGTATTAATGATTTATTCATACCCAGTATTTAGGTCTTTAAAAATTACTTTCTTTAAAAAAAATAATAAAAAAAGGTACAGTCATGTAATGTACATGTAACATTATTTTAGTCATGGTTTGAATTAATTTAATACACATTTTTTGGCAACATGTGATCTCCTTATACATGTAAGTCTTCCTTGCTTGGACTAAAATGGATTTTCTTTTAAAAGATGGATTTATTTCTGAACTTTTATTATCTTTTTTCTTGAAATATGAATTACGTGTACATATATATTATTGAAAGATACTACTAAGGACATTGAATTACCCTCAACATTGATAACATGTACTTGCAACTTTAATAATAAATAAAAATATCTTAAATTAATTGATTTAGGTATAAAGGTTGATATTTTTTTTGTCAGTTGTTGTAAATGTATATGTATATGTATTTGATTTTATATATTTAGCACAAACAGGGGCAGATGAAGGGGCATATAGGGAAATGTTGAAAAGGGGGAGGGGTGCCACGTTATTATTTGCTCATTCAGATCCATAGATAGCAAAAAAAAAATTAAAATATTCAGGGGGTGGGGTTACACCCTGAACCCCTGGATCTGCCACTGTAATTATGTTAACACTTATACCTGTATTTTATAATTAGTTAAAATCTAATGAAATCTGACAATTTAATAGAAAAAATCTTATGTTGAATGATGTGTGTGATGAACAATGCCAGTTTGTATTTTCATGACTAACAAGACTATAACACGTACATGTAGTTTGATTGGTGCATGTAGAATGATTTGGTGTTTTTTTTTCTCTTGATGGACTAGGGCAATATTAATTAAACAAATTCAGTTTTAAAGGTAAATGAAACATGTCTAATTTATAATGATTTAATTTATCAGAAATCTTTATAACAATATCAGAAATTTTTCCCCCTTTTTTTTGTAAGAAGTATTTTCACAAACATGTTTTAATTTACTGACTTAATTATCTTTAATGACTTTTTTACTATTTTATTTACATGTACATACATGTAATACATTTTGTAATTAACTTAATTAAGAATCTTTATAGTTTATTTAGTAAAGTGAATGATTTGTTTGAAATTATTTTATATTTCTTTATTAATAAGTGTTGGTCTTCATCAAGTTTTTCAAATACATGTACATGTATCTAGATGTGTCATCAGTGAAAATCTGTTCACTTCATTGTTTTTGTACATGTATATACATGTAGTTGTAGTTATCATTTTCATGTTTCTAAATTGGATTTAGTCATACTCAAATGATGTAAAAAATATTTGTTATTTTGTCATGGATATCATATATACATATACATGTATATTCTTTTAAAAGACTCTTTAAAACAATGAACATTTTAGAAACTGTAAACAAATATTACTTATTTTAGTTATGAATATTATGAGTACATGTACATGTATGTATCCTTTTAATGACTCTATAAAAATGAAACTGTAAAAGAAGTAGTTATGTAAAAACTTGTACTATATTTTATTTTTATCTACATGTATGATTTGAATTGTTTTACAAGACATTTCATCTTCAACTTTTACAACTTGTGATATCCTACAAAATTTGTACATGCAAGTCAAATGAAATTTTGTTTAAAACTTTTTAAATACATTTATTTATGTACTGTACATGTTTAAATCCTTCTCAAGTTACATGAATATTCATATTTTTTTCTTCAAATTTGAAATATTTCTTACTTAAACTGGAAATTATTTTCACTTATTGTAAATACTAGACTATTTGGATTCTTTTTTTTAAGATGGAATTATTTTCTCAGGTGAGAACTTTCGTTTATGTAGAACTAAGCTATCAAAGGCTTTTCATCTGTATATGTATTATACATTGTGTCTTGATTATTGTATGAACTTACACTTCATGATGTTGAAGAGTGAAATTAATAACACTTTTAAAATACATGTACATGTAGTATTCATTTGTAAATATTCAGTTTCCTGATTATTTTAAAAACTTACAGTTAATTATTTAGTTTAAATAGAGATCCAGTCCAATAATATTAATAATTCTATAGTACATTGTATTACATTGTAGTTCTAAGGGAAATAATCCATTTTGTTTCCATGTCAATGCTGTCCACCATTCATCAATAGTAGAATTTTGTTTCTGACAGTTTGAATTATCAAGATTTTTTTCATAGTGGGGACTTATCTTTTTTTTTTTTTGGTTGGTTTGTTTTTGTTTGTTTATTCTTTTTTGTAGACTTTATTACAATATTTTAACAACATTTACCACTTAAATGTTTTGTAATTTTATTTAATGCTGTAGAAGTTAAAGTTCTAATGTTACAAATGCAATAACTTAATAATACATGTATGTCAATTTTGATCATGTATCAATTAGATTTGCTTTCAATTCAAAATTACTGTGAAACATTATCAAGCCATCGCAGTCCTCCATAATTAGTTTTATTTAACTTTAGAAGAGAAGAGTTATTGCTTTTGAATTTTTCATGTATCCAGAATTTTACTTCTAATCCAAGCAAGTCTGAAATTTTTTTGTGTAAAGAGACTTGTAATAGTATTCACACTGCTGATGTAAACAAAAATAAAACATATTTTACGAAAATCTCTTTTTGTTTGCACTTAAGGGCTAGTTTTAATGTCCTTGCCTGTCTCTAGCCATTTTCTGAAGATGTTTCCATGAGGGGTTAATTTTGCGCATTTCCAACACAATGGTATGAAGCTTGGCTTTCACTCTAGTGTCCATGAAAGGTTTGTTTGTTTGTTGGGGTTTAACGTCCGAGCAGCAATATTTCAGCTATATTCAGACGATAAAGTGTGATCTTGATGTTTTGTCAAGATGTGTCCAATTTATCGCTACCATCTGATGATATGTTTCATGTCTTCCTGATTGTATCTACTAAAGAGGTCCATGTTGGAGACCTTATTAAAGAGAGTTTCTTTCAGTTTCACTAGTATAACAACATTTTACACTAGAAAAGTTTGAAACAGATAATTAACTGCGGTGGAATAATAGTCTCATGCTCTAGTCAGTTCGTTATTGTTGTCTTCTGTCGAATAATGGTATCATTCTATAGTCAGTTTCATCATTGTTGACTGCAGTGAAATAATGGTACCACGCTGTCTTCAGTTTCGTCATTGTTGTCTGCAATGAAATAATTGTATCACGCTGTCGTCAACCGTCGAGTACTGGTATCATGATGTCATCAGTTTTGTCATTGTCTTCTGTGGTGGAATAATGGTATCATGCTGGCGTCAGTTTCGTCATTGTCGTCTGGTGGAATAATGGTATCACACTGTCATCTGTGGTGGAATAATGGTATCATGATGTTGTCAGTTTCGTCATTGTTCTCTGCGGTGGAATAATGGTTTAAGCTATAGTCAGTTTCCTCGTTGTCTGTGGTCGAATAATGGTACCACACTCTCATCAGTGTCGTCATTGTCGTCTGCGGTGGAATAATTGTATCACACTGTCGTCAGTTCATCATTGCTGTCGTCAGTTTTGTCATTGTTGTCTGCGGTGGAATAATGGTATCATGCTATAGTCAATTTCGTCATTGTTGTCTATGGTGGAATAATGGTACCATGATGTGGTCAGTTTCGTCATTGTTGACTGAAGTGGAATAATGGTATCATGCTGTCGTCAGTTTTGTTATTGTCGTCTGTAGATATTTCTAAAAAAAAGAGGGTTAGGCTGGTCTAAAACAAGAAGGGTCTAAATATATTTTAGAATACTCAAGAGGTCAAGCTGGTGTTACATTTGTCTTTAATATGGGAGAGTTGAAATCCATTCTGGAAGATTGAAGAAAAGAAATTCTATGGTAGGTCCCCAGTTGCTGAATCTACTGATGATGATGAAATGCCATAATCTCAAACAGCCCCATGCACATAGTACTGGAAGATGATATATACACAGTCAAAATGAACATGAAACAATTGAGATGAAAGCAGACTTTGATTCCATATTCTTCAACACCATTAGATATATAAATGTCCTGAAAAAGAAGAACAAGAATAAGAACGCTGTACTTCCATGCCTAAAATATGTAACAAGTGAACGAATGACCTGAATATCTAATACTAAACACTAATCTGTTATAAGTGAACTAATGACCTTAATATTTAACACAGAACACTAATAAATTACGATGAAATTTTAATTCTTATATCTACAACAGAATACTTAAACCTGTCTTAACTGAACCTGAATAACCTGAATACCTGTCTATAACAGACACGTTTTAATATAAAGAACCTTAGTGAGCGTACTAATATACCCAACACATACACAAATATGACTCTCAAATTAAAAGTATTTGAAAAAAAGAAAGTTCAGAGGCCTTAGTTCATAGCAAATCTCAACATAACATAAACTTGATCTGTAACTCATCATGATACATTGTAAACTCACATACCAAACATCAGCTCAATATCTGAGAACATTGAGAAAAAAAGTCCTAAAAACTGTTGATTTAAAAGGAATTGCTAATTCTAAGGCCTGTTATTTTGGTATAAGTCAGCGGAGCAGAAAAAAAAAACTTTTAGATACTCATCATAGTAGAGTTACATACCAAATATCAGCTCACTATCTAAGCGTTTAGAAAAAAAAGTCCCAAAAACTTTTATTTTTGAGAATTTGTACAGTCCAAGGCAAGTAATTTCGGTAAAAATCAGCAGAACAAAACCTAAACAAAATCTGTTTATCATGATGGTAGTCTCACATACCAAAAATCAGCTTAATATCTGCAAGTGTTTAGAAAAAAAGTCTGGAAAACTGATGATGGACTGACAGGTCAAAAATATCATACCCTTCACAACTTGGTTGCATGGGGTATAAATATCATAATATCTGTTTAATTGTACCAAACAACTGTCTATAAGGAACTAATTTTGAAGTCTAAATTCTGTTAATACACTAAACTAATTAACAAGAGACAGAAATACTACCTCCAAACTCAATGTAACACAGACAGACAGACTAACATGAGATGCACATGACTAATTAACAAGATGTATAAAAACTACCTTCAAACTTTAAGTGTGACAGACAAACAGACAGACTGACATGAGATCATTTTATACACATGACCAAACAACCTAATGTATAAAAACAACCTCCGAACATGAGATGCACATGACTAATTAACAAGATGTATAAAAACTACCTTCAAACTTTAAGTGTGACAGACAAACAGACAGACTGACATGAGATCATTTTATACACATGACCAAACAACCTAATGTATAAAAACAACCTCCAAACATGAGATGCACATGACTAATTAACAAGATGTATAAAAACTACCTTCAAACTTTAAGTGTGACAGACAGACAGACAGACTGCCATGATATCACAGTTCACACTTGACCAATTAATCAAATGTATAAAAACAACCTCCAAACCTAACATGTAACAGACAGACAGACTGCCATGATATCGCAGTTCACACTTGACCAATTAATCAAATGTATAAAATCAACCTACAAACATTAAGTGTGACAGACAGACAGACACGAGATCACTATACATAGTTGACAAATTAACAAGAGAATAGAGGTATAATAATCTAACGTGAAACAGACAGACAGACACGAGATCACTATACATACCTGACAAATTAACAAGAGCCATAGAGGTATAATAGCCTAACGTGAAACAGACAGACACGAGATCACTATACATACTTAACAAATTAACAACAGCCATAGAGGTACAATAACCTAATGTGAGACGGACAGACAGACAGACACAAGATCACTATACATACTTGACAAACTAACAGGAGCCAAAGAGGTATAATAACCTAACGTGCAACAGACAGACACATGATTACTATACATAATTTACAAATTAACAAGGGCCGTAGAGGTATAGTCACCTAGTGTACAACAGACAGACAGACAGACACAAGATCACTATACGTAATTGACAAATTAACAAGGGCCATAGAGGTATAATAACCTAACATCAGACAGACAGACACGAGATCACTATACATAATTGACAAATTAACAAGGGCCATAGAGGTATAATACCCTAACGAGTGACACACTGATTGATTGATTGATTTTTGGGGTTTAACATCCAAGCAGCAATATTTCAGCTATATTCAGATGATGAACATGAAATAAATGATAAAATGAACATGAAATGATGATGAAATGAAAAATTGGATGGGACACAAGGATAATAAAGTCAACAAATTTTGATTGCCACTAGAAAAAGGGGAGGGATGGGTAAAGTCGGGCAATTTAGCCTTCTGTGGCGGAGCACAAAGGTTCCTACCCCTATCGAATACCACTTCAGGGTTCTTTTACGTGCAAGGAACGTGGTCTCTTTCCCAGCATGGTGCACCACTGTGGTTTGCAGTCAGGTTTTCTGTATTATAGCCTGACAACCCCAGCATGTAACACGCCAGGGGTACCCCATTCCACCAACTGGGGCACACATCCCAGTTGCTCTGTGGGCAGAGCGCCTGGCCCCGCACTAGGTTTCTGAGCACTATTTAGTCGCCTTTTACGACAAGCTTAGCGCTGCTGCAGGCCTATTCTTTTGACACCCCAACATCCACGGGGACGTGTGACAGACAGACAGACACTAGGTCTCTATACATACTTGACAAATTATCATGAACCATAAAGGTATAATAACATCAAGTGTGACAGGCAGACAGGCAGGAAATCACTATACATACTTGACAATTAACAAGAGCCAAACGAGGTATAATAACCTAACAAGTGACAGAGGGACAGACACGAGATAACTATACATACTTGACAAGTTAACAAGAGCCTTAGAGGTATAATCACCTAACATCCGACAGACAGACACACAGACACGAGATCACTATACATAGTTGACAAATTAGGAAGAGCCATAGAGGTATAAGGTAAAATAACATCAAGTGTGACAGACAGACAGACAGACATAACAGACACAAGATCACCATACATTCTTGACAAATTAACAAGAGCGATAGAGGTAAAATAACGTAACGTGCGACAGACAGACAGACAGGAGACCACTATGCATACTTATCAAATTAACAAGAGCCATGGAGGTATAATAACATAACATCCGACAGACAGACAGACACGAGATCACTATACATTCTTGACAAAATAACAAGAGCCATACAGGTATAATAACCTAACGTGTGACAGACACACACACACACACAAGATCACTATGCATACTTGACAAATTAACAAGAGCCATAGAGGTACAATAACCTGACGTGCGACAGAGAGACAGACACGAGATCACTATGCATACTTGACAAATTAAGGAAAGCCATAGAGGTATTATAACATAAAGTGTGACAGACAGACAGACACACATGAGATCACTATACATAATTGACAAAATAAACGACAGCCATAGAGGTATTATAACATAAAGTGTGACGGACAGACAGACACACATGAGATCACTGTACATAATTGACAAACTAACAAGAGCAATAGAGGTATAATAACCTAACATGCGACAGACAGACAGACACGAGATCAATAAGTATAGTTGACAAATTAACTGTCAGAAAAAAATTACTGAAGCTTCATCGTTGGTATTGAAATAACATCCAACTATGTATTATGCAGATCATATTACTTCAAATGTCATATCTCAATTATATGTATTAAGGTTTGCCACGAAAGCTGTAGAATAAAATAAGAAATAAAAATCCATTTACCCCTATCATGATACAAATATACTGGTCTGTTTTCCATAAATGGGAGTATAAGTTTGTTTAAAGTAATGTAGATATACTGAAGAACATTTACATACACTGTATGTCTGCATTACTGATGCTTCTTCGTGTCCATGACGAAGAATTTGTCTTGCTATCCAACTATTGGCCCTCTTCAGAGGATACAGCTAACAATCATATAAAGGCCCAAAGTCCCTAAAACCTTCAGGAATATGATGCAGCAAATGTGTAGTCAAGTTCTGTAATTTAAATTAGAGTATTTTCATTATAATTACTTGCCATTGGCAATAGAATATGTGTACATGTACATACTTTATACATGTATGTACCAGTATTTAAAAAAAAACACAATAGGCCTGTAGAAGTTTGTATTCCAATTTCTAAAGAAAAACATGCATTAAAACATTTTTTTTCCATTTATTTTTTAATACACCTACTGTGTATGAATTGCCATACATGCATTTACAATACCAAATACCAAAGCAATGTTGTGTATGAATCAATAGATGTGTGTTACATACCACTGAAAAGCTGTGTATGAACTATGAATTACCACACATGTAATTACATACTATAGCAATGTTTTGTATGAATCTTCTTACATTTATTTTCATACCATAGCAATGTAGTACATGTATTTACATACCACACTGGCATAAAGTCTATTACCACAGATATGTTTTGTTGTTTTGAATGCTCAAATGATAGACTGTTTTGAAATTATCAAGCTTGGCATATTACAGCACAAGCATAGGGTAACTTCTTATATCACAGGAATTGGGCAATATTTTTTGTTTCAGCTATTATGTGATTGGGTCTGAAATACATGTACCGGTAACCCCAAAATTGATTCCAGTATTCATGGATTACATTTTTAAGAAATCAACTTAAGAATGGGTGTAATTTTTATGAATTTATAGTTTTAACCTTAAATTTATATAAATCAAAAGCTAAGAATCCAGAAAATACTTTTACTTACAGAAAACTTGAAAAGTGCATAACTTTGCTTCTAAAATATAATTTTTACATACTTTATTTATGATATATTAGAATTGGGATGCTTTTGAAACACAAGTGGAACCACCGTTCCTGTTTTCCTTAGATGTGACAGTCCGTGCTGTGTGAATGCTTACACTATCTTCTTATCTGTAATGTCAATGGGAAATCTCGTTCTAGTAAGGTCATTGCAGTACTTGTGTCTCTAATTAATGAAGGCAGTTCTTCTCTACTAATGTTTGGCTGAACCAGTGTTCTGATAACACCAAACAAATTGAACAGTGTTGACTCCTGTTCTTTGCCAAGTAAATCTCTCAAGCACCATGCTGCTACATTCTTTGTGATAAACTGAAAATATAAGTAAAAATACATGCATCATTATGAAAAATTTCATGGGAGACTTTCTGTTAAGTCTTTAAGAATGTTTCTTTATAGGAACATTAATATAAATATATATTGCCAGAACTTATTAACATCATACAACAAGGTATTTCAGTAAACGATAGAATAAGTATCAAATTGCAACATTGTCTGGTAAGATTTACAATGCAAAATTACAAGGAAAGTTTTGACATTTGACAAAGTTCAACTTTACCTGTTGTTTTCTATGCATGGTTCTAAGAGTCCATTGTGTGGTGAAGTGATCAGCTGGAGTATAATCAACACTTCTTGGGTACTTGATTTTAGAAGCTCTGTTATCAGCAATCTTCAACTTTTCCTTACTAAGTCGCCACGGGGCTTCTGGAAGTTTATCTCCTTCATGGTGGGTATCAGTTTCAGTAGTTGTCATATCTGAAAAAAAAATGGAAACCACAGTCTGATGATGTGCAATAAATAATTTTAGCTTAAAAAAAGTTCATGAAGAGCTACATGGAGTACAACATGAGATAACTTCAGCACTAGAATTATATAAAATTTTAGGCAAGTAGGAACAATAATAGTCTTTTACATTCATTTGAAAGTCATTTAGAGTTCATCGGAAACCTAATTGAAAAAACAGGCTTTTTTAAAGAGAAATCTAATTTTAAATAGTTCTCCAAATCTAAAGAAAAAAATATGTCGATAACCATGAACAATATCTGAAAATCTGATAGTATAATGCAGGCATGAATCTGTTATAAAAAAAAATCAATAAAGGATAAAAAATCTTCAAAAATTTTTTTTTCCCAAAAAAAAAACATAATTTCAATTCACTTTTTTGATTTCTTTGCTGCTTTCACTAAAGAACGCAATAATGGTAATATGGAAGAATAACATGTACTTAGAAATAGAAATTATCTTTTTTAGTGATCAGAGGCAGCCCCACATTCATCTTAAGTGGGAAAACTTGGTACAACCCTAAAAACTGAGAAAGAAATTCTTATATGAAGCATTTTGCACAAAGTTTAAGCACAAAACTGTTCCTGCCTTACCTTAATTTGCATAGCCTATACTATAATAAAAGTCTATACTAAAATTTAAGTGTAAGCTACATGTACTTGTACCATAATTTGAGCGAAACTCTTTATAATCATACAGAATATGATAATGAAACTTTCCAAAGTATTTAGAATCATGAACAAACATGTAAAGGTATAAAAATCATGCTGCTATAAGACATTGTAAAGTTATTGTCTTCTTTTAGAAACTTTGAAACTGTCATTACAGTTTTACCATATGCATTTTTTATTTTCCAAAACTAAGTTCTTATTTGGTTATTTTTGGTCACAAACATGATTTATATGATTTAATTCAAGTGCTTCATGTTATTAGTTTTGTGAAAGTTCTCAAACAATTTTTTTTTCTCTCACTACCAGATAAGTACATGTACATTTGTATTATATCAATTCAATTCAATATTTTATCAATTTCGTGTCCGACATATTTTAATTTCTGATTAAATTTTCCTACATTAACGCATCTTCCAACGGTAGTTAAGTTAAGAATGGATGATGTAATATCTGTTCCTTGTTTATTAGATGATCTTATGGACACGGGGATGATCAACGATGACTTCCACCTAGGAGGGCTGAAAGCTGCAGAGGGCCATGTAGTGAAGAAGTCTCCAAGTCACGAGTCTGACAGTGGGGTTAGTATCATGAGTAGTCCAGAACATTCAATTGTTTCAGACTTTAAACATGTCATACTCATCAGTACATAAAATGTAGCAATATAAGATGTAGCACTAGGACCAATACTACTGTACACATATGTCAACACAGTTTTTCATGATAACATCAGAGAAGCATATTATGCAAGAGCAGAACATATAGTTATACATGTATTTTACACCTTTTGCCGTTTTGGCTTTTGAAGTCTGTTGAAATATTAATTTGTATACATGTGTCTGAGGATTTGTGTGTATTCTAGGTGGTATACAGAAGGACAGAAATTGTATTTTCATGTTTCATTAATTACGGCTACAGTTTTTTTCAAAATCTGCCAGGTCCATTTCAAAATCAAAATGAGAGACACTAAGAGAGGTGTGCATGTATGAAGTAAAAGATGTGTGTAGGTCTATCCCAATCTTAGGACAAACTGTAGAGGGATAGAGGGGGGAGATTGGGGGGTGTCTGGCGTACAATGTACATTTCATACATGTAATTCAATTGATAACTTAAAATTATATACCAGTACATGTACTAATATACTGTTTACATGTACAATTCCATGTTTTGAATCAAAGTCTGCAGCCAGCAAACAGCCACATACATATATTTCTTACAAAGAAATTTCTGCATAAATAACTGAATATCATTTTTTCCCTCCGATTTAAATTATCAATGAAAATACTACAATTTCTTTGTACCTTGTATATTTCCCTTACTAGTCTAAGAACGATCCACACTATATTTTTTTCATACCTTTGTTTTTTTTTTATTTTTCCTGTCCTAAAAATGAAAACCAGACCTACATGTACAAAAGGAGTATTAATGTATTATGCATGTACATTCATGCACGTACATGTACATGTATGTACAATAATTGTAAGACTGGCATTTGAAATGTCCATGCACAGTTGTATTCTGATACTACTTATGCTGGCATAATGTACTATATCAGGATAGGCAATGCTATTTGTGTAATTCTAAAAAAGTTGGAAATGTCCGAATGTCATTATCTTTTTACTTGTAGGAACAATGAGTAACTGTGTTACTGATCAGTAAATACATGTACATGTATAATCCAAGTTATTATAAGGTTATGTATATTTATAAAGGAAATTCGAAAAAAAATGTTTTCATGATTTTGACATACATGTGTGTGTTGTCATTTAAGCTGTTTTCTTTCTTACTTTTGCCACATTGTTATATACTTGTTCATACATGTATATTGCTCTTGTAGCACTTAATTGTGTCTTGAGTTCGCAAAATAAACTTGTCTTGTCTGGTATATGTCTCTGAAAGTATATAATGTAGGTCACCAGAAAATATGGGCTTCCGCAGGACTATGCCATAATCTACAGCTTATCAAAGAAACAGCGTTCTCCCCAGGCCATTATAGCAATGTACTTTGCAGCACTATGATTTCTTAGCACTGTGCTAATCAGTAATTAATTTAGTTAGAATGCACTATGGGCACTGTGCTATAATTTTGGAGTAAGGCTGAAAGAGCTGTGCTATGCCAGTAAGCACTGTGCTATTTAAAACTTATGAGGAGAACACTGAGAAGTGATTGTGGTTAGTTGTTTTGTGCAGAATTGATTTCAATAATTGTGGCTTATACATGTACACTGTACATGTACATGTAAAACTTTGACTGACAGATTTGACCAGAAGGTTGATACATGTGCATGTACAAGTGGAACTCGAATTTTGAATTAAAAATGTAGAAACTAAAAAAGTCAACTACATGTACATTGTACATATAGTAGCTTTATATTTGATTATTCAGGATGTTAAACAGTTTGAGTCCATTAATCTACATGTACATGTAGGTGTTTCATATAATTTACAGTAAATTGAAAACATACCTGAATGTTACATAAACTGGCACACTTCTAAAATGTGACATGATCGTTTAAAGATCATGTCATACATAATCATAATTTTTTAACACCAAACTTATATACATGTACATGTATGTTTGAATTTCCTTTTATTTTAACCATCTTGTTGCAATATACATGTACATGTAATGTAGGAATAATAGCATGTTTATAAGACCAAGAAAAATAAACACACACAACAAAAAAGAACATGAAATGTACATGTATAGAAAAAAAAAAGGAGTAACCCAGAATCCACAAAAAAATTGTGAGCATGGACCCGGCGAATTGGTAGAGAAAGCATACTCTATTATCCTAGAAATAACTGCTGAGTTGCTAAAGTATTTCAAGTCCAGGTACTAAGGCAGAAGTAGTTGAAAAACCAAAACACTAAAAACTTCTACTATGGTGTAATACATACATGTAAAATAAGCACAATTTGCTCAACATTCAACAAAGTAAAGGAATATTAGCGGTGCGGTGACAGTAGTGAAAGAGAAATGTTCTTTTGGAATTCACAATGTTACTGTCCAGATGTTATGAATTTAAATTTAACTGTTTAAATTTATACATGTAGCTTCAGCAATACATGTACACTACAGCTGTAAATAAAAAAAGAAACAAGATTAATCAGCTGTGACAGTCATTTGATTCTGAAGCAAGTAAGGTTTGTAGGTTTTGAAAAAATAAATCTTGATCTGTCATAACATATCAGAAAAAAAAGTCTTCTGTCCTTAATTATATATGAATTTTATTACACGTCAGAAAAAAAAAATTGCCTAAATACTGTAATTTGAGAATTTTTTGTGAGCACTTATTACAATTCTTGAATGATGGAAGCAAATGCGATTAAAAAATAATGCAATTCCACAGAACCATACATTGAATATTATGGACTTGAATTTAGAATGCTAGTTCTAACTATTCTGATTCGTGCCCAGTCACATTTTTCAAATTAATAAAAACTCACAAAAAATTTCTGAATTTACAGTATTTACACCCACTCCTTCAACAACTACATGCAACTTGTCACCTACACAGAAAGAAAACCATAATGCAGGTTGATCAATAACGCAGTTCTAGTATGGATGATACAATTTACAAGGGCGCTTTCAGAAAATAGGCAATTTCATCACATAAACTCCAGTAGGGAAATATATGGAGTCAGCTAATTCATAAGGGTAAGCAGCTCTGGTTCTATGTATACATGCATGTACATGTATGCTTGCATCACCTTCTGTGGATTAACATAAGATAAGAATATAAAAATATAAAAGTGAATTTTATATGGCCTTAGAGAAGGACTTTTTACTGTTTTTGTATGTGTGTGGGGCGGGGAGTAGGAGCAATAAAAATATGAATGATAAGTGATAAGTTTAACAATTATGGATAAGAAGGATACATAATATTTCATATTCGGCCTTAGGTAGCAGGATATATTTGCTATAATTTATTTCATAGAAGTATTTGTATTTTTAAGTTTTGAAAAGGTGCAATATTTTTTCCCAATGGTTTACTTCTGTTAATTAAATCTTTTATGGCTTCATTACATTTTATAAAATTAACAGAATCATACAAAGACACTGTTATACAGTCATTTTGCATGTTGTTAAAAGTTGTATATTTTTTCACTTTGTATTTCTCCACCAAAATCATTTACTGCGGAGTTGTCTTTCGGGACTTACCGAAGGTGTTCTTCTCTTGAACTGGATGCATCGAGACATTTTCCGAGTATTTCTTATATCACTTCCGGTCATAGTAGTTGTCCGTCGTCTGGAATCAGGTGGAAAAACTGGGTAAATCGATGTTCAAAGAGAAGTTTAGAGTGTAGGGTTGGTTTATTACAGAAATAGAATACATCAACTCGATTTTGGCGACCAGAAATTAGTCAAATAGCGATTTCTGGCGAGAAAAAGATCAATTTGAAAAAAGGCGGTAGCCAACTTGTAAATTCCTTTTAGGTTTTTTCCGAGGTTCCCATAGCCTAGCATATATGTTACTAAAATACTCATGAAGCCCCTGTGTTTGATGTGGTGTACTCCTGGCTGCAACTTGATCTTGCTACTATGCGTCTGAAGTCAGACTGAACTGCTAGATATCTGAGAAACGTCTGCTCGTTTCGGCTGGTTGGTTTTTGGCGGGAATAGTGTCGGGGATTCCCCAAAGCTGCATCCTATTGGGGCAACCTAAACCCCTGACCACTACACTCCCCTCCGTTTTATTAAAGCCCCCCCCTTTACCCCCTGTGTTCCCCTTGGGCTTATAAAAATCCCCATATCCCATTTTTACGGAGGGAGAGCTGCAGCCCCTGGGCCCCCATCTAGTGAACACCCCTGGTTCCCTGCAGCAGTTAAAATAAACTTCATATTTAGCTTTTAGCTTTTTGAGTGTGTAATTCCGGTTGATAAAATTACAGATTTTAAAATTTGCGAAACGAACGTATCAAATTAAACAATGAATTGCCTTTACCAACTTTTAAGTACATTTTGTCACAAATATATTGTATTCAGTAAAATTAGTGACCTAATTCAAAATTGCTGGTCATTTTGACAGCTGTCTTCATTACAAATGTTTTCAATTTTTTCAACATTTATGTAGGATTTTTATCGTTCGATTTCTGGTAGGTTAAACTTCTTCTATGTAAATAAAAGACTAAGTATTTTAAAACACTTGTTTAGCTTAATATGATGAAGGTGAAACCTTTTAATGCTCCCGAAGAAACATTAATAAAAACTATTTTTTTTGTCAGCTCTTATTTGATATGTTATACCTTCAAGTATGGTAAATTTTGTAATGATTTATATTTGCCCTAAAGCATTATACTGATTGTCATGGTCAGACATGTCTATTTGCATTAATAAAGAATTATTGATTTTTGTGGTCCGAAATGTCTTTGGGTTGAATTGTCCAACACTGGTTAACATTATGGTTCTTAAAATTTGCGAAACGTCTTAAAAGATTTCTTTTATTGTATTAAGTTTCGCTGCATTCTGTTTCATTTAGTATGGTTTAATTATGATTTTATTACGATTTGATTCATTTTATCGAATCATTTCGTTTCAACTCTTTTCTTTTATAAATTATTTTCGTTTCGTTTTGGTTCGTTTTCGTTTCGAATTTTTTTGACCCGATAAATATGGGTAATATTGATGACGTAATTTTCGTAAACATTCGGGAGCTATATACTGCAGACTATAAGGCCAACCTTATCTTAGAAAAACTATGAGTCGATTTGTATTTAATTATCGAAACTAGCAAATATTTTCCGAGACTGGTTTGCAAATATACGCAAATGAAGCTGCCCTTATGCTGTTTTTCAGCTCCTGAAAATGCAGGTACAAACCGGATATTGATGCTTTTTCTTGCCATAAGTATACAGAACCAAGTTGATAATAAAACCATAAGGGAGCGTATTAACATTTGCGGTGGCTTTCAACATGTCAGATGCTAGAGGTTAGGATGGCATTAAGTCAGAAAATAGCTTGCCAGACAACCTATAGCATTGCTGGAGTACATAAATGTGATAAAGTCACTCCTTCATTTGTCATTTTTCAGCAGGAGATTTGGTATGAAAACTGGGTTTGATCAGCATTTGTTTGGGCATAACTAGTCAAATGTGTGTGAAAATTATGAAAAACCTTGCATAAAGGGTGCTTCCTTGAGACAAAAATGCTTATTACTGTACATGTTAGTTCTTGAATAGTTGGTATGACCCTTTTGATTGGCTGACACTTAGAAGAATTTAATGATTTTATCTATAATAACAATATTTACATAACATAAACAAAGATATCTGTATTAATTTAACTTTCATTTTAAATGTGTCATTGTTACCAGGCGCGGATCCAAGGACTGGCGTACCGGGCGTATGCCCCCCCTAAATCGGTTAGAAAAAAATTGTCACTACAAGTTTCACCCCTATGTTTTGTCTTGCTTTGCACGGCATTTAATTCAATTAACGCCCCCCCCCCCCCTCCATAAACTCTAATCCTGGATCCGCCCTTGGTTACTATAGCTGTTATTAATTAAATAGTTTTCATTTTAAATATGTCACTACAATAGTTACTATTACATGTACATAAATATGCATCAGAATGATTTCATTTCAAATAGTCATTACTGGTTTGCAACCACTTAAAATCTTACTTCCATCCTGCATTGAATTTGGAATAGTACTTTTTAGTAGTACTTTTAGGGGATGATGATTATGACAAACAGAACAAGAGAAAGATCTTACTTGGGAAGAAAACAGATTGGAAGAAAGGACAGAAAGACAAGGGATATGTTATGTTCGATGAAGATGACTCAGATGAGTCCCTAGTCACCTCAGAGGATGTCAAGTAAGGATTTCCATTTATATCAAGATAGAATGATTCACTTTTCAAAAAATTACCTTACTCTATCAAGGATCAAACCCTACACTCCTCATTGACAATCTAATGACACACTGATTTGGCTAAATAGTGATGTGTCAGTCTCTGTAAGAATCAGGCAGTGGGTAAAACATGCCATGAAAAAAAACACCATTTCAAAAGTTTTATTTGCCTATTTTCACCATCAGCATCAAGAATAAAGGCCAAGATTTTCCAAATCACATTGGAAAATAGATTTATAATTTCATTGAAATGCACCGGATATGAACATTTCAAGAGCAGATAACTCTGTCAAAAACATCATTTTTTAACATTCTATTGAAAAATTGCTGAGCATATCCTGTGATGCAGATATCAAATAATGGTCTTTTCATATAGAGAAAGCATCCTTGAGGGAAATCATATTGTCAGACTGGTTCGCATGCTTTCTGATTATTCTTATTTTGCCTGATTCTAACAAAAACTTACACTTAAATTATTTTGTTGTAAAATTGATCTGATGCTACTCGCTTATGTTTCTTTTTTTTCTTTTTCAGGAGCCCATCAAAGTGTAAGAAGGCCAAAGGATTTAAATTCTCCACAAAGAAAAAGGACAAGGATAAAGAAGAAGAGAACGTATGATTAATTTGTTATACTAATGATTAGCTCACCTGGCTGAAGGCCATGTGAGCTATTGCCATCACTTTGCATCTGTCGACCGTCGTTGTTGTAAACAATTTTTCTAAACTCTTCTCCTCTGAAACTACTTGACCAATTGGAACCAAACTTGGTATGAATGTTGCTAGGGTATCATTCATAGAACTGATGTTGGGATTTTTGATTCGTCAAAAAACATGGCTGCTGTTACTAAAATTAGAACATAGGGGTCAGACAATAGTTTTTCGCATATATCTCCAAAACGGTTAGGTTAAGCCCAATCCTGACTGAGTAAAAGTGTTCAGCATGATGAGATCTATTTGCAGTCAAATTCAAGTCAAAAATCAAGCATGGCCGTCATTACTAAAAATAGCACATACATGTAATGGTCAGACAATAGTTTTTCGCGTATATCTCCAAAATGGTTAGGTTTAGCCCATTTTGAAAGGAGTAAAAGTTTTAAGCATGACGAAATCTATCTGGGGTCAAATTTTCACTTTAATCTATTAAGCCATGTTGGAGTTATTGCCCTTTTTCAAAGTTTTTTGCTATTTTTAATGTTATTTCTTTAAAAAATCTTCTCCTCTGACACTAATTAACCAATTGAAACAAAACTTGGTATAAGTGTTCCTTGGGGTATCCTGCATAGAATTGAAGTGGGTTTTTTTTATCCATCGAAAAATATGGCCTCTCTTACTAAAAATAGAACATAGTGGTCAGACAGTAGTTTTTCGCATATATCTCCAAAACCGTTAGGTTTTGCCAAATTCTTTCAATAGCTGAAATGATCCTTATTTTTAGGACTACAAAAGTCTTCAGGCATGAAATTTGTCAGACATGTTCTTATAAGAGTTATTGCCCTTGGCAGGTTTTTTTTTACAGTTTTCAGTCAGCGTCTTGAAAGCTATGATAGATTTAGACTTTCATTTACTGAAATGATCCTTATGATAAGTCCTATTAAAGTTTTCTGGAGTCAAAATTGCTGGACAATTTCTTGTTTAATTTATTGCTCTTGAAATGCAAAATTCAACCAGGTGAGTGATTCAGGCTTCTGGGAGCCTCTTGTTATTTAAAAAGCATGAGGTATGTAGAGGTCATGCTGTTCATTAGTGTGTTTCTCTTTCCCTAGTTCTTATCAGCATTTATTCTTAAACCACTGAATGGAACTTGATGAAATTTTCATATATTCTTTATTACATGGTGTGAGTGGGACTTTTTTTTCATCAGATATTTTTGGAGGGTTTTCCTGATGCAAAATCTAGACTTTGCTTTGTCATTTGTTGTTCACTGCAGATCAAAGTTGAAGGGTGGGACTAATTAACCTATGCTCCATATTCATAGTCTCTAAACTTTTCATACATTTTATAGGTCCATGAATCTGATTTATATGGTCTTAGCTTATATTTTCTGTAAAAAAAAATGTCATTTCATCCATTGTAATTACTTATATTTGGTTATAAATTTGATATTGATATCAGTTTTCTAAATTTAAGGATGGAGTATAAAAGTCAAGGGTGGGGCATGCTGATTCCTGCTTCCTGTTTTTGACTGTGTACTATATTACTTTGTAAAGATATTAATTAGTACTAAGAGTGGTACCCCTTATTTAGTACTGAGAGTGGCAAAGGTGTAAAAACTTTGAAATATCATATAGACCTCTCTATATAAATCAATAATTCCTGAAAATATGGAATGTGTTAAAATTTACTTTAGGAGGAAAAGAAAGAAGTAAAAAGAGAAGAAAAAGAATGTGAGAAAGAAAAGAAGAAGGAAGGAAAAGAGCACAAGAAACATAAAAAAGACAAGAAGAAAGGAAAACAAGAAGTTGAACAGACTACAGACACTACCAGTAAATAGTTTACTACTTTGTATGCAGTGTTTTCATGTTGTAGATTGACTAAGATACTGTTCTATAAAAAATGGCTGGTGGCTGTAAGTTTCTTTGCTTGTTCCCTTAGGGTATTAAATACTTGTATATAGTCAATACTTCTCCCAAGAGAAATATGGTGAGTAGTTCCCCTAGGGTCACATACACGATGTTGGTATATTGGTAATAGTTCCTCAAGGGAACATTCCTCCAGGAACCTCCATGAAAGTCTTCCTTGTGACGTCTTCCTTGTGAAGCATTATTATTCTTTGTAGATACTTTACCTTAATGGTAGAATAATTAATTGGAAAGAGTGAATTATCAAAATATTATCACGAGTGCCGAAGAACGCCTAGATTTCACGAGTGAGCAGAACTTGTCCCACGCACAGGTTAAATTTTAATCTTAATGCGTTCTCGGCAAGAGTGATCATATTTTGGTTATTCACCATAACCAATTGATTATCCTATTTATTATATAGATTTTCTTCATAATTTATCGATATTTTCAATATGAATTTTAAATTCTGTGATTGGCGGATTTATATCAAAGTTGTGATGTTTTGGCGGGAGAAAGCACGAGAGTGAAATTACCAAATTTATTTCACAGTGTGAATTATTGAAATTAATTACACTGGGAACATTCGATAAAACACTGATATCTATATGATAATAAATTAACCCTATTATAAAGTTGCAAATTCATTCAGGTCCAGAGAATAGAAAAAAAAAACAATTTGTTAATTTGAATTGGAAACCATTCACATTGTCAGTTTTCATACGTCAAAGGAATAATGTACCCAGGTAAGCCAATTTTCTTATTGTAAAAAAATGCACACTGAATTCTGAATAGAGAACAATTTAAGAGAAAAACATTTTTAAGTAATAAGTAGCTGTCTTAATAAGAATCGTGCAAAATCTGAAAAAATTGATACACCACCATAAAAGGCTACATATTTTTATTTTTCAAATTAAGTTGTTTTATGTGTCTATAAAATGAAATGTGTAGTTATTCATTCCAATCTCTCTGCTCTTTGGAGGTTATCAATATTGAAAATCCAATAGATTCTATTGTATTTGAGTTTCATTTACAGAATTATCTCCTTTAATTTTGAAATCTGAAGTGCATTTTATGTAATGTTTATCTCCTAAGAACATGGGTTCTAATGCTAATTTCTGTTTTCTATGGCAATGTAAACAAAATATCAAAAATAAAAATATGTAGGCTTTTTACCCATGAATCACATTTTGCATGATTCTTAGCTTGAGTGTTACATTTCTAAGAAGTGATTGTTTAAGATTGCTTGTATGTCATAATAGTCCCAAAAATTGTTCACTGTAATTACAGAGGAATTAGATAAAGCTGTATTTGGAGTTCCGCTGACAATAGCCGTGGCGCAAAATAAATGTTACGATGGAATAGAACTGCCAGTTATGTTCAGGGAATGTATCGACTATATTGAAGAACATGGTATATTAGTTACTACAGTAATATAAGTTATATCCCAGCAATTAAGGCGGTAGAACTAGGTTAGGGGAAATAACTCCTGAAATCAGTGATGTGTTTTTATCGTATTCAATTTTACCAAAGCCCATCAAGCTTTCCAATGGAACAAAATGAAATCAGTCCAAGATACTTTTAATAAATTTAAAGCTTGCATGAGATTTATGTAAAATGCTGAATACAAACGTTCCATTGATTTGTATGAGTTGTGTCCCTTATTCTAGGTCTACCTTCATAAGTTTGTGTATATATTTGAATTTATTCATCTGTCCATCAATCGCTGCTTCAATGTGGTATTTAAAAGAACAATTCAACCTAATATTTATAATATAAGAGGCTGTCCATGTAAAAATCAGGCAGATCCTTTGATATGGTTGGCATATCGTAAATTTTATCTCTCTGAATTTGCAATGTAATTTTTATTTCATATGTATGTCAAATAGTAAAAAGATGTTTTAATGAGACAATGGATGGCATGGAAAACAAATTTAAAAGTTTATCATGTGCAACCCACTGCCTAGTTTTGGCATCGACATCCTGTTTAACTTGGTCAAATTAAAGTACATTGTACTACACACTTAAGGATGTAGACCTAGGGTAAGGGACATAACTCGTGGAATCAGTAATATGTTTGTATCATATTCAATTCCACTAAAGCCTCTCAAGCTTTTGTTTGAAGAAGAATAAAATGAATCCAAATTAATTAGATGCTTATATAAGATTGATGTAAAATGCTGAATACAAACGTTTCAATGACTTCTAAGAGTTGTGTCCCTTACCCTAGGTCGTATTGCCCTATAATATCTTGTAGTGCGTCCATATTGGAAATGATTAGTAACTAAACTTAGCCAATCAACTTCAATATTTTTTATACAAACACCTGTATTCACCAATAACTGACTCAAATGACTATGATTTGAATAATCCTGTGTAGTACACCCTATGCAAAATTAACCTGTTTATAAAGACCACCTGTCCATGAATTTGCTTACCCATGGAAGTTCACGGATGACTGAACTACACTAATCTTATGTTTCAGGTTTGTCATGCGAGGGTATATACAGAATATCTGGAGTAAAGTCTAAAATCCAGCTGCTGAAGGAATGTTACAACAAGGGGCTCCCAGTATTTTTAGAGGAACATGAACCTAACATTGTTGCCAGCCTGTTGAAGCAGTTTCTTAGAGAATTACCTGAACATGTTCTGACAACGTGGCTCATGCCCAAATTTGAAGAGGCTTCAAGTTAGTAATTTTTATTTCTCTGATTTATTAACTGGGGTTCAGATTTATGTTTAAGGCCTTGTCTCTTCATTCATGTTTTCAGTTGAATCATATTATTGTCACAGGTCTATTATTAGCATTTTGCAGACAATAGAGGGTTGTGTTTTACTATTTCAATTATTTTAATGTCTTGTTTTCTGCATGATATTTCTAAATTGTATCCATTTAAGTATATCTTGCATCACATTATGATACTACAATTCAACACATGTAAGTTGAATAAAATGGCAAAACAATATGAATTATCAAGAGTAATCAAGGGAACCAAGGTTATAGCGGTAATCAAAAGAATGTAATCCAGGGACAAAGACCAGACATGGAAAACAGACATTCACAACAAAGAACATAAAGTAACTAAAATCATACATACAAAGTAACAAAAGTAAATGAGCAACTCTGACTCCACTAAAAACTGGGAGCACGGACCAGATGCACCGGTATGGTAAGCGTCCCCTGCTTTTCTAGAAACACCCGCTGAGTTGCTCATAGAAAGTCAAGTCCGGGGTAGACAAACGAGGAAAGGAAAACTATGACCCGTTGAATGCATCAGTTTTCATGGTGCTGATGGATACACCATGACGATCCACGAGTTCATGATGATGACCATAAAACTTCTGTAGTGATGACTTCAATCTTGTAGCAACATTCAAAAGAATGTAATCCAGGGTCAAAGACCAGACATGGAAAACAGACATACACAACAAAGAACATAAAGTAAATAAAATAATATATTCAAATTAACAAAGTTAAATTAGCAACTCAGACTCCACTAAAAACTGGAAACATGGACCAGGTGTAACGGAAGAGTGAGGGTCCTCTGCTTTTCTAGAAACACCCACCGAGTTAATAAAGGGTTTGTTCTTATACATCTTGACAAAATAAGGACTAATTTTAAGATAATTATTTATCTACTGATATTCACTTACAAACTTTCTGTACACTAGTATGTATTATAAGTATAAATACTTGTAGTTCTGAAGAGTGAGAAGAGTAAAGTAGAAAGATTTCACAAACTGATCCATGATTTAACCTAAACCTAACAGACTTGTTATCTTGGATGATTGTCCACATGACACATGTCATAGAAAGGTAGGTATAGGGCTTTCATTTGTTTTATATTATAAGTATCAGTCTCTGTAAGAATCAGGCAGTAGGTGAAACATAGTATGAAAAAAAAACACCATTTTGATAGTTGCAGTTGACAATTTTCATCATGAGAATCAAGGAAAACAGACAAGATTTTCCATATCATACTGGACCATTGAGTTACAAATTCATTGAAGTGCATTGAAAACATTTTAAGGGCAGATAACTCTGAAAAAAACCTCATTTTCCTAACATTTTATCGAAAACTTTTCTGAGGAAAGACAGTGATGCAGAGATTAAATAACGATTGTTTCAAATAGAGAAAGTATCATTGAGTGATATTATATTGTCAGATTGGTGGAGTTTTGACATGTGGGTTTCTGATTTTTCCCATTTTGTCTGATTCTTATAAACACTTATAAACACTTATACTTAAATACATTTAAATCATTCCTCCACTTAGTTTCTTTATCCTGTCCATCACACAGTTTGACAGTGAAACTTCCTGAAACTGCTGATACTAGTAGGCCATATATTTACTGAAACGGCCAAAATGACTGAACATACACTGAATTTACTGAACATAAAATCATTCAGTTTAATTCAGTTATTCAGTGCAAATTCAGTGCGTTTTGCCCGGGTCGTGTTCAGTGTGTTAAGAATACCGTTTCGTGTGTTCAGTAGTCTGCTTCAAAGTAAATTCAGTATGTTCAGTAGTTGTTCAGTAATGTTCAGTAATTGAGTTCAGTACGAAACAAGAGACTGTTCAGTGTGATTCAGTATAAGAAAATAATAGCTTTATTATCTCCCTTTGACCTCCAATTAAATAGTACATAATGTACATGCATGCAAAGTTACATAAGCCAGCTACACAAACAACTTTTTTCTTAATATTTTGTTTTTGTGCTTGTTTGTTTTTATTTTTGTATTATTTTATTTATTTATTTATTTATTTTTGTATTTTTAATTCTATCTATTTTTGTTTTTGTTTAATTGTGATTTAATTGTAATGCCGAATAATCTTTAAAATATTCCGTGTGCAGTCATCTAAGATATAGGTAATTTATGTTTATTACAATACCATGGTTTTCGATTGTGAAAAAAAAATGCCGATTTATTTCAAACGTTAACTAGACGTATTAAATCGTAATTGTACATGTACATGTACTGTTCTGAAATGTCCGAAAGAAATTATTTAATGTCAATTAATATTGCATACTGAATTTGCGTCACATCGATTTTGTTTTTAACATGTGACTGCCGAATCGTGCAAAGATAAAAGAAGTCGCCCACTCAACCAATGATAAAGCCTTACAGGTCTTTTTTTTTTTAAATATCACCAGATCTGCAATACAAAGGTTACAATAGTATTAAGATTAATTAGTTATAATCTTGTGTTGAGCCCACTTTAATTTAAAATGATTTTTTAATCACTTTTTTTTTTATTTGAGTTTCTGTTCGCTGTTTTCCGAGGAAACCTGCCACCTTGTACATTTATCAAATAAGTGCACTTTAGTTTAGGTTACCAGAACTGGTTCTATCAAGTATCTACTTAAGATACTAATTGTGATTATTTAATTTTGTTAAAATATTTACAAATGTAGCTCTAGATAGACCTACAATGATTAAAATGCATGATAGTAATAAATTTAGCCCAACACAATTAGCTATGCAAAAAGATTAAATCCCTGGTGTGTGTATTGCACTATTTAATATCCCAAGATAATTGTTTATTGCTCAAGGACATATATTCAAATACTACACATAAATTTAAAATTACCTTTCTTATAGACAGAAAATATCTGTAGGTGTCTTCCTTGCAAGCATAGGGCCACATTATATAAATATATATATAGACAGAGACATATTTATACAGGCGCTGATCTAAAGACAGGCGTGCATAAAATCTTGATTTTTCACAAATGTTAGCCACTACATTTTCTTTAATTCTATTTAGCCCCCACCCCCTAACCTTAGATCCTGCATCTGCCCATGACATACATGTATATTTTAAGACTATATTGTATATTGTGATATTTCATATACTTAGGGACTTTCCATTGCTCTAATTACATTTCTTCGTCACCTAAACTTTGCTTCCCGTGGTTGTATTTAAATATCAAGTCTTTAAGGTACATGTTAGAAGATATACTTTTGTGCAATCACACATCTTTCAGAACTTAAATGAAAACAAAGCTGTCTGCATGGTTGATATAAAATTAGAATGAGCGAAACTAAAAGGCGTAAGTCATAAAACAGGGGGAGGGTTGTGAACTTTAAACGAAGCAAAAAGTGTAGGAGCACTATCAGGTCGAAATTATAAATACCTTTTAAAACTGAGACTTAAAAAATTTGAACTTGAATACATGTTTTATAAGATTGTTATGTTTTCAACTTTAAATTACAAAATAAAAGATAGTTAAATTATCAAGAGATTACAGTTCTTATGCAATAACTGTCTGTGGTGAAGTTTGCCGCAAGTTTGCACTGCTTATATAAGTTATGGTTGGATGGAAGCTCACACAAGTTTTCAGTGTCAGATATATCACGGAAAGTCACTTGAATATCATTAAAAAATTTTGTTTCTTCAGTCTGAGTATTGGACAATGAATAAGGAAATAAATCTCGTCCTCAACTCATCATGTGTCGCACGTCTTAAAAGTTGTACATAATTCAGTGCTGATCTATCGGAATTGAGTCATATTTCAGTATCAATCAAATTATTTAGTGTTCAGTTTTGAAAAGATTTAATGTTGTCATACATGTATAACACCAAATAGAGATCTTGGATCTAGAAATGCACATTGCCACACTTCAAATGTGGTTTTAATTCTTGCACAGTTACCATACTCAATATGTAGGTATATAATTACCGTTTAAAATTTCGGTACGTCTAAACACTGCTAAGGATTCCTTAGTGCAGTAAGGACGTAGATTATGCCACGAAAGACTTGAAGGGGTGCTGCTACATGTATTAGAGATTGATATTAAATGCATAAATTAAAAATTTTATAGAAAATAATCACAAATAAGTAATTAAGCTTTGTTTAGGCACGTGCCGGTTTTTCTATGACAAGCTAATAACACATGTTTCTCATCTTCAATCTGATCATTACATATAAAACATATACATGTATATATACTCGTTCATTGACCTCTTTATTTTCATAACGACCTGTTTCAATACATGAAACCTGTACTAACACCCTGTTACATAGTACACTGTTGCATGTGCATGTAATACATACAGATTTCAAACTATTTTCTGTACAACGCATGCATGCTGGTGTTTTGTTTTATGAAGTGTGATTATTCTCATAATAATCTCATCTTCTTAAAACCTACTGATTTTAATTGCGGGGGAGGAGCACTTTTATATGGGGGAGGGGGGTCGGACAAGGGGTTTTCTTCATATTTTTGTGTATAAAATGGTATATTACTATATATATAACAGCAACTCCCGACAATTAAATAATGAATTAATCAAAATCTAAAACCGTCAAAAAACAAATCACCTACTTTGACCCCAACTTCTATGTTAAAATGTTCTTTATCAAAATTGATTTTTTTTTCCATTCATTTGTCTATTTTCGTTTTACTGAAAGACTTGCAGGAATATAGAGCAATAACATGTACACTTGCTTAATTTATTCTAGTATAAATGTACATGTGTTTTCCTAAACGTAATCATGCTGTGCAGTGTCATTTTTCGAAAACTATAAAAAAATACTGTATCATTAATTCATGTTCAGTTTTGAAAAAAATTCAGTTTTAATGTTTTTATGCATGTATCACACCAAATGAAAGATCCTGGATTTAGAAAGCGCATTTCCACACACATGAAATGTTGTTTTAATTCTAGCATACTTATAGGTAGAACGGTACTATTTCAAATAGCGCTAAGCTTGTTGTAAAAGACGCTTGCCCCAGGTGGTGGAATGCTGGGGTTGTAATACGAAAAACGTTGAACCCCAACAATCAATCGACCAACTATTTCTCTTCAATTTAGGTTGGCCTTTCGTGTACCCTACTCAGATAAATACTTCTGGACACTGTGATTGGACAAATTGTGTAACATTATGATACTTTAAAAAAAAAATCATTTTATTCTTGAAAACCATTTTATATAAATCCTATGAATTTTTCAAATTTATGTGCCATTCAAAGAAAAAGGGGGGAACTTTGACCCCAAATATCATCTGCGTAAAATACCAAAGAATTTTTTTCAATGACTTTGATCGCAATTTTAGTTAGAGAAATGAAGATATTACTGGAAAAAAGTCAGTTTTCAGTTTATAGCTCTGTCATTCTTTTAAAGGTGTGATTTTTTTTCAAAAATTTCACCATTGTCGCATATGGGAAATAGATAGTACCGTTCTACCTATAAAGCCATACTCAATATGTAGGGTATATAACCTATAAGGTCACAGTATTCACACATGGACATGTACACTGTTCCATTCATTAACAATTGCTTATTATAGTTTTTTTCTAAAAAATAATGTTTAATGTCTATATTAAATATTAAATATAAATTTGAAGTTCATTCACGCTACTGAAAGGAATGAAGACAGCTGATACACATCAGAATGATACATGTTTGTTTACATGATTAAATTGGGCAGTAATTTACAAACACACAAGCCACGCCCAATGATACGCCTAATAAGTCGTGTGCTGCTCATTTTGCAATAAAAAATCAGTTATAGTCTCAAAGCCTGTTCAAGACGTCATTTTCGAATTTTTCACAGTCGCGGAAGAGATCTGAGATCTTTAACAAATACTCATGCAATAACATTTTAGTCTCTCACGTTCGCCCCTTACCTGGGTTAGGGGGTATATCTGGCTGTTAGTAGATACCTAACGGATGTTGGTGGCGGAACCCAGCTTTAGAAACAACTGGCTACGGAGGTTGATCACAAGTATTGTTCAAATGCATAATTAATTAGCGCGCTGGGGTTTGTATGTAGTGCATTCTTGTATATGTACCGGAGTATGATTCCCGTAATATTGCCGTTGACCTAATCCCACACTTCATCACTCTGAGACTGGCCGATGATCGTGATCAGGATATACTTTCCTTATGTTTACATATAGCTTATCAACTGAGACATGTGGCTATTTAAGAAAGATAAAGGTATTTTATGTAAACCATCATCAAACCTTAGTATTTCGAAAAACTGGCATCACGAATTGTGTGTTAATATTAACTATTTACAAGATAGGCTTGTGTTTAGTTAAATTCGATTCCTAAACTTTCCTTTTATCCCTGCTTTTATCCAATATTTTTGCATTTGACGATTATTTGAGGCGTAACAATTAAAACGATCGGTATAAATTGACTTAGTACACGAGTACTTTGATTATAATATGTTGACAAAATCTTTAAATGATCGCCTTAAATTTAGAAATAAAACTTAAATGTAATATGATAAAGACTAATATATAGAAACCCAGTTTAATAAAAATGTGCATCAGCGTTATGTTGACAATGCATTACATGTATACATGTATATACATGAAGTCCCTTTTAATTTATTAAAGGTCAAGAACTATACTCTGTAAGAAAAGATATCTTTAACCTTTACACCAATAAATAAAAGGCATGTTCACTTACAATCTTAGTAGTTCACCTTAACTACCGTTTTAAAAATAAAAAGCTTATAAACCATAGAAGCAATCCGCTTACATTTCAGATGATTAGGATGATCGGTTTTGCTGTTAACAAGTTCCAACATCGGTTCAACATTTTCTTATTAGACAAAAAGTGAGGTATTTCACAAACCTTTAGTGTAGGCAGATTGCATCCATGTAACCACGGAGGCGTATTAGCAGTTTATTATTATTAATTTCTGTATTATCATGCAAAGTTTTGCATCTAAAAATCATCACACATGAAACATCCGCTACAGATTTTGAATACACGTCGGTGCAAGCGAGAGTGTCAACTTCCTTGATTTTGACTGTATGACTAGAGGTTTAAAACTCTGTCACTGCCATAGTTTTTTAGATCATGATATAAAAGTAATTTTTGCCAATCCCCATCCAAATTATTAATCAGTCTCTTTATCCAACTAACTTTAATATAATTATTAAAAGACTGCAGGTGTATCATCTTCAATCCCCCTTGTGCTATATCACCAATCAAAGTGGTTCATTTGATCTTATCAGGTTTCTTATCCCATATAAAACTGTAAAAGAGGGAGTTTTACTCGTTTAACTTTGACTGAGGTAAGTTAGGCAGTGAACTTAAAAGATGTATTCATTTTGGCAGTGCTAGAGTTTTAATTACAGTAATTTTACCCAATAATGTAAGTTTTCTGTGTTGCCAGCTCTTCAATATAGCAGATACTTCCTTAATTTCTTTTGAAAAATTTAGATCTAACATACAGTTAAGATCAAGAGAAAAATCAATTCCTAATACTCTAAAATTTGAGTGTGTCCAGTAAAGATGTTTATCCGGGCAAAGAACGAGATCTGAATAATTTTTATTTGACCCAAACAGCCTTTGTCTTGGAAGTGTTCATCTTTAAACCAGATACCTTAAAAAAAGACTCAAAACAATCAAGTGTTTCTTTCAATGAAACTTCACTACCATCCAGAACAAGAAAAGTGTCATCAGCATACTGACTTAATAATGTATCATTATCTTTAATTTCAATGCCTTTAATATTCTTATTAGCCTTTAACTTCATAGCAAGTAATTCCACTCCAATAATAAATAAATAAGGTCAAAGGGGGTCGCCTTGTCGACAGCCTCTCTCAAGACTGAAAAAGTCTGACATATGACCATTATTTATATCACAACTTCTGGCCTTCAAATAGAAAATTTCCAGCCGCTTCGAAACAGATGGACCAAAATTGAAACTTTAAAGTGCTTTGTTCATAACTCCCATTCAATCGAATCAAATGCTTTTTCAGAATCCACAAGTAATAATAAACCGGTTATGTCATGCTGTTCAAGATAATGCATTAAATCATACAACAATCGAGTATTCTCATCTATAAATCTGTTTTTAATAAATCCCTTTTGAGTATCACTAATAATAGATGGTAATACAGATTTCATTCTATAAGCAATTACAGAGGAAGCTATTTTTATATCAGTGTTTAAAAAACTAATAGGTCTCCAACTGCCCATAAAACGTCTATCTTTCCCATCTTGTGGAATGCAAGTAATAATTCCCTGATATTGAAAATCTGAAAAAGTTCCTGATTCATATCCAAATTTCAGAGAACGAAAAAGAAATGGACCAATTTATTTCCAAAATAATTTGTAAAAATCTGCAGTAAAACCATCAGAGCCTTGACTCTTTCCATTTACCATTACTTTCAGTGACTCCGCACATTCTTTATATGTAAGGTTACCCTCACAGAAGTTTCTTTGTTCTTCTGTGAGTTTAACATTGTGACTGAAAAAAGATTCATCATCAGTGCTAAAGATTCTCCTTAAATACAGATTCTTATAAAATTTCTGTTGTTCAAGAAGAATTTCTGAATGATTAGAAATGTAATTACCCTTCTCATCTATTAATTCAATAATGGTTTTCTTAATAAAATTTTTCTTTTCTACTTTGCAAAAATATTGTGAACATTTTTCTCCATTTTCATGCCAGTTTGCTCTTGATCTAAGTAGAATGCCCTCTATTTTTTGTTCTCTTTTATTTTCTAACTCAGACTTCTTCTGATTTAAAGATTAATATTTGTATTGGCATAACATCTTCTAGATTCTGTGTATCTTTTTCCCGAGTAATAATCGCTTCCTTTTCCTCTCTTGACTTTGAAATACTATACGATATTGACATACTTCTAATCTTCATCTTAAGGATTTCAAAAAACAACTGATCATTACATAAAAGTTAAACATTCAAAGCGTCATTCACATCTCCAGAAGAATAGTAGTCAGATACTGTGTCATTTATGCACATCTTAACTTTTTCTACATAATTAAGATCTCGAAGCAGCTGAGAATTAAATTTCCAGTACCCCCTCCCTCTCTTAGCAAGACTGGCAGAAAATGTAAAAAGTATAGCCGAATGATTTGCTTTGTACCCAGAAATAATTTTAGTGTTCTTCATGAGAGAAAACAGATCTTCAGTAACCAAAAAATAATCTAACCTACTTTGTTTTATTGGAGAACTTTGTCGCCAAGTAAACTTTCTTTCTTCTGGAAACAAGTTCTCCAAGGATCAAGTAGTTCAAATGTTTCTATCAATTCTTCAATCTTTTTATGTAAATTAGGATTTCTAGTATGTATAATATTGTATGTATCAATGCTTTTATCCTGAACAATATTCCAGTCACCACATAACAACAAACTTGTGTTAGACAAAGAAGCAATACACTGAAAAATTTCACCAAAGTGGGGTTATCACTATTATATCAATATAAACAAACAAAAGTCAATCTCTGCTCATACAAGGTTAAATCTAGAACAATGTAACGACCATTTACATCAGCTTTTGATCCATGAATAGTAAAATCAAGACCACTTTTAAACATGACACCAGCACTTCTATTATTAAAATGGCTGAATATACATGTATTACCCCATTCATCTTCCCACTTTTTTTCAACTTATTTACAACTGTGTGTTTCTTGAAAGCAAACGACTGAAGCATTTTTACCTTTTGCCAAATCAAAAACATCAGATTTCTTTTTAGGATTTGAAAATAGACCCCTTACATTCATAGATAGAACTGTAATGTTATTATTCATTATGTGATATGCAAAGCTTCAAAAATTAAAACAGTACTTATTAGGAGCAAACAATACATACAAAACAAGATAATTTCACACACATACTCTTTCACATGTTCTATAATAAGATGGTTTATATGAAACAGTACAACTAACATTCTCACATTTTTGCAGTCTGACAAAACATAAACATTAACATTGTAATATCAGTTACTTTTTTTTTAATCCTTGCACTTTATTCCAAAGAGAGACCTTTTTCTATTAATTCATTTAAGAAAACGAGAAATAAATCAAATTTAACCCTTAAGCAATATAAAACATTTATTATAGAGGGAAGGAACAGGAAAACAATCAATGTATCTTTCTTTTTCAATGTCAAAAACAGGAATTTTTACCCTAAGTATGACATCAAACTAAGCAACTGCATTGTAAGTATTTAGTTACCTGTGTAGTAATTATTAGAAATTTAATGGGGGAGCAAGAAAAGAACTTGCGTTCTATAGAAGGACATCAAAATAAACAAATATGTACATATATTTTACTTATAAAGATTGTAAATCATTTATCATATATTGCATCTGAATCATTGTGTGGAAAAAACAAATGGAACAGGTGGTTTGAGTCAAAATTGACCTAGAATTGTCTCCCCTGTCTTTCCGCCAACTTAGCCAGGCGCAATATTCTTTCGGTACAAGCGAGATTGTCAACTTCCTTTATTTTGACTGTACGAGTAGTTCAGAGCAGTGTCTGTTCGATTGGTAAAGTCGTTCTTGTTCTTTCTGCTAAGGGAAGTTAAACTATATCAGTAAATGGTCAGATGTTTATAAGTGGGGAAATACAGTGATGGGGTGACCGTCCTTCCCCCATCCATACTTCCTTTCTTCTGCTACGCTACGTTGGGGACTCATCTCTCGTCTCGCATATCTTTTTTTTTTCAGGCCTGAATTATATTTTTGTTTCTCTGCCGGAGTTGATAGTATTTGTTAACTTTAAACATATGATTATTCTGGATTGTAACCTACTTATTTCTTTTATACCTTTTATTATCTTAAAATAAATAAATAAAACACACACAACATACAAAACATAAAAAGAAAAGAAAAGAAGAAAACTATCATTTAAAAAAAAAAAAATCTTTCATTGGAACACAATATATCACCATAGATCTGTAACAAAATTGAAGGTCAATGGTATAACATTATTATTTTACACGTCACCATGTTAATCTCTTATTAAGTAAAGTAATAGGTATATTGTGATTTCGCGGATCATAAGAACTCTGTCACGTACCGGGGTGGCTGTACGGTATACTGTCTAAATAGTGTTAAATTAATAATACTTGTATATATTTTTCAAGTACATGTATAATGATGAACGTCACATATAGGTATCTAGTCGATTGTTTTCATCTGGTTCTGTCTGTACCTCAGCGATGTTTATATTCAGATTCTTTTAAAAATACCTTCGGAGGCGGAACAGGGGTATTTGAAAAAAAGCATCTCAGAGGTTTCCATGGACAGGGATTAAAGCTATAATCTGCACATTTTGTCCACAAATTATCACAAAATTAGAAGAGTCCAAAACAGCGCCTCACAACATACATGTAGTTAAATCTCCAATTGTAATAAAATGGTGATTGATTTAGTTCTATTTAATGGAAGTATTTACATTTTGAGAACTTATTTTTGTTCACACTCAAACTTGACTGGGGAAAATGTATTAGGTTAACTAAAAGATGCCTTCACACCTTTATTTTAAAGCGATTTTTAAGTAGATGAAACATTCGCCAGTAAACTAGCATTTTATTACTACATAATACATGTACCTAATCAGGACCTAAGGAAAATAGATCCATGAAAAAAACAAACTAACAAAAGAAAACAATAATCTCCTGACGTGTTACAGTGACATGCTGGGGTTGTCAGGCTAAAATACAGAAAACCTGACCGCAAACCATAGTGGTGCACCGTGTTGGGAAATATGCCACGTTCCTCGCACGTTAAAAAACCCTACTGTAGTATTCTCCAGGAGTAGGAACCATAGGGCTCCGCTACAGGAGGCTAAATTGCCCAACCCTACCCACCTCTCCCTATTTCCATTGGCAATAAAAAAAATTTCTCGACCCCATTATCCTTGTGTCCCATCCCATTTTTCATTGCATCATCATTTCATGTTCATTTTATCATCCACTTCATGTTCATCGCCTGAATATAGCTGAAATATTGCTGCTTGTGCATTAGAGTACTGAATGTATTATTCTCTCATGTTAAACAGCTGTTCAAACATACAGAACTTCAAAAGTAAGTGTGAATATATCTTCCCTTCCAAGCTCCTACAGACACAAAGCCCTGAGTGGCTCTTTTAAATGATCAAACTTCAATTTAAGTAAAAGAAAAATTGCCTACATTTTTTTTTGTTCAAGAAAGCATAACATTGTAAATAGATATGATCTTTTAGGTAAAACAATTTTTAATGAAATAAATATTTAGAATTTGATGGTGGTTTTTAAAAAAGATTAATGAAAAGTAGCAACACATCTGTGATTTATTTAGATACAAGCCACCTCTGCAACCAGCTCATTCCTAATGGTCACTAGAACTACCAGATAGTCCTGCCCAGTTAGAGGAGGAACTTCTCAAACAAGAGGCCATCCTGAACAACCTTCATGAACAGTTACAGTCTGGGGTCACAGATCAAGAAAAAGAGGAACAGCTTTAGGAGGTTCAGAGGGTTGTGACTCAACTCAAGAGAAAGGTTTCAGATTTCCCCTTTGTGATTTTATATTTTAAGTATTCCTATATCATAATTCTCAATAGAAAGTTTAATACTGATAATAACCTGAAATGGAAAAGGCTATGCAGCATTTACTGAGAAGATGTATTTATAGTTTAGATATATATATATATATATAAGTTGATTGTATATATGCTATCACCCTTATTATTTTACCTGCACCAGTTTTTTAAATCCAGGATTATTTTGCAAAATATCGAAATCACATTTCTGATCATGTTCAACTTTTCTAATGGGGCCATTCCTTGCGATGAAAATGGGTAAAACAATTTCATTTCTATGGAATGATTCTTAAATTCTCAATTACATTGGCCATAATTACCCATTTGCCAAATTTCATGAGTCATAATTTATTTTCTGAGACTGGTTTGACACAACCCCACCAAAATGGAACCTGCATTATAGGGCCATATGTTACTCTAACTACACAATGTCCTTCGTTTTGATGACAATTCTTCTAAGATCAGGTCAAAGGTCAATGCATATTATTGTTCATTTTTCCATCAGATTAAAATGGCCAGAAAAGGAGAAGTTAAGAGGAAATCAGATGAAGTGAGAAAATCGAGGAATTCCCAAGATGAAGAACTAAAATTAGAATTGAAAGAAATTCCTATAAAGCAACCAGCTCCCCAACCTCCTTCTCAAAATAGTAATGAAAAAGCACATGCACCTCAGCCTCCTCCTGAACCAACTAATGAAAAATCCCAAGCTGCACAGCCTCCATCTGAATCATCCAATGAAAAGGCAGAAGTGAAATTTGAGAATGAGGCAAAGCAGGACACAACTGATAAAAATAAAGGAGAAAAATTAGAAAAGAAAGTGAAACCTGAAGTTCAAAAAGAAGGCAAAAATGAAACAAAACATGAAACAATTTCTAGTCAAAATATTGAAGAAAAAATTGACAATGAAAGCAAGCAGGAAGAAAATAAAGAACCTGAGAAAAAGTCAGAGAAAATTGAAGATATGGATAAAAAAGAGTTAATAACTGAGAAACCAGTAGTTGTTACAAAAGAGAAGGATTCTATCAAGGCTACTGAAGAAAATAAGCTGCCTGAAGTTAAGGAACAGGTACATGTATCAGAGGAATCTGGCCCCTCTCCTGAGAGCTCTGGGGATGAATTTGAAAACCAGGTACTTTTAATAAGATATTTTATGGTTGACATTGATGTACAGTAATAACTGTCTATGTGACCACTTGTATTTAGCAATGAACTGTGTCTGAAGACAATATATATCTTTTATTCTCTAAATACCAACACCTTTGGTACAGATCTAGAGATACTTGTGAACAACATACATACATAAAGAACAATGAGAGAACTATATGAACAATAAATCCAGTTTTTTAGTAAAATTTTATTTAATTTAAAGAAAGTCTTTTCTTTTGTTAATGATACAAATTAATGTACACATATTATTGAGAACAGAAAGATGATCAAGATATTACTATATAGTGCAGTGTATGAAAATCAACCTGTGTATTAAGACAACATGTTTTATGTGACCATGATTGTTATCTCCCTTGGAAAGTCATTTAAAACAGGTTTGACTGTGTATGCAGTATACTTTTGGTCTGCCAACTGTCTTTGTTATCTGTACACATATATTGCATTTCTTTCTGACTGCATATACTGTGAAAGTACGTTTGTTCGTGGATACCGATGTTAATGGATTAGGAAAGAAATACAAGTTCATGGATTCTTAAATTTGTGGAAATCTCCTTCTCATTGAGAATCAAATTTTGTGGTTTGGCCTACCCACAAAAATCACGAAAATTGGTACTCAACAAACAATAGTACTTTCACAGTGATTCAAAGAATTTTCTTGTTAATTTGAAAAGCATTGTGTATATTATCAATTTGGCAAATATATATACACTGTATAACCTTACATTAAGGACATAACTTACAAATCATTGGAACATTTGTATAAAACATTTTACATCAATGTCATTTAAGCATCAAAGTAACTTGGATTGATTTCATTCTATTTCAAATGAAAGCTTGATAGGCTTTTGTAAAATTGAATATGAAACAAACATATCACTGATTTCAAGAATTATGTCCCTTACCCCAGGTCTACCTCCTTAAATGGTTTATTTTTGTCAAGGTTGAGCAGATTTTGGAGCAGCAGAAAGACATCCAAGCCAGAGAATTCAGTGAAGACAGTGAGACTGGGACTATAGGAGAAGAAGTAGATCTAAGGGAGATAACGGAAGAACCATCCACTGAATCTACAGGTAAAGTTAGATGTCTGTTTCATTGTCCATAGCAGATTAGAGCTATCTACATGACAGAAAATATTACATGTGCTAATGTTTGATCAGCACTCTTCTTTGTCAATGATGTCAATACTGATTTTACACAGGTAGCAAAATTGACAAAAATAATAAAAGTAACATCTCAACAAAAATATTTTAAAAATTGGACTTTTTTCTCTGTTTAGATTGGGTATAAACTGCAGTGCTATTGAAGATATATGATTTTACATTTGTTATTCTTGAATTTCCTTTTAATTATTTCAATCATGAGAAAAATATTTTTTCTTCTTCTACTGAACTCAATTTGGGAAATTCTTGTAGTCTTGAAGAAATCAGGGGCAGATCCTGACACTTTGAAAAGGAGACCGACCATGGTTCCTCAGAAAAAGGGTGTTCTAGGCCTTTATTTGCCTTTTTTTGTCAATTTATAAATGAAAATGACAAATTTTCCAAAAAAGGAGGGGTGCCAACCCCCTGCATCCTTCCCCTGGGTCTGCCACTGAAGAAATCTTATATATTTAGAATGTAAAACTTACATGAGGTAATGAGTATAAAAAAATGGCAGTTTTGAAGCCAAGGTGGAAAATATCACAGTGAGTCTTTCTGGGCGAGATGTGATGTACAGTAGAGATGTTCAAAACTGACATTGTTCTGTTCATTGGTGACATCACAGTCTATTTGATGAAACCTTGTCTTGGACATTGCCAATATTTTTCAGTATCATGATAGTAGCATGAGCTAAAAATTATATGTCAGTAAGAACAGGAAAGGTTGCCAATAATACAGAAAAGTGGCAGTTTTTAGATCAAATCAGAAAGCTTAACAGAATGAGGAGTGATTTTTGTAATGAGGTGTTTTCTAGGAAGTCACCACAGTACCTGAACCGATCTGTGCAACAAAAATTGTGATCGGTTATCGGTCACTGATCAGTTTCCGGTCATTCATCGATCCTTCAAACCAATCCATTAAACTGGTGATTGCATCACGTGACCACGGAGCGGTCACTGTATTTTACGTTTTTTATTGTTTTCTTTGTCAATTTTACACATATTTACATAATGTAATAGATTGAAACGTCAATTTATACTTTTATTTTACATTTATTTTATTTCAAACAGATCTTACGCCATTTTACATAATAAAACTGGGATCAGATCGGTCACCGGTCATCGATCTGTCAAGTCGTTGAGCAGATCGTTTCAAGGACTAATATTTTGATTTTAGATTGTAATTGGAAATTGCTGATCTGTGGTCAAAACTACAGAATATTTGAGTTTTATGTAAACAGTTCTGGTATAGCCATGATCATGATGATTATTTCTACTTTATATTTACTTCCTGTTTTAGTTGATGCTGATATCCCTACTGATTCCATTGATGCTGTGCATGAACTGAAAGAGGAAACCATAGGAGGCGATGTTATAACCAGGGTACCAGAACAAGTCAACACTGCTGAACAGGATGTGGCTGAATTTATCAGTGTCCCAGACTCTGACAGTAAGTTTACAGTGCTATAAGTGCCACACATTAGAATCATATGTTTTGCTATATATGATTTACACATGTATCGATTATGATATGATTATCATATGTTTTAAGATTAATAAGTTTCTTACATTATACATATGTTAAAGGTATGTCATTATGTATGTTAGCAAGTAAATATATTTAGGGCTGACATATGATAGGGACAAAATTACCACCACAAGTACTCCATGAAGTTAATCTGGTTCTCTAGTCAATAGCTTTAGGAGGTAGACCTAGGGTAAGGGACACAACTCTTAAAAATCATTTGAACGTTTGTATTCAGCATTTTACATCAATCTTATGTAAGCATCTAATTAACTTGGATTCATTTTATTCTGTTTCAAACGAAAGCTTGAGAGGCTTTGGTGATATTGAATATAATACAAACATATCACTGATTTCATGAGTTATGTCCCTTACCCTAGGTCAACCTCCTTAAGCGACCCTAGGAATGCAAAAATATAGACTCAGGTCACCAGCGACGGATATGCACAATATTTGAGTAAATTGACAGTTATGAAATAAAATGAAAACAAAGATTAGATTTTCTAAATTAACTTTATAATTGTGCATTTATATCGAAAGAAGATATAAGTTATTAAAAAAAAAAACATTTAAACGTTTTTTTCTGCTGGTTAACCATGAAGTAAAACAACACTTTACACATGTAATTTCATTTTTAAAAAATTAACATGATCAAAGTACCTTCCTCTGTTCATAAACACAGGCGTTAAACCCCAATAATCAATCAATCAATCTGTTCATAAACCCGTTCGTCACTAAAACATACATCCTTCAAATTTGACAATGTGTTTTTGATGTAAACTTCCAGTCAATTTACTTTGCAGATCCGGTTTGGAAACTAGTGTCAGACATGAACACAAAAAAAAATTAGGATTTAAACATTTCAACACTGGCAATTGGAAAATTTTCCACTCAGGGAAATTGGGCTACCAGGAGGGGAATGAGGCCACAGGGCAGCCCCAATTACTATAGTAGCGTTATCCCTGGCTTTATCAAGCAAATTTTTTTTTATAGTCAGAATGTTTTTAATACTCATTTTTGCTGATCAAAGGTCAAGGTCAGGGGACGGGTATAGAAAGAAGGTACTTAAGCTCAGCTGTTTACCACTTTTGATATTCATAATTATGTATTTGAGAATTTTGTCAGACATCCACACAACCATATAAGTAGCTGTCTTTGTAAGAATCATGCAAAATCTGAAAAAAGTGATACATCCCAAAAAAGGCTACATAATCAAGTTGTTTTATGGATCTATATTATGAAATGTGTAATTATTCATTCAAGTCTGCCTGCTCTTAGGAGATAATCAACATTGAAATTCCAATAGATTCTATTGTATTTGAGTGTCATTCACAGAGTTATCTCCCTTAATTGTGAATTATACAGTGCATTATATACAATTTTTATCTCGTATAAGCACAGGTTATATAAAAAACCAAATGTTAATTTTTGTTTACTAAAGCATTTTAAACAAAATATCAAAAAAATAAAAATAAGTAGGCTTTCCAACCATGTATCACATTTTGCATGATTCTTAGCTAGAGTGTTACTTAAAAACTGCTTGATTTTTTTTCAAGCAAAAAGTTACTGCTTTGTTTTTCTCGAAGGTATAGGACTATGACAATAAAATGCTTATAACATGCCATATTCCATTACAGCTGTGTTTGTAGAAGAAGATGAAGAACTGATACAATTACAGGAAGAGGATTACAGAGTCAGACTAGAGGAGGAGGAACTCATTGCTATAGGTATAACAACAATTGCTTAGGAAGGCTGGATGGTCCTTACATATGTATAATACAATTCTGAATAAACAAGTTTTGGGGATTCCAACTGTTCAATGCACTGTGAATTGATTTGTTTGCCATTTCATAGTTTCGTTTTCTCTTTCATCTACCTGTGACACGAGGAACTAAGTGTGTATTTTAAGTGACATGATTTTGCTCTCTCTTGGAAGGTCATACTAATATATACTAATATATTATGGAATGACTAATTTTCTCAGCATGCCCATTCACATATGTTTTTTTTTTGTTTTTTTTTTTTTTCAAATACTAAAAACCAATCAATTGATAAGGCTATGGTAGCGTAAAACAGTATATACCATCTAAACCTATTACATGGGGTTTTAAAGTCTGGATGTGATACAACAGTAAGACAGGTTACTGCCTTCAATATGATATATACATTGGAAAAGAAAAATGCTTTATGTGCAATTTTTGCTCTCCCATGATAGGTTATACTAGTATATTATGGAATTACTAATGTTCTTAGCATGCCCATTCACATACGTTTTTTTTTCACATACTATAAAATTCATTCATGTACATTTTCACAAATCAAAGTGTTCGTGCACTTACATTAACAATGTACTATTTTTGTTTCAATCTTTGATTTTCTGGTCTTTTGAAATGGAATGCTTATTGTCAAAATGTGTCAACATTCAAGGAATAGTATTTGATTACACTATATGTGAAATATTGGGCTGAGTACATTGGGTAATACTTGTACTCTTAAGAAGGTAGACCTAGGGTAAGGGACACAATTCTTACAAATTAATGAAACATTTGTATTCATAATTTTAACAGGCCATAGTTTTCCTTTCCTCATTTGTCTACCCCGGACTTGACTTTTTATGAGCAACTTGGCGGGTGTTTCTAGAAAAGCAGAGGACGTTTACCCTACAGGTGCACCTGGTCCATGCTCCCAGTTTTTAGTGGAGTCCGAGTTGCTCATTTGCTTTTGTTACTTTGTATGTATGATTTTAGTTACTTTATGTTCTTTGTTGATACCTTCTCATTGGCATGTCGCATTTATACAAGCAACATTTGTATAAAATTTTAAGTCGAAGCAATTTTATTATCTCAATTATATCTAGTAATTCGTTGAAGAATCTCACAAAAAGAATAAATATTCCACATTATATGGGATTAAATGACACACCCTTAAGGTCAACTAGAAAAGCAGAGGACGCTTATCGCACTTGGTCCATGCTCCCAGTTTTTAGAGTCCGAGTTGCTCATTTGCTTTTGTTACTTTGTATGTATGATTTTAGTTACTTTATGTTCTTTGTTGTGTATGTCTGTTTTCCATGTCTGGTCTTTGTCCCTGGATTACATTCTTTTGATTACTGCTATAACCTTGGTTCCCTTGATTAATCTTTTACACCAATCTCATGTAATCATCAAGGTAACTTGGATTGATTTCATTCTGTTTTAAAGGAAAGCTTGAAAGACTTTAGTGAGATTGAATGTGATACAAACATATCACTGATTTCATAAGTTATGTCCCTTACCCTAGGTTTACCTGTTTAAAAAAAAACCCTCTGTACCCCAAAATTCAAAGATCAAGGTGTGCTTGAACACCCAGATGCAAAAACTAGTGGGCATGCTGTATTCTTTGAGCACCAATTTTCATGGTGTCAAAAAAAATTTTCAACAAGATTTAATAATCCTGTTTTTTTTTTACTTTTGACGATCTAATGAAAAATTAACAATCTTACCAAAGGACTAGGTACAATAAAGGGTGTTTTGGGTCTCTTTTTGGTCTGAAATTGAAACCTGGTATAAATAGAATGAAAAGATATGCATGTTCGTTAAGAATCATTTACATAACCATATTATAATTCTTAAATGTTCGTCTTTCTACACACATCGCACATCAATTACTCAGCAATGCTCACACCAATTTGTGGATCGTTGTTGTCTGCTTATGTGATCTTCCTTTTGATTTTTATAAAATTTAAAATAAAGATTTTACATTTTTGAGTTATGCGACTTCATTCATACGGAAATCGGGCAAATTCCTGTTTTGTTTCTTTTTGTATATAAATAATTCAAATTAGTAATTCTGTATATCAGCAAAGAAACATACTGCAACATCAGAATTGGGATATAGAAAATATGTCAAAAAATAATTCAAAAAACCTGGCCTGAATGTAAACACAGAAAACAAAGACTATCTACAAATACAATGTAGCAAACTAAATAAAATAGATAACATATAAAAACTGAAAATAAGGAAAACAAGAGGACACATGAAATACTAAAGCACTGGCAATATGAACTCCTACAAAAAGCCTGACCATTTTTCTTGTACTTATCATTTTATAGAGAGTGAGTTGAGGACTAAGATTGAGACGGAGAAGAATGAGATAGAGAGGCTACAGCAGGAGATCACAGAGTTACAGTACCTTAGACAGGACTCTGACCTCGAGGAGTACAGCTCCTCCTCTGACTCTAGCTCAGATAGCGAGGATGAGGAGGATCTACAGGAAATACTCAGTGACCTCCTTGAGAAAAATGAATCTCTAGAGGTATTTGAAAATATGACTTGTTTTACATATATTTCTTAAAAGTGGTATGGCCAATGTTAGTTTTGAAAGTGGTATTTGGCAGTACAGTTAACCTTTATCTCCCATTTTTAGCAAATAATTGTGCTATTCATAGATTTTTGTAAATATAATATACATGTATGTTTAAAAGAAGATCCAAGTTTATAGAGAGTTCGCCTTATTAAAAGAAAACAATTATTCAACATAATTCAAAAATCCCAGATTAAAAATGTTTAAACAAATGAAAATGAATAAGAAATTGCTGATTACAAACATGATTCTACTCTTTGAATTGGAATTCCCATTAGCAAACATTAAGATCCTTTTTTAGCTCACCTGGCCCAAAGGGCCAAGTGAGCTATTGCCATCACTTTGCGTCCGTCGTCTGTCCGTTGTCATCCGTTGACTTTTTACATAAATCTTCTCCTCTGAAACTACCAGGCCAATTGTAACCAAACTTTACCACAATCATCCTCAGGATATTTTGTTCCAAAATTGTGTCGTATATGTTTGACGATAATAAAACATGGCTGCCATGGCTAAAAATAGAACATAGGGGTCAGACAATAGTTTTTTTTGTGAATTACTCAAAAATGAAGTCAGATATAAAAATTACGGCACGGGGGTAAAATTGTTCAGCATGAGATCTACCTAGGGTTAAATTTTCATAACAATCCATGAAGCGGTGCTGGAGTTATAGCCCTTGAAATGTCAATTTTTAGTAAGTTTTTATCTTCAGAAGTCGTTATTCTGAAAACAAAAGGAGATTTATAAAAATGTAAGAACAACAATGTTCAGCTTATCAAGATCTGTCATTGTGCAAAATATGGTTTCAATTGGATACCATATTTTGGAGTTATTGCCTTTGAAATGTCAATTTTCATAAATTTTCAACTTCGAAACCTATAGGGATCATTAATTTATTGTTTTCTAGAAAACAGTTATAATGAAACTTGGCAGAAATGATGTATTTATAGTCCTTTGCTCATATAATTCATATGATGGAAATTTGACTGAGAACTGTTGAACCAAGTATTTAAGGAGATACATATGTAATGCCATTGGATGTCTGTTTTTTCACTTATATTTAAAAAACTAATATAGAAAGAAAGAAACTGGATTATTCAATTTGATGAGAACAAATTAACAGAACCAAACTGTATTAAAGAGTTTCATGGCGTGAAACAACCCAGGAAAACGGAAAACGAATAAATGATTCAGGGGTCGAGTGGGTTTTGGGGCGAAATTAACCTACACGTCCCCTGCTGTCTAGTACAGTCAGCTAGCCATTGACTTCCTGTTTTTTTGCCGGGGTTTTTTTGGTAAGTTGTAATAAATTGAGTAACACTAAAATCGTATAATACCATGTAATTGGCAACAATTGTTAATCAATACACACAATATCATGACATGAAAATCAATGAAATATTTGAATTAATAACCAGGGCAAGGTTGTATTCCTCACTTTTCATGTACAGTACAGACACCTGAAAAAGCATGTGGATTTAGCTGAAAATATCATGAGTAAAAGAATAAGTTATGGATTATAGTTATTTTTTTCTATCATAAAACATGTGTATCAGCAAAATAAAAGTCTAAATGAAGAAAAGAAATTGTGGAATAGTAAATATCTGCACACTGGAGACAGAGTTTTGGTCTATATTCCTTGATTATTTCAGAAATTACAATAGATTAAAAGAATTATTTTATTGCAAAACTGTTCAGCAATTAAGTTTACAAATAATTCGAATCACTGAAATTGTTGAATGATGTCTCATCAGAGTTTTTGTCCTTGAAATCTTGTTTCTGAGAAGCTTCTAAATGAAGTCTTTCTAATAGGACATATTACCAGGTGAGCGATACAGGCTCACACGTGAGCCTCTAGTTACAATATGTTAAATTCTGATTTTTGTATTTTCGGTACTGTATGTTAACTACTGATTTTGGCAGTTCCACACTTTTTGGTTGGCTTCATGAAATCATATCTGTTTTAAGGTTTGACAGGATTTCAATTGATCAGCGAAACATTTTAAGAATTTGTTGGGTTTTATGAAAAAAATTTAAAAGTTTAAAATCATTAACTCACAAAGGTCAATGTAAAAATTGTATCACCGTAGACTGTAAGGTGTTCTTAATCATCACCAGTAAATTCTGGAAGGATTAACATACATTATTATCTGACTTTTGTACACTGTTTAGTTGATTTATTTGAGACTAGGTTATACAGAATCTTGAGTCTTATAGATTCATAAGGTCAAAGGTCAATGGACAAGGGCAGGGGTAATATTTAAACAGGCAAGGTGATGGCCTTTTTACATTTACTGTGAAAGTACTTTAATTTGTGGAAGAATTGGGAAAGAATCACAAGTTACTGGTTTTGAGGTTTTCAGTATACACATAAATGGGAATCCCTTTTTGTTGGGAACCAAATTTCGTTGTTTGGCCTAATCACGAAGACCACAAAAATTGGTACCCCCAACAACAATAGTACTTTCACAGTATCATCTTTAGTTGATGATTTGGTTTTCTTCTCTCATGTAAATTTGTTTCATTTAATTTCTACAGAAGAAGAATGCTGACCTATGTAACAAGATACATGAAGAGAGAATGATCTGTCTGGCTGTGAAAATACAGATCAGAATGTTACAACAGAAACAGCTTGAAAGCTCTGCCAATGATCTGGAGAAGGACTTGTTATGGTGAACAGACATATAGGCATTGACTTCAAAGGACATCTTATTTAAGTTTGTAGATGTGGATCAATTAAGGCAGATTATTCATAGAGTATTGTTTTTGTTGCTAGGCTTCAAATTCTTGTATAAAATCAACAATCTAAAAAGAAAAGATATTACTTTTACAATGCCTCAGTGAAGCAATTATCAAGATGTTCATGATTGTAAATTATGTGAAAAGTCATGAAATCCATACCAGTCATATTGAGTAACTCTGGAATTTTAGAATAATTCTAGTCTTAACTATATCTTTATATTTTCATGGTTGCAATGTTGTGTTAGCTTATTACATGTTATTAATTCGTGAATACCAATTTTTGTGGATTAGGGACAAAACACAAGTTCATGGATTCTTGAATTCGGGGTTTTGAGATTTTTAGTATACACATCAATGGAAATCTCCTTTTCGTTGGTAACCAAATTTTTTTTGTTTGGCCTATTAACGAAAACCATGAAAACTGGTACCCCATGAACAATAGGTTTTTTTTTCACAATAGTGATTCTTTGTCTTATTTAATCAGTGTTGTAGGTTTCATGCTCTCTTTTAAGGATAAGGGACATAACTCTTTAAATCAGTGATGTGTTTATATCATATTCAATTTCATCGAAGTCTTTCAAGCTTTCTCTTGAAACAGAATGAAAGTAGTCCAAATTACTTTGATGCTTGCATGAGATAGTTGTAAAATGGTAAATACAAATGTTCCAATGATTCTACTTCATTCCATTTGAGTTAGATTTTTTATAGTGCTTCATATGGTTCAAGTGTATTGTTAACTGTATTTTAATTGAATGAGGTTTGTTTTAATTTAAAAGATGTAAAATTGTTAAAATGTTAGTGCTAAAGTGATCTGTTATTGATTATCTTATTTCTAAACAACCTAATTAAAGTTAGATCTATCAATTATTCCATTCAATTACTGCATGTAGGATCAAACAATACTCCATTCTACTTTCTGTTCAGATGACCTTTCTATTCAGCCAATCAGATTTAATCTGTCATGATTTTGAAAGCGTAATTCAAAGGGAAAACCCTGAGGATTTTTAAAAGGTAATCTGAAATGTAGTTACATTCTGTGTATAGTGACCGAAAGTAGTGTTTGATAGTTCTAACTTTGATCAGATTAATTTTTAAAAAATATAAATTTCTCAAATAGGTCTTTTCCCTTGTTAACTCTGAATTTTACCTACCCATCAAAAGTAGAACTGCCCCTAAACTGTTTTATGGAATAAAATATATCATATGTTGATATGAGTGAGTGGAAATAGTTAATGTTGAATGCTAGCAAGGGAGATAATATGTTTTAAGTACCTTTTCCACTAAGAATCGGGCAATATATATATAAGGTGCGGCACATGAAGGAAAAAACACAGAGATTTTATTGCATTAACCAATTAATTATACCTGATGACCACCAGAAATAACCATCAAAGTGTTCATAAAATTTGCTTTTTTAAGATATTGATAGATCAAATTTAGTTGAAATGTACTATGGGAAAATGGCGGGAAAACTTTCCCACACTTTTTCCCTATTGGTCTTTGTATTTGACCTCAATTTTTACAAAGAACTTAAATTCTACATTGTTTCCCACTTTCAAAAGGCAATTTACCCCTCCCATTCAAGTTTTACATGCTTTTTCATTGTAGTTGTGTAATATTAAAAAGTCTGAAAAGCATTGGCTGAACCAGGGGGTGCTCCAAGTGGCTTCCCTTATCAAACTGAAATTTGTTTTAAAATGTAATTTTTATGTCAGAACATTGCAAAATACTCAGAAAGCTATAAAGTTCAAGCAACTTGATGCATATGTTTTCAGATTTGCCTGGAGTACTGCCACTGATTAAAATACAATTGTAAAAAAACTTCTGATGTAAAATGTAATTATGTATGTGCAATATTTATCTTTGTACTGTAATAAATTATGTATGTTCAATACATCTTTTAGTATACTCAAATGGTTGGTTAATTGTTACTTGTGATGACTGAATTCCTCTTTATACACCCCACTTGCAAGAGTAATCAAGGGAACCAAGGTTATAGTGGTAATCAAAAGAATGTAATCCAGGGACAAAGACCAGACATGGAAAACGGACATACGCAACAAGGAACATAGAGTAACTAAAATAATACATACAAAGTAACAAAAGTAAATGAGCAACTCGGACTACACTAAAAACTGGAAGCATGGCCAGGTTTTACTTTCCTATGTGAATGGCTTGTAAATTCTGAGGTGTAGTACTTTATCAATGGGTCATATTTCTACAATTTAAATGTATAATTTATTGCTAATTTGACAAACTTACCTATTATTACCAATTAATCAGTAAGTGTCTTCTCTTAATTCAAATTGATGTGGTAGAATATATGAATGGGTATGTATTTTGCACTGAAAAAAAATATAAGAATGGGATGGATTTTCTTGTTAGACAAATATATGAATGTGGATGTTTTTCCAGCTTCTGTACTCCCGTACCAAATTTTATCAAAAGTGACCACCCCGTGGCGTGGATGAAATACCAAGTAAGATTAATATACGAAATGGACAATGTGCTCGATAACGCTGTGCTATTCAGAATTTCACAATGTTAAGATATATATTTCAGGGACGTAGCTAGGCCTGTTTTAGTTGTACGCAAAATTACAGCGAGAGGTCTTGGGGGGGGGGGGGGGGGTCGCTCAAGACCCCCAGTGAGTCCGGCAAGGCAAAGCCCTGAGGGAAACTCCTGAATTTTAACGATTTTGGAGCCAGTTTTTCAGAGCCTATACTACGTTCATGGTATGCATATGTGATAAATAACCTTTATTTCATCTTTAAAATGTGTGTTTTTATTTTTGTTACGTTTTCCGAAAGTACGCAACTGCGTATTTGCGTATAGGCAGCTACGCCCCTGTATTTACGCATATTTAACTGTATAAAAATAACACCACTTAAAGGTCAACCAATCGTGTGTAATCTATGAAGTTCTACCAGGAAGTAAAAAGATAACATTCCATACCATAACAACAGGGCGTTTTCCTCGTTGACGTTCAAAGAAGTTAACTTCGTGCTGATTAGGAATACTGACCAGTAAAGAGTAAGATTTACTTATCCATTCAACTTTTACTTCAGTGCATTGTACCATCTTCCTGTATTGTCCATACTTTATTATTTCATAACTGTTGATAAATATGTCAAGGGTCAAACTGTAAGACTAAGACTAGTGTTTTTGTTTTGGAAATATCAAAACAAAATGAGGTCTGCCACATACAATGAACACACATTAAATCCATATATATAACAAGTATTAATACATGAATATTCAAGTATCAGTCCACATAGAGTTCAGACAATGCCTTTCAATGGTAGAGTTGATTCATAGTGTAGAATCAAAGTACTCATGTACTGAATCAATTTATATTGATCGTTTTTACGCCTCAAATAATCGTCGTATTGCAAAAATATGGAATAAAAGGAATGTACGGGACCACAATGTAATTGAACTACAAACTACTAGTTGACCATTCCCAGTTTTTAAATTTTCAGTTCGAAATTCAGTTTTCGACCTCCACGTCGAAACTCTCTGTTAAATAATTCAAGCTTAAGAAGATAGACATAGGGTAAAGGACACGACTTTTACAAGTCATGATAACGTCTGTATTCAGCTTATGATATCAATCTCATGTAAGCATCAAGTAACTTTGACTGATTTCATTATGTTTCAAATGAAAGCTTTATATGCTTTGGTGAAATTTAATATGATGCAAACATATCACTGATTTCAAGAGGCGTCCCTTACCCCAGTCCTTCCTGAAACCACAAATCATTGAAATAAATCATATCCTTAGAATTAAATTTGTTACATTCAACTATCAACATTTGTCAGTTGATAAGGTTCATAGCGTAAGTGCTACGAGTTATTTCATAGATACCTATGTGTCATGTGAAAGCGCTTAGTTTCTGGGCATCTAGTCCAGAGACACGTCCATTGTCATAAGAATAAAGTTGTATAATAGTATCACAGGACTTGCTCCCACTAAAAAATATGCAGTCCGAATAGCATATAAAAGAAATGGGGGTCCCAGATTTTGGGGTATCTCGCTTCAACCCAATCCCCTCTCCCAAATAATATCAAACATAATTATTACTTATTACTGCCCTGCGAACAACCTTATGAATAAACACAGGTATCACCACCAAATACGGGTTCATATATACATACGGGAGCCCCTATCATATAATTCCACCAATCATGGCCAAAATAGCCAAAGAAAATGATTAATGTTGCAAAAAGCAATAACACTAGACAAAAAATGACACAATTTCAGAGAAGTACATTATGGGAATTCCTATGCCATTGTCTATGCAAAGTTTCATTTTTATTTGCCATCTCCCAGCTTCCGATGTCATGTAGCGGTAACCTTAATACAAATATATGATACAGTGTATGATATGTCAGGATGGTTTTAATGGTTATGCTACCCTTTTGTAACAAAAATGGTCAAAAGATGAGCGGCAAATAAAAGCATGAAACCCCTTTCTTTATAATGTTTATTGACTGGTACCACTGCCACTATTAAACCCCAAGGCCTGCATAAGACAGCTTTCCCAATTAGTACTCAGCATTCCTTTCATTATTCCTATCCTATTATTGAAGACTATTTACAATCGTGCATGGATTTCATTTCTAGCTAAACTAAACATCAAATGGTTTATTATGCGTTTATATGGCAAGCCAAAGTGGACAAAAATGAGCATTTTCTAATATTAAAAAATGATTTTTTAATATTACAAATTCATTTTCTAATATTACATATTAGATTTCTTATATCACAAAACACTTTTTTAATATTAAAAAATCATTTTTAATATCAAAAAAATTTATTGAATTTCTAATATTAAAAAACTATTTTTACATTTCTAATATTAAAAACTATTTTTGAATATTAGAAAACGGATTTGTCGTATTCAATGACGATTTTTTAATATTAGGAAACCATTTTGTAATATTAAATAATGTGACTGATTTTCTAATATTACAAATTAATTTTCTAATGTTACAAATTCATTAGAAAAGAAGTGTTTTCTAATATTAAAAAAAAGATTTTTCTTTAATATTACAAATTCATCTTCTAATATTACAAATTAGATTTCTAATATCGCAAAATACTTTTTAATATTAAAAATTCAATTGAATTTCTAATATTAAAAAACGATTTTTTAATATAAGAAATTGATTTTCTAATATTAGAAAATGGATTTGCCGTATTCAGTTGCGATTTTTAATATTAGAAAATCATTTTGTAATATAAAAAATGTGACTGATTTTCTAATATTACAAATTCATTTTCCAATATTACAAATTCAATTTGTAATATTACAAATTCAATTTGTAATATTACAAATTCAATTTGCAATATTACAAAATGTGTGATATTTTATAATATTACTAAATCAGGAATTTGTAATATTAGAAAATGAATTTGTAATATTAAAAAATCCTTAGATACAAATTAGATACTACAATTCATAAAGAAACTACATCTATATATATTAGATTTGATTTGATGTGTTTTCAAATTGATAAAAATATGGAAACATGTTTTATGTGAAATTACAAAAAGGAAATTAATAGGAAACAATAATCATTGGTATGATTAAAAGAAAAGGTGATATTTTTCTTTAATTAATGAAAGAAGAAATGTAGCAACATGCATTGTTATAGAAGAACTTAGTTCAAAATATATTATAAAATGGGTTACTATCTAGAAAGATATGAAAACTTGAAAAAGATAATACCAAGATGAGCAATATGCCTTATTCTAAAAAAAAATTCGGAAAATATATACATAACATTGGAGTTTTTGGGTTTTTTTGTTTTTGTTTTTATTTTTGTCAGGCCACTGATACAAGGCGTATCGTTGTAATTAGTTTTACCGGTAACTCGACATTGTGTTAAATTTCAGACAACCTTGTTTTTTAAATGTTTTCTTGTTTACATGTTAGCATTTAAATTTACACGAATAATTCCCTGTCATTGTTATCTTCATTATGTCTTTTTATATTCAATGAATCTTGATAACATATTTTGAAGTCAGTTTTCTTGTAACTTTGTTGATTTATCTCTTTCTTTTTTTCTATTTTTCTTCCGGATGCTATTATCATTTTGAAAATATTTCAAAAAACCTTTTATCTTCACACTTTTACCTGAAAAAATTCTTTTCCTGGTTTTAAAAAACAATATTTTCGTATTCTTTTTTTTTTTTTTTTTCCTTTTGGATTTAAATCAAACACATTAATAAACAATTGTACGTCTCTGTTTAAATGTAAACATAAATTTCTTTGCGCTATTCGACTAGTTTTTTCTTGTCGCTTTTTGTCACTTCTTGTCGCCAATTAGTGAGACCCGCAAACTTACGTCATCATTGAAACAGAAACTCCGCGTCTGTCTGATAAGTCCAGGACCACCGCTAATTTAAATCCCTGGCTGTGCTGCATGTCTGTAAGTCATACAAACATTTGTCCCTCAATAACTCTGTTGATATATATGGCGGGTGTGCCAGGTGACCAGCATGACAAGGAGCACCTGTAGGTTAAGCATCCTCTGCTTTTCTGGAAACACCAGCTGAATTGCTCATAAAAAGTCAAATTCGGGGAAGTTGGAAGAGGAAAAAATTATATAAACTCATTCTAAAGTCGATAAAAAAAAAATGGTAACAAGCTGAATCCACCATCATCAAAACAAAACAAACATCCCCAGTGCCAAATCACAAAATAATAGTTACGTTTTGCTATTCAGCAGTATGTACATGTAACTGATAAATGTCCAATTGTATTAGTTTTTGTAAAGAAGAACAGGGGCATGATATACATGTACGTAGCCAACGTCAGATCAACGGCTTAGTAATTTGATCAGCAGTATGGTGTTATAACCCCCCCCCCCCCCTACACTATGCTACGTGAGGGTTAACAGGTCGATAAAAAAACACATTTGGTAACAAGATTAATCCCTTTAAGGATTTGAAGCTGGATATATATATATTTTTTTGCTTTGAACACCACCCGTCAAAACAAAAAATATCCCCAGTGCCAAATCCCAAAAGGGATTATAATATGAAGGTCTAGAGGCTTAATATTTTGACCACCAGTATGGGGTTAAACTGGATATGATAATGTAACCCCCCACCAATACACTCCGCTCCGTGAGGGTTAACACACTGTATGAAAGGTCTAAACTCATTCAAAAGTCTATAAAAAAAAAATATTTGGTAACAAGCTTAATCCGTTCTGGGATTCGGCACTGGAGATATATATATATATTTTTTTTGGCTTTGAAGACCACTGTCAAAACAAAACAAAATATAACCAATGCCAAATCCCAAAAGGAATTGTAGGCTATATGTAACTGAATTTATACCCTATACTTCTCTATCTATATTACAGAAAAATGGCATCTGAAAGCTGCAGCATCTGCCTGTTACTAGAAAAAACCAGCACTCCTGAAGTATGGTGTCCACAATGTGAGGATTCCCTCTGTTCAACATGTAGTGAGCAACACAGAGTACAAAAAGCAACCAGGGACCACAGCACCATATCTTATGAGGATTACCTAAAATTACCATCTTTTATCCACAAAATTCAACTCAACTGTGAAGAACATAGGCAAAAATATGAATTTTACTGTAGGTCTCACGATTGTGTTGTCTGTTATAAATGTTTATTGCAATCTCATAAAAAATGTGAGGACACTCTACATGTACCTATAGATGATGTGATCCGCAATGTAAAATCTTCGGCCATTTTTGAAGATGTTTGGATATCATTAAAAACGACTCATCAAACTTTTTTGACCGCAATCATTGAAAGAGAAGAAAATGTGAAAATACTGAAAACAAAGAAGGAAGAATTATCAGCAAATTTAAAAAGGAGGACACAAAGTCTTATTGATCAAATAAAGAAACTAGAAAACAAAACACTATCAGAGTTAGAGTCAGTTGTAAATGAAAATGTAAATGAAATCAAAGCCACCACAAAAATCCTGGAATCAAATAAAAGAATACTTGGTGAATTATTGGAACAGGAGGAACTCATTAAGAACCACGCATCAAATTTTCAAACATTCACCGCAACAAAACAAATGGAGAAAAAAGTTCAAGAATCAGAAGAAATCTTACACAAATTATCTGAAAAAGGAGCCATGGATAATACAGACATAGAAATGAATGAAAACATCACAGCAGATGACACAATTTTTGGAATAAAAACTCTGTGTGACATTAAAGTATCAAAAGAAAAAAATAGAACCTCCATAGACATAAACAAACCAAACATGGGTCAGGCAGAGGTGAAGACAAGATTCCCCAGACAACTGACACTTAAACAACAGTTTACAGTAGATCAAGGTGTGTGTATTGGTTGTTGTACGCTGCCTAATGGACTCCTGGTGTTGACTGATGGGGACAATGGTGTAGTAAACATACTACACAGTAATGGTCAACACAAATCATCAGTCAGATTTAATGGAGGACAAGGAGCAGTATGGGGTGTAACAGTCATCAATGAGAACCATGTTGCTGTTTCTAATCCTCTCCATAAAACAATCTCCATCATAGATGTAGACAGGAGTAAAATCATTAAAACACTTCAGATAAAGAGTGAAGTCAGTGGAATTACACATAGTGGTGGACATTTATACTTCTGTGTACCTAAGGTAGGAATCCAAAAAATTAATATAGATACAGAAAAAATAGACAAACTCCATGATGACCAGACTGTTAGTTATAATTCATATATAGACACAGATGGCAACAGAATATGTTATACCTGTCCTTACAACAACAACAGCACAGTTACTGTCCTGGATTCTGATCTCAGAGTTATCTTTACATTCAAGAATCACAATACAATGTCACAGCCTTTTGGAATATCAATGGATGAAATGGACAATGTTTTTGTGTGTGATTTTGACAAACATAATTTATTACTAATTTCAAGGGATGGAGATAAACATGAAGTTGTAGTCAGTGGAGGTGATGGGTTGTATGGCCCGTGGTGTGTACATTATGATAAAGTGACCCATCTCCTCACTGTTGTTGATAGGAAGAATGTGGTCAGGATATTTACTGTATATTGACTTTTGATGGAGAATCAAAACTGAGATAAACAAATAATTGAGATTAATTCGATTTCAAGGTAAGAAAACATGTTTTATTTTTTACATGTAGGCTTTGTTTATCTAAATAAATTTTAATAATATCAGACATTTCTACCCTTTTTCTTAATTGTCAGACAAAAATAACATACATTTGTTCATGTGATAATTAACTGGATTAAAAGAAAAGAAATACCTTTTATTTTTTGGGGCTTCATTTTCAGAAATCTTAACAATATCTGACAGAATTTTATATTTTTATTCTGGTATAAGATTACAAAAATATTATCATTATTGACTTATTAAAAAATCTTTCAAATAGTACAGAAATGTCATATTGAGTACAGTGTTAAATGAATGATTCTTTAAAAAAAAATTATTTTACATTTTTTTATCAGTCAGTTTTGGTCTTCATCAAGATTGTCAAGTACATGTAAATTTATCTATACTCTAAGTCACCTCAGATTGTTTGCGGTTTTTTGCGTTTATTTTTTGTAATTACTCGACGGTTCCTTTCAAAAACTTGCCATTGTATTCATGTCGTTCCCTTACAATTATTTGTCGTTCTTACCTCCGAGATTGAAAAAATTCAAAATTTAATTTTCCTACGAGAATTTTGCATTGAATGTATTGTTTATCCGCCATCTTGTTTCTATGGATATTTTGAAATGTTCCTTATTATCTCTCAATTAATGATTAATTCGTACCCAGTATTTAGGTCTTTATAAATTACTTTCTTTAAAAAAATAATAAAAAAGGTACAGTCATGTAATGTACATGTAACATTATTTTAGTCATGGTTTGAATTAATTTAATAGACATTTTTTGGCAACATGTGATCTCCTTATACATGTAAGTCTTCCTTGCTTCGACTAAAATGGATTTTCTTTTAAAAGATGGATTTATTTCTGAACTTTTATTATCTTTTTTCTTGAAATATGAATTACGTGTACATATATATTATTGAAAGATACTACTAAGGACATTGAATTACCCTCAACAGTGATAACATGTACTTGCAACTTCAATAATAAATAGAAATATCTTCAATTATTTGATTTAGGTATAAAGGTTGATATTTTCTTGTCAGTTGTTGTAAATGTATATGTATTTGATTTTATATATTTAGCACTAACAGGGGCAGATGGAGGGGCATATAGGAAAATGTTGAAAAGGGGGAGGGGTGCCACATTATTATTTGCTCATTTAGATCCATAGATAGCAAAAAAAATTTAAAATATTCAGGGGGTGGGGTTACACCCTGAACCCCTGGATCCGCCACTGTAATTATGTTAACACTTATACCTGTATTTTATAATTAGTTAAAATCTAATGAAATCTGACAATTTAATAGAAAAATCTTATGTTGAATGATGTGTGTGATGAACAATGCCAATTTGTATTTGTATGACTAACAAGACTATAACACGTACATGTAGTTTGATTGGTGCATGTAGAATGATTTGGTGGTTTTTTTTCTCTTGATGGACTAGGGCAATATTAATTAAACAAATTCAGTTTTAAAGGTAAATAAAACATGTCTAATTTATAATGATTTAATTTATCAGAAATCTTTATAACAATATCAGAAATTTCCCCCCCCTTTTTTTGTAAGAAGTATTTTCACAAACATGTTTTAATTTACTGACATAATTATCTTTAATGACTTTTTTACTATTTTATTTACATGTACATACATGTAATACATTTTGTAATGAACTTAATTAAGAATCTTTATAGTTTATTTAGTAAAGTGAATGATTTGTTTGAAATTATTTTATATTTCTTTATTAATAAGTGTTGGTCTTCATCAAGTTTTTCAAATACATGTACATGTATCTAGATGTGTCATCAGTGAAAATCTGTTCACTTCATTGTTTTTGTACATGTATATACATGTAGTTGTAGTTATCATTTTCATGTTTCTAAATTGGATTTAGTCATACTCAAATGATGTAAAAAATATTTGTTATTTTGTCATGGATATCATATATACATATACATGTATATTCTTTTAAAAGACTCTTTAAAACAATGAACATTTTAGAAACTGTAAACAAATATTACTTATTTTAGTTATGAATATTATGAGTACATGTACATGTATGTATCCTTTTAATGACTCTATAAAAATGAAACTGTAAAAGAAGTAGTTATGTAAAAACTTGTACTATATTTTATTTTTATCTACATGTATGATTTGAATTGTTTTACAAGACATTTCATCTTCAACTTTTACAACTTGTGATATCCTACAAAATTTGTACATGCAAGTCAAATGAAATTTTTTTTTAAAACTTTTTAAATACATTTATTTATGTACTGTACATGTTTAAATCCTTCTCAAGTTACATGAATATTCATATTTTTTTCTTCAAATTTGAAATATTTCTTACTTAAACTGGAAATTATTTTCACTTATTGTAAATACTAGACTATTTGGATTCTTTTTTTTTAAGATGGAATTATTTTCTCAGGTGAGAACTTTCGTTTATGTAGAACTAAGCTATCAAAGGCTTTTCATCTGTATATGTATTATACATTGTGTCTTGATTATTGTATGAACTTACACTTCAGGATGTTGAAGAGTGAAATTAATAACACTTTTAAAATACATGTACATGTAGTATTCATTTGTAAATATTCAGTTTCCTGATTATTTTAAAAACTTACAGTTAATTATTTAGTTTAAATAGAGATCCAGTCCAATAATATTAATAATTCTATAGTACATTGTATTACATTGTATTTCTAAGGGAAATAATCCATTTTGTTTCCATGTCAATGCTGTCCACCATTCATCAATAGTAGAATTTTGTTTCTGACAGTTTGAATTATCAAGATTTTTTTCATAGTGGGGATTTATCTTTTTTTTTTTTTTGGTTGGTTTGTTTTTGTTTGTTTATTCTTTTTTGTAGACTTTATTACAATATTTTAACAACATTTACCACTTAAATGTTTTGTAATTTTATTTAATGCTATAGAAGTTAAAGTTCTAATGTTACAAATGCAATAACTTAATAATACATGTATGTCAATTTTGATCATGTATCAATTAGATTTGCTTTCAATTCAAAATTACTGTGAAACATTATCAAGTCATCGCAGTCCTCCATAATTAGTTTTATTTAACTTTAGAAGAGAAGAGTTATTACTTTTGAATTTTTCATGTATCCAGAATTTTACTTCTAATCCAAGCAAGTCTGAAATTTTTTTGTGTAAAGAGACTTGTAATAGTATTCACACTGCTGATGTAAACAAAAATAAAACATATTTTACGAAAATCTCTTTTTGTTTGCACTTAAGGGCTAGTTTTAATGTCCTTGCCTGTCTCTGGCCATTTTCTGAAGATGTTTCCATGAGGGGTTAATTTTGCGCATTTCCAACACAATGGTATGAAGCTTGGCTTTCACTCTAGTGTCCATGAAAGGTTTGTTTGTTTGTTGGGGTTTAACGTCCGAGCAGCAATATTTCAGCTATATTCAGACGATAAAGTGTGATCTTGATGTTTTGTCAAGATGTGTCCAATTTATCGCTACCATCTGATGATATGTTTCATGTCTTCCTGATTGTATCTACTAAAGAGGTCCATGTTGGAGACCTTATTAAAGAGAGTTTCTTTCAGTTTCACTAGTATAACAACATTTTACACTAGAAAAGTTTGAAACAGATAATTAACTGCGGTGGAATAATAGTCTCATGCTCTAGTCAGTTCGTTATTGTTGTCTTCTGTCGAATAATGGTATCATTCTATAGTCAGTTTCATCATTGTTGACTGCAGTGAAATAATGGTACCACGCTGTCTTCAGTTTCGTCATTGTTGTCTGCAATGAAATAATTGTATCACGCTGTCGTCAACCGTCGAGTACTGGTATCATGATGTCATCAGTTTTGTCATTGTCTTCTGTGGTGGAATAATGGTATCATGCTGGCGTCAGTTTCGTCATTGTCGTCTGGTGGAATAATGGTATCACGCTGTCATCTGTGGTGGAATAATGGTATCATGATGTTGTCAGTTTCGTCATTGTTCTCTGTGGTGGAATAATGGTTTAAGCTATAGTCAGTTTCCTCATTGTTGTCTGTGGTCGAATAATGGTACCACACTCTCATCAGTGTCGTCATTGTCGTCTGCGGTGGAATAATTGTATCACACTGTCGTCAGTTCATCATTGCTGTCGTCAGTTTTGTCATTGTTGTCTGCGGTGGAATAATGGTATCATGCTATAGTCAATTTCGTCATTGTTGTCTATGGTGGAATAATGGTACCATGATGTGGTCAGTTTCGTCATTGTTGACTGAAGTGGAATAATGGTATCATGCTGTCGTCAGTTTTGTTATTGTCGTCTGTAGATATTTCATGTTTGAACAATAACTTGAGTATAAATTGAGTGTATGGATCTTCATGAAATTAAACCACTAAAGAAAGCCTGGGATTGATTTTAGGGGTTTTAACTTGAACTGATTACCAATGAGAGATCAGAAACAAACATTTTCCTGTTTTGCAGATAATAGCTTGAGTAAAGATGAATGGATCTTATAAATGTACCTCAAGATGACATACCCATCCTTAAAAGAAAGGCTTGGATTGATTGTGGGGGTTGTGCTTACTGAGGAATAAAGGGCAAAACAGGGACTTTGGTCAAGTTCTTTTCCTGTCTAATAGCTATTAAAATTGAGATCTGTATCAAGCTTGAGAAGCGTGTAAAATTTTGGCCCAACTGTTCATGATTAGACCTCTACATTCTAATCAAGCATTGTCCTGAGAAGCATTTCTTTTGCTTAATATGAAAGTAAGACACAATTTTCTTTTTGAAGGGGGCTTGGATTTAATGTTGAGTTAATTTTTGCCCAGGCACGAAAAGTATTTCTTTTTTCAGCAGCAGCCGTAGTTAAAAATTGTACTTGAATATCTACATTGTTATGGGATGGTGGAAATATTAAACAATATTAATATTTTTTTTCAATAAATGACTGAGTAAAATACTTTCGGCTAAAATTTGGAGTAATCTTTTTTTTATTCGTAACAAACCAAGCCTTCCCCCTCAGTACAAAAATGGTATGTGCCTAACAATTGGTACAAGGAACATGGACCTATAGCATGTGAACTGATATAACCCCTGTGCACCTCCACCCCCATTACTCAACCAAACTATGATTTTCAGGTACCCTTATAACTCCCATTTCCGAATCTTTGTCGCCAAGAAATATACTGAAGAATTTTTGTATTTTTGACTACTTTTTATACCTCGTTGAGGCACAATTCAATTTTTCAGTTTTTTATTATTCTACGCACTCCTTCTTTCTTCGTTTTATGCTGAATTGGTGATAAACAATAATCACCTGTCATAATGAAGAGTGATTCTGCTATAAACACAGAGAAAACTCAAATGCAGTAAAAACATAATAGAATGGACCATATCATTTATCTGCTAGTCTTTTATAATTTTCTGTCCAAAAAAGGAAAAATTGATAAATAATCCATTACTGGTAAAAACGTGTATGTGATAAACAGTATATGTACAGCCATTTTAATATTGCCCTTGTTATCAGCCCTTGATTGATATTGACTGACCCGCCAATATCAAGATCTCGGGTTGAAAAAAAAGGGCAATTAACAAGGCCATCATTTAATATTTGTAAATTTCCATTGTAAAGTAATAGGGAAATATTGATTCATAATTTTTTTTCTGTCAATGCTTGAGAAAAAAGAAGAGAAAAAAATAGCTAAAATTTGGAAAATTACTTTTCTCCAAATTATCCGACCCCACCCCCTTTCCTTTCAGTATTAAAAAAGATTCAGTGCATAACCTGGATACAGTGTTGGGCTTAAATTTTCTTTGGGTTGTATAAGAAGTTTTCAAATATAATCATTATAAATATTAAAAGAGAATTTGAGTGAAGCTAAAAAATGGTCTAAGGGAGGTAATTCAAGAAAGTTTTAACTTCACATTTAAAAAAAGTTTCTTTGACACAAAACTAAGATGGTTTCATATACACTGAAACCTGTCTAAACCAAACACTTTTTAAAGATCATTATGTCAGTGTAAATGTACATTTTGGATCCTTAGAAAACGAACCAGAGATACTAGTCTTAACCGAGCCAATTTTAAATTTGAAATATATATGTTTTGATAGATTTCTCACTATTTAATATTAATAAAATAATGCTCATAGATAAATAAATATTGTGACATTCCTTCATCAGTTCAGTTTGTGCCTTAAGCAGCTTAAAGCTTGTCATAAAAAAGAGGGTTACTCTGGTCTTAAAAAAGGGAGGGTTAGGTTGGTCTTCATAAGAGAGGGAAAGGCTGGTCTGAAAAAAGGTTAGGCTGGTCTTAAAAAAAGAGGGTTAGTTTGATCTAAAAAAAAGAGGGTTAGGCTGGTCTAAAAAAAGGATTGGCTGGTCTAAAAAAAAGAGGGTTAGGCTGGTCTAAAAAAAGAAGGGTCTAAATATATTTTAGAATACTCAAGAGGTCAAGCTGGTGTTACATTTGTCTTTAATATGGGAGAGTTGAAATCCATTCTGGAAGATTGAAGAAAAGAAATTCTATGGTAGGTCCCCAGTTGCTGAATCTACTGATGATGATGAAATGCCATAATCTCAAACAGCCCCATGCACATAGTACTGGAAGATGATATATACACAGTCAAAATGAACATGAAAAAATTGAGATGAAAGCAGACTTTGATTCCATATTCTTCAACACCATTAGATATATAAATGTCCTGAAAAAGAAGAACAAGAATAAGAACGCTGTACTTCCATGCCTAAAATATGTAACAAGTGAACGAATGACCTGAATATCTAATACTAAACACTAATCTGTTATAAGTGAACTAATGACCTTAATATTTAACACAGAACACTAATAAATTACGATGAAATTTTAATTCTTATATCTACAACAGAATACTTAAACCTGTCTTAACTGAACCTGAATAACCTGAATACCTGTCTATAACAGACACGTTTTAATATAAAGAACCTTAGTGAGCGTACTAATATACCCAACACATACACAAATATGACTCTCAAATTAAAAGTATTTGAAAAAAAGAAAGTTCAGAGGCCTTAGTTCATAGCAAATCTCAACATAACATAAACTTGATCTGTAACTCATCATGATACATTGTAAACTCACATACCAAACATCAGCTCAATATCTGAGAACATTGAGAAAAAAAGTCCTAAAAACTGTTGATTTAAAAGGAATTGCTAATTCTAAGGCCTGTTATTTTGGTATAAGTCAGCGGAGCAGAAAAAAAAACTTTTAGATACTCATCATAGTAGAGTTACATACCAAATATCAGCTCACTATCTAAGCGTTTAGAAAAAAAAGTCCCAAAACTTTTATTTTTGAGAATTTGTACAGTCCAAGGCAAGTAATTTCGGTAAAAATCAGCAGAACAAAACCTAAACAAAATCTGTTTATCATGATGGTAGTCTCACATACCAAAAATCAGCTTAATATCTGCAAGTGTTTAGAAAAAAAGTCTGGAAAACTGATGATGGACTGACAGGTCAAAAATATCATACCCTTCACAACTTGGTTGCATGGGGTATAAATATCATAATATCTGTTTAATTGTACCAAACAACTGTCTATAAGGAACTAATTTTGAAGTCTAAATTCTGTTAATACACTAAACTAATTAACAAGAGACAGAAATACTACCTCCAAACTCAATGTAACACAGACAGACAGACTAACATGAGATGCACATGACTAATTAACAAGATGTATAAAAACTACCTTCAAACTTTAAGTGTGACAGACAAACAGACAGACTGACATGAGATCATTTTATACACATGACCAAACAACCTAATGTATAAAAACAACCTCCAAACATGAGATGCACATGACTAATTAACAAGATGTATAAAAACTACCTTCAAACTTTAAGTGTGACAGACAGACAGACAGACTGCCATGATATCACAGTTCACACTTGACCAATTAATCAAATGTATAAAAACAACCTCCAAACCTAACATGTAACAGACAGACAGACTGCCATGATATCACAGTTCACACTTGACCAATTAATCAAATGTATAAAATCAACCTACAAACATTAAGTGTGACAGACAGACAGACACGAGATCACTATACATAGTTGACAAATTAACAAGAGAATAGAGGTATAATAATCTAACATGAAACAGACAGACAGACACGAGATCACTATACATACCTGACAAATTAACAAGAGCCATAGAGGTATAATAGCCTAACGTGAAACAGACAGACAGACACGAGATCACTATACATACTTAACAAATTAACAACAGCCATAGAGGTACAATAACCTAATGTGAGACGGACAGACAGACAGACACAAGATCACTATACATACTTGACAAACTAACAGGAGCCAAAGAGGTATAATAACCTAACGTGCAACAGACAGACACATGATTACTATACATACTTTACAAATTAACAAGGGCCGTAGAGGTATAGTCACCTAGTGTACAACAGACAGACAGACAGACACAAGATCACTATACGTAATTGACAAATTAACAAGGGCCATAGAGGTATAATAACCTAACATCAGACAGACAGACACGAGATCACTATACATAATTGACAAATTAACAAGGGCCATAGAGGTATAATACCCTAACGAGTGACACACTGATTGACTGATTGATTTTTGGGGTTTAACATCCAAGCAGCAATATTTCAGCTATATTCAGATGATGAACATGAAATAAATGATAAAATGAACATGAAATGATGATGAAATGAAAAATTGGATGGGACACAAGGATAATAAAGTCAACAAATTTTGATTGCCACTAGAAAAAGGGGAGGGATGGGTAAAGTCGGGCAATTTAGCCTTCTGTGGCGGAGCACAAAGGTTCCTAACCCTATCGAATACCACTTCAGGGTTCTTTTACGTGCAAGGAACATGGTCTCTTTCCCAGCATGGTGCACCACTGTGGTTTGCAGTCAGGTTTTCTGTATTATAGCCTGACAACCCCAGCATGTAACACGCCAGGGGTACCCCATTCCACCAACTGGGGCACACATCCCAGTTGCTCTGTGGGCAGAGCGCCTGGCCCCGCACTAGGTTTCTGAGCACTATTTAGTCGCCTTTTACGACAAGCTTAGCGCTGCTGCAGGCCTATTCTTTTGACACCCCAACATCCACGGGGACGTGTGACAGACAGACAGACACTAGGTCTCTATACATACTTGACAAATTATCATGAACCATAAAGGTATAATAACATCAAGTGTGACAGGCAGACAGGCAGGAAATCACTATACATACTTGACAATTAACAAGAGCCAAACGAGGTATAATAACCTAACAAGTGACAGACAGACAGACACGAGATAACTATACATACTTGACAAGTTAACAAGAGCCTTAGAGGTATAATCACCTAACATCCGACAGACAGACACACAGACACGAGATCACTATACATAGTTGACAAATTAGGAAGAGCCATAGAGGTATAAGGTAAAATAACATCAAGTGTGACAGACAGACAGACAGACACAACAGACACAAGATCACCATACATTCTTGACAAATTAACAAGAGTGATAGAGGTAAAATAACGTAACGTGCGACAGACAGACAGACAGGAGATCACTATGCATACTTATCAAATTAACAAGAGCCATGGAGGTATAATAACATAACATCCGACAGACAGACAGACACGAGATCACTATACATTCTTGACAAAATAACAAGAGCCATACAGGTATAATAACCTAACGTGTGACAGACACACACACACACACAAGATCACTATGCATACTTGACAAATTAACAAGAGCCATAGAGGTACAATAACCTGACGTGCGACAGAGAGACAGACACGAGATCACTATGCATACTTGACAAATTAAGGAAAGCCATAGAGGTATTATAACATAAAGTGTGACAGACAGACAGACACACATGAGATCACTATACATAATTGACAAAATAAACGACAGCCATAGAGGTATTATAACATAAAGTGTGACGGACAGACAGACACACATGAGATCACTGTACATACTTGACAAACTAACAAGAGCAATAGAGGTATAATAACCTAACATGCGACAGACAGACAGACACGAGATCAATAAGTATAGTTGACAAATTAACTGTCAGAAAAAAATTAGTGAAGCTTCATCGTTGGTATTGAAATAACATCCAACTATGTATTATGCAGATCATATTACTTCAAATGTCATATCTCAATTATATATATTAAGGTTTGCCACGAAAGCTGTAGAATAAAATAAGAAATAAAAATCCATTTACCCCTATCATGATACAAATATACTGGTCTGTTTTCCATAAATGGGAGTATAAGTTTGTTTAAAGTAATGTAGATATACTGAAGAACATTTACATACACTGTATGTCTGCATTACTGATGCTTCTTCGTGTCCATGACGAAGAATTTGTCTTGCTATCCAACTATTGGCCCTCTTCAGAGGATACAGCTAACAATCATATAAAGGCCCAAAGTCCCTGAAACCTTCAGGAATATGATGCAGCAAATGTGTAGTCAAGTTCTGTAATTTAAATTAGAGTATTTTCATTATAATTACTTGCCATTGGCAATAGAATATGTGTACATGTACATACTTTATACATGTATGTACCAGTATTTAAAAAAAAACACAATAGGCCTGTACAAATTTGTATTCCAATTTCTAAAGAAAAACATGCATTTTTTTTCCATTTATTTTTTAATACACCTACTGTGTATGAATTGCCATACATGCATTTACAATACCAAATACCAAAGCAATGTTGTGTATGAATCAATAGATGTGTGTTACATACCACTGAAAAGCTGTGTATGAACTATGAATTACCACACATGTAATTACATACTATAGCAATGTTTTGTATGAATCTTCTTACATTTATTTTCATAAAGTCTATTACCACAGATATGTTTTGTTGTTTTGAATCCTCAAATGATAGACTGTTTTGAAATTATCAAGCTTGGCATATTACAGCACAAGCATAGGGTAACTTCTTATATCACAGGAATTGGGCAATATTTTTTGTTTCAGCTATTATGTGATTGGGTCTGAAATACATGTACCGGTAACCTCAAAATTGATTCCAGTATTCATGGATTACATTTTTAAGAAATCAACTTAAGAATGGGTGTAATTTTTATGAATTTATAGTTTTAACCTTAAATTTATATAAATCAAAAGCTAAGAATCCAGAAAATACTTTTACTTACAGAAAACTTGAAAAGTGCATAACTTTGCTTCTAAAATATAATTTTTACATACTTTATTTATGATATATTAGAATTGGGATGCTTTTGAAACACAAGTGGAACCACCGTTCCTGTTTTCCTTAGATGTGACAGTCCGTGCTGTGTGAATGCTTACACTATCTTCTTATCTGTAATGTCAATGGGAAATCTCGTTCTAGTAAGGTCATTGCAGTACTTGTGTCTCTAATTAATGAAGGCAGTTCTTCTCTACTAATGTTTGGCTGAACCAGTGTTCTGATCACACCAAACAAATTGAACAGTGTTGACTCCTGTTCTTTGCCAAGTAAATCTCTCAAGCACCATGCTGCTACATTCTTTGTGATAAACTGAAAATATAAGTAAAAATACATGCATCATTATGAAAAATTTCATGGGAGACTTTCTGTTAAGTCTTTAAGAATGTTTCTTTAAAGGAACATTAATATAAATATATATTGCCAGAACTTATTAACATCATGCAACAAGGTATTTCAGTAAATGATAGAATAAGTATCAAATTGCAACATTGTCCGGTAAGATTTACAATGCAAAATTGCAAGGACAGTTTTGACATTTGACAAAGTTCAACTTTACCTGCTGTTTTCTATGCATGGTTCTAAGAGTCCATTGTCTGGTGAAGTGATCAGCTGGAGTATAATCAACACTTCTTGGGTACTTGATTTTAGAAGCTCTGTTATCAGCAATCTTCAACTTTTCCTTACTAAGTCGCCACAGGGCTTCTGGAAGTTTATCTTTTTCATGGTGGGTATCAGTTTCAGTAGTTGTCATATCTGAAAAAAAAATGGAAACCACAGTCTGATGATGTGCAATAAATGATTTTGGCTAAAAAAAAGTTCATGAAGAGCTACATGGAGTACAACATGAGATGACTGCAGCACTAGAATTATATAAAATTTTAGGCAAGTAGGAACAATAATAGTCTTTGACATTCATTTGAAAGTCATTTAGAGTTCATCGGAAACCTAATTGAAAAAAACAGGCTTTTTTTAAAGAGAAATCTAATTTTAAATAGTTCTCCAAATCTAAAGAAAAAAACATGTCGATAACCATGAACAATATCTGAAAATCTGATAGTATAATGCAGGCATGAATCTGTTATAAAAAAAAATCAATAAAGGATAAAAAATCTTCAAAAAAAATTATTTTTTCCCCCCCCAAAAAATATAATTTCAATTACCCTTTTTTGATTTCTTTGCTGCTTTCATCATAAGTGGGAAAACTTGGTACAACCCTAAAAACTGAGAAAGAAATTCTTATATGAAGCATGTTGCACAAAGTTTAAGCTCAAAACTGTTCCTGCCTTACCTTAATTTGCATAGCCTATACTATAATAAAAGTCTATACTAAAATTTAAGTGTAAGCTACATGTACTTGTACCATAATTTGAGCGAAACTCTTTATAATCATACAGAATATGATAATGAAACTTTCCAAAGTATTTAGAATCATGAACAAACATGTAAAGGTATAAAAATCATGCTGCTATAAGACATTGTAAAGTTATTGTCTTCTTTTAGAAACTTTGAAACTGTCATTACAGTTTTACCATATGCATTTTTTTATTTTCAAAAACTAAGTTCTTATTTGGTTATTTTTGGTCACAAACATGATTTATATGATTTAATTCAAGTGCTTTATGTTATTAGTTTTGTGAAAGTTCTCAAACAATTTTTTTTTCTCTCACTACCAGACAAGTACATGTACATTTGTATTATATCAATTCAATTCAATATTTTATCAACTTTAAACATGTCATACTCATCAGTACATACAATGTAGCAATATAAGATGTAGGGGTGCGTATAAATTGAGCGACATTGTCTTTTCAGCGACTATCTTTTGAGCGACGCTTTTTGAGTAATTCCGTATATCATTTGAGCGACATCAAATCAATACAAAATATAAAAACGGCATATAAATTCAGCGACATATTTTTTAATTGATTAAATACAGATGTACATAAAATTCACATAAACGGTCCACATGTTGAAATTGAGGAGTGCATGGCCTTTGATATTTGCTCAAATACACCTGAAGACCCACGTGCTACAAAATTTGCAGATTATATTGTGCATAACTATACAGAGGCAACCTCACGTTATCCTCCGATGATTTGGTCAGAACCAAGACTTGATGTTAAAAGGACAACAATCGGATGCGAGTCTTTTCACAAGCAGTTTAGTGAAATGTTTTATAGCCATCATCCGAACATCTATGATTTTTTGGAGAAGGTCAAACTTATCCAGACATACAACAGTCTTAAGATAAGAGCTTCTATGCGACCAATGCTTTTGACTATTAACGAAAAGTCAAATGTGCAGCAGATGCGTGAATTCCAGGAACAGTACAGAGCAGGCGATATCTCAAGACTTGAGTTCGTTAAACTTATGGCATACAAGTCTCAGCCAGTCATCAATTTATAACGATTGTGTACATAGAAGTTTTTAATAGTACATTATTTTTAACAATTGTAAAGTATTTTATATAAACTATGTAGTTTCAGTGAACAATAAACAAACACTATATCCTGCTCAAAATCCTACTTTCACCTCCCCGTGGTGAGCAGGGGACACTGACTAACGGAAGAGGTAATAAGTATTTTTCTCAGGTAAATGTCACTGAATTTAAAAAATAAAAAGTCGCTCAATTTATATGTGTTTTGTCGCTGAAAAGATCATGTCACTCAAAGTAAAAAAATGCAAAATGTCGCTCAATTCATCATCTCCCAAGATGTAGCACTAGGACCAATACTACTGTACACATATGTCAACACAGTTTTTCATGATAACATCAGAGAAGCATATTATGCAAGAGCAGAACATATAGTTATACATGTATTTTACACCTTTTGCCATTTTAGCTTTTGAAGTCTGTTGAAATATTAATTTGCATACATGTGTCTGAGGATTTGTGTGTATTCTAGGTGGTATACAGAAGGACAGAAATTGTACTTTCATGTTTCATTAATTACAGCTACAGTTTTTTTCAAAATCTGCCAGGTCCATTTCAAAATCAAAATGAGAGACACTAAGAGAGGTGTGCATGTATGAAGTAAAAGATGTGTGCAGGTCTATCCCAATCTTAGGACAAACTGTAGAGGGATGGAGGGGGGAGACTGGGGGGTGTCTGGCGTACAATGTACATTCCATACATGTAATTCAATTGATAACTTAAAATTATATACCAGTACATGTACTAATATACTGTTTACATGTACAATTCCATGTTTTGAATCAAAGCCTGCAGCCAGCAAACAGCCACATACATATATTTCTTACAAAGAAATTTCTGCATAAATAACTGAATATCATTTTTCCCCTCCGATTTAAATTATCAATGAAAATACTACAATTTCTTTGTACCTTGTATATTTCCCTTACTAGTCTAAGAAGGATCCACACTATATTTTTTTCATACCTTTGTTTTTTTTTTATTTTTCCTGTCCTAAAAACGAAAACCAGACCTACATGTACAAAAGGAGTATTAATGTATTATGCATGTACATTCATGCACGTACATGTACATGTATGTACAATAATTCTAAGACTTTGGCATTTGAAATGTCGATGCACAGTTGTATTCTGATACTACTTATGCTGGCATAATGTACTATATCAGGATAGGCAATGCTATTTGTGTAATTCTAAAAAAGTTGGAAATGTCCGAATGTCATTATCTTTTTACTTGTAGGAACAATAAGTAACTGTGTTACTGATCAGTAAATACATGTACATGTATAATCCAAGTTATTATAAGGTTATGTATATTTATAAAGGAAATTCGAAAAAAATGTTTTCATGATTTTGACATACATGTGTGTGTTGTCATTTAAGCTGTTTTCTTTCTTACTTTTGCCACATTGTTATATACTTGTTCATACATGTATATTGCTCTTGTAGCACTTAATTGTGTCTGAGTTCGCAAAATAAACCTGTCTTGTCTGGTATATGTCTCTGGAAGTATAAAATGTAGGTCACCAGAAAATATGGGCTTCCGCAGGACTATGCCATAATCTACAGCTTATCAAAGAAACAGCATTCTCCCCAGGCCATTATAGCAATGTACTTTGCAGCACTATGATTTCTTAGCACTATGCTAATCAGTAATTAATTTAGTTAGAATGCACTATGGGCACTGTGCTATAATTTTGGAGTAAGGCAGAAAGAGCTGTGCTATGCCAGTAAGCACTGTGCTATTTAAAACTTATGAGGAGAACACTGAGAAGTGATTGTGGTTAGTTGTTTTCTGCAGAATTGATTTCAATAATTGTGGCTTATACATGTACACTGTACATGTACATGTATAACTTTGACTGACAGATTTGACCAGAAGGTTGATACATGTGCATGTACAAATGGAACTTGAATTTTGAATTAAAAATGTAAAAACTAAAAAAGTCAACTACATGTACATTGTACATATAGTAGCTTTACATTTGATTATTCAGGATGTTAAACAGTTTGAGTCCATTAATCTACATATACATGTAGGTGTTTCATATAATTTACAGTAAATTGAAAACATACCTGAATGTTACACAAACTGGCACACTTCTAAAATGTGACATGATCTTTTAAAGATCATGTCATACATAATCATAAATTTTTAACACCAAATTTATATACATGTACATGTATGTTTGAATTTCCTTTTATTTTAACCATTATGTTGCAATATACATGTACATGTAATCTAGGAATAATGACATGTTTATAAGACTAAGAAAAATAAACACACACAACAAAAAAGAACATGAAATGTACATGTATAGAAAAAAAAAAAGGAGTAACCCAGAATCCACAAAAAAATTGTGAGCATGGACCCGGCGAATTGGTAGGGAAAGCATACTCTATTATCCTAGAAATAACTGCTGAGTTGCTAAAGTATTTCAAGTCCAGGTACTAAGGCAGAAGTAGTTGAAAAACCAAAACACTAAAAACTTCTACTATGGTGTTTGATACATACATGTAAAATAAGCACAATTTGCTCAACATTCAACAAAGTAAAGGAATATTAGCGGTGCGGTGACAGTAGTGAAAGAGAAATGTTCTTTTGGAATTCACAATGTTACTGTCCAGATGTTATGAATTTAAATTTAACTGTTTAAATTTATACAAGTAGCTTCAGCAATACATGTACACTACAGCTGTAAATAAAAAAAGAAACAAGATTAATCAGCTGTGACAGTCATTTGATTCTGAAGCAAGTAAGGTTTGTAGGTTTTGAAAAAATAAATCTTGATCTGTCATAACATATCAGAAAAAAAAGTCTTCTGTCCTTAATTATATATGAATTTTATTACACGTCAGAAAAAAAAATTGCCTAAATACTGTAATTTCAGAATTTTTTGTGAGCACTTATTACAATTCTTGAATGATGGAAGCAAATGCGATTAAAAAATAAGGCAATTCCACAGAACCATACATTGAATATTATGGACTTGAATTTAGAATGCTAGTTCTAACTATTCTGATTCGTGCCCAGTCACATTTTTCAAATTAATAAAAACTCACAAAAAATTTCTGAATTTACAGTATTTACACCCACTCCTTCAACAACTACATGCAACTTGTCTCCTACACAGAAAGAAAACCATGATGCAGGTTGATCAATAACACAGTTCTAGTATGGATGATACAATTTACAAGGGTGCTTTCAGAAAATAGACAATTTCATCACATTAACTCCAGTAGGGAAATATATGGAGTCAGCTAATCCATAAGGGTAAGCAGCTCTGGTTCTATGTATACATGCATGTACATGTATGCTTGCATCACCTTCTGTGGATTAACATAAGATAAGAATATAAAAATATAAAAGTGAATTTTATATGGCCTTAGAGAAGGACTTTTTACTGTCTTTGTGTGTGTGTGGGGGGGGGGTAGGAGCAATAAAAATATGAATAAGTGATAAGTTTAACAATTATGGATAAGAAGGATACATAATATTTCATATTCGGCCTTAGGTAGCAGGATATATTTGCTATAATTTATTTCATAGAAGTATTTGTATTTTTAAGTTTTGAAAAGGTGCAATATTTTTTCCCAATGGTTTACTTCTGTTAATTAAATCTTTTATGGCTTCATTACATTTTATAAAATTAACAGAATCATACCAAGACACTGTTATACAGTCAATTGCATGTTGTTAAAAGTTGTATATTTTTTCACTGTATTTTTTCACTTCGTATTTCCCCACCAAAATCATTTACTGCGGAGTTGTCTTTCGGGACTTACCGAAGGTGTTCTTCTCTTGAACTGGATGCATCGAGATATTTTCCGAGTATTTCTTTCACTTCCGGTCATAGTAGTCGTACGTCGTCTGGAATCAGGTGGAAAAACTGGGTAAATCGATGTTCAAAGAGAAGTTTAGAGTGTAGGGTTGGTTTATTACACAAATAGAATATATCAACTCGATTTTGGCGACCAGAAATTAGTCAAATAGCGATTTCTGGCGAGAAAAAAATCAATTTGAAAAAAGGTGGTAGGCAACTTGTAAATTCCTTTTAGGTTTTTTCCGAGGTTCCCATAGCCTAGCATATATGTTACTAAAATACTCATGAAGCCCATGTGTTTGATGCGGTGTACTCCTGGCTGCAACTTGATCTTGCTACTATGCGTCTGAAGTCAGACGCCCCGTGCAGGTCCGGGTGTCAAAAGAATAGGCCTGCAGCAGCGCTAAGCTTGTCGTAAAAGGCGACTAAATAGTGCTCAGAAACCTAGCCGGGGGCTAGGCGCTCTGCCCACAGAGCAACTGGGATGTGTGCCCCAGGTGGTGGAATGGGGTACCCCTGGCGTGTTACATGCAGGGGTTGTCAGGCTATAATACGGAAAACCTGACCGCAAACCATAGTGGTGCACCGTGTTGGGAAAGATGCCACGTTCCTAGCACGTTAAAGAACCCTGCTGTGGTATTCGATAGGAGTAGGAACCTTTGCGCTCCGCCACAGGAGGCTAAATTGCCCGACCTTACCTATCCCTTCCTTTTGCTAGTGGCAATCAAAATTTGTCGACCCTACTGTCCTTGTGTCCCATCCCGTTTTTCATTTCATCATCATTTCATGTTCATTTTATCATCCGTTTCATGTTCATCGTCTGAATATAGCTGAAATATTGCTGCTCGGACGTTAAACCCCAACAATCAATCAATCAATCAATCAATCAATCTGAAGTCAGACTGAACTGCTAGATATCTGAGAAACATGTGCTTGTTTCGGCTGGCTGTTTTTTTGCGGGAATAGTGTCGGGGATTCCCCAAAGCTGCATCCTATTGGGGTAACCTATACCCCGGACCACTACACTCCCCTCCGTTTTATTAAAGGCCCCCCTTACCCCCTGTTTTCCCCTTGGGCATATAAAAATCCCCATATCCCATTTTTACGGAGGGAGAGCTGCGGCCCCTGGGCCCCCATATGATCTAGTGAACACCCCTGGTTCCCTGCAGCAGTTAAAATAAACTTGATATTTAGCTTTTAGCTTTTTGAGTGTGTAATTCCGGTTGATAAAATTACAGATTTTAAAATTTGCGAAACGAACGTATCAAATTAAACAACGAATTGCCTTTACCAACTTTTAAGTACATTTTGTCACAAATATATTGTATTCAGTAAAATTAGTGACCTAATTCATAATTGCTGGTCATTTTGACAGCTGTCTTCATTACAAATGTTTTCAATTTTTTCAACATTTATGTAGGATTTTTATCGTTCGATTTCTGGTAGGTTAAACTTCTTCTATGTAAATAAAAGACTAAGTATTTTAAAACACATGTTTAGCTTAATACGATGAAGGTGAAACCTTTTAATGCTCCCGAAGAAACATTAATAAAAACTTTTTTTTTTTTGTCAGCTCTTATTTGATATGTTATACCTTCAAGTATGGTAAATTTTGTAATGATTTATATTTGCCCTAAAGCATTATACTAATTGTCATGGTCAGATATGTCTATTTGCATTCATAAAGAATTATTGATTTTTGTGGTCCGAAATGTCTTTGGGTTGAATTGTCCAACACTGGTTAACATTATGGTTCTTAAAATTTGCGAAACGTCTTCAAAAATTTCTTTTATTGTATTAAGTTTCGCTGCATTCTGTTTCATTTAGTATGGTTTAATTATGATTTTATTACGATTTGATTCATTTTATCGAATCATTTCGTTTCAACTCTTTTCTTTTATAAATTATTTTCGTTTCATTTTGGTTCGTTTTCGTTTCGAATTTTTTTGACCCGATAAATATGGGTAATATTGATGACGTAATTTTCGTAAACATTCGGGAGCTATACTGCAGACTATAAGGCCAACCTTATCTTGGAAAAACTATGAGTCGATTTGTATTTAATTATCGAAACTAGCAAATATTTTCCGATACTGGTTTGCAAATATATGCAAATGAAGCTGCCATTATGCTGTTTTTCAGCTCCTGAAAATGCAGGTACAAACCGGATATTGATGCTTTTTCTTGCCATAAGTATACAGAACCAAGTTGATAATACAACCATAAGGGAGCGTATTAACATTTGCGGTGGCTTTCAACATGTCAGATGCTAGAGGTTAGGATGGCATTAAGTCAGAAAATAGCTTGCCAGACAACCTCTAGCATTGCTGGAGTACATAAATGTGATAAAGTCACTCCTTCATTTGTCATTTTTCAGCAGGAGATTTGGTATGAAAACTGGGTTTCATCAGCATTTGTTTGGGCATAACTAGTCAAATGTGTGTGAAAATTATGAAAAACCTTGCATAAAGGGTGCTTCCTTGAGACAAAAATGCTTATTACTGTACATGTTAGTTCTTGAATAGTTGGTATGACCCTTTTGATTGGCTGACACTTAGAGGAATTTAATGATTTTATCTATAATAACAATATTTACATAACATAAACAAAGATATCTGTATTAAATTAACTTTCATTTTGCTTTGCACGGCATTTAATTCAATTAATGAATTTGACTTCCATCCTGCATTGAATTTGGAATAGTACTTTTTAGTAGTACTTTTAGGGGATGATGATTATGACAAACAGAACAAGAGAAAGATCTTACTTGGGAAGAAAACAGATTGGAAGAAAGGACAGAAAGACAAGGGATATGTTATGTTCGATGAAGATGACTCAGATGAGTCCCTAGTCACCTCAGAGGATGTCAAGTAAGGATTTCCATTTATATCAAGATAGAATGATTCACTTTACAAAAAATTACCTTACTCTATCAAGGATCAAACCCTACACTCCTCATTGACAATCTAATGACACACTGATTTGGCTAAATAGTGATGTGTCAGTTTCTGTAAGAATCAGGCAGTGGGTAAAACATGCCATGAAAAAAAAACACCATTTCAAAAGTTTTATTTGCCTATTTTCACCATCAGCATCAAGAATAAAGGCCAAGATTTTCCAAATCACATTGGAAAATAGATTTATAATTTCATTGAAATGCACCGGATATGAACATTTCAAGAGCAGATAACTCTGTCAAAAACATCATTTTTTAACATTCTATTGAAAAATTGCTGAGCATATCCTGTGATGCAGATATCAAATAATGGTATTTTCATATAGAGAAAGCATCCTTGAGGGAAATCATATTGTCAGACTGGTTCGCATGCTTTCTGATTATTCTTATTTTGCCTGATTCTAACAAAAACTTACACTTAAATTATTTTATTGTAAAATTGATCTGATGCTACTCGCTTATGTTTCTTTTTTTTCTTTTTCAGGAGCCCATCAAAGTGTAAGAAGGCCAAAGGATTTAAATTCTCCACAAAGAAAAAGGACAAGGATAAAGAAGAAGAGTAGGTATGATTAATTTGTTATACTAATGATTAGCTCACCTGGCTGAAGGCCATGTGAGCTATTGCCATCACTTTGCATCTGTCGACCGTCGTTGTTGTAAACAATTTTTCTAAACTCTTCTCCTCTGAAACTACTTGACCAATTGGAACCAAACTTGGTATTAATGTTGCTAGGGTATCATTCATAGAACTGATGTTGGGATTTTGATCCGTCAAAAAACATGGCTGCCGTTACTAAAATTAGAACATAGGGGTCAGACAATAGTTTTTCGCATATATCTCCAAAACGGTTAGGTTAAGCCCAATCCTGACTGAGTAAAAGTGTTCAGGTTCAGCATGATGAGATCTATTTGCAGTCAAATTCAAGTCAAAAATCAAGCATGGCCGTCATTACTAAAAATAGCACATACATGTAGTGGTCAGACAATAGTTTTTCGCATACATCTCCAAAATGGTTAGGTTTAGCCCATTTTGAAAGGAGTAAAAGTTTTAAGCATGACGAGATCTATCTGGGGTCAAATTTTCACTTTAATCTATTAAGCCATGTTGAGTTATTGCCCTTTTTCAAAGTTTTTTGCTATTTTTAATGTTATTTCTTTAAAAAATCTTCTCCTCTGACACTAATTAACCAATTGAAACAAAACTTGGTATAAGTGTTCCTTGGGGTATCCTGCATAGAATTGAAGTGGTTTTTTTTTATCCATCGAAAAATATGGCCTCTCTTACTAAAAATAGAACATAGTGGTCAGACAGTAGTTTTTCGCATATATCTCCAAAACCGTTAGGTTTTGCCAAATTCTTCAATAGCTGAAATGATCCTTATTTTCAGGACTACAAAAGTCTTCAGGCATGAAATTTGTCAGACATGTTCTTATAAGAGTTATTGCCCTCGGCAGTTTTTTTTTACAGTTTTCAGCCAGCATCTTGAAAGCTATGATAGATTTAGACTTTCATTTACTGAAATGATCCTTATGATAAGTCCTATTAAAGTTTTCTGGAGTCAAAATTGCTGGACAACTTCTTGTTTAATTTATTGCTCTTGAAATGCAAAATTCAACCAGGTGAGTGATTCAGGCTTCTGGGAGCCTCTTGTTATTTAAAAAGCATGAGGTATATAGAGGTCATGCTGTTCATTAGTGTGTTTCTCTTTCCCTACTTCTTATCAGCATTTATTCTTAAACCACTGAATGGAACTTGATGAAATGTTCATGTATTCTTTATTACATGGTGTGAGTGGGACTTTTTTTTCATCAGATATTTTTGGAGGGTTTTCCTGATGCAAAATCTAGACTTTGCTTTGTCATTTGTTGTTCACTGCAGATCAAAGTTGAAGGGTGGGGCTAATTAACCTATGCTCCATATTCATAGTCTCTAAGCTTTTCATAAATTTTATAGGTCCATAAATCTGATTTATATGGTCTTAGCTTATATTTTCTGTAAAAAAAAATGTCATTACATCCATTGTAATTACTTATATTTGGTTATAAATTTGATATTGATATCAGTTTTCTAAATTTAAGGATGGAGTATAAAAGTCAAGGGTGGGGCATGCTGATTCCTGCTTCCTGTTTTTGACTGTGTACTATATTACTTTGTAAAGATATTAATTAGTACCAAGAGTGGTACCCCTTATTTAGTATTGAGAGTGGCAAAGGTGTAAAAACTATGAAATATCATATAGACCTCTCTATATAAATCAATAATTCCTGAAAATATGGAATGTGTAAAATTTACTTTAGGAGGAAAAGAAAGAAGTAAAAAGAGAAGAAAAAGAATGTGAGAAAGAAAAGAAGAAGGAGGAAAAGAGCACAAGAAACATAAAAAAGACAAGAAGAAAGGAAAACAAGAAGTTGAACAGACTACAGACACTACCAGTAAATAGTTTACTACTTTGTATGCAGTGTTTTCATGTTGTAGATTGACTAAGATCCTGTTCTATAAAAAATGGCTGGTGGCTGTAAGTTTCTTTGCTTTGTTCCCTTAGGGTATTAAATACTTGTATATAGTCAATTCTTCTCCCAAGAGAAATATGGTGAGTAGTTCCCCTAGGGTCACATACACGATGTTGGTATATTGGTAATAGTTCCTTAAGGGAACATTCCTCCAGGAATCTCCATGAAAGTCTTCCTTGTGACGTCTTCCTTGTGAAGCATTATTATTCTTTGTAGATACTTTACCTTAATGGTAGAATAATTAATTGGAAAGAGTGAATTATCAAAATATTATCACGAGTGCCGAAGAACGCCTAGATTTCACGAGTGAGCAGAACTTGTCCCATGCACAGGTTAAATTTTAATCTTAATGCGTTCTCGGCAAGAGTGATCATATTTTGGTTATTCACCATAACCAATTGATTATCCTATTTATTATATAGATTTTCTTCATAATTTATCGATATTTTCAATATGTATTTTAAGTTCTGTGATTGGCGGATTTATATAAAAGTTGTGACGTTTTGGCGCGAGAAAGCACGAGAGTGAAATTACCAAATTTATTTCACAGTGTGAATTATTGAAATTAATTACACTGGGAACATTCGATAAAACACTGATGTCTATATGATAATAAATTAACCCTATTATAAATTTGCAAATTCATTCAGGTCCAGAGAATAGAAAAAAAAATAATTTGATAATTTGAATCAGAAACCATTCACATTGTCAGTTTTCATACCTCAAAGGAATAATGTACCCAGGTAAGCCAATTTTCTTATTGTAAAAAAATGCACACTGAATTCTGAATAGAGAACAATTTAAGAGAAAAACATTTTTAAGGTAATAAGTGGCTGTCTTAATAAGAATCGTGCAAAATCTGAAAAATTTGATACACCACCATAAAAGGCTACATATTTTTATTTTTCAAATTAAGTTGTTTTATGTGTCTATAAAATGAAATGTGTAGTTATTCATTCCAATCTTTCTGCTCTTTGGAGGTTATCAATATTGAAAATCCAATAGATTCTATTGTATTTGAGTGTCATTTACAGAATTATCTCCATTAATTTTGAAATCTGAAGTGCATTTTATGTAATTTTTATCTCCTAAGAACATGGGTTATATGAAAAATCTAATGCTAATTTCTGTTTTCTATGGCAATGTAAACAAAATATCAAAAATAAAAATATGTAGGCTTTTTACCCATGAATCACATTTTGCATGATTCTTAGCTTGAGTGTTACATTTCTAAGAAGTGATTGTTTAAGATTGCTTGTATGTCATAATAGTCCCAAAATTTGTTCACTGTAATTACAGAGGAATTAGATAAAGCTGTATTGGGAGTTCCGCTGACAATAGCCGTGGCGCAAAATAAATGTTACGATGGAATAGAACTGCCAGTTTTGTTCAGGGAATGTATCGACTATATTGAAGAACATGGTATATTAGTTACTTCAGTAATATAAATTATATCCCAGCAATTAAGGCGGTAGAACTAGGTTAGGGGAAATAACTCCTGAAATCAGTGATGTGTTTTTATCGTATTCAATTTTACCAAAGCCCATCAAGCTTTCCAATGGAACAAAATGAAATCAGTCCAAGATACTTTTAATAAATTTAAACCTTGCATGAGATTTATGTAAAATGCTGAATACAAACGTTCCATTGATTTGAATGAGTTGTGTCCCTTATTCTAGGTCTACCTTCATAAGTTTGTGTATATATTTGAATTTATTCATCTGTCCATCAATCGCTGCTTCAATGTGGTATTTAAAAGAACAATTCAACCTAATATTTATAATATAAGAGGCTGTCCATGTAAAAATCAGGCAGATCCTTTGATATGGTTGGCATATGGTAAATTTTATCTCTCTGAATTTGCAATGTAATTTTTATTTCATATGTATGTCAAATAGTAAAAAGATGTTTTGATGAGACAATGGATGGCATGGAAAACAAATTTAAAATTCCCTTACATAGCCACCAAATTTTGACCAAAAATAAAGACTTATCTCCCTTTTTCAATGTAATTTAATGCTTTCTATGTAATTTTTTTCTCTTTAACTGTTGAAGTTAACTGAAAACCAACATTCAACTTTGAGAAAGAATTCATTTATGATATGAAATGGATGAAAAAATTTTGAAAACATGTGCAACCCACTGCATAGTTTTGGCATCGACATCCTGTTTAACTTGGTCAAGTTAAAGTACATTGTACTACACACTTAAGGATGTAGACCTAGGGTAAGGGACATAACTCGTGGAATCAGTGATATGTTTGTATCATATTCAATTCCACTAAAGCCTCTCAAGCTTTTGTTTGAAGAAGAATAGAATAAATACAAATTAATTAGATGCTTATATAAGATTGATGTAAAATGCTGAATACAAACGTTCCAATGACTTCTAAGAGTTGTGTCCCTTACCCTAGGTCATATTGCCCTATAATATCTTGTAGTGCTTCCATATTGGAAATGATTAGTAACTAAACTTAGCCAATCAACTTCAATATTTTTTTATACAAACACCTGTATTCACCAATAACTGACTCAAATGACTATGATTTGAATAATCCTGTGTAGTACATTCTATTAACCTATTTATAAAGACCACCTGTCTTATATGACCATGATTTTAATAATCCTGTGTAGTACATCCTATGCAAAATTAACCTGTTTATAAAGACCACCTGTCCATGAATTTGCTTACACTTGGAAGTTCACGGATGACTGAACTACACTAATCTTATGTTTCAGGTTTGTCATGCGAGGGTATATACAGAATATCTGGAGTAAAGTCTAAAATCCAGCTGCTGAAGGAATGTTACAACAATGGGCTCCCAGTATTTTTAGAGGAACATGAACCTAACATTGTTTCCAGCCTGTTGAAGCAGTTTCTTAGAGAATTACCAGAACCTGTTCTGACAACGTGGCTCATGCCCAAATTTGAAGAGGCTTCAAGTTAGTAATTTTTATTTCTCTGATTTATTAACTGGGGTTCAGATTTATGTTTAAGGCCTTGTCTCTTCATTCATATTTTCAGTTGAATCATATTATTGTCACAGGTCTATTATTAGCATTTTGCAGACAATAGAGGGTTGTGTTTTACTATTTCAATTATTTTAATGTCTTGTTTTCTGCATGACATTTCTAAATTGTATCCATTTAAGTACATCTTGCATCACATTATGATACTACAATTTAACACATGTAAATTGAATAAAATGGCAAAACAATATGAATTATCAAGAGTAACCAAGGGAACCAAGAATCTAATGGTAATCAAAAGAATGTAATCCAGGGACAAAGACCAGACATGGAAAACCGACATACACAACAAAGAACATAAAGTAACTAAAATAATACATACAAAGTAACAACATTAAAGGAGCAACTCAGACTCCACTAAAAATAGGGAGCATGGTACAGGTGAGGGTCCTCAGCTTTTCTAGAAACACTCACCGAGGTAATAAAGGGTTCGTTCCTATACATCTTGACAAAAAAAGGACTAATTTTAAGATATTTTTTTATCTACTGATATTCACTTACAAACTTTCTGTACACTAGTATGTATTATAAGTATAAATACTTGTAGTTCTGAAGAGTGAGAAGAGTAAAGTAGACAGATTTCACAAACTGATCCACGATTTACCTAAACCTAACAGTCTGTTGTTATCTTGTATGATTGTCCACATGACACATGTCATAAAAAGGGTAGGTATAATAGGGCTTTCATTTGTTTTATATCTTAAGTATCAGTCTCTGTAAGAATCAGGCAGTAGGTGAAACATAGTATGAAAAATACCACCATTTTGATAGTTGCAGTTGACTATTTTCACCATGAGAATCAAGGAAAACAGACAAGATTTTCCATATCATACTGGACCATTGAGTTCCAAATTCATTGAAGTGCACTGAAAACATTTTAAGGGCAGATAATTTGACAAAAACCTCATTTTCCTTACATTTTATTGACAAATTTTCTAAGGAAAGCTAGTGATGCAGAGATTAAATAATGATCGTTTCAAATCGAGAAAGTATCCTTGAGTGATATTATATTGTCAGATCGGTAGGGTTTTGACATGCTTGTTTCTGATTTTTCCCATTTTGCCTGATTCTTATAAACACTTATACTTAAATACATTTAAATCATTCCTCCTCCTAGTCATAAAACGGGGGGAGGGTTGCGAACTTTTAACGAAGCAAAAAGTGTAGGAGCACTATCAGGTCGCAATTATAAATACATTTTAAAACTGAGACTTTAAATTTGAACTTGAATACATGTTTTGTAAGAGTGTTACGTTTTCAACTTTAAATTACAAAAATGAACATGATGAAAGATAGTTAAATTATCAAGAGATTACAGTTCTGCAATAACTGTCTGTGATGAAGTTTGCCACAAGTTTGCTCTGCTTATATAAGTTACGGTTGGATGGAAGCTCACAAAGTTTTTAGTGTCTGATGTATCACGGAAAGTCACTTTAATATCATTAAAAAAGTTTGTTTCTTCTGTCTAAGTATTGAAAAATGAATAAGGAAATAAAACTCACGTCTTAATAGTTTTACATAATTCAGTGCTGATCTATCAGAATTGAGTCATATTTCAATATCAAACAAAATAAAAACGATCTTCCAATCTGGGTTTTCTGATGTATGTACCCCTCGGAATCATACCATGTAATGTCACTATCGAAATTACAGCCTAATACATTCTGCAGTTAACACGTGTGTCACATGGTTTAAATTTCATGTCCCGTCGCTCACCTGTGTTATAAAAATATACTACACAATTATTTAATGTTTAGTTTTGAAAAGATTCAAGATTTAACGTTGTCATACATGTACAACACTAAATAGAGATCTTGGATCTAGAAAGTACATTGCCACACTTCAAATGTGGTTTTAATTCTTGCACGCTTACCATACTCAATATGTAGGCATATAAAGACTGTTTAAAATTTCGGTACGTCTTAACACTGCTAAGGATTCCTTAGTGCACTAAGGACATAGATTATGCCACTAAGGACTTGAAGGGGTGCTGTTACATGTATTAGAGATTGATATTTAATGCATATATTAAAAATTTTATAGAAAATAATCACAGAGCAACTTGGATGCATGCCCCAGGTGGTGGAATGCTGGGGTTGTCAGGCTATGATATGGAAAACCTGACCGCAAACCATAGTGGTGCACCATGCTGGGAAAGATGCCACATTCCTTGCACGTAAAAAAAAACCCTGCTGTGGTATTCAATAGGAGTAGGAACCTTTGCGCTCCGCCACAGGAGGCTAAATTGCCTGACCCTACCAATCCCTCCCTTTTTCATATGGCGATCAAAATTTGTCAACTCCATTATCCTTGTGTCCCATCCTTTTTTCATTTCATCATCATTTCATGTTCATTTTATCATCCATTTCATGTTCATCGACTGAATATAGCTGAAATATTGCTGTTCGGTCGTTAAACCTCAACAATCAATCAACCAACTATTTCTCTTTAATTTAGGTTGGCCTTTCATGTACTCTACTCAGGTAAATACTTCCGGACACTGTGATTGGACAAATTGTGCTGATACCCAAAATGTTTTATTAATTCCATGCTCTAACATTATTACACTTACATTTTATTTCTTGAAAACCATTTTATATAAATCCTATGAATTTTTAAAATTTATGTGCCATTCGCAGAAAAAGGAGGAAACTTTGACCCCAAACATCATCTGCTTAAATTACCAAAGAATCGAGACGGTTTTGCTATGACTTTGATCGCAATTTTAGTTAGAGAAATAAAGATAATACTGGAAAAAAGTCAGTTTTCAGTTTATAGCTCCGTCATTCTTTTAAAGGTGTAAATTTTTCAAACATTTCACTATTGTCGCCTATGGGAAATAAATAGTACCGGTCACAGTATTCACACATGGACATGTACACTGTTCCATTCATTAATGATTGTTTATTATTGTTTTTTTCTAAAACATAATGTTTAATATCTATATTAAATATTAAATATAAATTTGATGTTCATTCACGCTACTGAAAGGAATGAAAACAGCTGATACACATCGGAATGATACATGTTTGTTTACATGATTAAATTGGACAGTAATTTACAAACACACAAGCCACCCTAGTAAGTCGCGTGCTGCTCATTTGGCAATCGAAAATCAATCACAGTTACAGTCTCAAAGTCTGTTCAGGACGTCATTTTAGAATTGTTCACAGTCGCGGAAGAGATCTAAGATCTTTAACAAATACTCATATAAGAACATATTGGTCTTGAACGACTTTTAGGATCTCTCACGTTCGCCATTTACCTGTTTTAGGGGGTATATCTTGGCTGTTAGTAGATACCTAACGGATGTTGGTGGCGGAACCCAGCTTTTGAAACAACTGGCTACAGAGGTAGATCACATGTATTGTTCACATGCATAATTTATTAGCGCGCTGGGATTCGTATGTAGTGCATTCTTGTATATGTACCAAAGAGTATGATTCCCGTAATATTGCCGTTGACCTAATCCCAGCCCCCACCTGTCCTACACTTCATCGGTCTGAGACTAGGTCGACCGATGATCGTGATTAAGATATACTTTCCTTACGTTTACATATAGCTTATCAACTGAGACATGTAGCTAGTTAAGAAAGATAAAAGTGTCAACCATCATCAAACCTTAATATTTCACAAACTGGCTATGATGCATCACGAATTGAGTGTTCATTAAAAGTCCTTCGTACATGTAATCAGAATTGTGAATTGAAAAATAACTCAAAGAGTTCAATATTAACTATTTACAACATAGGCTTGTGTTTAGTTAAACGTTAGAATTCGATTCCTGATTTTTCCTTTTATCCCTGCTTTTATCCAATATTATTTGAGGTGTAAAAATTGAAACGATCGATATAAATTACTCAGTACATGAGTACTTTGATAATAATATGTTGACAATCTTTAAATGATCGCCTTAAATTTAGAAATAAAACATACCTGTAATATGATAAAGACTTATATATAGAAACGCAGTTTAATAAAAATGTGCATCAGCGTTACGTTGACAATTCATTACACAGATACATGTACATGTATATACACGAAGTCCCTTTTAAATTATTAAAGGTCAAGAACTATACTCTGTAAGAAAAGATATCTTTAACCTCTATACACCCGTGTTACTAACTCCTTTATGACACCAATAAATAAAAAGGCATGTTCACTTAAAACCTTAGTAGTTCACCTTAACTACCGTTTCAAAATGAAAAGCTTATAAACCATAGAAGCAATCTGCTTACATTTCAGATGATGATCGGTTTTGCTGTTAACAAGTTCCAACATTGATTCAACATTTTCTTACTAGACAAAAAGTGAGATATTTCACAAACCTTTAGTGTAGGCAGATGGCATCCATGTAACCACGGAGGCATATTAGCAGTTTATTATTATTAATGTTTGTGTTATCATGCAAAGTTTTGCATCTAAAAATCATCACACATGAAACATCCGCTACTGATTTTGAATACGCGTCCCGTAAAAATTGTATGTTACATGTGCCATTTACAGCTGTATATTTATATGATGAAAAGGTATTTTCAAGCAAATTTAGATTAATTCAGATTTTTTTTTATCAAATGTGCATTTGTAAAATTGAAATTTAGGAGGCCACTGTAAGATCAGAATTTATTGACCAAAAGTCAATGGACTCAACAGCTAAAAAAGAGAAGGATAGTAAAATAAGATGCTTTTGCTCAGTTGTTTATTTTACCATGTCTGTTTGTCTGTCTGTCTGTCAACATTTCTTGTAAGTGCAAATACTTCTAAACCTCTCAAGGGATTATGATGAAATTTTATAGTAAGGTTGGGTATCATAGGTAGATGTGAATGAAGGAATATGATTATTGTCAGAGGACTCCAAAGGGAGATAATCCAAATTAAGTGTTTTACATGGTTAAACCTTGTAAGTACAAATCCCCCCAAACCAATCCAAATATTTTGATGAAGATATATAGGAAGGTTGGGTATCATATGTAGATGTGCAAGAAGAAATATTTTTACTGTTGGATGACACCAAAGGGAGATAATCCAATAAGCATTTTGCATTAAGTTCATTTGAAGTGGAGGGTATTGTCTTTGTGAGTTTGCTCACAGTATTTTCAGTTACCTTTGCTTTCCTATAAGAGAAAATCTTTTCAGACATCCATAAAACCAGTTAAAAATCTGCTAGAGTTTTTTTTTATAATACCACAAAAAATTGTGGTTGTATTATGTTTGTCCTCATTGTTAGCTTCAGCAATAAAATTTGTTTTTGTTTCTTTGCGATAACTTCCATTTTAATTAAGCAAATGTCATTAAATTTGTATATATAGTTACTTGCTATCAAAAGAAGAATGCTGATTAAAATTTGGCCCCAGCTGTTCTTGCCAAGAAAAAAAGGTCACATCCTAAATATACTATTTCTGGTCCAATTTTGAATAATTTAATTTGAACTAATATACATTATTTCATTGTCTAACTGGTGCTGAGCAATGTAATAGTAGTCTGTGAATTAAAGCCTGGTTTCTTATTTAGACCATGCCCCTGCAGGGACTACTTTTTTATGCAATGTAAGCATCGACATTCCTAACTGATTCCACTATAAATATCTTTCAAATTTAAATTATTCTAATCCTCTTTTAGTGTATTATATTGTGTCCTCTTTTGCTCAACGTGAACAGATTTCGACTAGTTGCAGTTGCATCCTGCAGTGTTTTTATTCAAGTAATGAACTATTGATCTTGTTTTCGTGGATGTCATAATTTTGACAGAAAATGATACAATTTTCTATTACAGCTGTATTTGTAGAAGAAGATGAAGAGTTGATACAGTTACAAGGAGGAGGATTATAGAGTCAGGAGGAGGAACTCATTGCTTTAGGTATTATAAGAATTGTTTAGAAAAGTAAAATGGTCTTTGCATTTAAATTTGTTTATCTAAATATAATCCTAAGAAAAATGGTTTTGGGGATTTCCACTGTGCAATTAAAATTTGAATTTTTCATTATTTATGCTTCATCTGCTTGTAAAAGCGTTGATCGTAGCACATTTTCAATGATGTGCACTTCATTAGGAAGTGTAACCAGTCAATGCTTCTACACGTAAATGAAACATCAAAAATCAAACATTCAGTTCTGATGTCTCTCTTATTTCATTTCATCTGTATTAAAGTAAAACACTTGGATACAGATGGAATAAGATAAGAGATTTATGTAAATGTAGTCTGGTTATAGAAATGTAATACACAGTAATCAATAAATGTAGTCTGGTTATAGAAATGTAATACACAGTAATCAGTAATGTAGTCTGGTTATAGAAATGTAATACACAGTAATCAATAAATGTAGTCTGGTTATAGAAATGTAATACACAGTTATCAATAAATGTAGTCTGGTTATAGAAATGTAATACACAGTTATCAATGAATGTAGTCTGGTTATTGCAGGCATGGCTTATTTAAAAATATAGAAATGCTATCCATCATGTGTTAATCCAATTATATATTGAGATGAGCATGTTTTAATGATATGCGCAGAAAATATTATTGTTTACGCCAAGAGAAAACTCAACAATATGACCAAAAAACAATTCATGTTGCCTTAGCGACCACTTGTAATCAAATCATGAACTGAATGTGAACACAGAAAACAAGGACAATCTACATATTCAATGTAACAAAGCAAATAGATTACCCATTGAAGAAGAGTAATCAAAAGAATGTAATCCAGGGACAAAGACCAGACATGGAAAACAGACATATACAACAAAGAACATAAAGTAACTAAAATCATACATACAAAGTAACAAAAGCAAATGAGCAACTCGGACTCCACTAAAAATTTGGAGCGTGGACCAAGTACACCGGTAGGGTACCATTGAAGATAAGGAAAAAAGTAAAGCACTAGCAATATCCACTTTTGAAAACTGGGAGTGACAGTGACATCTAGTGGATGGGAAGGGTAAACATGACCTGCTCCACCCATGGAACCCATCATATTGCATGTGAGTATAATGTGGTAATAATCTAGCAACAGTAATGCAGCTCCCTTCGTCTAACTCTATTCACACTAGCAATATAGTGCATGTTAATAACGAACCTGACCATTTTTATTTATTTATTTTTTTTTTGTATTTATCATTTTATAGAGAGTGAGCTGAGAACTAAGATTGAGACGGAGAAGAATGAGATAGAGAGGCTACAACAGGAGATCACGGAGTTACAGTACCTTAGACAGGACTCTGACCTCGAGGAGTACAGCTCCTCTTCTGACTCCAGCTCAGATAGCGAGGATGAGGAGGATCTACAGGAAATACTCAATGACCTTCTCGAGAAAAATGAATCTCTAGAGGTATTTGAAAAATGTTAGAAAAATTGAAAACTTGTTTAAACATTACTAATTTCATTTCTGAAAAGTGGTATGGCCAATGTTAATTTTGAAAGTGGTATTTGATAGTAACTTTTTTCTCATATTTTACAAATTATTGTGCTATTCTTAGATTTTCGTACATTTAAGAAGAGTGTTTGTGGAACATTTGCCATAATAAAAAAAAATGATTATTCAAAACTATACAATTATTCATCTAATAAAACCCCTGATTAGAAAATGTTAAAAAAAAAAAAAATGAAAAGGGAATACAATTTTTGGTAACAGAAAAAAATTTTCTTTGGCTTTAAAGTGAAATTTTATTTTTTTTCCAAATTTGGCAATTTCAGCAATTTTTTCCTTTTTTTTTTTTTGTTGGCTTTTGCCATTACCGTCCTTTGTCATATGTAAATTCCGATTTCAATAACTTCCGTCTTTTGGTTTACTTCCTGAAATCATGCCTGTGATTAGGTTTGATAGATTTTCAATTGATCAGCCAATAATTTAAATTTTGTTTGGTTTTATGAACAAAAATTTAAAAAAAGTTTAAAATTACAAAAGAGAACAAAATTATTAACTCATAAAGATCAATGTGAAAATTGTATCACTTTAAGATGTTCTTAACAGTCACCAGCAAATTCTGGAAAGATGAACTTAAGCCATTATCTGACAGTTGATTTTATTGAGACTAAGAACATAGAAATATTTCATACAGAATCTTGAGTGTTATAGGTCAAAAGTCAATGGGTAAGGGCAGGGGTCATATTAAATCAGGCAAGGTGGTGACCCTTTCTACATTTATCTTAAGTACCAGTCCATATAAAATTCATTTATTGCCTATGGTAAGGTGATTCATGGTGTAGAAAAACCCATTGATCAGATGATATTTTTTTGGTCTACATATGCCCTTTTTTTGTGTGGTAATAGTCCTTTCTGCATTTAGATCTGTACGTTTGAGAAAACTACACTTTAACTTCCCACTAAAATCAACCAAATCAAGAATGATAAATCTTGCAAAATGCTAATTTCAGGTGCAGTCTATATAAGTTTTATCTCATAAGTGCTACCCCGAAATGAAAAAAACTATGACTGGTCATGTTATCTATAATGGTCTGTGAACAAGAAATAAAACTGAGGTCGATAGGGTTTTGACATGCATGAATCACCTGTCTGATTTTTTAAAAGACTGCTACTTAAGTTCTCTCATGTAAATTTGTTTTATTTAATTTTAACAGAAGAAGAATGCTGACCTATGTAACAAGATACATGGCGAGAGAATGATCTGTCTGGCGGTGAAAATACAGATCAGAATGTTACAACAGAAACAGCTAGAAAGCTCTGCCAATGATCTGGAGAAGGACTTGTTATGGTGAACAGACATATAGACATTGACTTTAAATGACAGATTATTGAAGTTTGTAGACATGGGTCTTTAAAGGCGGAGTTTTCATAGAGTATTGTATTTGTTGCTAGGCTTCAAATTCTTGTATAAAATCAACAATCTAAAAAGAAAAGATATTACTTTTACAATGCCTCAGTGAAGCAATTATCAAGATGTTCATGTTTGTAAATTGTGTGAAAAGTCACGAAATCTGCCATTCGTATTGAGTAACTCTGAATGAGGTTTGTTTTAATTTAAAAGATGTAAAATTGTTGAAATGTTAGTGCTAAAATAATCTGTTATGCATTATCTTATTTCTAAACAACCTAATTAAAGTTAGACCTATCAATTATTCCATTCAGTTGCTGCGTGTAGGATCAAACAATACTCCATTCTACTTTCTGTTCAAATGACCTTTCTATTCAGCCGATCAGATTTAATCTTTCATGATTTTGAAAGCATTATTCAAAGGGACAACCCTGAGGAGTTTTAAATTGTAATCTGAAGTGTTGTTACATTTGGTGTATAGTGACCGAAAGTAGTGTTTGATAGTTCTAACTTTGATTTCATTAATTTAAAATAAAATATAAATTTCTCAAATAGGTCTTTCCCTTGTTTACTCCGACTCTGTTACAGTTAAGTTTATATAAGAAAATGAATTTTTACCTACCCACCAAAAGTAGAACTGCCCCTAAACTGTTTTATGGAATAAAATATATCATATGTTGATATGAGTGAGTGGAAATATTTAATGTTGAATGCTAGTAAGGGAGATAATATGTTTTAAGTACTTTTTCCACTAAGAATCGGGCAAAATATATCAAAGGTGTGGCACAAGAAGGAAAAAACACAAAGATTTTATTGCATTAACCAATTAATTATACCTGATGTCCACCAGAAATAACCATCAAAGTGTTCGTAAAATTTGCTTTTTTAAGATATTGATAGATCAAATTTAGTTGAAATGCTTTATGGGAAAATGGCGGGAAAACTTTCCCACACTTTTTCCCTATATAAACAGTAAAAAAATATCTACATAACAGATGCTTCAGGATGAACTTAAACAACTTAAATAGCATTTCCTGATGTACTGAATATATTTTAGGCAAAATTGACTAAATTGGGGAAAATAATGTGGCACCCATTGCCTGATTCTTACACAGAATAGTACTTAAGTGTATATATGGAGTCCAATATAAAACAGTAGGGGGTTCCTTTTAGTGAGCCTACTTACCGTTGGTCTTTGTATTTGACCTAAATTTTTACAAAGTACTTAAATTCTACACAGTTTCCCTCTTTCAAAAGGCAATTTACCCCCTCCCATTCGAGTTTATTGCAAGTTTTACATGCTTTTTCATTGTAGTTGTGTGATATTAAAAAGTCTGAAGAGCATTGGCTGAACCAGGAGGTGCTCCAGGTGGCATCCCTTATCAAACTGAAATTTGTTTTAATATGTAATTTTAATGTCAGAACATTACAAAATACTCAGAAAGTCCAAGCGACTTGATGCATATATTTTCAGATTTGCCTGGAGGACTGCCACTGACTAAAATACAATTGTAAAAAAACTTCTGACCTAACATGTAATTATGTATGTGCAATATTTATCTTTGCACTATAATAAATTGTGTATGTTCAATACATATTTTATTGACCAAACTTTCCGACACACGTGATGACCTTTCATTCAAAATTGTCAACTTTCCTTTCATCTGTGGCAACATCCCTACAGCACTCAAATGGTTGGTTAATTGTTACTTGTGATGACTGAAATCCTCTTTATACACCCCACTTCCAAGAGTAATAAAGGGAACAAAGGTTGTAGTGGGAATCGAAAGAATGTAATCAAGGGACAAAGACCAGACATGGAAAACAGACATACACACCAAAGAAAATGAAGTAACTAAAATATTACATACAAAGTAACAAAAGCAAATGAGCAACTCGGACTCCACTGAAAACTGGGAGCATGGACCAGGTGCACCGGTAGGGTAAGCATCCTCTGCCGAGTACGGGGAAGGGGGTTGGTGGTATATCATGATAGGGGTGTCTGTACTTTGGTATACTTCCTTCTGTAATACAAAGGGCCACCCATCTCTCATCTATTTCTGTAAATGTACTAATTCTTGTGGTGCACTAATTTTTGTGATTTTCAAAGTGGACAGAAAAGCACAAAAAATAGTACCCATGAAATTTATTTATCAAGATAGACCTATCAATTATTCCATTCAGTTGCTGCATGTAGGATCAAACAATACTCCATTCTATTTTCTGTTCAGATGACCTTTCTATTCAGCCAATCAAATTTAATCTTTCATGATTTAGAAAGCATTATTCAAAGGGAAAAACCTGAGGATTTTTTAAAGGTAATCTGAAGTGTTGTTACATTCTGTGTATAGTGACTGTAAGTAGTGTTTGATAGTTCTAACTTTGATCAGATTAATTAAAAAAAATATAAATTTCTAAAATAGGTCTTTTCCCTTGTTAACTCTGACTCTGTTACAATTAAGTTTTATATAAGAAAATGAATTTTTACCAACCCACCAAAAGTAGAACTGCCCTTAAACTGTTTTATGGAATAAAATATAAAATTGGCTATCATATATTGATATGAGTGAATGGAAATGGTTAATGTTGAATGCTAGCAAGGTAGATAATATGTTTTAAGTACTTCCTCCACTAAGAATCGGGCAAAATGTGTATAAGGTGTGGCACATGAAGGAAAAAATGCAGAGATTTTATTGCATTATCCAATTAATTATACCCGATAACCACCAGAAATAACCATCAAAGTGTAAAATTTACCTTTTTAGGATATTAGTAGGTTGAATTTAGTTCAAATGCACTAAGAAAAAATGGCGGGAATATTTTCCCGCGCTCTGTCCCTATATATATTTTAGGCAAAAATGACTAAATTGGGAAAAATGATGTGGCGCCAATTGCCTGATTCTTACACAGAATGGTACTTAAGTGTATATATAGAGTCCAATATAAAACAGTAGGGGGTTCCTTTTAGTAAGCCTACATACTGTTGGTCTTTGTATTTGACCTTAATTTTACGAAGTACTTAAGTACCACATTGTTTCCCTCTTTCAAAAGGCAATTTACCCCTGCCATTCAAGTTTATTGCAAGTTTTACATGCTTTTTCATTGTAGTTGTGTGATATTAAAAAGTCTGAAGAGCATTGGCTGAACCAGGGGGTGCTCCAGGTGGCATCCCTTATCAAACTGAAATTTGTTTTAAAATGTAATTTTTATGTCAAAACATTGCAAATTACTCAAAAAGCTATTAAGTTAAAGTGACTTGATGCGTATGTTTTCAGATTTGCCTGGAGGACTGCCACAGATTAAAATACAATTGTAAAAAAAATTCCTGACCTAACATGTAATTATGTATGTGCAATATTTATCTTTGTACTATAATAAATTAAGTACATTCAATACATATTTTAGTATACTCAAATTGTTGGTTATTTGTTACTTGTGATGACTGAATTCCTCTTTATACACTCTACTCGCAAGAGTAATCAAGGGAACCAAGGTTATAGTGGTGATCAACAGAATGTAACCCAGGGACAAAGACATGGAAAACAGACATACACTACAAAGTAACTAAAATAATACATACAAAGTAACAAAAGTAAATGAGCAATTCATACTCCACTAAAAACTGGGAGCATGGCCAGGTGCACTGGTAGGGTAAGCGTCCTCTGCTTTTCTAGAAACACCTGCCAAGTACGGGGGAGGGGGTGGGGGTATATTGTGATAGGGGTGTCTGTACTTTGTTATACTTCCTTCTGTAACCCATCTCATCTGTTACTGTAAATGTGTTCTCATGGTGCACTATTTTTCATGATTTTCTCAATGGACAGAAAAGCACGAAAAATAGTACCTATGAAATTGATTTTCAACACTATATTACGCTAATATAATTTTTCGTAACCGCGAAAATTGAAACCTGTGGATATAGCCACGTGACAAAACCCGCGAAAATTGAAACCAGTTAATATAGCCACGTGACAAAATCCGCGAAAATTGAAACCAGTGAAAATGGCCACGTGACAAAATCCGCGAATAATTAGCAACGGAAAAAATTATTATGTTTACAGTACTCCTCCAACACTACTGAACGGAATTGAATGAAACTTTCACTGAATCTTATTACATTTTTCATTGTGCATCTCCTATCTAAGATTTTGATCTGATTCAATTTGTGAAATTTCACAAAACGAATCATAGACTTTGTCATTTGCAAATATGGGGACTTAGGGAACCCATCTCTTATCAGTTACTGCTCCAATACCACCGAATGGAATTGAATGATGAAACTTTCACAGAATCATGATGATTTGTTCACACTGTGCAACTCTTATCGTATATTTTGATCTGACTCATTATGCATGCTATCAAATTGGATTGTGAGGTGTATCGTGTTAAATAGCATTGCTCACGGTTTTTTTTGTAGTTTTATAATATGCTGTGCACAGGACGAGGTGCTTAAAAATATGATATGTAAACTTGAGTACAGTTCCGCTTATGGATCATGCCAAATTACACCAGAATAGAAGTGATTCAAGCTTATTTTTTGCACTAACATATTTTGACCAGACCTTCAAATCTTAATTGACAATGTCTTTGTGTAAAAGTAAAAGTTAAGCAGTTATTGGCAGATATTTAAATTTTATACCCTCAACGAGTGTCAGTCATTCTGTTCACCTGTATATCCAACCAAACTTTTTCACAATCATCTCTGCTCCCAATTAAAAAAATGGAGTTTGGCTCATACATATTTTCATGACCCCCTGTTTTTCGAAAATGACCCCTAAATTTCTTACCAAAGGGGCCCTTGTACCACTCTGTTGAACACTAGGGGCATACTGTAAGCGATTTTGGATGCCCTGATCAATTCCCTGTACAACTGGGGTTATACATTTTACCTAGCACAATGATGCATGCAAATTCATGTTAGCTGAGTTTTGCTATGAAAAAGTGTACGGAAAATTTCACACCAAGATTTGCACACCATTGTACATGTACATTAGTTTTACCTCATAATGCACTACAAATATAAAACATACAGGGATAGCTTAAATTGTCAATAATTCCTTAATTAAACAAGAATTATTCTCGTTATTCTATGTTGTCATAAAATTACTTGAGGAATCAGATGAGATGGAACTGAGTAACTAAAAACTAAAACTAAAATTAAAAACTCAGTTTGCATTATACCCAAAGGGAACAAATTACAGATTTAAAGAAGTGACACATGTAAGTTGTTGGGGAGGGAGGTTGTATGTGATTTTTCGAGCCTATGTGAACATTATGATGTTGTTTACCGAATTACACACCATATTTTACCCGCTGAGGTAGAAGTTATAAAACAGTTACACATGTATCTCGTCTGATTCCGGAAGTAATTAAACATAGTAGGGGATAAAGTCCACATATTGACGGTAACCTACATTAATTTAACCAGCGACCTTAGGAGCACTGAGAGCCTGATTTCATTCTGACTGGAAGTTTACCTGCCACACATTTAGGATCTTTACTTAGTCCGGTTCTGTATCTTTAAGAAATAATCAAAGTCTTAGCTCTAATGGTGGGTCCAGAGGATTAGGAAAAATTTCTTGACAGAATCACCGGTTTGGGATCATGAAGTTAGTGTTTTTCATGATTTAACACACACACAAATTTTTTTCTAAAGGGGGCGGACCTCCCCCCGAATCCTCCACTGGCTCAAATCTTGAAATGTTTTCAAACTATGAAAAAAAAATACTAGTTGTAAATGTAAACTGTAAAACTTATAGAAATATAAAATTGTTTCAAATTATGGGAAAAAATACGAGTTTATGTAAAACCGTAAAAGGCATGAAAATATCAGTGTATTCACATTCATCCACTCATATGTTCCACCTACGTCGTATCAAGGTACATGTATGTACAGGCTACTTAAGATTGACTATATCAATGAACCTCTTTTTGTATGGCTTTTAGACAGTCAGGATGATATATTCAGTCATTCTGAAACATAGTAGGCATAGAAGACAACTTGTTTGCTCACAATTATAAAATTCTTCGTTTTATTTGATATGATCAATATTGAAACAATAATAAAAACTTATGATACAAAGTATGGATGAAAAATTTGAAATATATAACAAAACAAATGATTTTAGATATTACAATTTGAAGGTATGAGTATTCAAGAATGCTAGCTACTATTTAAAAACAATAAATAACTTGACTATTGCTGAAAGAGTAATCAAGGGAACCAAGGTTATAGCGGTAATCAAAAGAATACAATCCAGGGACAAAGACCAGACATGGAAAACAGACACACACAACAAAGAAGATATAGTAACTAAAATCATACATAAAAAGTAACAAAAGTAAATGAGCAACTCGGACTCCATTAAAAACTGGGAGCATGGACCAGCTGCACCGGTAGGGTAAGCGTCCTCTGCTTTTCTAGAAAACCCGCCGAGTTGCTCATAAAAAAAGTCCAGTCCGGGGTAGACAAACGAGGAAAGGTAAACTATGACCCGTTGAATAACTCAGTTTTCATTATGCTGATGGATACATCATAACGATCCACGAGTTCGTGATGACGACCATAAAACTTCTGTAGTGATGACTTCAATCTTGTAGCAACATAACCCTGTTCCAGAAGCCTATTGGTTAGAGTTCTAGCGCGATACAAAAAGTTTGCGTGGTTTCGACAAGCTCTGGCATAACGTATGAGTTGTGATATGAACACTCCATACGCAGGAGCCGAAGGGATGTTGCCACAGATGAAAGGAAAGTTGACAATTTTGAATGAAAAGTCATCACGTTTGTCGTAAAGTTTGGTCAATAGTTTTCATTTACCATCGATTTCTAAGTGTAGGTCAAGATATGAGGCCGACTTCACAGTGTCTGTAGTATCATTCATCTTAAGTTCTTTTGGGTAGATGCGATGTATCAAATCCCCGAAATTAGGATTGTTTTAAAGATAATACGCCATCTACATAGCGGAAACTGAGATTGAAGGATCTAGCCAAACTATATTCTTTCTTTCTGATCAAATCAGCTATTAAGTCAGCCTCATAAGAGTGAAGAAATAGGTCAGCAAGTAAAGGAGCACAATTTGTTCCCATTGGAATGCCGACCGTTTGTTGAAAAACACGTCCGCCACACTGGACAAATATGTTGTCTATTAACAATTCCAGCATTTTGTAAACATCTTCCTCTGTATATTTGGAAGATGATTTGGAATTATTTCTTACAAAGTATGAGGAATCTCTACCAAGAACTATATATTTGTATCTAGGAGTACCATCTTTTTTGGAAAAACAACAATGTATAATGTTTTTAAGTCGGGATTTTAACTGAGTATGGGGAATAGAAGTATACAGTGTTGAAAAATCATAGGTTTTAATGCTATTATATTCAGATAATAGTCTTGAACTGATTGTCTCCAAAAGATCTTTCGAATTTTTCAGGATCCACATTGAATTAATACCACTACGGGAGTAACAAGTGTTGTGGTAGGACTGCAGACCCTCTTTGACAGTTGTGAGTATAGAAGTTAAAAGTATTGAAAGAGGTTTGGTGGTACATTTTGCAGATCCAGCTATGAAACGTTGTTTGTATGGATTCTTGTGAAGTTTAGGAATCCAGTATATAGACGGTAATTCACAATCATCGTCCTTGGTAGAGAGACCAAAAGAGGATGAAGAGATGCAAAGTTACATTCCTAAACAAATATATCCTCACAAAAATGTTTCATACCATGTTCATGAAGGTTTCTTTTGACAAGTTCTCTTTCTGATATCAACCATAAAGCTGAACAAAGTTATGTCTTGTGTAGCTTTTCTAACTTTATCATGCTCAGTGCTTGACCGGTATTATCCGAGAGACGTTTTAGCTAGAACACTCCCCGTCTTTCAAGTGTCAAGCATGTGAACGCTTTCTTCCTCAAAACAAACACAACTATTCGAAAATTTGACCGAGCTAATTTTAGCATGACGTCCTTTCGACTTTTCTGCTTTGCCTAATTGACTATCCCCGTTACAATTTCCATTTGTGAATTCCTTTTGGTTGTGAACTTTCGTCTCTGTAAGTTCTATTTGGTGTTCAATTTCATTGCCATGATCTTTACAGTTTGACTCTGTCAATTCTATATGAAAGTTCCCGGAAGGTGACTCGTGTATTCGTAGTTCATGTTCACCTGACTTGCTCACTGATTTGTTAGATATCCGACTATTCCGACGACGTAATGTTCTTTTTCTTTGTACCTTCATTATCTCTCTTTTAACCTAAAATGAACATATTTTAATTCAAATGAATTGGTGTTTTTGTTTGTAGCGAAGCGTTTATGCAAACAGATTAGATATGCATGGTGTGTAAATTTTCATGCAGAAGAAGACTTTTTCAGTTTTTAATATTAGCTAACAATAAGGAGCACTTTTTAAGTACTTAAAAACATTTAAATTAAATTGGTTTCCATACCATTTCTATCAAAACCTGATTGAATACTAAAGTATTGTAATATTTAAAAAATTAAAACCGGTTCAAGTTGTAGATTTGAAATAAAGAGGCATAATTAGATTAAGGGTAAAACGCGAGGCTTTAAAGTCAACATACTGTTTATGTATTTGTTTGTTTGTTTTTGTTTTGTTTTGTTTTTGTTTTGTTTTTTTCCTGTTTGTTTCTTGTTTGTTTGTTTTGTTTTGTTTGTTTTTGTTTATTTTGTTTTTGTCTTTATACTACAATGCTAATCATTTTTTCATTACATTTTTTCCCCACTAGTGACCGCGATAGTTACACTACCGTAAAAGACAGTTCATTCAAGGGTAGGAAAGGTGTTAGTCCGAATTTCGGTTCAAAATGTCAACAAAACAGGGTCTCTCGTGGAAAATTATCGAAACTTCAATAATAAATGTAATTTTTGTAGCAAATTTGGTATCAGCATACAGGAAAACGATTCCGGAATCGAACTAGGTAGGTGTGACATGCACAATTTCAACTTGAAAGTCGTTACAAGCGGTTGAAAGGCGATACTCCGCGGTACCGCAAATCTCCAACTTTTTGTATAGCACATTGTTCTGACCCCAACCCGACATATAAATATCCAAATAAAAAAGAGGAGGGTTGCAGGGTCAGAGGAAATTCGGACTAGAAAGGTGTTTATATACTGACAGTGCAAATAGTACGATTGCAATATAAAATTCATTTTACTTGAACTAAATTCGATCATAAAAAAAGTAGTCTCTATCATAGTTGCTTGTGTATTTAAAAAAAATCAAAAGTCACAACGTTTTCCGCTTTTTTCTCATCTACCTTACAAATGTGTGCATTACCAAACATTTTCAGCATGCTTGATTAGGATCGTCGTTTGATTTTTATGGATTGGGAGGCTGCTAGGATCAAATTTGAAATAAAAGGCAGGATTGAAATTTCGTAGAAATAAACCGACAGGACAGTCCATAAAACAAATAAAATGGCAGGATCTATTATTATTTTTATATATTAAAAAGAATGATAAGAAAAATAGACAGGACCCAGGGGGTGGATTCAGGCACTTTAAAGGAGGGGGGTGCCAGCCAATGTTCTTCAGAAAAGGGGGTACTATGATTTATTTACCATTTTTTTTGCCAATTTTACACATGATATGACAAATTTTCCAATGAAAAGGAAGGGTGCCAAATCCCTGCGCACCCCTACATCCGCTACTGGGAACTATATTTTCTAAATATGAAAGGGGCAAGATGGGAAATTTTATCATAGCCCCGAAAATATTAAATGGTTGCTCAACAATAGTGATGCGTGTAGACAGTTGTACATTTATATTCAAACAGTTTGAAATTTTGAATATGTTCCTCTAAAGTACCGCTCCACATAAAATGCAGGCACTACCAAAGATAAAGTGATTCATGGTGAAGAAACACCCACAAAACAAACGATGCTTTTTCAGTCTACAAATGCTATACTTTCATATAACGATAATCATTTCTGCACTTTTTCGAAAATCATACATTTATCTCCCACTAAAATCAACTAAATCAAACCAAATCAAGAATCAATAACTCTTGCAAAATACCAATTTCATGTACAATCTATATAATTTTTCTCTCAAAAGCGCAACAACCAAATGAAAAAAACTAAGACTGGTTATATGGTCTGTAACTGTTTCTGAACATGAAATAAAACTCGGTGGGATTTTGACATGCATCAGCTTCTGTCTGATTTTTATGAAGACTGCTACTTAAATCTCCAATACGTACCTCCTCATTCATGTAACAAAACAAAACACTAACTGCAAAGCCCTGAAAATATACAAGAACAATGGTTGGTAGAAAGAGTGACCAAGGGAACCAAGATTCTAGCAGATATCAAAAGAATGTAATCTAGGGACAAAGACCAGACTTGGAAAACAGACAAACGCAACAAAGAACATAAAGTAACTAAGTAACTAAAATAATGCATACAAAGAACATACAAAGTAACAAAAGTAAATAAGCAACTCGAACTCCACTAAAAACTGGGAGCCTGGACCAGGTACAACGGTAGGGTTAAGAGGTTAGGAGGTTAGGTTAAAACATGATGGACTTCTTTGCTCAAGTTTCTGAGAGACCATACATCTCTAGGGGAGATAAAACATTTTGTATGGATGATGCGCCTTAAAATTAACATGTGATAAGATATGGTTCTTTACCTGCAAGTAACCTTTCTTTGAATGAAACAGCGGGCCTGAGTCGACAAATCAGTCGATCAGTTACTGTCAAAATGCAAATGTACATGTACCTTTGATCATAATATTCAAAACAGTGACCCCTATCTAATAGTGAACATCCTGGTACCAGTATCAGCAAAAACCATCTGTTATAAAAATAATAATTTAAAAACTCAAATATAATTATAACATTTGAATTCTTAAATTCAAATTTTTATATAACATATCTACTAGGAAATTAAGTGGAAGATCCGGAGAATCATCAAAGGAGAGATGGGCGCTAGGGAGCCAACAACAGAGGCGGATTTGGGCGAGGGCGTAATGGGCGTACGCCCCCCTTTTCAACGAAAAAAAACCAAAAAAATATCGTAATCTGCTAAATATTGTATTGAATTTGGCAATTTACCATATTCATTCATTAAACATGTCATAATCTGGTTTATTTTATACTGATTCTCATAATTACCGATCCCTTCATAAAATCCATGATACTCTCCTTGATAAACAGATTTAATGCATGCATTTACTCACAAAAATACGCTATCTTTATACATATTTTAGCAAATTGATAAGAAAGGGGTTTGCGGATTTGAATTTCGAAAGCGAAAGTACAGAGAAACTTGTCTGAACCGACTCCCGAACAAATTTTATGTCCATGTGCGCAATTTTAAGTGTACATGTTTGTAAAAATCAGGCAAAATGGGAAAAAATCAGATACATGCATGTCAAAACCCCACCGATCTGACAATTTAATATTACTCAAGGATACTTTCTCTATTTGAAAAGAAAATTATATGATCTCTGCATCACTGGCTTCGCGCATAATTTTTCCATGGAATCTCAGAAAAATGCGGTTTTTCATAGAGTAATCTGCCCTTGAAATGTTCATTTTCAGTGCATTTCAATGAAATTATAACTCAATGGTCCATTATGATATAGAAAATCTTGTTTGTTATTTTTATATTCTCATGGTGCAAATAGTCAAATTACACAATCATAATGGTGTTTGTTTTTTTTATACCATGTTTAAATCACTGCCTGATTCTTACACTTGAATGTATATTGAACCTGTGTAACCCAAAACATGCAGTTCGGTTCGTACATTTGCACAGTATAAATTTTAGAACAAAAGAAAGAAAGTATGTTAGTTCATAAAGGATTCTAGAGTACTCGGCTGTCTGTTATGGCAGCTAGGTTTACTATAAGTACCTGGAAAGAATTGAAGAACATTTCAGTGTACATCCACACTACTTCTAAGACTGGATTCATACACGACGGTACAGCTATAAATGCCATGTGGTAAACGCCAAACAGTGGAATTAATGTCAATGTTGACTTTGCTAATTTTCTGAATGAAAATTAAAAGAAATTCATATTCTTTCATCATCGAATTATCTTAGATTTTATTTATCTTATTTGTCAAAATACTTAAAACACTGACGATGTATTCCTTGTTTTGCACATTGTTTCAGCCTCTTGAAGGTTGAAATTTTCTTCATATTTCGATAGTTATGGTTTTGAGTATTTCTTGTATGCACTTTACTTTTGGATTTTGATCTTCCTATATATTTGATTCATTTTTTCCTGAACTACCTACCCTACCGCATTATTACAAAATGTAATTTATTGACAAATTCAGAAAACAGTACCATCTAGAAATACAATTTCCTTGATAGTGCCATACATTGCAGGTTATGTTTCCTCAAAATCGAAACACATGCAAACTATCCTTTTTTTATCGATTAAGCACTTTATCATGCTTAGAAATAAATTATGATAGAAAATATTGTTTTAGGTTGACTAATTGATAGCGTTTCATCATACCTGTATCTTTTTGGATTTTTCTTGTTCGCTGCGGTCAATTTTGTATACAGAACCCGAATGATATTTATAAAGAAGACAAAATTTATCTAAAAGAGAAAAAAGGATATTTTATATAAGCCAGCGATATGAGATTGGTAAGCAAGCAGGTAAAAAAAAATATACCTATTTTCCAATGACAGTAGTTGACCCTTAATGGTATAGTTATTCAAAGAAGAACGGACCTTCAAACCTTAAGGAGGTAGACCTAGGGTAAGGGGCATAAATCTTGACATTAGTGATATCACTGAAAGTCTATCAAGCTTTCACTTGAAATAGAATGAAATAGGGCCAAGTTACTTAGATGCTTGCATGAGATTGATGTAAATGCTGAATACAAACTTTCCAATGATTTGTTTTAGTTGTGTCCCTTACCCTAGGTTTACCTCCTCAGACTCTCATTTTTATTTTTTTATATACCAACATATAATGAATTACGAAAATGGTTTTGTAACTCTTGTGGTTTTGGTCACTAGTATATTCAAGAACTGGACAGACGTCTAACGCAATGTTATAATTGCGATTTGCGCTATCTTTGTTCAATTATTTCTTACGTTTCTTAAGTAAAGATTTACATAAGAATCATGCATACATAAAAATTGCGATCAATTGTCGATTTTCTAAACAACCTTGAATATCTCAGAAAGCCACATTGTTTTTAAGAGTAAGGGAACCGAGATTCTAGCGGAAATCAAAAGAGTGTAATCCAGGGTCAAAGACCAGACATGAAAAAACAGCGAAAAAAATGAGCGAATAATCCAGACCACCTAAATAAGTAAGACATTACAAATACAGTGAAACCTGTCTAAACCAAACTCTATATACATCAAACCTATCTTAACCGAACACTGAATAATCCAAGACCTGTCTAAACCAGACACTTTTTATGTCATTTTTAAATCAGTTTTAATCTACACGCATTTTGAACTTTGGTAAACGGAACACCTGTTTTAACCAAACCACTGCAAAGTACAGTAGGGGTTTGGTTTAGACAGATTGCACTGTATCTGAAATTCTAAAAACTTACAACAACCGTAACAGTAATTGGTCCTTTAATCATCCAAATATATCCATTATCTACGTCATGAATATTCCAACATCTGCAACAAAAGCTACAAGAATGAGGGCTATAAACACAATAGACCCTTTTGTGGTAAGTTGATGAGCATGCTAAATATACACTTCCGCGAGGTAGGGCTTGGTTAGAACAAAAGAATTTTCCTCGCGGAAGTGTATATTGAGCATGCTCCACACATGCTCATCGACTATCCCACAGTTAGCAAAAGGGTCTATTGCATGCAGAACAAAATGAGATTTATGTCAACATACAATATAGCTGAAGCAATCTTCTCCGACGGCCTATAACCGCTTTCTGATTCACTATATATATTCGATAGCTTCTATGGTTTGCTATCATAAGGCATAATCACTACTCATTACACATTGGCGAAGTTATTTCCGTTGATCCATACTTTTTTCGGTGTATATGAACTATACTTATTTCCATAAGGGGCATAGTTTAGCACGGAGTGTGACAGAGGTTTAAAGGTCTGAAATAGCAAATATACCCTCTGCGCAGGAGATTGCATGAATGAGGGTAATAAACGCAATACATGCAGACCAAAATGATATTCGTGTTATCATTTACTTTAGCTGTAGAGCAATAATTCTGGCAAGACTGAATCAATATGCTAACTGAACTGAAGACTGCACTGCGCACAATGTATAGCGCGGAATTGGCACGACTAGAACGGTATAGCAAATGAAGTCCAGATCTGTCTATTAAAGAAATCGTCGTAAAAAAAAAGGAGTCGTATTTATTTCATACAAGCAGAACTATTTTATTCTTTTAGTTTTTATGTTAGCAATAAAAGGGAATTAAATCATAAAATACTTACAGAGTATTTTCGAAGCTCATTCGGACTAGCACCCATGGGAATACAAACATACTTGGAAATCCTGTGAAAATATTCATTGTCTCTTTTATAATATAAGGAATCAGTTTCCGATTATTCAAGACACAGGCAAAAATCATACCTGATAGAACAAACACCTACTGCAGTGGCTTGAAAAGGCACCACCAAAAGAATTTTGGAAACTTATCAGTCATGGTCAGTTAATAGCATAAATCATTCTTACACCGGACAAGTTATGTAGTGTGGTTACCAGCATTTTACACTGTACTTCTCAACGTTTTAAGTACCAGTCCATATAAAATTTAGACATTGCCGATGGTAAAGTGATTCATGGTGAAGAAAAACCACCCAACAAATGATGCTTTTTTAGTATACATATGCTATACACTCATATAACAATAACCATTTCTGCATTCAGATCTACACTTTTTAGAAAATTATACATTCATCTCCCACTAAATTTAACCGAACGAAACCAAATCAAGAATAACAACTCTTGTTTAGCGTCAATTCAATGTACAATTTGTATATATTTTTTATCTCAAAAGCACAACAACCAAATGAAAATCAAAGACTGGTTACGTGATCAGTTACTGTTTATGAACAATAAATAAAACTGGGTTCGGTGAGTTTTTGACATGCATGAATCACCTCCTTTCTGGTTTTTAGAAAGACTGCTATTTACGTAAAACAAAACAGATTTACAATATAAATAGTTGGGTGATAAATGACTTGCTGCTAAATTGAAGAAAACTTACCCCATCCAAAAACTAAAAGTGTTTTGTACAGTTTTATAGATACGTTATATTTTGTTGATTGCACAAAAGAATGCATGTAAATTCCTTCTACAAAGATCCACATACAGTTTGTTGAGAGTATGTAATAAAACAGTGTGTACACAATCTTACATCCAGTTGACTGTAAAAAGAAGGAAAACTGGAATGAATGAGATGAATTTTGAACCATCAACTAACAGATATGTAATGAATAGTGCTAATAGGAGTACGTATACGATGAAAACAGAGGCATCAGTCCATTTACACCTGTCGTAAGATATGACGTCATAGTAAATGAAAGTATTGTGGTGTCATAACTTACAATTAGTTTTACTCTTACGATTTTTTGTGAAAAAGGACCACAGGTTTGGGTCATAAAAAAATCTCAGGTTGAGAATTTCCTAAAGTCATGTGTTTCTACTCAAATCTTCAATTTCAAGTGATCTGATTGGTCAAAATTTTGAGTTGACGAAGGATTTGGGGAAATTCTCAATGTGAGATGTTTTGTGAAACCGGACACAGGTCGGGTAACTGCTACTGTTTAAATATAATTCAATTATCAACACATTGAGTATAACAGTAATAACCTGTACGCTACAGTTGTTACTTGTAACGGTTTTTGTTTCTTATAGCGAATTTGCACCCGTGTTAAAAGTTAGTTTTATCCTGCAACTAGACTTTCTACAATACAAATAAAGGGTATTGAACAACGCAAAGTTTGATTCCGTCACTGTATAATAACGTCTCCTGGTTACCTTTTCAGTAACGAGCACCGGCAATACAGGAAACAAGTATAATTTGTAAAGGTGCCATCGCAGACCGCTGCGCTTAAAACTATTTTGGACAAATGTCACATGTTTTATTTAGAAAATGCGGTTGCAGGATAAAAAAAAATACATAAAATTCCCGAAGATATCAGTATATTTATTATTCTTCCGGCAATAAATATGTACTGTATTTATATTTATAAGAAGGCATGAATTACATATGAAATTCCCACAAAGTACGAACTCATATTTGAAAAAAAATTGATCTGTTCCGTAGCTCTACTTGAGGCTGCATGGGCGTAGAAAGGTCCTGCGTGATCGACATTGCCCTTGACTATAACCGGATGTGGCAGTTTTCACGTAGACACTTTTCATTATTAAGCGTCAGTCTCTGTAAGAATTAGGTAGATGGTGAAAACATGATTTTCCATATCATGTTGGTAAATTGATTTATAATACCATAAAATTCACTACAAAATAAGCATTCAACGGCAGACAACTCTTTTAAAACTCTAATTTTTCTAACATTCAATTGAAAAAATTCTGTACAAAACCAGCGATGCAGAAATCAAATATTGGCCTTTACAAATAGAGAAATCATCCTTATGTGAATTGTAAATGTCAGGTTTTCACATGCATGTTTCTGATTTTCCCATTTTGCCCGATTCTTACAAATACTTACACTTAATTTACAAAACTTTTTCTTCGCACTGCACTATATGTAGAGCTGAAGCTTATAGACAGAACACAGGTTTTGAAGTTTGACGTTTGCGCTGTGTAAGAATGTGATCGTGGATGGTGGTGGCCAACCATGACCCAGTACGACATTTATTTTATACATATTCAAGGACACTAAATGACCTCTAATTTGATACCTGCCCAGTGGTTAGACCGTTGTTTGTACTAGATTGGCTATATTTACTGTCCACTTCCGGTATTAGATATGCATCCTTCATAAAACAGATGACTGAACGGAAAATGAAGGAAACGAACATATTGACATGGATTGTGTTCCTCTGACAACGAAGATTTCTGACAAAAGTAAAAGAAATATAAATGATCAAATACGACAAACTTTCACGGGAAAAAATATGTTTAAGAGATGCGTGTCTCGTTCTAATGATGGAGTCCTTAATTTTTTTGTCAAGAAGCAAACAATAGTTTTCAATGACAAAATGGTAGATTTAGGAATACTTTCAATTGTTTTTTTACGAGGTATATTTTGTCTTATATATGATTTTATCTTCAGTATGTATTAGATATGATTGGTACTTAGTACTTTAAAAAAAAACCGCAGCGATGCCACTGCTGTTGCACCAGAGGACCTAGATGATATTCACAAACCCAGTAGTCAACTGTAGTAGTAAATCATGACGTCACAATGCTATTTTAGTTTATGACGTCATTACTTACGATCAACTTTACATTTACGACTTTTTGTGAAACCGATGCCAGACTCCGAATTATATAGATTAAATACATGTATTTTATTTATGAAGTGTCAGTCCCTGTAAGAATCAGGCAGTGGATGAAACATGGTATGGGGGGAAAAACCACCATTTTGATAGTGTAATTTGACGAATCAAGGAAAACAAACAAGATTTTCCATATCATGCTGGACCATTGAGTTACAATATAATTGAAATACAATGAAAATGAATATTTCAAGGGCACATACTTCTGTCAAAAACCTCATTTTTCTAAGATTCTATTGAAAATTTCTTAGCAAAAATCCAATGATGAAGAGATCAAATAAATGTCTGTCCAAATAAAGAAAGCATCCCTGAGTGATATTTCATTATCATATTTGTGGGGTTTTGACATACAAATATCCGATTTTTCCCATTTTGCCTGATTCCTACAAAAACTTATACATAATATTCGAAATATTACAAATTTCAAAATGACAAAAACACCGAGGCTTCACTTATAGTACTGCACATGCAAGAACCTCATGGTGATGTATTGGGATTCCTTTCCTTATAATTTTGATTTTGAGAACTACTCGTATACAATAAATTTTTGGATGTAAGTCTTCTTATATAATATTTGATTTCAAAGTTGTTAGGCTATGTAAGTTTCGACCTGTGACTCCTTGGTTTCATGAGAATAGGTCCACGTCAACCATTCAAATGCAGATGGAGATTCGTCATTAACATATCATTGGGTTCAATTTTAAAAACAAAATATCTTTTTGTGTAAAAATACTGATAAAAAATGACAATCGTCTAGTTCTACAGGATAAAAATGCATAAATTAGAAGTTTTGCGTTGTGATGCAAGGTTTCGATTCCCGGAAGTAAACAATGAAATGCAGATCGGTCTGCGGATTTCAATACGTTCTACATCGGAAATTACGGAAGGAAAATACCTAGAACGAGACTTACAAACATATATTAACATGACTGGTAGTTTTGTACTTTTCTAACTACTTGACCTGGACTTCTTTTTATTGTACATGTATGTCCGGACTTCATATTTCAAATACGATTCTACCTTCTGTATCTTTTAATACCATTCAAACTGTCACTTCCTTAGAGATTTCCGTGAACCATAAAGCGATATTTGCGGTCAATGAGCTTATGAGAAAACAACAACAATTATAGGCTCTAAAGAGTCTGAATCGCTCACCTCGAGAATTGCAATTATTTTTTTCTATCCCTGTTAGCTGCTGAGCCATTTTAAGTAACACAAAAACTGTATAATTTGTAAAGAGCAGTGAGGTCAACATTGCTTAAAGTTTTAAAATAGTGGGACTTAAAGTGGCAGAGGAGTTGACCTTATGAAATGACAACATTAAAAAAGCAAAAAGAAATGTCAAACGGGACATCAACTCCAACAGTAATGATGTCTCAATCTTGTAGCGACATAACCCTGTTCCAGAAGCCAAATGTATTTCAAATTTAAAAATATGTGAAATGACTCAATTCATGCAGTTTTATGAAAATACTAAAAATATTTTTTTCTTTAATACAGAACAAGAAAGAAAGGTCCACATATTCTGGTAAGTACATTTGGTACTATTAAGGATAAAAAGGAAAAATTGTGTTTATTTACTTTAATTTGTGAATGGCTAGGGTGGTTCAAGAATTAAAAAAGCAAAAAGAAATGTCAAACGGGACATTAACTCCCACAAGGTTCAAGAAGAAACTTTTCTATTTTTGGATATAATTTGTTGAATGATTTAATCCAAGTCAGAATTTATCCAAACCACAAGGATTTTTTGAAAAAAAAATGCAAAATCTGCTGTTAGAAATGGCAGTCTTATTTGTCAACGGATAAAAAAATCTGCACTACATCACTATACACAATACCCAAGAACAATGTTAACAAAGTTTGGAATGAATGTGTTTTATAGTTTAAGAGAAGTATATTCAGAAATAATAACACACGAATGGCGAACAACGTCAAGTAGCTCAACGACTCCAACATGGGTTAATCAAATTTCACAAAACTTCACTATGGATGGATTTCATCTTCTTGATCATTTTTATTGAGTCAGAATTTGCCCGAACCTAATAATTAATGTTTTCCGACACATTCAGTTTATTTTTAGTTACAGTGGCCTTGTTTGTGAATAGATAACAAATCCGCACTGCAGTTCTAGGCGAGATACCCTAGGGAATAAGCCTATCAAGTTTGGTTCCTATTGGTCTGGTTGTGTTTGAGGAGGAGACTTCTGAAAATAATATCAAACATATAAAAATGCTACTTTGAGGACCATAACTCTATATAATACCATTCGATTTTTCTTAAATTCTGATTGATGAAAGGCCATGTCTTCTTTATAATGGAAAATTAACTTCCTTCTGCCAACTGTATACCTTTCAGATTAATAACAGAAAAAAAAATGACAAAAAAATAATAACAAAATGGTAAAAATGGTATAAAAGGGAAAAACTCTAAAAAGGTTCGTAAGATTTAAATTTCTTGAAATTTACAAAGAAAGGTCTCATTATAGTGCAAAGATTAAGAAGTCTAAGTTTTTTTTTGTTTGTTACCTAACGGTTTTTGGAACATAAATGCAAAACATTGGGGACAGAACTCTTTGGTCTATTTTAAGTAACAGCTGCTATGTTTGTTGATATATGCGACAGATGAAAAATCCCCACGTACATCAGTTCTCGGTAGAATATGCTGAGGAACATTCCTACCAAAGTTGGTTCCAATAGGTCCAGCATTGCAAGAGGAGAACAGTTTCGAAAATTGTTAACCACGACGACGGACAACAACGGACGCCAATTGATGGCAACATGCTAAAAATGTACTTTCATACATTGTCAAGACTTACCTGAAGTAGATCATGATGCTGACAGCTATAACTAGGGACACCAGAGAAATACTATAACCTATATCATATAAATTCTTGATTTTCTTGACATGGTCCTGGAACGTTGTACAAGATAATTAGTTTACAATTGAACCCACTTTATTTATTAGGTTTCTTTACACTGTAGAATTTAGGACATACCAAAATCCGTATCATATGTTGTTTCAACACTTAACCTTTGTATCATATGCCGTTCCAACCTTTAACCTTTGTATAATATGCCATTTCAACCCTTTACCTTTATCACCGTTCGGGGATGACACCATACTACCATAAGGGCCACCTGCCAAATAGGTGATAAAGGTCATAGGTTGCACTAGGGCAACCTAGGTGATAAAGGTCATGGGTTGATGCTTCATGTAATACGAATTTTGACGTATCATGTTTATAACACCACAAAACTAAACCAAATTTCAAGTGTGTTCCGAGAAAGGGCACAATAACGGGTATGAGATATAGATTCGGGGTAAACTATGGCAATACATGTATACGGTGGTGTAGGAAATATGACATTTGGTAAATGATATAGGCTTTATATAATGCATATACATAAAAAAAATTGATTGTAATATAAATATATAAAATATACAATCAGAGACTCCGTAAGTAAGATAGTGAAGTGTCCTTACTTATGTCAAATGATGCAGTATAGAACATTTCAAAATGTTTTTGTTACTTGTATTGTTTGACATGACTATTTCCTAACTTATGTATGCATATTTCAAGGATATATCAATGTGCAATATAGGTTTAAAACCATGTTTTTTTTATTTATTGCACAATTCATGATGCATTTTTTTTTCTTGTTGAAATATATCGAAAATAATTTACAGTAATAGAAGCTAGAGGTTTAGGGTTATAAATTCTGGTTTCTTTTGTATGTATCTTTTTTCTTTTTACATGCAACAATACGTACTTGAGGGTTGAAAGACTAAGGATAAAATGACTCTTCATTAGTAATGAGACATTAAGAAATTGTCAATGTCAACATAAGATTTTAAGATATGGCTATATATCATCTGTTTATACCAATGTAACGTTAATCACAGAGAGAACAGGTTGTATTTAAAGATGAATTCAAACATATTTTCTAAGTTCCATATTATATCAACTAAATCTTGTAAAGAACACGTTCTTTCCCTATATTAAGAAGATTCTAATGCTTTCTATGTTATTCATTTCATTCCTACCATTTCAGTACATTACAAACTTAAGGAGGCACACCTAGGGTAAAGGGACACAACTCTTACAAATCATTGGAACATTTGTATTCAGCATGTTACATCAATCTCATGTAAGCGTCAAAGTAACTTGGACCGATTTCAATCTGTTTAAAATGAAAGCTTGATATGTTTTCTGAATTTCAATATGATACAAACATATTACTGATTTCAAGAGTTATGTCCCATAATCTAGGTCTCTCCCTTTAAACTATTTTTGTTGTCAGAAAATTCCTGGTTGTGATATGTAATGATTAACTTTAATTTTTAACAAAATTTGGCACGTGACCCATCCACTACTTGGTCTTTCATGAACACCCTCTGTTAATATTTTGTTGTAGATATTAAAGTAACCATCTTAAAAATCTCTATTTATTATCATGATTTACATTGATACATATGTTATAAAAGTGACTAATTTGTTTACGTTTTAAATGATAAAAGTTACTTTGTTAACGGTGTTTATGCACAAAGGTCCAATTTATACCAAAACAATAACAAAATCTTAAATCAGCTAAAACATTCAAAATTAGAGACCTATACGAACCCTAAGCATGATACCGTTCTTAATTTAAACTAGATCATATAAACTCCGGGCAGCGGAAAATGTTCGTTTTCTATCTTACTAACCGCCGACGAAAGGCCTTTCAGAATTTTTGGACAATATTCAAAGCAAACGTTGTTTGAAAATCAAGTAATGTCGCGTTTAATCATTCCCTTTTTCCTGATTTTGTATTTTCTTAGAGGACTGTATGCAGCATTTAGTAGGTTCCGAAAGCTGAATGTTTTTCGAGTTTCAAAATATACCTTTATTACAGCTGGCACGAATGGACCGTAATTAGTGTTCTGGTCATAACACGCCGACAGGTTAGTCCAGGTTTTGTTGAAGACTGGATGTACGTACCAATTACCATTAGGTAAACATATTTTGGAAGCGTTTCCTACAAAACAAAAATAGCAGAATATTCTAACGTAACGTTCTTATCGTAGGGCCATGCGTCAGTGACATCATATATACGTAGATTTGCTGAATCGTGAATGACACAACATCGTTTTGCAGGAAGTGACGAATTTTTTAAATGACCTATGAAATTAGTCATTGTTTGAACTTTTTAAAACACAGATGTAAAACGTGTGACAAAGGAGGTAGCGTTGGTCGAGACAAAATAGTCGTGCACTATCAAATACAAATGTTTAGCTGACCCCTTATAGACAAATTCTCAGATCATATAATACTGCAATTATATATTGTTTTCAATTAGTCATGAATAATCTAGAATCCCTTGTGAATCAATGTGCCTATCGCTGATATATGTATATCAACAACTCTTAAAACATAATAATCAATTAACTTGTCATACTTAATTCAATCATAAATATAATATTTGAATGCAAGAATCAGGTTTGAACGGCAGGGATCAAAATTCTCTTTACAAAAATACCACTGTACATGTGAGTACAGACAGATAATTATCTGCTTGTTTAAGAATGGATAATGTCCAGACAGCTTTATGTACTCCGTTACGCTTTCTATAATTGTAAATATAATTAGAAAACCTTGTGACATTCGTCTCGTACTTATGAGTCGGACGTAAAAGGTTTTCTTTATAGAAAACAAATACCATATTATCCCAATCGATAATATTTTTCATGACGAGTATAAAATTAGGATATCAATTATGTTCTACATATCTTTACTGTGATGATTTAGCTGACGTGAAATGTCAAAATTTCGCCTAAGGCTCGCAAGATAAAAACTAATTGCCGATATAAGGAGATACGTATTAAGAAAATTCGAAATATTTGTATTTTTTTTATCAAATGCTCAAAATATTTTTAAAAAAATCGTTAAATGACTTCTTAGTAAATCTAAATTTTGAACCTGACTTTTTTCAATGACCTACAAGTTTGACTAAAATAGTAAATAAGAAGAAAACAGATTTCCTGATGATAATCATCGGCATGATAAACTTCCTGCATATCATCATTAAAAAAATCATTTGTTGTGAACGAATGGTTACATGTTATCATGCAACCACCACATTTAACGCCATTACAATACAACACTTTTTAATATTTTTCAATGCATTACGTATGTACAATCTATCTGGATTAATCGTAAACGCAACGTAAAAATACAGGTCTCGCGTTCCACCTACGGGTCAAATGAACAATTCTATACTTAGTACCATTAACACCCTAAACCTAGATCTAACCATTGTAAGTACTTGTTATGTGTACATGCTGATCAAAAGTTGTCAAAATAAAGCTTAAATTGATATTTGTAATTTATTACAAAATGCATATGTGTGATTAATCTGTCTCTCAGTAAGCAGAACAGGTAAAAATGTAGATTTCGGTAGAACTTATTCAAGTAAATTTTGTGAAAAACTATCATCAAAAGACTTACTTTCCTTCACGACTTTAAGATGTCATTTGTCCTGGAAATTCACAGCGAAAGAGTAATCAGCGGAACCCCAAAATTCTAGCGGAAATCAAAATAATGTAATCCGGGGACAAAGACCAGAATGAAAAACAGACAAACACAACAAAGAACATAAAGTAACTAAAATAATACATACAAAGTAACAAAAGTAAATAGCAACTCGGACTCCATTAAAAACTTGGAGCATGGACCAGGTGCAGCGGTAGGATAAGCGTAACGTAAAGTACAATGTTAATGTTGCAATAATTAACTTGTATGTATAAACCTATTTTAACGCAGATATTGTATGAATAAACATATCGTCACGTGACCTTTGTATAATTATAACGCATCTTTTGTAAGGAAACTTTTATTGATTAAGTTATGTAGATATTAAAAAAGACGTTGTTGAATTAATATATTGTAAAACTTGTTTAATTTAGGAAGATCGAAAGGATTACACGTAGATATCTTTTCTGTCATCTTGCAAAATCATATGGAAGAATGTATTTTCACTGAGCAAAATAGTGTTTGAAATGAGGCAAACTTTTGTCTTTAAATTAATAAAAAAGATTGCAGCATATACTTTGAGTACTAGTCCATATAAAATTCAGACACTGCCAATGGCAAAGCGATTCATGTTGAAGAAAAACCCACCAAACAAACGATGCTTTTTCAGTCTACATATGCTATACTTTCACATAACAACAATCTTTTCTGCATTTAGATCTGCACTTTTTAGAAATTCATACATTCATCTCCTACTAAAATCAACCAAATAAAGCTAAATCAAGAACGATATCTCTTTCAAAGTGCAAATTTCATGTACAATCTAAATAATTTTTAGCTCAAACGCGTCGCAACAACCAAAAGAAAAACTAAGACTGGTTATGTGATCAGTAACTGTTTCTGAACAAGAAGTAAAACTGAATTCGGCAGGTTTTTAACATGCATGAATCACCTTCTGTCTGATTTTTTACAATGACTGCTACTTAAAGCTTTAATGAAAGGACTTCAGCTTATATATAGTTTACACAGGTTACAGGCTCATTTACGGTTTGGTCTAGACAGGTTACCGGTTTATCCAGAGTTTGGTTTAGGCAGGTTAGAAGTGTCTAAATAGTTTATTTCCAAGTATTCATTATAAAGGTCTTTATCTACGAAATTTAACAAGTAGATGAAGAAAATGTAGCATCTGAAAGTGACAAATAATATAACTGAACCAATATGATTAAAAAAATCATAAGATGAAATTTTCTCCAAGTTCAAATTTAAGTGCCTAATTGGTGGCGATTTGAGTTGAGGAAGGGTTTTGGGAAGTTGGAGTAATGCTTTTTTTAAACCAGAATTTTTGTTCTTCGTAAATAAATACTGTAACCCTTTATAGTGTTTTGAATATTAACAACATATTTAAAATTCTGATAAACAGAGTAAAATTATCTTCTGTCTTATTTTGAAATACAATGCATTAATATCTACACTGTTGCGTCTGTCTTAATCATATTTTTCTAGAAGGAAGCTTAAAAAGAATTAATTGTAATAATGAATTATTGCATTATAGAGGTAATTATTTATACGTAATTAGATTAGGAAGACTTCATTGCAAAAAAAAAGATTGAATTATGGAGATGATTAATTGAACGTAACCAAGTCATAATTCATTTTGCCTTCGTTTAATTATGAGCAATGACATTTCTGCGTTATAGTATTATGTCTCCTTGTAACAATTTCTATACACAACATGAGAGTGAAGCACACAATATTAAGGGCAACATCATTTTAAACCTTAAGGAGGTAGACCTAGGGTAAGGGACATAACTCTTGTTATCAGTGATATGCTTGTATTATATTCAATTTCACCAAAGCCTATCAAGCTTTCATTCAAACAGAATGAAATCAGTCCAAGTTTCTTTGACGCTTACATGAGATTGATGTAAAATGCTGTATACAAACGTGCTAATGATTTGTAGGAGCTGTGTCCCTTACCCTTAAAATTATCAAATTCATAACCATACATTAGCGAGGGAGATATTAAATGGTACCTTAACTGGAAATCAAGAATAAACCAAAAGAAAAAAAAATAACCATTACTTTCTTCGCTTTGTACCGACATTTCGAAGCGAAATAGTGGTCTAAAGCAGATTTTTAAGAACAATAAAAACCAAACCGCGAAAACGAACACAGAATTAACATCAGATGAGAAATATTTAATTAACTGATGATGGAAAAGGGAAAACCAGGAGAACTGACCATGTACAGTAGAAAAACGACAAGACATGGAAAACAGACAAACACAACAAAGAACATAAAGTAACTGAAAAAACACATACAAAGTAACAAAACTGGAAGCATAGATCAGGTCCACCGGAAGGGTAGCCGTCCTTTGCTTTTCTATTAACACACGCCGAGGTGATCATAAAAAGTCAAGTCCGGGGTAGACAAACGAGGAAAGGAATACTATAACCCGTTGAATAAATCAGTTTTCAGATGGATACACCATAACGATCCACGAGTTCATGATGACGATCATAAAACTTCTGTAGTGATAAATTCAATCTTGTAGCAAGATAACCCTGTTCCTGAAGCCTATTTAAAAGTCAAGTCCGGGGTAGACGATAGAGAAAAGGAAACAATGACAATTTTGAAATAAGTTATATATAACCATTCAGGTACTTATCGTAGCTCCAATAAATTGAATGTTTGAAATACTGTATTCATTTTCCAATGGTATAGTAAGTCAGTTCGACGGGTTGGAAAGTTCTTCCCAATCGCTACATTTAATAAAGAGAAATCGAAGTCGGTAATATTAAAAGGATTATTGAAATGATCGGCCGTTAAATCAAATGTCAAGAACACACTTTAATATGAACATATCGATACAAAATGATCGACAAGAATATATTTCGATTTTAGTGTGAAATACTTGTCAAAATGGATCTTGACTTACTATCAGGCAGATGAGTTGTCATGTAATTAGGACATCTCTGAACACTGACTGTTCCTGCTATTGCTGGTGGCCAGCACATCATTCCGTCAAAAACCTGGTTACACAAGCTGGCTAGAATATAAAATTAACTTTGTTCCTGACATACATCTTTTTAGTCTCAAATGTCTGTATATTAAGTTATATCCGGAAAATAAGCATATAATTGAGATTTCTATGCTGAGGTACATGGTAAATGAGACGAGCTTTATTTTGTAAATACAACCTGTTGACATTTGAAGAAGTAATATCATTATATATATATATATAGAAGGGTCTGAAATATTCCCAACGATGTTAGAACTGTCAAATTAACGAAGCAAATTTTTGTCGTTCCCTCCGCGGGAACACTAAGTGGCGGTGTTGCCATAGATGTCACAGCGGTACGAGTTCGAGACCCGCGGAGGGAACGACAAAAATTTGCTTCGTAAATTTGACAGTTCTAACATCGTTGGGAATTTTTCAGACCCTTCTATAAGTTTACGTTATCTTCCCTGTATCAATTTGATCCGATGGAGCAGTGTAGTGAATAGAATCGTTTTATTCTGAGACGTTGTATATGAATATCAATCCGCCGTTTACAAAATTAATGTTGGAAATAGCAACGAATAATGGGGGAAATGTATATAATAAATAGGATAATCAATTAATCATCATGAACAACCGAAATATGATCACTGGTGCCAATAACAAGCCACACACTCGTAATTTCAAGGCGTTTGTCGGCACTCGTGATCATATTTCAGTTATTCACTCTTTCCAATTGATTATCTGAATACAATTATGTTATGACTATACTAAGCTTATTAAATATAACCTGCGAGTGTTTAATTAATACAAGAATACCAATCATATTTATTGCAATTTTCGATATGCCTTAGGTACATGTGTTTCAACGGTAACTTTTCATCAGCAGCATTAGAACCTAATATATAGGGAAGTCTAAATTCAAAAATTTATTGCATACAAGACATACTTAAAACCCAAACTATTGATATAAGAACATAAAGGTAGATAAAGCATTTTATAAAAGACGTTCTAAATGCCCGGGAGGGTTGGTTTTAAATAGGATAGGAAACATATATACCAAAAATATACATTACAGACTAACTAATATCATGATGGTACAACATAGCTATTTTTACAACCTTGGACTGACACCAGCAGAAGGCTTGTTTATATTAACACTTTGAATAATATCTTCAACTTACATTGAGAAAACATCAAAAGCCTCGTCTTTAAATGACATGTGTAAGTGCCTAGCAGTCTGTTTTCTTCTCCATTGGCAGATCGGGGTATATATATAGAGAGATATAGAAAGGTCTGGAAAAATTCCCAACGATTTTAGAACTGTCAAATTACGAAGCAAATATTTGGTTGTTCCCTCCGCGGGACTCGAACTCGTACCTCTGTGACTTCGTTTATTTTCTTCGCTACCCGGGGTTTTGATTCATTTAATTACAACCCATATACGTCTTGGTTTACTTTGAAACCTGTATAAACCAAACCCTGAATAAACTGATGACTTTTTAGAACCAAATTTCGTCTGAAGTCCCTTTATATCAATTTCATTACAACTTGTACCGGTGTTAAATGAATACCCTTCTAAAACGAACATCGTTGAGTCCTAAAGTACTAGAATTTAATAATTTTAAAAGCGTAGATATTTTATCATTAGAACAACATCATTATGGCTTTTAATGTTTTGTAACAAAATAGTCTCCATTGTGCAAGTTAACCCAGGCATTATAGAACGTCCTATGTTCGAATCGCTCATTCTGACAAACGAGTTCATTGTAAATATTTAATGCAAAACACTTCAGGAAAACGTAAACAAACATCAAAATCACTTACTGCTAGATGCTAAAGAAGTATTGATGGATTGTAAACATCTCTTTCTTTCTATTTCAATCATCTGTAATTCATACTGAAGCGAGCTGTGTACATCTGAAATCTATCATAAACATACTAAAGTTAGTCAAGTGGTAGTTAAAATTAATTGATATTTATTACAGTACAGGTATTTAAAGTTTATGGCAGCATTATTTTCTCTACGCACTGTTTAATAACCAATCAAGGCGACATTAATAGAAGAATGAGTCTACCATATGTTTCTTTGTAAATGTAATAACAACAACGAGTTTAACATTTCATTGAACGCCAAATGTTTTCATGCTTTAAACAAGTAATTGTTATGTCCTCTTCCTTGGAAATGATTTATATATTTTTTTACTGATTATAGCGTTAAAATTCCCGTTCTTTTTTTATAGTAGAACATAACCAAACTTTAAGTGTCAGTTTTGTCCATTGAACACCTTTAATGTGTATTTTTATTGTCAAATACAGTTGCTATGAGGCCTACAGAAAGATTTCCAATCAAAATATTTTTGGAAATAAGATATTTGTAAAACATTAATCAAAACTTTCTGCCTTTTAACAACTACCGAATCGTAGATTTAGCATAAAAAAAAGTCATAAAGTAAATGAAATAAATAAATGACGTAATTTGCATCATTAAACGATTTGTTTAAGGTTAATACAAACAATTTAATGTATCTCAATATTTTGAAGATTTGGATTCTGAAAAATTACCCACAAATTTCTGTAAAATAACTTTCTTGCACTTTAAAAGTCCATTCTTTTACCGTTCATAAAACGGTGGTTACCCTTAGGGTTACTTTTCCGTCGTGCATTACGTATTTTACGATCACCATTTTATTTCTCTCTACAGATATCATTAGTAAGGAATTTAAAGGTATCACAATAAATGTTTCTACATAAATGCAAGTCTTTATAAGAATCAGGCAAACTGGTAAAAATCGGAAACATGCACGTAAAAAAATCTACCGATCTGCCATTACAATTTTACTGAAGAATACTTTTCCTATTTAAAAATACTACTATTGATCTTTGCATCAAGTTTTTTAATAGTGTATTAGAACAATCAGGTTTTTGACAAGTAATCTGCCATTGAAATGTTTAATTTTCAGCAATGCAATGAAATAATAACTTAAGGGTAAGAAAACAATTCTTAGAAATCATTGGAACGTTTGTATTCATTATTTTACATCAATTTCATTTAAGCATCAAAGTCACTTGGACTGATTTCATTCTGTATCAGAGAAAAGCTTGAAAAGTTTTGATGAAATTGAATATGATACAAACATATCACTGATTTCATGAGTTGCTTGTTTTTCATCCCATCATTCTGATGGTGCACTGAGGCAAATTACACTTTCAAAATGTTTGTTTGTTTAACCATAATTTACCCACTGCCTGATTCTTAAAGAGACTGACACATAAATTTCATCAATACTGTATTACTGTTTGAAATTACAATTTTATTCACATCGGTTTTGTGTATAGCAGCAATATATTTTAGAGAGATATTTTATTACTTCCTGGAATTGCATGTAGGGGTCTATTTCTCCCGAGCACTTTAAATTCAGAAACGAACATATTTGAATATGTAAAAACAAATTAATGCATGTATATGGAAACCAAGAACGGGAAATCTAAAAAAACCGATAAACGGTGAAATACACAAAAGGCAATGCAAAAATTGTCCTTTCATCATAATTGCCAATAATATGTTAATTTGTAAATTATATCATACTTTCATTTATTTTTTTATTCTATTTTTCTTGCAAAAATCGTGGATGGTCTGTTATCTCAATAAGTTAAATTTGTGTTATTGATTTTATATACATATTTTTTGCAATGCTGTTCAGCGGAAGTGTCCTACATATTTAAAACATGTTGAATCTTTTTGTTTTATTTGTTTGGTCCAAAATATCAAAATTACAATACATATCAACACAACTGTGTTTGATAATACTGCATTATTCTGCTTAACTCTTACCTCTTTTTGGTGACAGATTCCAGCATTAGATGTATTAAAACACAAACAGAATAATACGATCAGAATTGTTAAATGAATCCATTGCATCATGCCTGTTGCCTAAACAATCGTTTTTGGAATATGCGGAATTGATAATAAAGACTACCTTTCTACCATTGATTTTTTGAAATAGTTTGTGTTATGGCTTCTAATCCCATCACCAAAAGATGACGGGATTCCGTGTAAAAGTTCCATAAATATTCATTCGGAGAACATGACAATATGCATGACATCACTGAAATTTCTTATGTTAACTTAATCATAGTTAATTCATATCTCTCTCTCTGAAAAATCCTGAAAAACTGTATTGAAATATAGCATCAGCTATCATACCAGTAGAACATTAACTCCCGCTATGACAGCTTTCTTTAAAGCTGAAAGAAAAAGAAATAATCTTCGCTCAAACTATTCAAATCTTTAAAGTAACTGTAGAACAAACTCGTAGATTTATAACGTAATAGCGCTTTATGTCCAAAGTAAATGAATATTGATGGTGCCTTTTAAAGCACCAATAAAAGATTGTTTAACGAATTTCTCATTTTCCATGATTCACCCATATATAATACATACATATATATATATGTATATATATATATATATATATATATATATATATATATATATATATATATAAGGGTCTGAAAAATTCCCAACGATGTTAGAACTGTCAAATTTGCGCAGCAAATTTTTGTCGTTCCTTCCGCGGGACTCGAACTCGTACCGCTGTGACACCGCCCGTACTAAGTCCAGCGCCCTAGACCACTCGGCCAGCTAGGCTATATAATAAAATATAGCTTTCTCTGGCCGGATGATTCCTCCTCGTAGGATTAATCTAGGGCTGTAACTTAGGACACGATGTATGGTAGTACGAGACAGTTCATCTAGGTGTTATTTTGTAGGATAGAGGATCAAATTAATGATGCATGTCACAACAAATCAATATTATACAACGTCTCAGAATGTGACGACTCTATTCTCTACACTGCTCCATCGGATCAAATTGATACAGGGAAGATAACGTAAACTTATAGAAGGGCCTGAAAAATTCCCAACGATGTTAGAACTGTCAAATTTGCGAAGCAAATTTTTGTCGTTCCCTCCGCGGGGCTCGAACTCGTACCGCTGTGACATCTATGGCAACACCGCCTGCACTAAGTCCAGCGCCCTAGACCACTCGGCCAGCTAGGCTATATAATAAAATATAGCTTTAGCGGTACGAGTTCGCAGCGGTGTCACAGCGGTACGAGTTCGAGTCCCGCGGAGGGAACGACCAGAAATTTGCTTCGCAAATTTGACAGTTCTAACATCGTTGGGAATTTATCAGACCCTTATATACATAAAAAGGTAAAAAAAATATATATTCTTATCAATATTCGAAGGTATAAATCACTCACACGAAAAAAAAACATGTTTGTACATTAGTAATTTGTGATTAAAAAAATACGCCCACTTTCTTCACTAAATAGACCTATTTTGTACCTACTGTTTCTGAATAGAAAACACTGTACACGACACGGACAACTCAGTGCAGTAGAAAAATAGCGGATATGATGATATCTAACAAATACATAATCTAATAACAAAACGTATTATATTTTGTTTGATACTATTTCTGTGTTTTTTTTTTACCTTTTGCACTGCATATTTTTATTTCCAGCTTATTTTCATATCTCTTCATTTCCGTATAGATAAATCAATAAAATCAACCTAAATTAACATAATTCAAAACACAACTGCTGTGTTACTGTGCACAAAATAAATCTACCATGATCTTCCGTGAATCCGTACTGATATAAATTTTACGTAATTAAGAGTTCAAAATTTTCTTTAAGAACAATATCGAAACTTCTTGCACCTAATATTAATCCCCTAAAATGTTTCTTTGGTATGTAGCATTTAAAGGTATTATTCTGTGTTTTGTCTAGTGTTACATCAAGTAAGGCTCATAAATTAGATCATAAATAGTCATTTTCCTTTGATCTTTTGAGCATTGACAATTTCTGTTGTTTTGTCATGTAAAAGGTGGTGTCATAGATAATCTAACTTTTCAATAGAAACACGAGATTATATTAATTAATTTGCAGTTCTAGGTAATGTATATGCAGTTTTGTGCACAATATTTTTTTGCAACACGAGGAATAAGATAGTGTTTATAAATAGACTTTGAACAATCGCCTGATATTCGAATTCGCTTATTGTGCAGATTGTTGAGCACTGGAATGTTTGGAAGACAAAGGTTGTTTGTTGTAATTAAGTATTTATATTTGTAATTTATCACCAAGGCCAGCATAATTACATCTTCTGTTAAACATTCGTCACCTTGAACTAATAAGTATACAGCATTAAATAAATATACAAAAGCAACTAAAACAATCACAAACAGAATGAATTGATAATATAAAATTCAGACACGTCTAATGGTAAACTGTTTAATCAAATTTTGTCATTTCAAAGGTCCATTTGTTAAATGGGCGTAGAAATAATTTGAAGGTTAACAGGACTACGATAATTCTACTTGTTTTATTTATCTATAGCCTTGGTTTGGTTCAGTGTAAACGTTGATAGTAAAGTCGAATAGTTTTATATTTCAATCATGTGAAAACATTAAATAAAAATGAAATTATTGTTATATTGAAAACCCATAAAAAACGATGCCTTTGTTGTCTACATACTACAATATATAACGAGTAATCAAGGGAACAAAGGTTATAGCGGTAATCAAAAGAATGTAATCCAGGACATGGAAAACAGACACAACAAAGAACATAAAGTAACTAAAATCATACATACAAAGTGACAAAATAAAATGAGCAACTCAGACTCCACTAAAAACTGGGAGCATGGACCAGGTGCACCGGTAGGGTAAGCGAGAATAGGTATGGTGAATATGTCAGAGACAACCAACCCATCGGGATAAAAATACCAGTCCAAGGCCATCAGTATGCTACATTGGTACGCAACTTTAGTCTTTCCTGTCTAAACAGTCATCTCCAACTAAATCAACAAAGAAACAAACTACATCAGGAACGATAACTTTTGCAAAGAAGTGTCAATTTCATACACAATGTGTATAGTTTTTTCTCAAAAGTACAGCAGCAAAATTACGTCTTAAGACTGGTTATATGGTATGTAAATATGTCTGAGTAAAAATAAAATTAAGTTATATTGCGATATGCGCGAATTACATTCTTTCTGCTAACTAAATTTGATCTGTTTGATAAAATTGTTATTGAATTATTATGATTTATTGACTTTCAAGTATGTAAATAAGTTAACGCTACTCATAGTCTAAAACTTCCAAACCAAGTTCCACGAAATAGCACTTTTGGGCTCAAGTCAAAGCTTAGTTTTTGGGAAATAGAAAAGATAATTATTTTAGGAATTTAAGCAAAGTTATCAGTTGTGCCAGTTATATGTACGTTTGCTTAAGACAATTGCTGTGTGTCAAGAATTCCCGTCATTTGTGGAAGACTGTTTTTGAACATATTTTACAGTAGCGGAGGCTTCTATTAAGGTTGAATGCATACAACATGTTGAAAAGGGGACATTGTATGTCATACTCGTATGCACGTGACTTTTCTAAATAAAACGAAAAACACAAAACGTTGTAATCGTATGAGGACAGAACATAGTCTATATTTTGTATAAAAATCCCATACGAAATGCCTTTGTTATGACTGACGACGCCACTTTATGTGGGAACCATAAATTAAATGGTAATTAGTTACATCTCTTTGATCCTGACCCCGTTGACATCTCTAGCTGTTCTAACGGGTTAAGGGCATTGTGACTTATGTTCGTGTATTTCATTATTATTGATGAAATATTAGATAATGTTAATTAGTTTGAAGGGTTGAGATATGATATGTTAATTTGCAGTTGCTAATAAATATTTTTGTAACTTTTGTCGAAATAAAAGAAACTATTAGAGGTATTTATATACAATTATTTTTAGTAGTATATAATTGTTTGCGCACCATGATATGCTTGTTTTTGTGTGTTGGGCTTTAACGCCCGAACAACAATATTTCAGCTGTATTCAGGCGAACATGAACATGAAGCGGATGATAAAATGAACATGAAATCCGTGATATGCACGGTGTCACGAAATTCGTCACAGGAGATTTTTCCATGTATCGATTTCATAGGTAATAATTTTTCTAAAAGCCTACAACAAATACCTATCTATAAATATATAGACCAGTATAGACTAATGAGGCACAACTTTCAGGCAATTTCAATATACTCCTTTTGAATTGATGGTTTTTGCATAAAGAATTTTCTTCTAAGGATAAAAGACAGGGAAATCAGACACACACGACAAAGGACATGAAAAAAAAAAACAAACAAACAAACAAACAAACAAAATAACATGTACAAAGAGCAAACAGACTTCACTAAAAACTGGGACCATGGGCCGGGTGCATCGGTAGGGTAGGCGTCGCATGCTTTTCGTGAAATCATCGCTAAATGGATGCTGCCTTGTTTGTATTAATTTATTATTATTCTATCAATGACGGAAGGCGAGTTGTTCCATCTCTTCGCAAAGAAGCCTGGAGAAATCCACTTTTTAAACGTTTAAAATGACTAGATAATATCTGGTTTAATTTATTTCAATACAATTCTACGTAATAGTCAGGCAATTGGTGGCACATCATATTTTTGAATTTGGTCTTTTTTGACTCAAACATATTCAATACATCTATAAAACAACTGAAAAGCTATTTTAATTTATCCTAAAGCATCTGCCACAATTATTTTTTTTAAATGCCATATCTTATACACATTTTGCCTGATTCTTAGACAGAGAAGTACTTAAATGTTTAAATGTGAGGTTTATGTACTACACAACCCGCGATCTTATAAAAAGTACAAGGGGAATAACCATAACGCTACCCTTTGCAATCTTTTTAACTGGATGACACTATCAACAAAAAGTAGTTAACCTCATTTTTAATGTCGATTGTTGTTTATTTCTACTTTTGGAAGACAATGCATCTGAAATCTGGATGACGAAAATTGGGTTACAACCTAAGTATCGAGAAACGCAATTTTAATATTAATTAGTTTAAACTTTTAATGATAGTAATTCATTCGAAAAGGATATAGTGATTTAACCAGTATACATGAACAACGCTAGTATTCTTTTTGAAGGATGCAAAATATGTTACAATCAAGTATGATAAACTTGAAAAACTCAGCAAAACAACCGTATGCAGCTTTAAATTGATGCTATTAATTTCAAAGTGATAAAATTCCACAAAAGCAAACAGTACAAAATCGGTATTGAAGTTATTCAGTTCATTTCAAGCCACACTTTCAGTGTTACTAATTAAGTAGCACTCCATATAAGAGTCATGCAAACGGGATTCATGGTTGGAAAGCCTACATATTTTTATTTTTTATATTTTGTTTAAAATGTTTTAGTAAGCACAAATGGATATGTAATTTTTCATATAAATCTTGTTCTTATAAAAATCATATAGAATGAACTGTAAAATTAAAAAGTAAGGGAGATAACTCTATAAATGACACTAAAATACAATAGAAACTGTTTGATTCTCAATTTGAATTTACTTCTAAGGGCTGACAGATGGGAATGGATAATTATACATTTCATCGTATAGACCTATAAAGTAACTTAATAACAAAAAATTAAATGTGTAGCCTTTATGGAGTGTATCACATACAGAATTTGCATGATTCTTACAAAGGCTACTGCTTAAATTCTTAGTGTATAATATGATTATACAAAAATTTGTATAAAAATGTCTGCATTCAAGTGACGGGATACAATGTAATGAAATGTTATAGCATTTCCCTTAAAGGTGGGTAATTAAGCCATAATGATTTTTACCTGAATTATCAAATATCATGATCCGTGTGTATTCAATAAAATTATAAAAGACATTAAAAAAATATAAAATGTTGTCAAATTCAAATTTTGCATGACTTAATTTAGACTTAGATATCTTCGATTCATTTGCAGCATTCATCAGTTTATGCTCTTTTTCAGCATTTTTTACTAAAAATAGAACATAGGAGTTGGACAGTAGTCTTTCGCAAATATCTCCAAAACCGTTAGGTTTAGCCAATTCTTTCAAATGCTGAAATGATCCTTATTATAAGGCCTACAAAATCTTCTGGGATAAAATGTTGTCAGATTCAAATTAATAACCATTCACAGTATGTTTGAGGGAAATCAGTTAAATAAACAAATTGGGCGGTATCAAGGCGAACATAAGCTGCAACGGACGGACAGACGGAAGGATAGATAGACGGAACACAAACATTTTATCCTTGCAACTTTTGTACGTGGGTACAACGAACCGATGTATATATTGATTTGGTTAATGTTTTGACAATATAACGACCCGCACTTTAAAAAAACGCACCTAGATTGATAAATAAGAAAACAGAAACAAGAAATAAATTTCAATTAAGTTTATTCTTAAAATGTTTTTGATAATATTAAAAGTCTCCAGTTTGCTTATAACAATTGAATTATGATAGTGATGCTTATAAATAAACTGCATCAACTTTAAGCATAAAAAGCATTTTAAAGAAACTTATCATATTTTAACTTTTAATTGATACAATAATATTTAAGTTATGACATGTTTTAATACGTACACCTGCAGACTCTTGGCACAATAATTACCGTAGACCAGATGTGGATTTTAATTGAAATCATTGTAAGTTGTAATGCTGGCACAATGTGTTCTCATAACATCATCTCATTACGCAAAGGGGGGTCTTCAAACTGAAGTGTTTTGAAAGGCATTAGTTAATTTGGAGGTCACAAAGTCAAATACGTTCGATGCTAAAATATTATTGCTTTTAACACATAATAAGATGGCTCTTTAATAACGATTTCCTTGTAAAACATCTAAAAAATAGCTCATGCAAGATGCGTTTGTATGGTCTCGGTGAGTACCAACGGCGTTTGTGTTTGCAAAAAACTATTAAGTACTTACCCGTCTAAGAATCGCGTAAAATGTATATAAGGTGTAGCACATGACTGAAAAAAAACGCAAGGATTTCATTGTATTATCCAAATATTTATACTTGATTACCTCCAGAAATTACCATCAAAGTAATATTTGCCTTTTCAATTTATTGATATATTAAATTTAGTTGAAATGTACTACGGAAAAATGACTGGAAACTTTTCCAACACTATTTCCTTGCATAAGCAGTCAACAAATATCTCAAGGATGCTGCAGGATAAATTTAAATAGCCTTTCGTTTGTTTTTTGGATGTCTTGAATATATTTGGAGCAGAAAAAACAAGTTGAGAATAATGATATGCCCCCACCGCCTGATTCTTACAATGGTACCTATATGTAACATGTCATACGATTATAATTGTTCTATAAAGGAAGAAACGTGTAAAAAGATGATCATGATACAATTTCATGTCGAATATTCTTCGTTTGCACGCTGCCCCCTTAAAGAGAAAATAATGAAATAATTTGTGTCAAAAGTTTTGATGAAAATAAAGCGGTTTTTGCTTCTTCAAGAACTAGCATGTTATCTGTTTGGAAAGATATCATGGTTGGATAATAATATAGTCATGTATCTTTACCCATGTTACGAGTAACGAAAGTAATTCTCCAAAGTGTTCAGATGATAACAAAATGTTATAAGCGTGTGTCATTTTTATTCATAATTATTTCTTCACTCTGGCGTTGCAGTGCCGGTGCCGATATTGAATTATAGTTTGGAATGTGATATAGAAAAGCTTTATGATTTTCTGTCATTTTTTGTTTAGGCCCTATATAAGTATAGGAAAAAAATACCTACCTTACCTCAACTTCTATATCGACACCTTTTGATAATAACAATTCAAAAAGGATAAACACATGGGAGATTGAGTGATGAAGGGGTTATTTATTAGACAACTAAAATTTAAAGACGATCGTCAAAGAAGAATGCAGTTTTGGCACTTCAACAGATAAAAATGTCAATTATTGTTTTAAGGTGTTAAGTAGCAAAGAATCATGCAAAATGTGATATATGTGTGAAAAGCCTACATATTTCATACAAAAGACCAAAACCCTTATATAATTAACCTGTTTTACTGTTTCTATACAAAATATAGTCCTGACGTCAATAAAGTTCACATGAATACAGATTGTACTCTTTGAGTTTTTCGAACACACCTAAAAGATTAGCGGGTCAAAAACGCTGAAAACGCCTATCTAGATCTCCAAAATAGTGTAAAACTTTAATAAAACGATTTTTGATGAACAGGCAAGATTAACAGTTCGTACAATTTTGAGTTGCACGAACACACCTGAAGAACTAGTTGGTCTAAAATGTTGACAAAGCCAGCGAGGAAATGTATAAAACGTGTTTAAAATATTTAGAACTTTACTTTGTTACCAATATATAAACAATCATATTTGACAAAAGTAATATTTATGTTGCTTTAGTGTATGAAATGTGTATTTCACGACTTACCAAAATACTACAGCATAATTTGCGGTCATTATACTGACGTTCTACTTTCTACAAAGTACTCTGAGGTCTACAAGGTACATAGTAGATACACTTATGGCCGATAACCCAAAAAACAATATTATTTTCAATCTATTATAACAATTATATACTTCTTTCCGTTAAAATTGGTACTGGCATGACGTGAAACGGACACTCCCCGTGTTCACGGTCGGTTGTTAAGGAAATAATTCGTATGGAAGTTGGATTGAATTTGTATATTTATGTCATCGTATGGGTTAAGTGTGTGTATTTATACAATTTATTTCAATTAGATAACCTCTCAGTCGTTAAATTATCGCGTAAACGTTTTTAAATAAGTGTTTTGTCACCAAACGACGGCGAAAGAAAAGACAGTGCGCATAAAGGTGGGGTTATACCGACATATACTGTTTGACGATATGAAAACGTAATATTAGAATGTTGGAATCCTACTGCTCACTAATGTTTCACCATATTCCTATTTTTGATTGGGGTATAAAATGCGTGATAAATCTTTTAATAAGTATGCAGTACTCAGAGTAGGAACTACATTAAAAAAAAAGAAGTTTTTAGTGAAATATTGGAGGGTCCACATATATGACAGTTTTGTATTTTGTTTTATGTGACTTCTTCGTGTATTGCCCTTCAATGAGTCGTGCAAAATTCGCATGGATCTGTTCAACGTGTCATAGTTTTTATTCCCTCTTTCGTCTACCCCGGACTTGACTTTTATGAGCAACTCGGCGGGTGTTTCGAGAAATGCAGAGGACGCTTACCCTACCGGTGCACCTGTTCAATGCTCCCAGTTCTTACTAGAGTCCGAATTGTCATTTACCTTAATTGTACGTATTATTTTGGTTCTTTTGTCTGTTTCCCTGTCTGGTCTTCGTGTTTGGATTACATTCATTTAATTTCCGCTAGAATATTGGGTTCCCTTGACTACTCTTTTAAATCATTGATTGATTAAGGTTTTTTATTATTAAGGTAATGTATTTGTTTTAATAATTTCGACTTACCGTTATTTATACATATTCTAAATACTAAGGATCGGGAAAAAGGAAAGAAAGGAAAGCAAATTGAACTGACTTTGCAAAAGTTTGTTAAAAAATCATTGCGTCCGTTTGACAAGATTTCGATTACCTGTCGAACTCCCATGTTTTGTCAGGAGATGCGATACGTTTCCATGTTGTGTAGAAGGACATCACATTATATATTGGTCGAGAAAATTATGATAGTGGCAACAGAATTTTATGATTTATTCTGTAATTATGATGTAACATAACCTTGCTCAAAAAGCACATTTGAAAACTATTTGTCAGAAATGATGTATATAAAAAAAACATATTAATATCAGATTAGTATTATTTCCAACTTAACATTAATGAAAATCGATTGAAGTATGAGTTTTATTACCACCTTATTTTCGTAAATTTAATAAATACAATTGATTGAGATACATGCGTATTTACAGAGAATCAAAACTTCTTTACTCTCAATAACATATTTCCAGTTACATATATGCGATTCTGTTTGACAATCTGGAACTCTTCTATGTAATTTTATAATAACGTATCTTGTGTATTGCTATCAAGATCTTTGTTTATATGGAAGCGCATATGATCGTAATTTAACTATTAGAACATTATATTTTGAACATGCTTCTTAATGATTGTTCTTAATCTTCCCCTCTTCCCCTCCGACCAAATTTATTGTAATTAAACTCAGTTTTCATTTCACCACAATCGTTTTCTTGAGCACATAAACAAATCGAAATATCCTCAGAGAAAAGTAAAAAAGTTTCGCTGTATTTGTTATTTCATGACTGATTCATAACGATACCTTCATGGTCACCTTCCGTGAGCAAAGTTTGCGACCATCGAAATTGAATGTTGTTTAAGGATTACAACCGAGAACATCTTAACATTGATAAACCAATGAAGATCGAAAGATAAAAACCCGCGAAATATGATTACGGTTCTATTGACCCAACCTTTTCTATAGATCAGTTTGTATTACTGAAATATTGTCATTAAATACCTATGCGTCCAAATGGTATAGTATAAATCTTTTTTTTCGGTATAGTTTCGCTTTTTACCCTTTGAGCTTGAAGACGCTCTTTCATGGAAACACAAGTCACCTGATCGCGATTCTGTTTCCCAATTGGCCAAATATTGAAAACTTAGTGGTGTTCAAAAACAAAACTGTTTCGGAAATTGAAATTGCGTGCCATGGTTATTTCCTTAATGAAATGTGGAAAATTATAAGTAATAAATAGCAAATTTTACTGTGTCGGCTATTTTGTTTTTCAAAGATAGTATTTGTTTTATTTATGACTTAGTATCTTGTATTAAATCATTTAATGTTTTTAGTGGAGTCCGAGTTGCTCATTTGCTTTTGTTGCATTGTATGTATGATTTTGGTTACTTTGTGTTCTTTGTAGTGTATGTCTGTTTTCTATGTCTGGTCTTTGTCCCTGTGTTACATTCTTTTGATTACCGCTATAACTTTGGTTCCGTTGATTACTCTTTTACATACCTTTGAAGTTTGACGAAATTAATATTTCGGTGGATAATTTGATATTTGTATTTGTAATTTGCTATGATTTGTGATAAATATGGATTATACGTATTTCTTAGTAACTTTGGCTCAACATTACAAATCCCAATAATGCTAAACTTAATATACTGCAGATGACACATGGATTACCGGCATGTTGACTTTTTTCATGTTACTTTATGTTCTTTGTTGTGTATGTCTGTTTTCCATGTCTGGTCTTTGTCCCTGGATTACATTCTTATGATTACCGCTATAACTTTGGTTCCCTTGATTGTAGAAAAATAGATGCGGAGATTATATAAATATACATCGAATAGACCAGTATTCGAAATAATTTCTAGGTACATAAATTATCACAAATACCATTGTTAAACATGATGAATCGTTTGAAGTATATTTATATTTGGTCTAATTTGTTTAAGTAGAGTCCCAGTTACTCGTTTGCTTTTGTTTTGTATATTTTTGGTTATTTTATATTCTTTGTTTTCCGTGTCTATTTTTCATGTCGTGTCTTTGTCCCCAGATTACATTCTTTTCATTTCCGCTAGAATCTTGATTCCCTCATAATTACTTTTTTTACCGACGTTTAGCCTCTATTACCTTAACAACTTAAGTATCAGTCATTGTAAGAATCATGCAAATTCCGTAATTTTCTGAGAAACACCTCAAAAAAGGCTTCACATTTTCATTTGTGTTAATAAGTTGCTTAATAAGTCTATATGATTAAAGGTATTATTATTCATTCCATCTGCTCCAGGGAGATAATTCGCTCTGAAAATCCAAACGTTTCTATTGTATTCTAGTGTCATGTACAAAGTTTTCTCTCTAAATTTTGAAGTCTACACTACATTCTGTATAACTTATATCTCTTATGAACGCGGGTTATATGAAAAACCCCATGTTGCCGTCTCTTTACTTAAGCATTTTAAACAAAATATCAAATATAACAATAAGAAGGCTTTCCAGCCATGAATTACATTTTGCATGATTCTTAGTAGGAGTGCTACCTAACAAAAGCAATTACAAATTAAGCTTTATTTCCTTATTATTTTATATTTCGCTTGTCGTTGAATGGAGCATAATGAACTTGACCATATGAATGTTACAATTTTAAAATTTATGTATTGCTATTTGTGAAAACAAATGACATTTTGTATTGTTCGCATATGATTTAGACGAAATCAGATAATGACTTTGAAGCATAGCTACCGTCATTCCTTCGTGTAAATTATCATAAAAGAAAAAGAACACAATTAAAAATTTGGCAGTTGAGCAGGGTAGGATGTTTGCTATTGTTCAAAGGTGTTCGGTCAAACAATTGATAATCATAGGCTTTATAAAATATGCGTTAAACAGTTTTATTATTTATTGAAAAGATGGCGAGGCGATATCAGTCATTTTCCAGATGTACCACCTAGCGGCTAATCCGAAACCAACAAAACGCGGCCTTGTTCTAGAGTTCACTGCGTAAATTGTTTTGTTTACAAGTATGTATCTATTCATTAATCTGTGGGTTTATAATAAGAGAAGCTTATAAAACTTAAAGAGCATAATGCCACGCACTGCCCTTGATACAAAACATAGCAGTATTGATTGTAGTAAGCTAAAATTGTTTCCAAAACTGACTGAATTTTAACTACATAGTTTCACATGTATTTAAAATAATATTTTATGTGTAGAATTACTTGGACTGAAGTTCATGTTGTGGAAACAATGTTTGTTTTTCTACATTCTTCCCTAATTTCGATATACATAATAACTGTTGTCAGATGCTAAATGCAACTTTTTCTGCAACATTTAACACAAGTATGGAAACAATGCACGGTTAGTTTCAACTGTACATATCAGCATTAAAAGATAAAAATGTTACATAATCCTATTTAATGTTGAAGTACCAATTCACGTATAATTCCGGCACAGCTAATGGTAGAGGTGATTTAAGGTGACGGAAGCATGGCTTAATAGACACTTTTTCGGAATAAATACGTCATAATTTTACATAATTATATTGCATACTGATCTGCATTTTGGAGGGAAAATATTTCATCTCTCTGTTAAATCAACAGGAGGAGAAACGATAAATCTGTGTCCATTTGATGTATAATATATATAAATAATATTTCAAGATGTAATAAACAAATGAAAAACAAAGACTGATTTTTTTGGTTTGAGTCACGTTTTCTGAATAAGTAATAAAAGTGTAAATACACTACTTATATGAATCAACTTCCGCCTTATATTCATAAAGACTGATATTTAGCTGTTCTAAGTGGAATGTAAGGAGTATCGACAGACTTTTTTAAACGAAATCGGTCAGATAAGAATTTGGTTTGGAATACATCCATTTCAAGACACTCAATGCAGATTAATAATTATTTCTGGTCAAGAATATTTCCATATTTGCCTACGTAGTGATTTTTTTATTTTCCTGTGTCATCATTTGTGGTAAAGATATAACCGAAAATTTCTAAAATTTTAGAAATAAAAAATGAGTAATCTCAGGTAGAGCTTTTCACGAAACATTAACTTTTTCGAGAGCAGTGATTCCCGACCCAAATGAAAAAAGTATACATAAAGCAAAATGTTCCACAATCTATTAAATAATATGAAAGCAGTGAAATAGGTTAATATCAAGACAAATACGGTGATAAACTGATTCTTTCTCTTTAAACCCCTTTTCTGTTTAGCATTCCCGTAATTATGAATGAAGTCTTACCTCTTAATTCAAATAAATAGGTAATATCCATTCAGTTTTAACTGATTCATCACACAGTGCATATTTACTCCTTTTGAATTTTAACTATTTATATCCAGATCTTCTTTCCTTAAACAACAAGTCGACTCAGAAAAGAACGACCTTTTTCAAATTAATAGCGTTCTAACTGCATCGACAGATAAGATAATGAATTTAAATGCATGCATCAAATTTGCCGTGTTTCAAGTTGTAATGATTAATTAAGTTTAGGTATTCCAAGCAACCAAAACGTGAATCATAAACTATTCTGTTATTTCCCGCTTGGTAGATCTAGTCCTTAAAATCTCAAAGTTATTGCAAAATTTAATCTTTCGAAATTTACCATAGAAAATGAAGGTTATAAAACTGATCTTTCGAGCACTGATCTGATTTAAATCTGTAGCATTAATCATAAGGTCAAAAATACGTCTTTGTATATTCAAAAGCGCTATGAAATACATGTATCATGAGTAAATCTTATTAGTAAAGACTTTGACATTGATTTAAAGGCTTTAATGACATATTTCTGTAAATCAAAAAAAACAAAAAATCTTTCTAAATGAAAACATGTAAAAGATGGTTCAAACTACACATATTTTAACCAATTGATAAAATTACTTTTAAATATAATCAAAATATGTCTTACCTGGATATTTAATTTATGCACCTTTTCAGCAAACAAATATAACCTAGATAATTACGTTTATTTACGTAAAAACGGCAATTCGAACTTTTACTATTTCAGATAATAAAGGTCAAGAAATCGGAAATCGAGTCTGGGCGTTTTCTTGTTACATAATTATTAGAAGATAACAAACGTAGAATCGATATCAGAAAAGGAAGCTGCAATATTGTTAAGAAAACAAATCTTTGGTTGTTTGAACTATCGAGTATTGATTTATATGTTAAAGGTTTATTCGGAATTAACGGTCGTCTTTGTATATATGTGTCAAATTGGTTCGATTGAACGTTTTAGTGCTACGCTGTTTTTGTTTTGTTTATTTGTTTGTTAGTAAACTTGTTCTTTTTTTTCATTCACGTTTTGCCTTTAAATGTCAATATGTATGGTTTGTATTACGATCAATGTGAAACGAAAGAAACTATTCATAAAATAACAATACATTTAAAAACAAAAGAAATGGTTCCTAAAATAACAATTCGATGGTGACTTCGGTCATATAAAACAAAATTTGCTTAACATCAAGTTCTGTGTTTATTTATTCATTCTTAAATTGGAAAAATAATCTTTCTAGTTCCTATGATCCGGCCGGTGCACCTAGTCCATTCTCCAATTTATAAGTGGAGTCAGAGTTGCCCATTTACTTATGTATTATGTTGGGTATTTTTTGTTCTGTGTTTTTCGTGTCTCTTTTCCGTGTCTGGTCCATGGATTACATATTTTGTTTAATTTCCGCTATTTTGATATTACTATTTGATTTGTTCATCCAACAAAGAAACTGTATTTGGTTCGTGTTTGAAGCACATATGTTGCTGATTCACTCGTAGATTTCCAAATGGTGCCTAAATGATCCAAACATGACAAAGGAATACTAAAAGTTACAAAACGTAGATTAGCATGTGAATTTTTTAAGTTGCTTACTTTAAACAAATTGTAAACTAAGTTATACTCGAAATCTAGTATGCATGTGACCTCATAAAAATGCAAGAATTATAAAGTTTAGAAAAATACTAATTTACAGTAATATCAATATCATAATGTCATCAAGTTCATAAGCGAAGCGCTATGGTCTTAATGACCTGGATTATTTAGCAATATTTACAAATATCTGTAGTCCCGTGTCGATTTCTAAAACTTAGTACGTTCCCATTATTAACCCTAACACTCTATTAAATGTTAACAATGCATGAACTATCTGAACTATTTTGCAATGAAAAAGATAATATATTGATCTCTTTGTAACTTGATGTTAAATCATTTGATTAAAATTTGGATTAAATTATTACACTGAATCCTGTCTTATATCAAACATTTTTGGGCAATAATATGACATAATTGTATGAAGTAAACTTTCTTTTTGTTTGCATACAGTGGGAAGAAACAAGAAAACTTAAAATTGAAAATTGTATATTTTATACCAATAGGGTAAGTAAGTCTCGTCACGTGATTCCGTGAATTCATGAGGATGGTTCCTCATCTCCAATTCAAATGCATAGAGATTCGTCTTTAACATAGCATTGAGTTCGATGTTAAATGCAAAATATCGTTTGGTGAAATATACCGATAAAAAATGACAAATATTTAATTTTCCGGCATAAAAATGTTAAGAAAAGCGTAGAAATAGAAGATTTTGCATAGTGATACAGCGTTTTAATTTCCAGGAAGTGAACAATAAATTGCAGACCGGTCTTTGGATACGTTCTACATCTAACATTCCGGAAGAAAAACTGAAACTAGAACGAGACTTACAAATTTTACAATTAAACAAGAAATTAAACTGGCAAATTATCAAAAAAATCCTAATCTTTGTCATTGTTAGTCATTTTTCAGGCAAAATTGGTCGTTTTTTTAGCCAAAATCTGTTTTTTTTCGCCATTTTTTTAGCTTAAAATTGACTATATTACCAAGGAAATGTTTGACTAAATTTTGTCATTTTTAGTCATTTTGTAGCCAAAAAGTCTCAATTGGTAATTGAAAGTCAAAATTTGTTTTGATTTTTCTTACCAATTTTTGTTTTTACTAACGATCAAAGTACTCCAAACTTTTGCAGAATGTAATAAACGTAACTTATATCAACTAATGTATGACGCGTGGGTTAAAGTGTAAATTTCAGCTATTAGCTATTAGTTTTTATATGGCGTGAAAAAATGTATGAGTAGATTGAGAAGACAAAGATGATAAAACTTCAGGTGTTTAAGCATTATCTTTTTAATGCATTAAATATGATTGGTTTCAATTAACATCAACACTAAGCTTATAAACATACGATGATATTTTACATCTGCAATAGCTACGTCAGATACGCCCAATAAAAGATCCTTATCATCTTCATTAAGATTGCATATTCTATGAAGTTTTACTGTTGTTATCGAAAAAAAGCTTATTACTGTAATACATATGTTTTTCGCAAAATAGAAGGTGCTAGTTTGCTTTCATTTATTTTCAAACATTTTCTGGTCTTACCTCACAGTATCAGATTGTTTGTCTCAATGAATAAATGAATGCATGTGTACATATTAAGGAGGTTAACCTATGGTACGGACACAATTCGTACATCAGTCTTATGTAAGCATCAAAGTAACTTGGACTGATTTCATTCTGTTTCAAGTGAAGGCTTCAAAGGCTTCGGTAAAATTAAATATGATACACACATATCACTGATTTCAAGATTTATTTTCCTTACCTTCTTACGTGTCCACAGTGAAATCTGTCTCAACCAAACCAAATGTTGATTTAGACAGGTAGTCTACACAGGCAAATGTGCCACATATGAGAACCATATCGTTTGCATCATATGAAAATCATATGTTTCGGTTTACATTTGATAATCGCATGATTATCATATGATAATCATGTTTTTCGCAAACATGATAGTCATATGTTTTCAAGCCAAAATTAACATTAAAATATGACCATCATATGTGGCACAATTTCCTTTGTAAATTAGAATAAATTTCAATTGATTTAAATGGACCGGAAGTGTCCAGTTTATTCAGGTTATCGGATTATTCAGGGTTCTGGTTTGACATATTTTGCTTTATATTGTCGTTTTATAAAAGGTGTGTAAAAACCAAGATTGTTGTATGCCGTATTTGCATGTGTCACAGTAAACTAGTGGGTTGCCAATCTCTTTAAATGTTTACAATGGAAACAATGAATAGAAATGGTGAACTGCAAAAAAAGATGCATAATCGTATAACAGAAATCCAAAACAGCAATATCTTTTAGAGGTCAACATAATGTATCATCAAATGTTAATACACCTTTAAGTTAGACGGAAAGAACTGTTTAAAAGAAAGGTTTGCAGTCTTTAACTACAAGTGAAATAATGCACTTCATTCAATATTGTATTATAGGAAAGAGTAATCAAGGGAACCAAGGTTATAGCGGTAATAAAAATGTTTGTTTGTTGGGGTTTAACGTCCGAGCAGCAATATTTCAGCTATATTCAGACGATGAACATGAAATTGATGATAAAATGAACATGAAATAATGATGAAATGAAAAAGGGATGAGACACAAGGACAATGGGGTCGACAAATTTTGATTGCCACTGGAAATAGGGAGAGGTGGATAGGGTCGGGCAATTTAGCCTCCTGTGGCGGAGCCCTATGGTTCCTACTCCTATCGAATACCACAGTAGGGTTCTTTAACATGCGAGGAACGTGGCATCTTTCCCAACACGGTGCATCACTATGGTTTGCGGTAAGGTTTTCCGTATTATAGCCTGACAACCCCAGCATGTAACACGCCATGGGTACCATATTCCACCACCTGGGGCACACATCCCAGTTGCTCTGTAGGCAAAGCCCCTGGCTAGGGTTCTGAGCACTATTTAGTCGCCTTTTACAAGCTTAGTGCTGCTGCAGGCCTATTCTTTTAACACCCGGACTTGTACGGGGCGCGGTAATCAAACGAATATGATCCAAGGACAAAGACCAGATATGGGAAACAGACATACACAACAAAGAACATAAAGTAACTAAAACAATACATACAAAGTAACAAAAGCAAATGAGCAACTCGGACTCCACTAAAAACTGGCAGCATGGACCAAGTGCACCGGTAGGGTAAGCGTCCTCAGCTTTTCTAGAAACACCCGCCGAGTTGATCATAAAAAGTCAAGTCCGGGGTAAGGAAAAATGGCAATTTTTTTCATAGTGACTTTATCACGGTTCATGTTAGGACGAGTCACGTGATGAAGTCACCATCTAAAACATTTCATCATCATCATACTTTAATTCCTCTTTTACAGAGATATACATTCAACAATAGAAAAGCAAAATACACTACATGACAAAATTAAACAGCTATGGGAAATAGAGAAGAAAAATAAACATGAAAACGTTTGAAGCATTACTTGTTAATTAAATCGGCTCAAAAAAGTTTTTTAAACATTACTGATAAAATTGGAACACAGGTTAGAGAACTCTTTTGAGGATTGTTCAATTACTTTGACAATTTTCAAGTATACCAGTAGTCCCATCATAAAATGGAGAAGTTCATCAGGAGTTCCGTTGTACAGTCCATCAGGAAAGAGGAAGGTCTGAATTCTGAAATTGTCAAGTATTGTCGTCCAAAAGTGATCCTGTAATTCTTAATTTCATTCACAGAAAAGCGTGAAGTGTTCTATTGTGTTCTTGTATTCAGAGTTGCATTTTTCACAAACTTTAGAGTCTGTTTGTGGTATGCATGTTACAATTTTGGCTAAGAAGAAACCGTTATGTAGCTCTGGGACACTTTTTGCCATCTTCCAGCCTCGGAAGCATGTTCTGGTTAACACACCTCGACAAAACGTTTAAAGCCATGACTGTTTTTCATTCGTATTGTTCGTTCATCGGTGGCATAGTTCCAAACACTGTTCCGCACTATTCTCTTCCATTCATGTTTATAGGGGAAAACTTTGAGACTAACAGAGTTAACAAAGTATTCATCTAGTTCATATTTCACGAAAATCACATGAATATCCGGTATATAACCATTCGTAGTCTTAATGTTACTGAGGAAAGTATGTAGTCTATGCACTTTTTGAAGAGAAGCAAGTGAAAAACATCAGTTTCTTTATATTTAATTTCGTGAAATATATCAATGATTACCAGTAGTGTTTCCATCATTTCCGATCTGGTGCTTTTGCGGAAATGCTGTATGCTTTTCAGACAGTAGTGTTGCATATCTTGCAACTTCTGCTCATCACGGACTGTTAAAGAGGTCCATTGTTCACATCCATAAAATACTGACGTTAACACTACGGCTTTGAAAAGATGGAGGCTCGGTAATGGGTTAGTGTCCATTTGTAAACCACGTATTCCGAAGAGTCCGTGAAAAGCTTGACGTTCTTTCTCACACGCTACACCAATAGCTTCATTAGGCTTCAGCTGTGACGTCAGAGTTACCCCTAAATGTGTCTTCGCTGTTGTAATATCAATTTTGTCGTCACCCAGGTTCAGCTGAAACGGAAAGTCATTAAGCATGCGTCACGGAAAATATGTTCAATATATTACCCAAAAGCATTACTTAAATGGTGACTTTTTTATTGGATGACCACTAATCGTCATGATTTGTTTTACGGTGCAGTCAACATTTAGCACGTGCGTCAGTTGATGAAGCTATGAAACAGAGGAAAGTTGGCATATCACAAACTTAATTTGGTAACATCTGTTGTGGATTGTTATCAGAATTATTATCAGAATTATGTAAATTCTACAATGGTGAGTTACAAATTTACTAGTTCTCCTGAAAAAAAGAACACTCCCGTGAATGTTGTAAGAATTGCTCGTCCAAAAACATTGTCAGTTATCTGGTTACTATCCATGTGCTTTGTTTTATTTTAAAGAAGCACATTGTAGTAACTAGTTTACGGGACAAGATAAACATCAGCCCCGAAACTCGTAAGGGCATCATTGTTTTTTTTCCAAATAATTTTGCTTTAGCACGAGGGCAGACGATGTACATGTACATTTGTACATATAAAGTGCAGAAAATCTTAATTGTGGCTTTAGAAAAGTATACCGTATTGATTTTTCAGGATAAATGTTTGTGTTTGCTATTGTTGTACATGTACCGTACCTCTTTTGTTTTAAATTATTTAAAACATATTGTTTACAGTAATGGTTTCAAGTACACATTTGCCGTAGCAACGTCATAGTAAAACGTTATTCTATTGGCTTCCCCAAAAAGTGGTCCCTATGTGGGTAATTGGCGCATGCTTATTGCAAAATGACCTGATAATTTCTTGAATTAAGTCAGCTTGCCGGTTCAAGCATTATCATAAAGTATATATCAAAGGAAATATTCTCAAATTACCGATTAATTTAGATTATATTCATTCCTAATTATGATTTATAATCCATGTCTAACCGATATGAAAAATCTATCACATAGAGAAATGTGTTGTTTCGTTTTTTCCTGATCTGCAGTGTTTCCATATATTCACATTTTATTCTGTTTATATTGTATAAGTGGATCGTCTCTGTTATCCTTTTTCTAGTTTGGACCATATCTTTAGATTCTGAAGTCTATTAACATTCATTCTGATTTGATGCTTTGTTTATCAATTTAGATTTGGCAATGGAGATACTGTGAAATGTAAACACCGCCTGCCCTAAACCACTCGGCCAGCTAGGCTATATATAAATATAGCTTTCGCTGGCCGAGTCATTCATCCTCGTAGGATTAACCTAAGGCTGTAACTTAGTACACGATGTATGGTAGTACGGGACAGTTCATTTAGATGTTATTATGTAGGACAGAGGATCAAATTGATGATGCATGTCACAACAAATCAATATTATACAAACATCTCAGAATGTGACGACTCTATTCGCTACACTGCTCCATCGGATCAAATTGATATAGGGAAGATATGTAAACGTATAGAAAGGTCTGAAAATTCCCAACGATGTTAAAACTTTCAAATTGGCGATGCAAATTTTTGGTCGTTCCATCCGCGGGACTCGAACTCGTACCGCTGTGACATCTATGGCAATACCGCCTGCACAAAGTCCAGCGCCCTAGACCACCCGGCCAGCTAGGCTATAGATATATATAGCTTTCGCTGCCCGGGTCATTCTACCTCGCAAGATTAATCCAGGGCTGCAACTCAGCACACGATGCATGGCTGCACGGGACAGCTCATTTTAGATGTCACCATGTAGGACAGAGGATCAAATTAATGATGCATGTCACAACAAATCAATATTATACAAACGTCTCAGAATGTGACGACTCTATTCGCTACACTGCTCCATCGGATCAAATTGATACAGGGAAGATACATAAACGTATAGAAAGGTCTGAAAAAGTCCCAACGATATAAAAATATAGCCTTCGCTGGCCGAGTCACTCCTCCTCGCAAGTGGTCTGGGGCGCTGGGCTAGGTGTAAATATATAAAGTCTAAAGGAATCTGCCAACCAGCAAACTTAATGGGTATCGGATCGTCCAGTCATGACGATGCAGCACAAACAAAAATAATTATATAAGTCTAAAGGATTGTACAACGATACCGATAACGATGTTAACACACTATAATAAAGTATATAATGGGCAACATTTTCGGTCAACAGATGACCTTCTTCAGTGCCTTAAATAAACTGAGTGTGTATGTTTATGGTGTAGTCGAAATCTGAAACGCAAGAATGTTAATTAACAATGTATTGATATTTAATAACCTTATTACGACATTTAGTACCAGTCCATATAAAATTCAGACACTGCCAATGGTAAAGTGATTAATGGTAGAGAAAACTCACTAAACAAACGATGCTTTTTCAGTCTACATATGCTATACTTTCACATGATGATAATCATTTTTTCATTCAGATCTGCACTTTTTAGAAAATCATACATACAAATCAACCAAATGAAACCAAATCAAAAACGATAACTCTTGCAAAGTACCAATTTCATGTACAATCTATATAATTTGTATCTCAAAAACGCAGCAACCAAATGAAAAACTACGACTGGTTATGTGATCAGTAACTGTTTCTGAACAAGACAAGAAATAAAACTGGGTTTTTGATATGCATGATTCACGTACTGTCTGACTTTTAGAAAGACTGATACTTAAAACAATTCATGATAATTTAAACAATCTACTCTGCACGTAGTAGTGAACGACGACAATCAGTTTACAATTACTATCAAAATATCTATATACGTAGTATACAGGATGTTAGGTGTGCACATAACAACTTGATAAGTTAGTTGATTGATTGATTGTTGGGGTTTAACGTCCGAACAGCAATATTTCAGCTATATTCAGACGATGAACAACTTGATAAAAATTCGAATATATATGCAGAAAAGATAGAACAGTTGGTTTTACATTTCATGTTACATTGATTACTTTATATACCTCTTGAGACAAGGAATTGTTTTTAGTTTTTTTTTCTCACTTAGTTCAAAATTGAGTCCTTTCAGCGAATATGTTTAAATATTACAGAAAAGCTGTTCCACGCAAGTAACATGATATTCCCAGATCAAGTAATTGAAATAAAAACTACAAAATTTGCAATGTTGAACATATATAAGACACTATGAACATGAAAGCGAAATTTCTAATAGCACATATCATTATAAATAAATAATCAATTCATTTAAGAATTCAACATTTTAATATTTTCTTCAAAGCTGACACAACCGTTCGAGTACTTGTCTTTGTATGAATGCCCATTACTATGTGTGCCATTCATGTGTTCTGTGTCCCTGTGTCCGTTACATTCCGGTTCTGATTGTTCTACTTTAAAGTGTCCAGATGGAGATTCGTGTATACGTATTTCGTGCTCACTGTGACAGACTGATCTACTGACTGATTTGTTAGACATATAACTGTTCCGGCGAAGTGATCGTCTCCTGTGTATTTTTCTGAATTCTCTCTTTACCTAAAGACAGAAATCAATACTCTCTGTGTTATCTGTGCGATATTTATAGAATTCATATGAATGAAAGTTGAATATAGCAAAATAACAACTCAAATTATTTAATTTCAACTTTATAATGAACCCGAGGCTATTTTGTCATGATGTTGAAATTATAAAAAAAAAAAACTTGAGTTTTTGACACCAAAGTTATCGAGAGAACAATGTTATAAACGTCACAACATTGCATCCGACCAATCAGATTTTTAAGAAAATGGTAGCAAAGGGAAACGTGTTGTCGATGTCGTGGAAAAAAATGTAAATGGAAAAAAGTACTTGAAATAAGTAACCTCTGTATTTGAAATGTTGAATCTGTTTTGTCTCCATTGTTTAAAATTGACTTTTTATTCAGCTGTTTTCTTAAGAAATCTTAAGAAATCTTAAAATTCACCAATACGATTTCCTTCATACCCTTAAAGCTGTTTTGACATACCTCTTCATTCATATAACAAAATAAAATACTGACAGCAGAGCCCTGAAAATATTCAAACGATAATATTTATTAAAAAAAAACAATTACATGATATTTATTTATTATTATTATTTATTAAAAACAAAGCTGTCCATGTCAATCATAGTTATGTAATAGACGACCGAAAAAACTTCATGTGGATTTTATTTCAAGCTTTATTTGAAATATGCATGAATGGACAATCATGGGAACCAGGATTTGAACGGTAATCAAAAGAATATAAAAACAATTATAATGATGACTAGAACAGAAAAGAAAAATACATGAACACTGCATAGAGCAGGAAATAAACAACTTTAAAAAGTATAGTGTGGTTAGCACATAATTTATATGTAGAATTCACACGAAAGCACGATTTACGATGTGAAATTAAAATAATTATCACAATATTTATTCGCTCAATTGATTTGGGTACATTGTAAAATTCGTGAAATCATGTAAGAGTAAATTGTGATAAATATATTTTTTCTTCAGTCTCAAGACGATTACAAGATTTCTCCACTCCAGGAAGTCACATGCATTTTAAATCACCGGCTTAGAGTGTAAGAAATGGGATATATATTAAAATTATGAACATATGTATTTCCTGTCAAATCAAGTAATGTTTAATACAATAAAAAAACAATGACAGGAAACAACTGAGTGGAATCCTTGGACAAACCAATACAGGGAAAACAATTCCGTGATCATCAATGGCACAATTTTAAACAAGCCGTTCAAAGGGAAGGTAAATAGTTTTACCTGGAAAGAATTAAAGAACATTTCAGTGTACATCCACACTACTTCTAAGACTGGATCCATACACGACGGTACAGCTATAAATGCCATGTGATAAACACCAAACAGTGGAATTAATATCAATGTTGACTTAGCTAACTTTCTGAAAATAAATCATGTCACAGCTTAATGGTCCTATCATTTATTTATAATGTGCTAATAATGTATTTGTTAAAACATTTATAATAGTAAAATCTGTCTAAACAAACCCCTGGATTAACTGGTTAATCGTTTTAACCAAACATCATTAGTCCCACGTATTAGTTTCAACTTTTTCATAACCTGTGTAATCTGAACGTGTGCCTTGAGCGAACAAATATTTCATTCCAAAAGAGGTTCGGTTTAGACAGGTTACTATGTACTTGTATTAATGAAAATATTTAAGTTAGATAAAGTAAATATAGTGATAAAACTGAATTTATAATAATAATAAAAGTATTTTGAGAGTTTACTGATGTATAAACGCGACCGAATCACTCACCAGCTAAATAAAGTCCGATGGACATATGTAATGTTTGCTGATCAATAAATTCTCTTTTATTACCTATAATTCCATTTTTTTTATGCAACGACAACTACGTAGTCACCTTCTTTGGCGTCAGTGTTAACTGAATTAATACTCTATATGCGTTTATACAAAAGTGAATATTTTGATTTTCGTGGCGTTGATCAATGAAATTAAACGTTACATAAACAATTGGAAATATTCGAACATATACATAAGGTAACTCTGAAAGGCAACTGGTCCTTGAAAGAGTATGAAAGGATATGTGAAAATTGAAGCAATTGTTTAACTACATGAGAGTTCATGTGTTCAATTTACCTGTATCTTCTGGGATTTTTCCTGTTGACCGCTGAAAGCTTTGTGTAAAGTACCCGTATGATATTTACGAAGAAGACGAAATTTATCTGAAAAGAAATAAAATATTAATGTTAAAAGGTTGATATGTGTTGTTATAATAGACATTGAAGTATGTAATTCTCCCCTTTTACATAACTAATGGATGTAAATATAAGTTTAGGCTAAATCAAATATCGTACTCACTTTTTAAATGCATATTTCTTTTGTTTGAACATTTGATCGTTCAAGACCAAACAAAGACCGGGCAAGTATCACACAACTTTTTCATTTGGCAACATGGTTTAGTGCTATTTTACGCTAAGATACATTCACCACTTCAATTTGTGTTTTAGAACATTATATGGCAATACATTTCTGCCATCACTAGGTCTCAGTTTTGTAAAGATAACGATGTTAATATCAATCCACAAAATATAATGTTAGATTTTTTTTTAAAGCTAGGAGTACAGAACAGGTGCACCGGTAGAGTAAGCCTATTATGCTTTTTCTAGAAGCACCAGCCAATATAAACATACACAACTTTAAATATTTAAATGCAACATACATTTTTATCATAAGTCTTGGTATTAGACTTGTATGTCATTCACGGAAGGGCTACGATTTATTGTATACTTACTACAACTGTCGCAGTGATAGGCCCTTTAATGATCCATATGTAACTGTTTTCTACATCATGAGTATTCCAACATCTTAAAAATAAACACATACGACAGTTATCAAATTGTGTCTTCCAGTAAAGATAAACTTTCAAATTAATGACGTCACAAAGAGTATAGAATTTTCTCAGACAAGTAATTTTTCAAATTTTATGGTGCTGTGGCTTAGTCTTTTAGTTCCTAGATTACATTTTTTTTATTTCCGCTAGATTTTGCAGTTTCCTTATGTACTCTTTTGAAATGATAAAATCGCTTTCCTTTTACATTCTCTTCTTGGTGAAATTAACAATAGTCAATACTATTACTTACAGAGTATTTTCAAAATATATTCTGACTAGTACCCATGGAACAACAAACAAACATGGAAAACCTGCAAAACAAAAAGGAATCTACATAAAATCCTCAATTAATTTTAATAGATTTGAATATATCATATTCCCCGCCGTGTTAAGATTTTTCGGAATGATTTTAGCGTATACTGTTAAGACTTGTCGTAAGACTTTTTGGAATGATTTTAGCGTACACTTTTAAGACTTTTCGGAATGATTTTAAGATTTGTCAGTTGAAAATGGAGTAGGAAAATTATTAGTAGACTTTAAATATATTTGCAACAGTTCATTAAATTTCGCAGACCTAAGAGTTGGGGGATATAATAGCACCTTCTCTATAATTACGTGTCACTCGGTAATGGTTATGTGTAGTGTCAGTGTATGGATGAGGTGTAAAAGTCACTCGGCCAGGGTTACGTCTAGTTTCAGAATATGAGTGAGGTGTAAAGGCCACTCAGCCAAGTTCACGTGTAGTTTTTGAGTATGGGTGAGGCGTATAAGCCACTCAGCCAAGTTTATGTGTAGTTTCGAAGTTGAGATGTAAAAACATTGCAATTTATACATTTTATCCACAGCTTTATAATCAATTATATGGGAAGATCTTAATCCAAAAGGTAATTGTATACATGAGATACTATTAGTAAAACTTTCAAAATATCAACTTGTAAATATGAGTTGCAAAAACTTACCCCATCCAAATACAAGAAGAGTTCTATAGAGCTTAACGGAAACATTATATTTTGTGGATTGCACAAAAGAATGCATGTAAATTCCTTCCACAAATATCCACATACAGTTCGATGATAGTATGTAGTAAAATAGAGTGTATACAATCCTACATCCAGTGGACTGAAACATAAAAAAGAATATAGGGCTGATGTAATAGTGTTAAAATATTGGAATGATATATACATCGTTATCTTTACAAAACTGAGACCTAGTGATGGCCGCCTCGATAAAACTTATATGTACGTCAATGAAGATACATAATTAACTTAGTTTTAAATTAATTTTTTTCATCTTTGTGTAGTAAATTTGTTTCAGGAATTAATTGTCGCTTGTTACTTTAAAGTGCTAAATAAACTCACGCGACAAGACACGTCTATATTCTGATTTGAAGAAAACGAACACAGATATAACCAAACATATAAGTGAAGTCGAAAGAATTTAAATACAATTATTGCAAATGAGCTAAATTGTCGATACTTATAATTTGAAAATGGATTCAAAGTATCGCTTTTCAAGAAGCAATTTAGTGTTAGAAATGTATTGCCATATAATGTTCTAAAACACACAAATTGAAGTGGTGAATGTATCTTAGCGTAAAATAACACTAAACCATGTTGCCACAATGAAAAAGTTGTGTGATACCTGCCCAAAGGAGACACTGCTGTTAGTTCCGGTCTTGCTAAATTTATCATCTACTTCCGGTATCAGATAAACATCTTTCATAAAACAAATCACAGATCGGAATATAAAGGAGACAAACATGTTGACATGTATAGTATTTCTCTGGCATCGAAGGTTTCTAAAATTGAAATCACATTTCAAAATTATGATAAGATTACTAACGAGTTCGAAACTATGTCATTAAACTTTGTTTTAAACAAATGTTATAGCCTATGTTACTTTTTGTCGTATGTAATCTTTATGACACGCATTGTCACAATGTTCTCTCGTCTCATTGTAATCTATATTAATTATTAGTGTCAATGTCATGTCGTATTGAGTTGATTAACTTTGGGATGAAGGCAGATTTTTTACAATAAATCGGTCAAACCATGTATTGTTTGTTTGGATTAATAACCCCAAATTAAATTATTTTAATGATCGTATTTTCTATGCTTCGCCGTTACAGGTGTCAATTGCATTCCAAGGCTTTAACTGAGATAAAGAAACTCACCTAAAATAAACCATTATAGAAACAGCAACGACTAGTGAGACTAATGATAAACTATAGCCAATATCATATAAAGTCTTTATTTTGTTGACATGCTCCTAAAATTGTAATATGTCAATTACATATAAGTAAGTTATAGCATATTTAGGAATAAGATACAAAATTTAAAAAAAAGTTTTTTACCTTTAACAATATTTATCTAAAAATTATTTTTTTTTTTTTTGGTGATAATACTAGTTTGGCACGGATTCACCGTGTTTCCTTAGAAATACGTTTAACTGACGCTGCTTTCTTTGTTCTTCTGAATGTATGTATAACTGCAACAGAATCTATTTCAAAACAGCAAACAAATGCATACAGTATAGTTTTTTTTTATATTTCAGTTTAAAAAATTACATTCCTTGTCTAGTGTGTTCGTATTGTTTCGGCAAATGGGATTGAAAATGTGGATATTGTTTTCAAGGTTTATTTTTTATCAACTTTACAGTAAAATCTAAATAATCCACATACTTTTCTAAACTAGAAATGTTATTTTTTTTATTCCAGCTTGGTTTTAATGTATATTGAACTTGATTGAAATGATCATCTGTTTAAACCGCCAATTGTAAGTGTCAGTATCTGTTAGAATCAAGCAGTGAGTGAAACATGTTATGAAAAAAAAAACATCATTTTGATAGTTCAATTTAACTATTTGCACCATCACAGTCAAGGAAAACAGGATATGATTTTCAATATCATGCTTGACAATTGAACCTGAACATTACAAGGGTAGATAACTGTCAAAAACCTCATTTTTTAAAAGATTTTATTGGAAAATTTCTGCTCAAAGTCTGTTATGCAGAAATCGAATAATGGTCTTTTCAAATAGGAAAAGTATTCTTGAGTGATATTGCACTGTCAGGTCGGTGGGGTTTTGACATGCATGTTTCTGATTTTTTCACATTTTGCCTGATTCTTTCAAAGACTTACACTTAAATATTCGAAGGGGGTTCGGTTTAGAATATTTTACTGTATCAAATTATCAAAATAATTGTTGTAATATTGAAAAATTAAAAAATGATTATTATATCGCATTACGCCATAGTTTAATAATTGAAAATGTAAAGGATATTAAATGGGAAATGCAAAATACGTTGTACATGGAATTTTGACAAGAACAATAAAAATAGGATAATAAAAAGTTAGGATATGGTATACAATAAAGGTTAAAAATACAATTCAATAGCTGAAATAATGATATACCTGTATAATCGGTGGCACTGATGGGCTATACTTTGTGTTAGGATCATAACAGCCAGATAGATTTGTCCACGTGGTATTGAAAAGCGGATGAACAAACCATTTTCCGTTAGACATGCACATTTTGGAAGCCTTTCCTGCAAAGATTGATTGATTGCTGGGGTTTAACGCCCGAGCAGCAATATTTCAGGCGATGAACATGAACATGAAATGATGATGAAATGAAAAATGAGATGGGACACAAGGATAATAGGGTCGATAAATTTTGATTGCCACAAGAGAAAAGAGAGGGATGGGTAGGGTCGGGCAATTCAGCCTGGCTCCTGTGGCGGGGCGAAAAGGTTCCTACTCCTATCGAATACCACAGCAGGGTTATTTAACGTGCGAGGAACGTGGCATCCTTCCCAACACGGTGCACCACTATAGTTTGCGGTCAGGTTTGCCGTATTATAGCCTGACAACCCCAGCATATAACACGCCAGGAGTATCCCATTCCATCACCTCTGGCAAACATCCCAGTTGCTCTATGGGTAGAGCGCCTAGCCCCCGGCTAGGTTTCTGGGCACTATTTAGTCGCCTTTTACGACAAGTTTAGCGCTGCTGCAGGCCTATTCTTTTGAAACCCGGACCTGCACGGACCCACTTATTAAGTAGAAACAATAATGTCTCTCACCGACACGAGACACAAAGATGTCCCGTCAAAAACAGTGCACAAAAATAGTCTTATCAAATAAAGCTACTAACTGCCCAAGATTTATAGTGTCCTTTAACTTTGCAATATCAAAACGCCACAACAAAAAATTCTTGCGGGTCTAGTTTATCCTTATCAGTAATTTATTATATTGATTATGAACTCTACCTCATTGAACACTTGGGTAATTGATGTTTCTATGGTATTTATATACACAAAGCTACTGAGAGCTTCTTGATTCCAGAAAATAAGACATGCTTCAATCTCTACAGACTTGTAGGTTTATTACATGACGTGCGGACCGACGGACAACGGTAAAACATGCATGTATTATCTGAAAATGACTACATTTTTTTACTCACCATTCGGAAGAAGATTTGTCATGTAGTTCGGACATTTCTGGACACTGATTGTCCCAGACTTTACTGGTGGCCAACACATTATTCCATCAAACACCTGTCTACATGAGGAATCTAAAAATAATATTACCTGGTGTTAATCTCACATGTAGTTCCTGAATGGAATTATTACTTGTTGATAATCATACACGTAGTTACTGGATGAAATATTAAGTCTGTTTAATTCTTATATAGAAATGGGTTTCTTTCCATCTTGATGGAATACTGTAAATATCAAGATTTATTTCATATTACTCTCTTATAACCTGGAGTTACTTGTGAGTATGGACATTTTGCTCATCGGGCTTACAAAATGTGCTGTACTCATTAAAATAAACTAAAGGGTTCAGTACTTAGGGATATTCCAGCTTTTTTGTTGGTTTGCTTGTTTGTATATCTCGACATAAAAATACAAATCAAATTCAACAAAAAAAAAAGGAAAATGGTGGACATCTACGATGACAATAGGTTATATAATTTTGATAAGTCAGTATCTCATATTGCAACCTTATTTTCGAATGACTTCAAAAATATTCTCTGAACCAAAAACCATAGTTAATGCACGGATAAATAAAGCATATTGTAATTTTCAAAGGTATATAATGTTGAAGTGTACCGTGAGACAATTTATTACTGGCAACACAAAAACGTCAAAGAAAAAGACAATAATGATATTTGTCCTTTAATTTTACCCCAGAGTTTTACACCTTATGTTCAAATCTGCGGGTGATTCTTACTCTACTGGGGCACTTGGTCTACAATTCAATTTATTAGTGGAATTTGGATTGCTTTTTTAATCTTTATTTTCGGGGGTGGGATTTATATAGTTCATTTATATTCTTTATAGTGTTAAAAGTTTGTTTTCCTGGTATAGTTGTTGGCATGGCTAGTGTATATTTTCGGGAGTTGGACAATATGGGAGAAGTCAGAAACATGCATGACAAAAACCCACGAATCTATTTGAGACTATATAATTTCAGTCAAAGGTGTTTTCTCTATTTGAAAAGATCATTATTTAATTTTTGCATCACGAGAATTCCTTAAAATTGAATAATACAATGTTTTAAAAATGAGGCTTCCAATTAAGTTATCTGCCCTTGAAATGTTCATTATCAGTGCATTTCAATGAAATTATAACTCAATGAACCAACGTAGTATGGAAAATCTTGCCGTTTTCCTTGGTGCAAGTAGTCAAATTATACTTTCAAAATGGTGTATTTTTTCCTTCCATGTTGCACCCTCCGTCAGATTCTTACAAAGACTAACATTTGAAGATACCCCTTCCTCGTTGTAACTAATTGAATTTTATAGTTTTAAATTCTTCAACATTTAAACTTTTTTAATTATTCAATTTAATACATTTTCTGTATCAATGAATACTTAAACAGTTATTTCCCCATCCACCCTATTCAAAATCCCCATCCCTTATACAATATCCCTATACCCAATTCACATTTCCGGCCCCCTCCCATTCTCCATTCTCCGTTCCCCATCCCCGTATACCATAGAATGGGAAGTTTTCCCCAATCAAGTACTGTATATGATATATTTCTATGAAGTTCATAAACCCAAATGATTCATCGATACAGATATGGTGCCTTATATCCAGAACATAAATATTTAGAATGAACATAAACAGGCAATCAGCATTTACTTACTGTTTAATGTTTGTGATATATTGCTGCTTTGCAAACATTTCAATCTTTCTACTTCTATCATCTGTAGTTCATACTGTATCGAGCTATGTACATCAGCAATCTATTTTAAAGAGTTTAGTAGTCATCTCAATCAATTTAAATTTGCCGATGTAAAGCACTTTATCAAAAGGGTATTAGAAAAGACTCTTTAGTGGATCGTTATGGTGAATCTATCTGCATCCTGAAAACTGATTTTTTCAACGGGCCATAGTTTTCCTTTCCTCGTTTGTCTACCTCGCACTTGACATTTTATGAGCAACTCAACGGGTGTTTCTAGAAAAACAGAGCACGCTTACCCTAGCGGTGCACCTGGTCCATGCTCCCAGTTTTTAGTGAAGTCCGAGTTGCTCATTTGCTTTTTGTTACTTTGTATGTATGATTTTAGTTACTTTATGTACTTTGTTGTGTATGTCTGTTTTCCATATCTGGTCTTTGTCCCTGGATTGCATTCTTTTGATTTCCACTATAACCTTGGTTCCCATGATTACTCTTATGATATGGTATTGAATGAATTAAATATCGCGCATTGGAAAATAACTATAGTATTTTCACTGGATTTTTTTTCGTAAAATCCATTATGTGTTTAGGTTGTTGACATTTGCAATTTAAGTAGCACTCCAGGTAAGGATCATGCAAAATATGATTCATGGGTAAAAGGCCTACATATTTTAATTTTTGATATTGTGTTTGAAATGTCATAGTAAACAGAAAATAACATGTGGTTTTTCATATTACCCGTGCTCTTAGGAGATAAAAATTATATAGAATGCACTGTAGATTTCAAAATTATGGGAGTTAACTCTGTAAATGACGCTCAAATACCATAGAATCTACTGGATTTTCAATGTTGATTATCTCCTAAGAGCAGGCAGATTTGAATGAATAATTACTCATTTCATGGTATAGACCCATAAAACAACTTATAACGAAAATAAAAATATGTAGCATTTTTTTGGGGTGTATCACATTTTTCAGATTGATTTTGCATGGTTCTTACAAAGACAGCTACTTAATGTCTCTATTGACAGATACTTTGTTCTGACTGATAGAATATCTGAATATCTGCTATCTGCTTACATTTTACTTTGATAGAAAAACTATTTGAAAATTTATAAGCAACCAACCAACTCAAATAAAAAGTATTAAAACATAATTACTAATCTCAACAGAAAAATAATTACCTCTTTCTGGTGACAAAATCTGGCATCACATTCAGAACAACACATGAGTACTATCAGTTCAATGACTATCACAAAAATCCATTGCATTGTGGAGGCTACTCTTGAAAACGTATTTAATTTAATCTTTTATGAGACGGACATATGTTGTGTGTAATAGAGATAATAGTGCGTATTTATCGTTCATCAACACCTCAGAATGGGAACTTTTACTCCACCTTTGAGAAATTGCTGTCCTCTATATAATAATTTCCTAATGTCGTTCTAGAAATCCATTTCTCCTTTGATCTTAATTCCATTTCCTGACTAAGAAAGGAGACAAGGTATATACATGCAATGAAATAATTAATTAGTCAATATTAAAATATCTACTTTATACTTTATACGAAAATCCTTTTTCTGTTAGCCTTCAAACATTACAAATATAGAAAGTAAAAATAAATTGTCCATGCTGTCACAAAAAGAAATTTTAAAACATATATTCGTTCACATCAACGATAATGTTTGCCTAAGCCTTGTGTTTATTTTGGTACACATATATTTTGCAAAATATGCGACGCGTACGTTCGAACGCATAATCCAAGAGTGGTAATGTCCTTCAGATCCTCTAATTAAAATATTCACAGACACATGTTTAAGATGGCGAGATTATGGAAACCAGGGCCAAACCCAGAATTCATGAACAGGACGTAGACAAAGCAGCCAGTGCAAGAGTTGCACCTAAGACTAACCCCGTTTTTGTTAGCCGAGTATGTATCATTTAAAAGGATTGCATTTTGTTTTGTCTTAAAGTACATCAAGTGAGGACCATAAATTATTTCATTAATAGGCAGTTTCCTTTGATCTTTGAAGCATTGACAATTTCTGTTGTTTTGTAATGTTATAAGTAGGGTCTATGATAATTCACGTTTTCAATAGCTACTTATTAATTAATTTTCAGAACTGTAAGAAGATCTATGATTTCGCTAATTGTGCACGATATCATTTTACAACTTAAGAAACAAGATAAATATTACTAGTGTTTTTACAATGTATTTATCACATGTGTTGCCCTTTGTTCAAAATCAAATGCATTGAAAAACAATAGATAAGATGAACTGTATACTGTAAAATGCACAATTGTTATTAGAGACGAATATATTCTTTACTTCAGTGTTTAAGAATAAACACTTATGCAGCCTGCCCTGTGGTATGATGATTTCATTGAAGACCAATGGATGGCTGACATTTTCATCTCGGTGGGTATGTTGTCACTTTGACATATGTACACCATACCTATTCTCGTTATACTATTGTTCTGATTTAAACCATTATATTCCATAGTTAAAATTAGCGACATATTAACAAAAGTATAATTGGACATATTTTGTTCTTTCAAAAATGATTGATACAAAATGTGTATATTAAATACACAAACTTAATGCTGGTATCATTAACTACTAAACTAATGAATGACGTATTCGAATATCGTCATCGGGTACAATATAACAGAAAAAGAACTAGATATCGTTTTACCAGTAATGGGCATCATAGACTGCGTATAATTTCAAACAACGACCATATTTCATGAAGCAGGGAAAAAAGCATCTATGAATTAGTGATGATTGATTTTTTGTATTCACCCTATCATAAGGTACACCTTTCGTAGGTAATAACACATTACTCTGTCGTAATATGTTGATAATATAATGCCCATAGCGGTGACAAAATACTTTAGAATATAGACAAATCGATACAATTGTCAATTTACATCATTTGATGTGAAACTATCTTTAAGTTTTTTTATTGTCTATAAAATTGAGTGGGATGTATACCTCACGGTATAAAGTGTCTCAATTAATCATAGATATACAATTATCAGTTAATTTGAATTTTGTAACAATTCTATAACTATAAATAAATGGGATATAGCCCTTAACTAATATTGACTTGTGTATGAGAGAGTAATCAAGGGAACCAAGGTTATAGCGGTAATCAAAAGAATGCAATAATATGATAATACTTTTTGCAAATTAAAATTGATTCATATGTTTAATATCATAAAAACCATCAAACGAAAAACTGAGTTACATAACAAAGTTTCAAAGCAATACAATCAACATTCAGGTTTTCCTCTTTTGGCCTGACAACCCCCCGAAGCGAGGGCAAACTCAATCAGCCATTTTGGCTACTCACCGTAAAGGCGCTATAGGCTGTCCTTCAGTTGTTCAGATTTCTAATCAATAGCCTTTAAGGACAAGCATAATTCTGGTTCGGGCCTATACTTCAAACATCCGAGTCCGGCCCGGGCTCTTTAAACTATAATTCCAAGGCCAGATAGTCAAGTACCTATTGAGTAACATACGTATAAAGTTTAATACCGCAATGATCCAGTGAATAACACAATTCCAAAACGTTGTATATATTTGACAGTTTAACTATATGTACTTATAAGAATCGTGCAAAAATGGGAAATCAGTAACATGATTGTCAAACTTCCACCGATCTAACAGTATAATTTCACTCAAAGATGCTTTCACTATTTAAAAAGACCATTATTTGATATTGCATCATTGAATTTACTCGTAAATCTTTTAATGTAATGTTAGATAAATATGGATTTTGACAGTGTTATCTGCTCTTTAAATTTACAGTGCATTTTAATAAAATGACATATCTATAAACGAACATGATATGGAAAATCTTGTTTTTCCCTTGATTCTGATGGTGCAAACAGTCAAAAGGTTTTTGACAGAGTTATCTGTCCTTTAAATGTTCATTTTCAGTGCATTTTTACAAAAAAGATATATATCTCAATGCACAACATAATATGGAGAATTTTATTTCCCATGATTCTCATCCTGTAAATACTAGTAGTCAAATTACACTATCAAAATGATGGGTTTTTTTCATACCATATTTCACCCACTGCCTGATTCTGACAGACTGACACATAAATCATTTTATACCCTTCTCATATAAGCTGACAGAATGTGAGAAATGATTGACAAAAGTTAGATTTGGCGATGAAATAAATGTCAACTTGTATTGTTGTCTGAAACACTGCGAATATCTTTTATCAATGAGGACTTGTATGGGTAATTACATTAAATAAAGCAGATTTTACAATTCAATACCTACTGATACCCGCTTTTGTTCTTTGGTGTCAGACCATTCACATTAAATATCCTTCCAGTAAGCGATCCGTTTTTTTTTTAAATAATCAGTACACTACAGCAGATTGAAAGATACAAATTCTGTTTTGAAGATCCACAAAGTTCAAAGTTCGTTATCTGTTCATCTAAGGGTTGCTACTATAAACTATTGTTTGTTTTTATTCTTAAATCAGATTTGATAAATATAAACAACAGCATTTTAAGTTGAGAAGAAAAACGAATTTCAAACCCGTAATTCAAATCAACAGGATCTGTAATGTTTTTAATACATGCAATCGAAAATTACTCAGTTCAAGATAGAAACATGTAAATCAATCGTATAGAAATCGACGATGTTTCTTATTGCAAAACGTGCCTTGCTACATGTACCTGCATTTTCGGCAGCATGTAAACAGTTGTGAAATCTGTTTCTCTCCTAAAATTGTAATTTGTTTACAAGTACCTTAATTTAAAGTGTAAATGCCAAAAAATAAATGTCATAAGAGTACACACATACAGGAAGCTATATACAATATATCAGCAACCTGTGATTAATAGTACCCCAGAATAAGTAAAGTAAAAGTAATTCTGTATATTACAACCGTATCAGAAAAATGCATGTAGAAGTAAATACAGTCCTTGATTCGATCCAAGCAACGATTTGACGAATCCATGACTGTTCACTGATTGATCGCTGACGGACCGATGACTGATGACCGGTGACCGATCTGATCGCAGTTTTGTTATGCAAAATGACGTAAGATCTGTTTTAAATAAAAAATGTGAAATTAAAGTATAAATTGATATTTAAATCTATTACACTATATAAATATGTGTAAAATTGACAAAGAAAACAACACAAGCTATAAAAATCATTGAAAGCTCTGTGGTCACGTGATGCGATCACCAGTTAAATGAATCGGTTTGACGGATCGATGACTGACTGACTGACCGGAAACTGATCGGTGATCTATGACCGATTGCAATTTTTGTTGCACAGATCGGTTCAGGTACTGTATTATACTAGTATGAAAACAAAACACCCATCGCTTTGTGTAAAGTATCAACAGACTGTTGTTTATAGAAAGACAATATGTCGCATACAAATGTACCATGGTTAATGACCTTTGACCTTGAACTTTAACCTCAGGGTCAAATTAATGATTTTGCAATACAGATTTGTATCAAGGCTTTAACTTTGTTGTCATTATGTGTAAGAGTAATCAAGGGAACCAAGGTTGTAGGGTAATCAAAAGAATGTAATCCAAGGACAAAGACCAGACAGGGAAAACAGACACACACGACAAAGAACATAAAGTAACCAAAACCACACATACAAAGCAACAAAAGCAATTGAGCAACTCGGACTCCACTAAAAACTGGGAGCATGAACCAGGTGCACCGGTAGGGTAAGCGTGCTCTGTTTTTCTAGAAACACCCGCCGAGTTGCTCATAAAAAGTCAAGTCCGGGGTAGAAATTGAGAATTATGTTATAATAAAAAGTGTATTATAGGTACGCAGGATAACGGATTGAAGAAATGATCTACACAGGAACGGGGGTATAAAAATAGCCTGGAACAACTTTTTTCTAGCACTTTTTTTGCCCCCTTCCCTCGACGTAATTTCTGCATCCGGCCCTGCATAACATACTTAGATAAGCGAGTATTTATTCCAAATAACATTTCAATACTTGTATATCATACGAAGAATTTAAAAACGGGATGACAACTTACTATCGATCCCAAATATATATATATATATTGAACTAACAGATGTCTAGTTAAACATAACTGAGCAGAACGTTGGAGCAATGTCTGGTATGCTTAAACCTCAGGTGCACAAACGTGCAGATTAAAATGTAAATACTTGTTTGTTTGTAGTGTTTTATTTCTTGTGTTCATTTCATTTTTTTCCTTTGATATGTTTTGTTTTTGTGTTTTTGTTTTTCATACTTGTTTCGATTGCGTGCCCAGATGTTGATGTAATTATGTGACATAATTTGAGAGATGGTCGATAATTTAAAATCAATGAGCGTAGTTATTTGTATTCCAGTGGGCTTCAAAACTGACGAACCAGTTCAAAGCAATCATTGGTGTACGCCATCCTGTTATAAAATCATTTTTAAAAAAAATTGTTGAAATAACATTTGGTCAGAAAATTGGTTTTTATAGGTAAATGTTTGTTTGGTTGTACTATTGCAGCCGTACACACCATGCTCATAAGATTTGTTTACTCATATTGAATTAGCCATGTATTTCAAAATACAATAGCAAGCATGCAACGAAAAAAGTCTATTAAAATATTTATAAACTTCATGTAAAATTATGCTCATGTAATCTTTGATAATGTCGTATAATATTAAATACTCTGATTTTTACATAAAAAGAACGAAATATATTTTTATTGGGTGGCGATTCTTTTATCAGCTGAGTTTTCTACTTTTTGTACGATGAAATAATAGTCTGGGTAGTGTATGTTCTTTTCATAATTTGAATTTTTGTTTTATTATAGTCTTCAAATCTAAGTCAAATGACTACAATTACGTTCCACCAAATGCAAATATCGAATCATTCAATCTATTATGGTTACTTATAGACTTACAGAATTTAAAATATGACAATACCGTTTTTCCATAGTTTTATATCGTCAAAATAAAAGGAATATCACTTCAGTGTGTGTTCATTGATACCAAGCAAGAAACTATGTTAATAGACAATACCGTTTTTCCATAGTTTTATGTCGTCAAACTAAAATGAATATCACTTCATGTGTGTTCATTGTTACCAAGCAAGAAACTATGTTAATAATAATAATAATAATAATAATAATAATAATAATAAAACGAAACTACCAAGTCATATGTACTTACATCAAAATGAGAAAAGGAGTAAATCCAGGTCGTGCTTCACTTTTGTGATGGCAATGCTGCTATTGGGCTTCATAGCTCAATTCATAACTTAAAATACGAACATGTTCATACTAAACTGATTGTAATATGGTTGTTGTAATTATAATTTTCGTGAGTTTCCCAATTCGTAGAGTTTTATTCCAAACAAAACAAGTATATCCATAAATATATAAAAGTGAAGTCAAATGCGGATAATGAAATTCAAGCCCCAACAAAATTCCAGTCAACAATAAAATGTGGCTTTCTAATTAGATAATACACGAGTTATCAAATAATTATACACTGTATTCTAATTACACGAGATCAAAACGACCTAGACAGTGTAATAGCACAGATTCATGTAGACACGTAAAGATGACTAAAATATAGTTAATGTCCGCTCCTATTATATACCATCACGATTCATTACCCACGAAGAAGAAAAAATCAACCGTTTGGCAATTAAATAGATAATACTATTTACTAATTATATTAAGGTGTTGGACCATTTAAATCGATCGTATAATGAGTGAACACAATTTTATCTACCATTTTCTTCAATAAAATGTTGTTCAATGCGTACCACGTACTCTACAACTGTTGTAAGTCTTGTGTCAGGCGAGTTGCACGTTATAATGTAACCCGAGGCAGGGATAAGACCTTAATAATAGCGTAAATGAACCGCTGCATAAGTTGTATCTATTTTTACACCTATGCTACATACTCATACATAAAAGTCATTTATCAAATTAAATGCTGTTATTTAGTTATTGTATTTTGTGTTCAAGGTCGATGACCATGACCACTGAAGGCGTCTTCTGGTCAGTAAATTTGCTTAAACATGATACGTTGAACCCCGAGTAAAGTAGACATTAATTTTACTTGCTTTAACGTTTATCAGATAATATCAATATTAATTTATCTTTGACTATACACTTACATAAATCAAAAGACAACCGTAGCTCCAAAAGCAGTTAACCTGAAGACAGTAATATATTCTGTGAACCGCATTCAAAATTAATTTGTGACCGATCAAAATTTTCTTTCAGCTTTATATTTAAAAGATGGCGATTGAGTTAAAATGTTTCTCATATTTCTGTCACTATCATCTAATTCGGTTTATAGGTAACCTATAATATACCTATGAAGAGGTATCAGTCTTTGCTGTCAAGGGTACAAATTCACCTATGCATGGTGCAGCCTATGATTAGTTTACATCTCTTAATAGCAAAGGATAGGTATTTGAACTTTGTAATGAATTATAAATTCTGATTTCATTATATATAATTTGTATTTCTATATATTAATCAGCTGATTTTGTGTTGAAACATAACTGTTGAAATCAGTGTTATGTTTGCATTATATTCAATTTCACCGATGCCTATCAAGCTTTCATTTGAAAAAGAATGAAATCAATCCAAGTTAATTTGATGCTAATATAATATTGATGTGAAATGCTTTACACAAACATTCCAATTATTTGTAAGTTATGTTCCTTAACTAAGGTCTTCCATCTTGAGTTGTTATCGGTTTGTTTTCATCCTTTCTACAACATTTTAATCAATATAGCCCTAACAATTGGAACACAGTCTGAACACAGTCTGCTTTAAGCATAAAGGATGTTAAAGATGTCAAAGTCCGATTGTTTAAGTTATTTATTTACAAAAGTAATGAAGTAGAGAACCCAAACAAAATAAGATGGAAAGAGGGTTCATCAGAGGCTTTTTTTTAATCATACAGATAATAGATATATAAACAATTACTTTTCTAATTTATCAAGTCAGTGATTCCTTTGTTCTACATAATAAAAGATCATCAGTCAAATCAAAACTATTTTCTAATTGGCAACAATATTGTTTTCAGTGCGGAGCAGGAAAACAATTAGTCGGCAATTTACATTTTTCTCAATGACCTCAAATTTGCTCAGATGACATTAACAAGATATAATTACACTATAATATATTCTTATAATTTCAATTGTAATATCTTTTCTTACATATTATTCTATAGTTTTCCTTTAGTCTTGAATAATAGAACCTTTATTACTCCCGTATTCTAATAATAGTGTATATGACTTACTTGATATTGTAAAGTTAAAGCGATAACATAAAAGTATGTCATAAATAATGATTGACTGTTTATACTCCGTAAGAGAATGTTTTGTTCGTTAATGAAGCGTTATTTCCGCACATTAAGAGTTATTCAAGAGTCAATTGTCTCCGAAGTAGTTCTTTTTCAATCGGTCGATATCATATTAACAATACGTAAATCTCTGCACGTAACGGTAATTAATTGGAGTTCTCAATACTAGTAGGTCCTAATAAGGGGCAGGTTAAAATATGTGGCTAAAGGTGTGTATATACATTACTCTGTTAGTAGATAAATTAGCATATTACCAAGGTCAAGCTTCCGCCATTTTAGATTCTATTTGTTTATGATGGTTATTTGGCAGTGGCGGATCCCAACTGATTTGACTACTAAGGGTGAGGGGGCACGTTCCAATGATTTTATTTTATAGTCCAAGCAATTCCTTGGATACCGCCTATTTAAGATATTTTATAATGTTGGCGTGTATTATAATTGAAGACAATTTTTTGTTAATTCAAATTAAAACATGTGGCTAAAGGTGTGTATATGCACTACTCTATTATTTAAATTAGCGTATAATCAAGGTCAAACTTCCTTTCGTTATATTTTATTTGTTTATGACGGTTATCTAGCAATGGCAGATCCCAAAAAGGAGTCCACTGAATTACCTAAAGGTGAAAGGTCTCATTCTAGTGTTTTCTTTTTTTATATATTCTATCACTCTCTTCTTCCTATTTGAGACATTTCATGATGTTGTGTGTGACAATTGAAGACAAATGTGTGTTTATTTGATAAACATACTAAATATAAAATACTAAATAAAAATTATACACTAAAATTAATGGTATATATAGTAAAATAATAGTTTCAGAAAATTAGTCATTCTGTAAACTAATCTAAGGAGGCAGATTATAATGATATATTCGAAATTAATGTTGATTGTGATCAAGGCAAGTACACAATGATCAGTTATGATTATATAAGTGGTATAACGAGAGGGTGTTAAACGATTCGTAAATATTAAAAAGAAATAAAATAAAAATAAAACAATCGGAAATGTCACTATGATCTTAACCCATATCACTACAGCCTGCATTGAATATATTTTAGCATTAGGATGTTAAAAATATTTATCAATTCCTCGAAATTTACATTTAAACAAAATATCAATTGATATTTATCTTCCGCTTTTAACGTCGGAAAAAGATGCTTATTGTTTGTTTGTTTGTTGGGGTTTAACGTCCGAGCAGCAATATTTCAGCTATATTCAGACGATGAACATGAAATTGATGATAAAATGAAAATAAAATGATGGTGAAATGAAAAAGGGATGGGACACAAAGACAATGGGGTCGACAAATTTTGATTGCCACTGGAAATAGGGATAGGTGGGTAGGGCCGGGCAATTTAGCCTCCTGTGGCGGACCCTATGGTTCCTACTCCGGGATAATACCACAGTAGGGTTCTTTAACGTGCGAGGAACGTGGCATCATTCCCAAACCAAAAAAGATGCTTAAGATTGGATTTATAAATAAAACGACCTTAGTAGGAATTTGTCAAAAGGATAAAAATAAAAACTTTATAATGCGACATATATCAAGATACATCTATGTAAGGCCTCATGATTATTCTTCTGAATTTTCAACAAAAAAAATATATCAATAGAACTTGTCCAATAATAAGGCCAACCCCTGGAACGCTTATGATTAATTTGCATTCGATCATTTAATGTACCCGATAGGAGAGTTAAACTGATATTCTAATGACCATTCATAAGATGACCTTAATTGGTTATTTTAATCAAATTTAACACTAAACGTACCATAAGTTGAATAAATAAAGTTGTGCTCTTTTTTATACTTAGGTGTCAAATCATTAATCAAGATATAATGATCGTTTAAGAGATAAAATTTCAACAGTTATTAACATATTTCTATAATGTTACGAAATTTGATGCCCTCTTCAGGGGGTAAACAAAACATATATAATTAGAAGGATAATTGTGTTACTGCAAGACATTTTTGCGGCAGTTATAGTTTTGTTTTTAACGCGGGAACACCGGCAAAGCAGAAATAAAATTGTGTCGTGACGTCACAAGCCGGACTTTTGATCTTGTGTTGGTAAACATGGAAGTATAAAGCTGCACCAAAAATATGACTGAAATATATGTAATTAAGGATGTAGCCCTAGGGTAAGGGACATAACTCTTAAAAATCATTGGAACGTTTGTATCCAGCATTTCACATTATTCTCATGTAAGCATCTTATTAACTTTGATTCATTTTATTTGCCTCAAACGAAAGCTTGAGAGGCTTTGGTGAAATTGAATATGAAATAAACATGTCACTGATTCCATGAATTATGTCCCTTACCCTAGGTCTGCCTCCTTAAAAGTCTTTAAATATCATTTCATGTTTAATTACTATTAAATCTAGTATCAGTAGAAAAGAAGGTATGTTAAGTGTGCAGTAGCTAATAAAACATATACAATATTAGTGTATTACAGAAAAAATATAGAACTCCCCTTCCGAGCCGAATATATATACTTTTTATATATTTTCTGTAATACACTAATATTGTGTTTATCTTGCAATAAATCAATTTTGATTTTGTGTTGTTAAGAGTATTTAATTTGAAAGTAGTAACCTATCGTGGGCCCCCGAGCATTTGCCGTCCATTGAAAACCCGCGACAAAAAGTAGTTCTGAGAGATGGACATTTTTTGACGGAATATTGTAAATTGTAACTTTTACTTTTAAACGAGTCATAAACATAACATAAATATTCAAAATTAAACAATAATCTCCGTCATTTAACATGTTTTTCTGATGTGAAATAAATTCTTACGTGACCTACTTTCAATTTTGACAAAGTTATTGATTTGTTTGATAGTGTGTGTACACATTTAAAGTGGCAATGTTCAAAGTTGCGTCGGAAAACACTGAATTGACATGGCTAGACATGTTTGTTTGGGAGAAGGATGGCACAATGTCTTTGGAACGCTGCGACGGACAGATTGACAGAGGAGATTCGACGGGATGCGTTATTGTGCATGTTCTTCGAGCATGTTGTTGGGAAGGTAAGAGCGCCATTTGATTTGTTCTTGCCCCTGTCGTGTCACTTAAGATGTTGTTGGGTCTCTTTCATAGCACTGTGATCGTTGATAGATGCAACATTCTTATGTCCTGAAATTTGCATGATGTCCGTCCCTTCCACCTTGTTCTTTCGAAGTTTTTGAACAAGATATTTTCTTGCGCTGTGCTTTGCTAACCTTTTGTTTGCATCCAAATAACCCTTTTCCTTCATTGTTTTAACAACCATCCCGAGTTTCCTTTCCCCAACCTTTTGGCAATAATACCATAGATTGGTTCTCGCGTCATCCAATGGTAGGGTATGAACTGCCAGATAAAAGGGATCATGGGGGTTACTAAATCCTTCTGGCACTCTAGAGGTATAAATATAATATAATCTTAGTGGAAAATGATCCCCTTCACATTCATAGATTCTAGTTGAGACCTCACGCACATCTGATATATTCGCACCTGTCCTTGTTTTGGTTTGTCGCTCATTTAGCTTCAAATACCGGATATCATGAGATGACGTGTGGACGGACATGTCACACCATCTGAAATAAATAATAAAAACATCCGTCAGCGATCTGTTTCATTTTTTTGAGAAAATATATACAGAAAATGCGTTTTCAACAATAATGTTGAAAGATACACTGTTTACGTCAGTTCCTGATTAAACAGGAACTTTGTAATTGTAAATTTTGTCATTTTATGGTGTGTTTTTTTATTGTTTTTATTATTATTAAAGTTTAATAAAAAAAATGTATAACTATTTCATATATATTTCAGGACAAATTGGATTGATATATCAGCAAAATCAGCTCCTGACTTTACACAGGACTGACTGTCATGAGATATACAAACGCAATAATCTGTGGATGAATTTGAGGACAAACATTTTAATAGATTAATAAATACAGGAAAAATGCAAAAAACACGATGGATGATATGGGACAAATGCTGTAACCGATGGATGAATAGGGGACCAATGCTGTAACCAATGGATGAATATGGGACCAATGCTGTAACCGATGGATGAATATGGAAAATATCCAATAGTATATAGAAGAACAATGAACAAAGGCATAATGATTAATTGATAATATTCAATTGAAAATTGTTGTCAAGTTATTCAGCAAATTTGTGTATTTCAATGGATTTTTTTAAACTGCAAAAGTGATGCGCTAAAGTATGTGCATAAAATGTTTGTGGTAAAGAAAATTTATAATGATAGTATTTTTTAAACCAATTCTTGTTTGAAATACTAACCGAAGAGAATAGTGTTCATGTACACCACGTAACCCAAAGTGAATACGGTTATTTAACCACACTGTGTTTAGCAGAGCTTCTGGATTTCTGTCCCCCAAAAGGTTCCTTTCATAGAGGAGGTTGATCTCATCATCAGTAATTGGTTCTGTCCGTCGAGATTTGTTTCCCTTACCATGTTACTTTGCCAGGAGAGCCTCCCGTGGAAGGCGAAATGCATCATCATTTGTCGATGATAATGATGTGTCCATATTTATGTCTTTTGAGTTTTGAATCGATGCGGCTGACGATGGATCTTAAAGTACTTGGTTCAAACTCGCTTCCGTCTTTTTTTCTGATTGTTAGTGGCCAGCAACGGATCAAGCTCATTTGAGTGTATCTGGTGAAGCTCTTTGTGTTCATTTTTAAGTTTGAGAAATTTTGTTACTTGAGCAATTTCTCTAGCAGTTTTCTTCATGGGGTTTTTGTTTTGTTGGCCATCTATGTACTGTTTAATATCATCTTGATTCATGTTAATGAAATTTCTGGCAAATTTGTTGCATTTGGGGACACTTGGGCTTGTTCTGGAGAGATTCGAATTTGCCACAGTATCTTGGGCTGGTTCAGAAACATTTCCGGGGTTGTTTTGTGTAGAATGTGGTGTGTCTGCAGCTGGAGGGTCAGGTTGGTAGTTTTCTTGAATGTTTTCGATCAAATCAATAGTTTTAGGTGACGGATTTAGCATTTCCAGCTGCATTAGAGTATCATTGGTGTCTTCTTCAATGTTAGGTGAGTTACAGGGTGACCATGTCAGATTAAACTGTGACACTTCCATATCCCCTTCTAATTCTAGGCTTATTTCTGGTCTGATTCATCCATATTCATATTTTTACAATTTAACAGACGAATTTTGTTAAAACAATTGAAAAGTGTCAAAATGTAACAAATAACCAAGAATTGACAGAAGATAAACATATAACAACAACATTTTGATATTCAATCATTTATTTAGGTAATTTCATAACAAAAAATGTGTCTAAAATCTTTGTTCCGACAACTGAAAACAAAGACCGTGCTTGTTGACATAATTACCATGTTTACAAACAAGAGATCAAATTTTAAAAGAAGTAGTGCGGCTTGTGACGTCATAATGGTGAACGGAGCTTGATTGCTTTATTCGCTACTTTACAAATAAAGCAAAAACTTATTTCACACCCGTTATTTGCCTTTTAATGAACTTATTGCAGAATAAATGTGTATCGCTATTCCTGTATAAGGATATTTTGTCAACACCAATATCTAATATTTATTAGAAGTATCGGTGACTTACTATTTTACTGCGTTTTATTATTATTTTTCTTTCGTCATCTTCCATCTTCCTATCAATTAACTTTTGCAGGAAAATTCTCAGAAACCGTATGGCCGAAACTTTGCACACATATCCGGTACCATCTGGAGTTGTACCTTAAGTTATCAAAATGCTTCGAATCTAGCATAATTTAGTTTTTAGGGCGAAAATAATGTGTCGCATCTAAATTTTAAGATTTTGAAGCAATAATGTGCACAGGAGGTGAATCGCCCCATGTTCTGCGAAACGTTAACTTTCATTGTTATTATTTTCATTACAATCGTATGTTGTTGGAGCTATTATGTTGCTGTGTATGTATTACAACGCCTTTTCCAACAAAGTAACACTGTTCTTTCTTGAAATCTGTGACCAATTTGTGCTGTTAAATTGTTAAGTACTGTAACAAAACCCTCAGTGTTTTAAAAACGCCCACCAAAACATCATTTGTTAAAAGAGATAAAAGAGTACTAACGTTGCCATAAAATGTAATGTTGTTCTGAATGTATTTTCTTGCTGCTCGGACGTTAAACCCCAACAAACAAACATATTTTCTTTAGAGTACAAATCTTTTACACTTTGGATTACGTGATTTGAAGTAAAAAGTTAAGGACAATTTCGTTTGATTACCGCTATAACCTTAGTTCCTGTCATTACTCTTAAACTAATTGTACCGAGAGTGTGTCATGATTAAGTTTAATCATCTTTCTCTCAAAATACTTTAGTTTATCATTAATTTACAATTTAGTTTCCATAAGTGTTGTAAGAAATTCGTAATGACTTTGTTTTATTTTCAATTTTGTCTTTAATCTCAAAATTGCAGTGTAAAAGTGTGTGTGTTTTGTTGAAAACTACTGTCTGATATATAACACAGCAATGGTGTGACGTAAAGCTAATGAAATACTCACTTTATTCTTATATTTCGTAACAGTTGACACATCGGCTTTGCGTTCAAAAAATATCTTCGAATAAGCATTTGTTTGCAGATTGTACTGTTCTTACAAACATAAAAACCTCCAGGGCAATTATAAAAGATAATATTTTGAATTTCTCTTTGGTTTTCTAAATGATTTAAGGAGGTCACCCTAGAGTAAGAGACGCAATCCTTACAAGTCATTTGAATTCTTGTATTCAACATTTTACATCAATCTCATGTAAGTATCAAAGTAACTTGGACTTTGGTAAAATTGAATATGATACAAACATATCACTGATTTCAAGATTTATGTCCCTTACTCTAGGTCTACCTCCTTATTACTAAAAATCTTAAAGTTATAACTTTACTATTTCCTCTTTGAAATAAGGCGCCTGATGTATGTACTGTAGTTAGGTGTATGGACTCTAAAAAATTCAATCAAACGACCTACAACAAATCACGTCACTATAATAGTTCGTTTACAGTAATTTATAACATAAATGATTTAAGTAGTAGTCGTTGTAAAAATCATGCAAATTCTGAAATATGTGATACACCTCAAAATGTATTTTTGGTATTAAATTGCTTTATACGTCTATATGGTGAACTGTATAATTATTCATTCCAATCTGCCTGCTCATAGGAGATAACCTACATTAAAAGTAAAACAGTTTCTATTATATTGTTGTGACATTTACATATTTAATTTTGAATTCTTCAGTACGTTCTATATAATTGTTTTTATCGAATAAGAACAAAGGATATACGAAAAGCAATACGTTGATTTGTTTGTACTATAACATTTAAACACAATATCAAAATTAAATTTACATAGGCTTTCCAACTATGAATAACATTTTGCATGATTCTAATCTGGAGTGCTACTGAATCAGTGAATCATTTATCATAGCAAAGGTTCTTTTAACTTCTGGTAAACTCTAACAGCTACATTTCTTGATTTATTTCAGTTTCTCCGTTAGGAGAATTGGACCATTTACAAGTCTTCTCCATATGCTTCCGTTCTCTACTACTCTGGTTGCATCTGTCCGAGAGTGAAGTCCCAGATCTTTCTTTTCTCGTTCTAAAGGTCTCTTTCATGTTTCTTTTGGATTTCTTATTTTTTTTTCTTTTTCCTTCTGGTCTTTATTTTGGCGTTAGTTTGGCGTATCTTGTATTTTCCATTCTTAGAAGTTGTCCCAACCATTTCATCTTCCTCTTTTGATGGTAATGCTGATATTCTTTTTATATTTCGGTTCTTGCCCTTACTTCTTCGTTTGTAATTTTTTGTGGCAATTGATCTTCAGAATTCTCCTTAGATACTAAACGATGTGATATAAATAAACGTTTGTGTTTGAAAATGCTGGTAACACTGATTCGATAGAGCCGAATATGCATTAATAAAAAAACTAATTAAGTTTTCCAAGAGGATATATGACAATTCCTTTTAAAAAATTGAGTCCTGTTTTCAGTGTTATAAAACCGAAATACGAAATTAACATGAAAATAGGATATGTGGTAGAAGATAGTCATCTAAAGCTAAACAACGAACAAATTAAACTTCTACAGGTCATCAGACAGTCAATGATGGGCAAATAAAGGGCCCCAAAATAAATGATGTATTCAATCGACCTAATCTATACAAAAAAACGTAAAACAAGACACGCCGGGATTTTTTTTCATCAATGTAAGTTACTACAATTTTTAAAAAATCCTCGAAAATAACATTGTTACATTGTTGTAAATATTCGGTTTAGATAACTCGCGCTGACACTTTAGTGTTAAACATATGTACTTAACTTACAAACTTCATATGCAATTTAATCTCCATTGATGCATTACTTTGAACACAGCAATTTATTTTTTGTTGAATCGCCATAATTCTACTAAATGCCAAATTTTATGAAGGTAAAGCCAGCACTCCACAGTTTAGTTTAGTTTCGCACTTTTGGCTAGGGATGAAAAATGACATAAATGGAAACCGGTGGTTGCTATAGTGATTAAAAATGAAGAATCTATTGTTGATAAAACATTTTCTGATATTAAAGGCAGACAAGAATGTTTGAAATTAGGCATAATGCAAAAAAAAAAAACAGTTCAGCAGATGTCTTTATATTATGGCAAGGTACATGATAATTGGTATCACGTACTTTTTTCCTGATTTTTGCAGATTTCAAAGTTTACATTATTCAATACAAATTTAATGTAACATCTGTATCTTAAAAGTGTCAGCATATATAAAACACATGTTACTATTTCTATATCATAGTGTTACATTGTTCATTCTGTGGAATATGGCCCCGAGTTTAATATAAAATTACACTTCGAGTATATAGTAGATTAAGTCAATCACCATTAAATTCTGGTATGAATGAACTCACATTATTGACATTGGAACAAATTTAAACAGTTTGATAGTTGTTTAGGAAAATGGCACTTTCAACTAATGCCTGCCGTAAATATAACCAGCAATGGTTTTTCTTCATGTTTCCGTTCGAATGAAAGTTTTATTGAAATTATGAACTAACATCAACCAAAATAATTTATTGGTATTGTTACAATAAGGTGTCAAAAGGTCAGGCACCGACAAGCCTCTTGGCTCAATTAATGATTGTTTAATGACAAAATAAGCAAATAAATTATGAGATCAAATTTCACAGTAATTCAACCAAATTAGGCATACAACTTTGCAAACACACCAATTCAGCTGTTTTTGCGTATTATTTCAACTTATCAATTATGGAATCTCAAATTAAACAATGTATTTTAAATTCTGCATGTAACAGACATAACATCTTAAAGAAGCAGTTGACATAAAATAACCCACTTATGCGAACTGATGTGCTTGAATAAACAAACAAGTCGAATACAATTATATTATTAAAACGCTATTTTTTACAACCAATGACTTTATTGTGACTAATTGTTGAAGCTGAATAGCGTTACAGCAAATAACCGCATCAATGCTACAAAAGAAGCATCCGTTAATAAAGTGATATTTCCGCAAATTAAGAGTCCGTACCATTATCAATGCAACTATAGGATACTCTATATTCAGACAACCCAGTTCGCACGTATGAAAATGAAGTCCCTTTGAACTAGTACTTTAAATTGTTTATCTTAGGTGATAGCTTAAAGAAATACTTAATGAGTCTGTTATAGCAAGATTCCATTCACTAGGCGTTGTCGTGCTAGATGCACTCCCTCTCGTACTTGATATTGAACACTCAAAATCGCGAAAGAATAATCAAGGGAAAGAAGAATCTAGCGGAAATCAAAAAGAATGTAACTCAGGGACAAAGACCAGACATGGAAAACAGACACACACAACACAGAACATAAGATAACCAAAATAATACAAAGTAACAAAAATAAATGAGCAACTCGGACTCTACTAAGAGCAGGTGCACTAGTAGAGTAATCGTCCTCTGCATTTCTAGATTCATCCACCGTGTAGCTCATAAAAGTCAAGTCTAGGGTAGACGAAAGAGGAAAGGAAAACTATGGCACGTTGAACAAATCAGTTTTCATAATAAAGTATACAATCAATTTTAAACTTTGAAATGTTATAAATGGTACAAAACATGTATCATGGCATGTTCGTATTTCTAATAGAAATTGTAGATGCTTATTAATTTCTTATAAAATTGTGTGTTAATATTATTTGAATATTTTAAATCTTTTACGTTGCATGCTGTGTATGTCATGAAAACTACACTGGATACAAACCAAACGACAGATTTATCACTTTCTTTTTTTATATCAGTACAACAAATGTTGTAAAAGAGATATATGACAAAAGTACAAACGGATGAAAGAACCGGATACTTTACATCTTAAATTATGCTGCTTTCCCATTTAAATTGCTATCAAACTTTAAAGTTTACACGTCAATTAGTATATATAATATTTATACCTGTAAACACAAGTGGTGCTCCCCTTTTTTTTAAACGATTTATTGGTGAAACGCATTCATCACAAATGTCAATAAAAAGATGTAGAGACATACTGGAGTTACTGGATAGCGTGCTGAAGTATTTGAAATGCTTTCTAATTATTTGTCAGCAATTACTCGTTCTTACTCAACCGCACACAATGTGAATAAGGATGTTTTCAGTGATGCATTTAACATTTTTCAGTCCATTATATTTTGTAACATAAACCCATTCTATGTATCACTCTAATTAAATGGTCTTCCTGATTTTTATATAATTTAGTACTCACTTTACTGATCTAAAAATATCTGACAAAATTTCTAATACATACAATATAAAGATCAGGCATTAAACATTCTTATACGCTCATCACCTAAACGCACACAACCGTTTGATAATTTCTTTTCACAAATATTGCCTCTGTCAGTACTACTCAAATGAACTGTAGACTCTCTAGACTCTGAGTCAGAAGGTCCATTATATCGTCCAGAGGGTGATCCCTATATCTGGAGTTCCTACACACTGTGACATATTGATCGACTAACTGTCCTGTTTGATATATGACTATTCCGTCGAAACGTTAGGTTTCTGTGTAATTTCAAAATTTCTCTTTTAACCTGAAATGAATGTATTTGATCAAAAAACATGAAAGATATATTTTGTTGACAATAACATTAAAAGGAATATGCAGAGATTCATCAGAAAGATATACAATCTTTCTTTTAGTGGCGGTAAAAAAAAATGAATTGAAACTTTCTGTTAATGGGGATTAAAGAAAAATTGTACCTAAAGACATTTCTTGTCAAACTAAGTATTACAGTTATCCAGCATGAAATATTGGAACAAAAGAACAGTTTCATAGGAAATCATTTATATGTGAACGGTTATGGAATTCTTATTTGAATTTGTGTATTCAATACAAAGTCGAAATGACAGTATAATCCTGAAAGCAATTTTTATCCAATGCAGATATGATAATGCGAATCGATTACGGATTACGTCTGAAATAAGCATAGTTATATACATATATAAATAACCTCTTCATTCATGTAACAAAATAATAATCCAACGGCAAAACCCTAAAAAGTCAACATTTTGACAGTTTTAGCCTTACGAAGTATTGATCTCTGTTTATATTCATATTTTTATCATACGACACATTTTGGCCCTATTATCAGAGTACTTTCTTTTTTGGTATCTTTTTTTTTAGATTTTAACTTTTATGCTAGTTTGATATTGTACAGTGTTAAGCGAACGGATCCACATTTTGACGCACTTTAAAAAGTGTTTGGATCACAAAAGTATACGAAAAATGTATACATTGATTTAAAATACAAAACTATTACTATTAAAACGAATGACATACCTGAAAAGAATTTAAGAGGCTTTCTGTATACATCCATATTACTTCTAGAACAGGCTCTATGCAAGCTGGTATTGCGATAAATGCAATATAGTACAATCCGAATGAAGGACTTAAAATCAGTGTAGATTTGGCAAGTTTTCTGATATAATACGAGAAAACAGTATATAACCTTATCAGAAAATTTGACTTGAGAACAGTTAATATTATTTATGAAAAACAATGTTTTATTTTTTGTCAAAATATTAACTGTTCAAATATTATAGTTTAAATATAATTGACAAACATGAAGAAACAAAGATAGTAAAGTAATGACTTTTTTAAAGACCTTTCAAAATAGAATAAGAAGACCTGGCATATGCAAACCGTAATAAAGTTAAATAATATTACCTGTATCTATGGGAATTTTCTTTGTTAGATGCAGACAACTTTGTATATAATAGTCGAATGATATTCACAAAGAAGAAAAAGTTGATCTGCAAAACCAATATGAATATGAATATGAATTTGAATATGAATGTGAAAATGCATTTGAACATGAATATGAATATGAATATGAATATGAATTTGAATATGAATTTGAATATATCTTGTATATATCACTCAACTAAATAGATTTGATATAACATTTTAAAAATAAACGAGTTAAATACAGACATAGAAGAGCTGTAGAAAAACGCTACAACGCGAATATATGATCAACAAAGGATTAACATACATTTAGAAAAAAAAAATAGGATTAGGATTTCGAAATACGCTTATTATATGACGAACATAAATGTAAGACAAGGTCAATGGATGTCGTGCTGCTGCTTAAGAAGGTTTGTTCGTTTGTTTGTTGGGGTTTAACGTCCGAGCAGCAATATTTCAGCTATATTCAGACGATGAACATGAAATGGATGATAAAATGAACATGAAATGATGATGCAATGAAAAGAGGATAGGACACAAGGATAATAGGGTCGAAAAATTTAGATTGCGACTCGAAAAAGGGTGGGATGGGTAAGGTCGGGTAATTTAGCCTCCTGTGGCGGAGCGCAAAGGTTCCTACTCCTATCAAATACCACAGCAGGGTTGTTTAAAGTGCGAGGAACGTGACATTTTTCCCAACACGATGCACCACTATGGTTTGCGTTCAGGTTTTCTGTATTATAGCCTGACAACCCCAGCATATACCATGCCAGGGGTTTGTAGCCCCCGGCTAGGTTTCTGAGCACTTTTTATTCGCATTCTACGACAAGTTTAGCGCTGCTGCAGGCTTATTCTTTTAACATCCAGACCTGCACGGGGCTGCTTAAGGAGGTAGACCTAGGGTAAGGGACATAATTCATGAAGTTAGTGATATGTTTGTATCATATTCAATTTCACCAAAGGCTAACAAGCTTTCATTTGACGCATAATGAAATCAATCTAAGTTACTTTGATGCTTACATGACATTGATGTAAAATACTGGATACAAATGTTCTAATGATTTGTAAGGGTTGTGTCCCTTACCCTAGGTCTACCTGTTTTACAGTGTACTTCACATCAAGCTGTTCAAGACCAACCTGCATTCCAGTTTGCAATGTAGCTCCATATTGCGTACTCGAGTCATAACAATCTGATAGATTTGTCCACGTCGTGTTGTATAAAGGGTGTACAAACCATTCGCCATTCAAATGGCATACTTTTAAAGCAATTGCTGTGACAACAATTATTCGGTTCATTTTTTATTTTTCATACATTAATATAACTGAATATCATATGTTTAGATTAAAATATATGTTTTTCTATATATGCATTATAAGTGACTGTTAAACCCATATAGTTTGCCCATCTTGGAACACACTTGACGTCAATTTAGAATGTATGAAATAATGAACATGACATGTCAATTTCTGAATCATATGCCGTATCAACTTTTATCACCCTCAGGTCGGTAGTACTTGGATGATTTGGGAGTCGTTGGTTGATATGACATATGATACAGATTGTGCATGTTATATAGAACATAAACATTCGATAAACTTCGTCATTTTGCCACGAAGTCTAATTCTTAGATCGGAGATTCATTTTTGTTTGAAGTAAGAAGTAGATATTCATGTATATTAATACACTTACTGTGTCCGCATATAATATTAAGACATCCTAATCTGACTGGATAATCTAATGTACACATGGACGATGAAATGCATTTCAAGCTCTTGATATAAACCGTGCTTTACATTACCGGACAACGTTAACTGATCGCTGCTTATAACATTTCGAAAATCAAATTACATGTAGCCGAAACTGTGTTTGCCATCACGGACGATATGATACAAATATAAAATGACTAGAGGAACATGTCAAATGTTATTATAAGAGTTTAATTGTTTAATTGTCCATCTCCGTGTCTTTTTACAAGTAACAACTGCCAAATATTTAAGTAAGGTTAAGTTTTATAAACTCACCATTCGGAAGTGATTTTGTCATGTAAGAAGGACACATAATTCCATCGAATACCTGACTACAGTTACTTGTTGGAACTATATGACACATAAATAAATCGAAGGTTATCATAAATGCGTCTGTACTGAGTTATTGGTCGATGACTGCAATATGGACATTTTTATCGGGCATTGCTATTTAAGGGAGTACACAACACCTAAGGGGAACAACTCTGTAAAATAAAGCAGAAACATTTTATTTATGACATTATGATATCAAGTTCAAAGGATCATAGTGATCCAAAGTCTGTTGGTGGAGCTACTGTATTTTCATTGAAATTATTGCCATGAAATATGTGGTTAAAATTTCTTGAAATTTATTTATTTTGCTTCTTTTATTAAAGTAAAAGACTGAATACAATTTCAAGAAATGTAAACCAGCCAAACGGATTAAGAGAATATAGAGAAAAATTTTAGATACCCCCTTAAAGAAAAATAAATCAATGCCTGGATTCACCTGGGTATGTCAAAGAAAAAGACATCCGGGTAAGCTAAGATTTCATATCAAAAGTTAACTTTTCTGACTCTACTTTCGTTATATTAAACTGTAAATACCAAAAGAAGTAGTGTAAAATATTCCTCATCGAAATTACCTTGTGAAACGCCATTGACGTCTTTTACCCAAGTGATTAGTAGGAAAGCATTGTTCCATTATCTTTAATTTGTAGATAAATGTGACTAAAATTGTTTGGCAATAATGCAATATTCAAATTTACTTATATTAGGATTATTAACTATATATTGTTTGTCGTACATGTTAAAATATACTGTATTCACAAGTGATGAAAGAGGACTGAAGTATCCAGACCTCTTTAAGTTGGTTTTTGTTTAAACAATATTCTATTAATGTTTTGTACATCTTCATCATCTTATCATTTAAATTGAAACTAGTAAATAAAAAATAATAATTCGTTGCATAGAAATTTCATATCAAATGGAAGTTTTGAAGTTTTTTTGTTGTTTTTTTTTTACCAAACAAAATATCAAATAATCATACTATGTTGGTGTTTGTTTGAACAAAATAACGAGATGGATATTAAAATTCAAAGAATCAGGATATAAGTTTATCAATAAAGAGACACGGCTATTTCTATTTTAGGCCCATGAGATTTCCTTGATGAAATGCGTGACATTTGAAAAGTCACTACAAACCGTTTTACCACATTTCGTAAATTAAAAGGAATTCGGCATTCTAACTGCTCATTTGCTTTTGTTACTTTGTATGTGTGATTTTGGTTGCTTTGTGTTCTTTGTTGTGTATGTCTGTTTTCCATGTGTGTTTTCCATGTCTGGTCTTTGTCCCTGGATTGCATTCTTTTTCTTTACCGTAGTAGCCTTGGTTCCCTTGATTACTCTCTATAACAAATGCTTTTTTTAAGTGAGGAAAACTGAATCAACACTGGAAAATTCAAGAGTAAGAAATCTCGAAATCTTGCCTATGGGCGTCTGAGATTTCCTTGTCTTGCAATCTCGATAGTATTAGCTTCTTAAATTATACTTACTGTTTGATATTTTTGATATATTGATGGTCTGCTCACATTTCTTTCTTTCAACTTCAATCATTTGTAACTCGTACTGAAATGATTTTTGGACATCTGCAATCTGTTAAAAAGTCAAAGGATTATTTTCTTGACTGAAGGAGATTAATTCGTGCGTTTTTATGAATGTAATTAGATCTTATCTTATCTATTTGAAAACGCTGATCACTTTTCCACCAAGGTAATCATTCTTGTAAAACAAAACCGACACTCAAATGATTTTAAGAGTTGTGTCTCTTACCCTAGGGCCACCTTCCTTACATCGTACGCTAGGTCTACCTCTTTAAAATGGAAAATAAATCATCTTCTATTGATTGTATGTATATTCTGTCAACTCTGAAGTCGTTTTTTCGTTATTGATAAGTTACACACGTTACCTTCAACATACTTTACAGTATGTTTATACATAATTGACAATAAAGCTAAAAATACAAATATAATAACTTATCTCACATTTTCGACAATTCAATGTCGTACGAGATTTAGTAATCTCAATTGTGTAGTAAAGGATCAATGTGAGTGAGGATCAATTATGCTTGATAAATGTTCGAATAAATATTTGATTTGCACACTTTAGATTCTTAATCATAACAATAGTTTAGTGTTCTATTTACCTCATATTGACGACATAATTTGCCAAAACATCCAGTTGCATACAAGAAAAATATAACCAATAACTGTAATGTAAAATTCTGCAAAGATGGTCAGTATAACCCAACCTATATTAACACATTAATGATTGATCTTCCGTTGTATGATCTTTAGAAGCATATATTTTTTTAAAATATGTCACATAAACCATGTAAACTTGTGAATCTCAATCACTTTTATTTGATAGATTTTGTGTCGACTGTTTTGCTAACAACGGACGCTTTCTTTTGAATGTCACTATAGACGTTAGAGTGACTTCTGTTCCTTTAAAGGTCATTTTCTAATGAGAGTTGCTCAGGTCTTGGATGCCTGTAATGAATCAATAAATATATATACTTGCAATTATTTATAAATTAAAATTACTGTATTTAAAAGTAGCTATATTATAAATAATGATGATAAGCAATGCGTGATTTTCTTATCTCATTCAAGGATGACGTCACAATGAGACATTTAAAGACGTCATGATAATACCAAAAAATCGGAAAAGAGGTCCCAATCAAAATCAAATATAATCAAACATCGCTAGGAAATCCCAGACAAGGAAATCTCAGACATGGAAATCTCAGACATGGAAATCTCAGACAGGCTCTGGTAAGATTCCAATGTTCTGTAACTCTACAGAGACACCCTTTGGTGTCTGGGATTTCTCTGTTTTGTTCTTTTAATGGTGTATTCTTAGTATCCTAAAGCTGCGTTAAAGTTCAACTAGTCCCTTCGTATAATATTGCAGCATTTCATTAATTAAACTGTGAAATAACAATTTGGTCTATTAGTTTCAATTAAATACTACTTACAGCTAGGAATTGCTAGACTAGGAAATCTCAGACAGGCTCTGGTAAGAAATACAATGTTCTGTAACTCTACAGAACCCGTGCAGGTCCGGGTGTCAAAAGAATAGGCCTGCAGCAGCGCTAAGCTTGTCGTAAAAGGCGACTAAATAGTGCTCAGAAACCTAGCCGGGGGCTAGGCGCTCTGCCAACAGAGCAACTGGGATGTGTGCCCCAGGTGGTGGAATGGGGTACCCCTGGTATGTTACATGCTGGGGTCGTCAGGCTATAAAACGGAAAACCTGACCGCAAACCTTAGTGGTGCACCGTGTTTGGAAAGATGCTACGTTCCTCGCACGTTAAAGAACCCTGCTGTGGTATTCGATAGGAGTAGGAACCTTTGCACTCCGCCACAGGAGGCTAAATTGCCCGACCTTACCCATCCCCCCCTTTTTCTAGTGGCAACCAAAATTTGTCGACCCTATTATCCTTGTGACCCATCCTTTTTTTATCATTTCATGTTCATTTTATCATCCATTTCATGTTCATTGTCTGAATATAGCTGAAATATTGCTGCTCGGACGTTAAACCCCAACAATCAATCAATCTGTAACTCTACAGAGACACCCTTTGGTGTCTGGGATTTCTCTGTTTTGTTCTTTTAATGGTGTATTATTAGTATCCTAAAGCTGCGTTAAAGTTCAACTAGTCCCTTCGTACAATATTGCAGCATTTAATTAATTAAACTGTGAAATAACAATTTGGTCTATTAGTTTCAATTAAATACTACTTACAGCTGATAAATAGCATGAAGGCTATAAAACGCCCGAATGTTCATAAGACAAAAATTTGTTTATAATTGAGTTATAAAACAATGTATCAAATTAATGTGTCTTTATACTTTAAATCGGAAAAAAAATGTACTAATAGAAGTGTAACAAGGCACAGACATCATGAATTATGATTGGTAATATTTTTTATACAACAAATAGAAGGTACACTATCAATAATAAGAATCGGGCACTTGGTAGGGTACTTTTATGAGGTAAACTTCCTATTATATAGTATATGGGAATGGGGGTAGTGTATGGGGTGGGGAGGTGGAAAAATTATTTTTTAAAGTAAATGATTGACATTATATTTCACCTTTTTTGAGGTGCATGTAAAAGAATCTGAAGACCTTGAGTTTGATTTCAGAGGCTATAAACATCTTTAGGAAAATTGTGCGTCCGTACTCTTAAGACGATCATAAGTATAGGGGAAGTCACATCGAAGTAAAGTTGTACATTTTATTCAAAATAACTAAATAACATTTTAGGCAATATAAAGTTTTGGTTTAAATTATTAGTAAAGATACTGATATTGAGTATTTGGTCCTCAGTTGGTCATATTAGCCTTTTCTGTTGTGTCAAGCCAGTTTATACAGCCTTAGACCAAGATCTAAGCCAGTATCAAAATTACTACGTAGAAATACTATTATGGTGCTTAGAGAGGGTGATAAAAAGTGAGAGATAAACAATAATGATGCTCAGATTCAATATAACTTAAATTTAGAACGAACTGCGAAAAAAAAATTATGATTATTCGAATTAATCTGTTATTATGATGCAAATGAGCTCACAGGTGACCAGGTGACCAGTTCTTAATGTGCCGTAATAGTTGCATTTTAATGATATGAATAATCGTAATTAAAAGGGAAATTGGCCTGTCGCGTAGTATAAACTATATGAATTGCTGAAAATTACCTTCCTTCATTCAATAAGTAAATACTTCGGTTTATGTTAAAAGATAGAATTATTCAAGATAAAAAAAAAGATTAACATGAAACCTCACTAGTCCTTTCAGTAGTAGTAACCATGGCAACTTACACTCGCAATTAAAATACTTTAAATTACAATATGTAACCTATTTTACGTGTAAAATAGTCAAGAATGTAGAGTACAAACGACTACTACGCCTAATTAGAATATTCAAAAATGCTGTTTCCTGATCTAAATTGTTTTGAATCGTGAGGTCAATTTAACGGAAATATGGTTCCATATTTGTCTTCAGCTTGTTGGTTTTTAACGATAAGTATGTGAACTCAGAAATAGTATGACGTCAGTTAATATGTTTGATAATTTTTTACATCAAATATTGGGATCTTTCTTTGTCATTTGAACATTAATTAACTGCCACTGGAATGATCATTTGAATCTTCGTAATGATCACATTGTTTTATTGTTTGATAAAACACCCAGATAGCTTTTACTGTGGGACTTTATAGTACTAATTGAATAAGTTGAATAAATTGATTTTAATAACCTATTATTTCAGCGGCATAGTGGCATAAAGGATATTTATTATTCTTTTATCCAAAAAAAGCATGTATTCCAGTTGATACATGTATTATCGTTATAACTTTAAGAGTTTAATGGAAAAATGTTCAATTTGGGCCAACAAATCTTAATTTAATAAAGCAAAGACGATAATAATGCATAAATACATATATGGAAATAAATACTTTGCACACAAAAACATAAGTATTTAACAATAATAGGTATAAAATGTCAAAGAGTAATCAAGGGAACCAAAGTTCAACCTCACCGGGGGTGAAAATGTCAGCCCAAGGCCATCCATTGGTCTTCAATGAACAAGGAAACCCTCACACCACAGGGCTGGATACGGCCGACCAAAAACAATCATTATACACAAGTACAGTTGCCCCTATATACTAAAAACATATAAATAAACTAAAGGAGAAAACGAAACAAATTGTTAATGACTCCAGTGGGCAACTTTCATTTTCACTTTTATTTCTGAATGCAGATTTGATGTGGCCGTTCCAAGCATAAAGTATTTGGAATTAAAATTGCATGAATCATTTATTGTAAGCCTCTGCCTAGTTTTAAGACAGAGTTGTACTTAACATAACAGGCACAAATTTCAAATCAAGAAGTACACTCAACGTTTTGTTTCTAGGATGAATGATAGTTTACAAAGGAAACCTTGATGGCAGGAAATAAGAATTAGGCAGTGGACTAAACATGCTTAGTTAGAATAAAACCTCTAAAAAATGACAATTTGTACCATCAGATTTTTAAATAAGAAGCCGAGTTTGTCAATTTTTTTTTCAGTTTCAGCGAAATGCACGTAAAAATTCAAGGGTAGATAATTCTGTAAAAAAATAAAAATTCTCTCGCATACACACATATTTTTTGACTAAGGTTGTCAGGCTATTATACGGAAAACCTGACCGCAAACCATAGTGGTGCACCGTGTTGGGAAAGATGCTCGCACGTTAAAAACCCTACTGTGGTACTCTCCCGAAGTAGGAACCATAGGGCTCCACCACAGGACGCTAAATTGCCCGACCCTACCCACCTCTCCCTATTTCAAGTGGCAATCAAAATTTCTCGACCCTATTGTCCTTGTGTCCTATCCCATTTTTTATTTCATCATCATTTCAAGTTCATTTTATCATCCACTTCATGTTCATCGCTATAGCTAAAATACTGCTGATCGGGCGTTAAACCCCAACACACAAACAAACAAACTACATCAAGCTACCTAAAATGTACATTCACTTTGAATACCACACATGATGAAATCGGAAATACATGCCAAGAACAACCAACAGTTCTGACTCAACGCCTTACTATTAAATGTAAAATTCTTGTTTTATGACATGAAACTGACATTGCATTGTAACCTGAAATATGATTCGTGTAACTAGCTGTTCGATGTAAACTTTATTAGGAGCATTGACGTGCAATTATGTAAAGCGATCGTAATGAAAGAAGTATTTGTCATAGTATTGATAATTCGAAAATCTATTTCAGTATTTCAAAATTACAATGTATGTGTTTGAAACAACATGTAAAATTTTAATTTGATATTAAATGTTTTTGAATCTAAATTCGAAACATCAGTCAGAATGGTAGCATGGTTTATCGCTGTCTTTTTACTAATTTTACTTAGATACTCAGTTTTCTGTTTTACTAACAGTTCCGTATGTCACAAAGATGATAGTGAATGTCTTATCCCAGATACTCAAAAATTTGGTGAAATTCTTCATGGAAAATGTGCAAAGACTGCTGCGTTGAGACGCATAATGAATGTTGACTTACTTGATTGTATCACGGAATGCAGACTAACTTCTGGCTGCAAATCTGTAAGTTACAGACAGACGTGGAAAACCTGTGATTTGAATTCTGACACCGATAAAAGTTACCTTTCAGATGAACAAGGATGTCAATTTACTGATGTTTTAACTTGGCCAAAGGTATGCGTCATATGTTTGTTTCGTGTAACTAGCTGTTCTATGTTTATTTGTATTATGATAAATATAAATGGTTGCCTTAAGTTAATTTGTGTTATTTGATTTTAAAGATCTTAGTGCTGAGACAAGAACTTCTCGTTTATTCGTACATATACTCAACAGTGAGATTGATTGATTTATTTATTTGTGTATTTAACGCCCAAGCAGCAATATTTCAGTTTTGTCCGGGTGATGAACATGAAATGGATAATAAAAAGAACATAAATTGATGAAATGAAATTTGAGGTAGGACAAAAGGATATATAATAGGGTCGATGAGTTTCGATTGCCATTGGAAGTTGGGGGAGGTTGGAAGGGGCGAAGCCGAATTTACTTCTTCTATCGAATACCACAACAGAGTTCTTTAACGTGCGAGGAACGTGATATTGTTACCCAACGCAGTACACCACTATGGTTTGGGGTGAGGTTTTTAGTATTATTGCCAAAAAAAACAAACAGCAAGTAAATCGTAGATGATTTGATAGGAAGAATGGATTTGATTAAAGCCACTTAGATTTTCTTTAAATCTTGAAAGATGAAAAAATGGTTAAGAGAAAGAAGATATAATTATTGACAAAAAAAATTACAACAACAAAAAAATTACACATTCCATTGTTTCTGAGAATAAAGAAGTAACCATGTGTCTAGCATTACGATTGATAATATGGTGGACAGTATTTTAGCACACAAACAAGATCTGTATAGTCAGCATTTGCTAGGTAAATGGAAATAAGTGATTTCCTGTCACTTTGTTTTTTCTAGAGTATCACAGGAAACTGCCAAGGTCACACATGTGAAAAAGGTTATAAGTGTGTTTACGACGGAGACAAACAAACTTGTCAACTGTCTTGTAAGTCAATTTTTTTTATTCTCTGAGGCTCTTTTAAACTCAAAATGCTGTATCTTTATCATTTATATAGATGTCTAAGCCTAAAAACAGTATGTTATTACCTACGAGTCTCGAAATTCGTCGTTATAGTAAGGAAGGGAACCATAATTCTAACGAGATTAAAAAAAATGTAATTCAGGGAAAACACTAAAAGGGGAAAAAGACACACACAACAAAGAACAAGAAATAACAAAAATAGCACGTTCAAAGAACAAGAAGTAAATGAGTAACATCGGATAGCACCAAAACCTTGAAGCATGAACCAGGTGCCCCGTTAGGGTAATTCATTATGACATCAATACAGTATTCTTCTCGACGTTAATAACTAAATATGATATAATTCATTTTTTGGCGAAAACACTGTATTTTTATGTCTTGAAATATGATAACTGCCGCTGGTAGTACAGGACATGCTTACCCTACTTGAGCACCTGGTGTTACTCCCTTTTTTTTCTTTTGGTGGGTTAAGTTGTGTTTCCCTTATATTCAGTTTTTATGTAATCTTTATTTTATTTGTTATTTTGTATGAAGATCGTCTTTGCATCATGTGTTCACGTTCATACAAGGTCGTTGAATCTTGACGTATTTAAATCATCTGGTGCTTTGGTATTTTTGTTCCCGAATCTGGTGCTTTGGTATTTTTGTTCCCGAATCTGATGCTTCGGTATTTTTTATCCCGATATCATGATCAAATAAACTCTATGAATGCGTATTTTTGCTTAATCGTTGCAAAAATGACAATAAAGGAAACACCTCCAGCAAAAATTCGTTTTAGGGTTATTTAGTTTAGGAATATTTGAAACGTGCTATACTAACCAACTGACGCAAAACCAGGTTAATTTATACAAAATAACCTATGCTGCAAAAAGAGACCAGAAAAAAGGATGCAAATTACAAATCAAATAAATGACGTGGACCTAAGGTATGGGACATAACTCTTGAAATCAGTGCTATTTTCGTCTCATATTCAATTTCAACAAAGCCTCTGAAGCTACTTTGATGCTTACATGAGATTGATGTCAAATGCTGAATACAAACGTTCCATTGATTTATAAGAGTTGTGTCCCTTACCCTAGGTCAGCCTCCTTAAATCATTTGAAGATATTTTTGTCATTCAATTATTTTATAGACTGTGCTGAGGAACCAGTTGTACACAATGCAGTGTTAGTTGAGACATTTGGGCTTCATAAGAATCTTGGATATAGTTTGAGGTACCGTTGTAATCCTGGAAGAACTATGGAAGGTTATCCATGGGCTTTATGTCAACAGGATGGAACATGGAAGACTTTATTTAGCTGTTGTGAGTGCATTTAATTTATTCTAGTAATAACTAAGATTTGGCAACTAAACTCGAATAAACAAATGATTATTCATATCTTTTTCAATTTGAAATTACTTTGGAAAAAGAAATTGTATGCACACATTTTTAAAAAAAAGTTAAAGCATTTATTTGACTGTATGACATATTTTGTTATATTAAATTATTAGTGTTTAGATTAAAAAACGAAGATTGGGAAGATAAAATAACAGTTTTAAACAAATTACATTACATTCATATATTTCTACTCAATAACTGTTCCAATTGAAAATAAATATAAGCCTTTTTACATCCATAATTCTACAGAATATGCGATGAAACAAAACGCACCTTTCAACCTCGCCTTAATACGTGTAAAATGTAATTCATGGTTGGAAAGCATACACAATTAAATTTTGATATAGCAGCTTTCCATGGAAATATTTGCCGAAATATGTGGAGTATACTTAATTAATTAAGTTTGTTATTTTCGAGTTAATATGTGCTTAAATGTGTTTTAAACGGATGTAATATGTATTTATTCTGATGTATTGTTTTCATACATCTGTAAACCAACACGTGTAAAACGCACAGTACTATTTTTCCTATGAAGGTGACCTACTAATATTTCAGACATTGATCACTGTGCTTCCTCCCCATGTCAACACGGCGGTAAATGTCAAAATGGTGAAGATCTGTATCAATGCAGTTGTAGAACAAAAAACACAGGCTTGAATTGCGAGTTTGGTAATTTTTTCGTCAGTTTTTTTAATTGTGAAAATTATTCTGAATTATTTGCGAAATATCACTCATTTTTTATACACTTCACATAAGTGAATTTGTCAATAACATTCAGTTAATCTAAGTTCTCATTTTTTACCAGTATTGAACATCTGAAAGATCATATTGGGTTAATTTAGCGGTTTTAACAAATGTTTTTATGTCAAAAAGTACAGAAATACAACTGACCAACATACTTGTAAAGAAAGTTATACTATACATTCCCAAATGATTTAGCATTAAAACAATAAACTACATTGTTTCAATTTTAAAGCAAACTCTGAATCTTCAGACCTAAAATATACTTCTCATTTTTTTAATAACCTTTGCATTCGTACATGTTTAAATGCCTCACAATCAATTCACTTGAACGAGGCAGGTGGTATTAAAATATAGGGAGGATTGTTCACTCAGTATGATATGATTCTAAATCTTTGATATAGGGAATAAAGATTTATGTAGTAAAATACTTCTCAACTACTTTTGTAATATACGATTTGTTTTAGATTGTCTTTAAGTCTATATTACAATCTAATTCACATATACACTTTTTTATTCAGGGCTTGTATCAAAAAACAAGCCTGCATTTCAGAGCACTACATCCGGTAGCTCTACGATTGATCGTGTTGCATCAAACGGTGTAGATGGCAACTTACAAACTATGTTTCACACACAACACGAACATAATCCCAAATGGTGGGTTGATCTCCAAAAACCGATTGTCGTCGACAGAGTTGAGTTAAAAAACAGAAATACAAATGGTGGGTAAAGCGTTGTTATGTTACTATTTGTTCTTTGACAAATTCAATTTCAATACTAAATATAATTTAGGAGGGCTATATCAATTTTGTCCTTGAAAGAGTAATCAAGGCAACCAATATTCGAGCAGCAATAAAAAAAGAATATAATCCAAATACAAAGACTAGACAGAAAAAACAGACACAAATGTAACTATTTAAAAGAGCAATCAAGGAACCAAGATTTATGAAGAAATCATAAGAATGTAATCCAGGACAACGACCAGACATGGAAAACAGACATACACAACATTGAACATAAAATAATACATAAAAGTAACAAAAGTAATTGAGCAACTTGGACTCTACTAACAGTGCAGGTCCGGGTGTCAAAAGAATAGTCTTGCAGCAGCGCTGAGCTTGTCGTAAAAGGCGACTAAATAGAGCCCACAGAGCAACTGGGATGTGGGCCCCAGGTGGTGGAATCGGGTACCCCTGGCGTGTTACATGCTGGGGTTGTCAGGCTATAATACGGAAAACCTGACCGCAAACCATAGTGGTGCACCGTGTTGGGAAAGATGCCACGTTCCTCGCACGTTAAAGAACCCTACTGTGGTATTCTCCCGGAGTAGGAACCATAGGGCTCCGCCACAGGAGGCTAAATTGCCCGACCCTACCCACCTCTCCCTATTTCCAGTGGCAATCAAAATTAGTCGACCCCATTGTCCTTGTGGCCCATCCCTTTTTCATTTCATCATCATTTCATGTTCATTTTATCATCGATTTCATGTTCATCGTCTGAATATAGCTGAAATATTGCTGCCTGGACGTTAAACCCCAACAAACAAACAAAACAAAACGGACTCTACCAAAACTCGGAGCATGGAACAGGTGCACCGAATCTGTTTTCAAAGATTTCTCAATTTATGCAAATGTCTTTGAATGAAGATAAATTTGGTAGAGTCAATCTAAAAAGAATCATATGAATAATATGCGCTCTATAACAGTGTACTTACTTTTTTCAGAAGTAATGATTCAGTCAAAACCTTTGTGTGAAAACATACGCACTTTTCGTTTATCCGCCAAAAGGTTCATAAACACAGCCTCTCAAAACAAATATTGAAAACGTACACATGTGAGAATTTTCAAAATGGTTGTTGGTGATTCAAACAGATAAATTACACTGCAAGTTCTTTATTTGTTTACCCGCCCAAAATGCGAAAAGTCAGCCTGTCAAATCAATTATTGAAACGGTACCTATGTGATAATTTATATAAAAAAAAGGGTCAAACCGATAAATTATATTGCAAGTACAGTATTTTTTAAAATTTTTTAGTATGCGGACACTTTAATTTCCGTAGACAGATAACACATCTGTTTGCAATGTTTCCTTGACATCACATTAAGTTATTTCCATTAAATATTATATATAAATTTTACTAAATTTTTAGGTCAACGATTACAGAATGCCACCGTGTATGTAGGAATTAGCTTGATTGCAGACATGGTATATTGTGGGTATTTTCCTGGACCTGGTTGGAATAATGAGGACATTACTATTAGCTGCCCAAACAATCTTACAGGACAAATTGTTTTAATATCAATGATTAACAATAACGAACCTCTTCATCTTATGGAAGTTGAAGTTTACACACCGGAGAGACAATAATACTGAAATATTGACAAATTCTTTTGTTGTTTTATTCTGTGATTTTGCGTGGAAACACTGTTTTTAATCAAGGAAACATAATTTTATTTATGTTGATATTCTCTATGCTCAAATTCTCTATACATCTTTGAAATAAATACTATCATAATATTTCAATATCAGAAACTACTGTGTATTTTTAATCCACTTTCAGGACATTAAATACCAGAATTCAACCTACTGGGCATTCACAAAAATGTGCAAGATGAAATTAAGATTTCTGAGAATTTTGGCTTAAAGGATACAATATACCTAACATAATCAAGTAATGCTCTGTCTAAGAATCAGGCAAAATGTGTATAACTTTCGGCACATAAAGAAAAAAAAACAGAAATGGTATCGTATGCCAACAAATATTTTCCACTAAATGTCCAACAAGTTCAAATGGTTGATCTTTAGATCTAAACGAATTTCTTTATAAAGTGATGAAAAGCAAACAAAAACAAACAAAGATTTTAACAGCCTCTTATATTCATTAGTATCAATTCTCTCTATTTAATGTACCAAGAAATATTGCAATAATGCTTGTCATACTTAATTTTAATTTTTTATACAACTAATTAATCAGTCGAAATTATTGGGTTTTTGTTTTTTTGATTTTTTTGTTTTTTGTTTTTTGTTTTTTGTTTTTGTTGTTGTTGTTTTTTTCTTCGTTTTGTTTTTGTTTTGTTTTTGTTTTTGTTTTTTTTTTTTTTGTTGGTTTGTATTTTTTTCTAAACCTGACAGCTACAAAACTGTCAGATTATTCCGAATCGGAAGTATGTTTGGTCATTTTTGCGTTCCTCGTCGTTCTTTTTTTCAAAATTCAGTGATGACAGTATTGTGTTATGATTGTTGGGATGAAAAATTTTGTTAAATTTGACAATTTGTACAAAATGATAAAACATTAAATGTAATTTTGCTTCCTTCCATGTTTACCCTTCTGGAGCACCTGGTAACACTCTCGGATTTTTAAATGTATTGTATATGGCAAGTGCTGTAGATTTCGATGTGTACTGGCTTGTTTTTATTTATTTTCTTTTCGTATTTTATTCTACATTGTGTATGATTGACAAGTTGACGGTCTTGGTTTTGTTTTGGTATAATGATGCCTCTACATTGTCCTGTTTTAATGCTTCATTTTGTTTTCGATTTTTGCGATAGCTTATGTCTTTATTGTCCTAACACTTAAGTTTAACCTTTGTCTGCCTATCCGTCAAATAGTTTTCTTTCAATATACCCGTCACAGCTACTAGATATTTCGATAAATGCTTTATATAGAAGTGCCATATTGTAGTAAATTAGAAGTTCTAATTATATGTAAAGTTGCTCATTTTAAATGTATAAAAGCTGAAATGAGACGTTCAATTGTGGCCGTTTGATATATATCGCTAAATACAACACAACGTCAAAGCGTAACTACGTAACTCTCAATTTAACTTCCATCGTTTAAAAATTTAAATTATCAGACAGTATGTCAAGATTAAGGTTGTGTGCCCCAGGTGGTGGAATGGGATACGCCTGGGGTGTTACATGCTGGGGTTGTCAGGCTATAATACGGAAAACCTGACCGCATACCATACTGGTATTAATTTACCATATGCATTACATATCATTACATATTTACAACAAAATGTTTTGGCTTTTTTATGCTGGGGGGTGCCAATTATATTTACAACAAAATGTATTTTCTTTTTTTATGGGGGGGGGGGTTGCCATTTGATATGTAATTGAAAACAATCGATATTTAAGTTCGCTTTGTCATAGATATTAGAAAACTAGAAAGACCCGTTTAAACATGGTTGCATCGATTACATTTTATAAATGCTTCATGAATACAGTCCGAAACTTCTTTCTTCCTTACAACCAACACAAAACTGAAACCTGACCATGTTGCATAACTAGAGTGTTTTAGAATACAGAATTCAAGAAGCATTGAGTTTATATCCAACAGCAATCAAAGTCGCTTACAACGCATGTTTCATCACATAAAGCCAAAAAGCGACAATCCAACCATTTGGATTTAATAAAAATTACGACATTCGGATGGGCGAGCACGGTGATTCAAAAAATCATCCACAAACTGTTGTTTACTCTGTACCAAGTTTGCATAATTTTTATAACTACCTTTTAAAAAAGATATTCATTTTACGTTTCATGTAAGTTAAGTATGAAGAAATTTATTTCGCAAATCACATTAAATGCAACCCTTTGAATGAATCGATATAGTTATCGCATTTGAGAAGAATAATCAAGGGAACAGAGGTTATAGCGGTAATCAAAAGAATGTACAGTACCTGAACCGATCCGTGCAATAGAAATTGCGATTGGTCATCGATCACCAATCAGTTTCCTGTCGGTCATTGGTCCGTCAAACAGATCCTTTAAACTGCTGATCGCATCACGTGACCACAGCGCGGTCAATGTATTTTACGGTTTTCGTTGTTTTCTTTGTAAAATTTACACATATTTACACATATTTACATAATGTAATAGATTTAAACATCAAGTTATACTATTATTTTACATTTCTTTTATTTTGAACAGATCTTACGTCATTTTACATAACAAAACTGTGATCAGATCGACCACCGGTCATCGATCCGTCAAATCGTTGCGCGAATCGGTTAATAGACTGTAATTCAAGCACAAAGACCAGACATGGAAAACCGACATACACAACAAAGAACATGAAATAACTAAAACTATACATACAAAGTAACAAAAGCAAATGAGCAACTCGGACTCCACTAAAACCTGGGAGCATGGACCAGGTGCACCGGTAGTGTAAGCGGTAAAAAGCACATGTAAATTTTACAGGTACATTTAATGTTTTACCACATATTGCACTTCACTTCGAAGACACGAAGTCCATTTATACCCATTTTAAGGATACTAGATTAGTTGGTTTACTTAATTCACCGAATATCTGTGGAAACTAAAAAAAAATCAAAGCAAAATGGGGATTAATTTTACAAAAATTCATATGTCATTGGCTTTTTCATGGGATAACAAAACCGAACTTTAATTTTATGATTGGTAGTGTTGGATCTCTATAAGATTCCCTTTCCATCAATTACTATGCTATATGGTTCTGATATATCCTTCTCAACCACATGTAAAGTGGTGGGTCTCTATCAAATTAATTTCCTATCGATTACCATGCTTACACTATTCACATTTTAATTCATCATAAGTTTTACTTTTTTTCCTTCACAAAAGTGTGGTTTTCAATGTATGAAATATAAACGATCACAATGTATTTGTTTGAGTACAAGCAAGATAAATACCAATAACAGCAACTTTTAGGTCTTCTAAAAGGATATAGGAGGGAAATTTTAGTTTCTCCGTTACCAAATTAAAAATGGATTAGAATTAGTCAAATATCCAAATAGTTTTTGATGCTGCCGATGAAATTTGATTCCAATTTTTTTTGCTTCTTGCATGACTATTCAATGTAAATAACATCTATTTTTAAGTGGAACGTGCTTCATGAATAACGAAAAGTTGAAATGTAAATAATTATTTATAGTGGGTTTCTATAATCAATGAAGCATTATTAGCATTCATGATCAGTTTTTGTAAAATATTAAGACGTTTCTCACGTCTGATCTACTTATTATAGTCATGATATGATTATCAGCAAAATGCGTTTATGTATTGCACTTGAGTGTTAGAATATAAATGTTTGTTGAACTCCTTGATGGAAAACAAGCAGTTACTACTGCATTAAGACGTATACTCAATGTTGATCTACTGGATTGTGTCAAGGAATGCAAAGAAACTACGGACTGCAAATCCGTAAGTCACCGGTTTGCGTAAAAAACGTGTGACTTGAATACAGTTTCTAATAAAAATGACCTTTCAGATGAACAAGGATGCCTATTTACTGATGTAGCAATATGTCCAAAGGTATGTTGCATATAACAACAACTTTTTGTATCATTATTTGAATGCTCCAGATAAGGATAATTCAAAATGTGATTCATGGCATGGGAGTCTGCATTTTTCTATGTTTGATATTCTGTTTGATATGTTATAGTAAACAGAAAGTAACGTGTTTATTATGACACGGGTGGAATAAGGTCAGAAATAGTTGTAATTTATTTCATAATGAGAATCATATGAGTGTCAAGTATTTTATGACATGGAAACCCAGTGTAATAAGACTAGCTTAACAAAGTTTGAGTCTAAATATTAATAATTGATTCATATCTAAAATATCTTTAAAGTATTATGAACTAAAGGTGAAGTTAAAATTACACACGTAGACATAGACTTTGTAATTAATTTAGAAAATATTTAGTAGACAACTGCGTCTACTGAATGTAGAATGCACTGCTAAAGATGTCTATTCTTCAAATAGCTAAAAAAAAAGAACTAGCAAATATCTTGTACGAAATGACAAAAATCCTCTCACCTACTTTATAATTTTTTTATAGGTTAGATGAAGTTTAAGTTTAAGTTTACTTAGCCTCAGTGAATTCGATTCTAATTTTATAATGATTCACTTTAAATTTAAAATTAGGGTTATATGATTATCAAATACCCAAAACTCGTAAATCAAGAGAAAAAATGCAAAAGTGCATCTTGCATAGTTTTTACCATAAATCTGCTGATCAATGTTTCTTCTTCAATAAAACGACAGTGATAAGTGCCTATTCCATGTGTTTTGCACTGTTGTCTTCTCGTTGAATAAGCCTTGCTCTTTGTTCTGTTCAATATTTATGCTGTCATTTTTTAAGTTCTGTAACTAGGAAAAAAAATAACCTGTGCCACCTAGCATCTTTTCTTTACATTTGTCAATTCTGTTTCATGTTATTTCAATTCTTCATTTAATTTCATTTTCCTGATTTTTTATTACATTTTGTTCATTTGTCTACCCCGGATTTGACTTTATATCATCAATTCGGCGGTCGTTTTTTTTTTTAGAAAAGCAGAGGACGGTAATCCTATCGGTTCACCTGGCCTGGTCGAAGCTCCCAGTGTTTAATGTTTTGCTCGTTTACTTTGTTTTACTTTGTAAATACTATTTTGGTTATTTAATGTTCTTTGTTGTGTGTGTCTTTTTTTCAATGTCTGGTCTTTGTCCCTGTATTACATTCTTTTGATTTTGGTTCCCTCGATTACTGTTACAAAAGAAAAAGCAAAGAAACATAAAATGTTCATAAAAATATTAATAATATAACTATCTTTACTCATATTGGTTGTTCCGTGTTCTGTGATTTGTGTGTCTGTTTTTCATGACCGGTCTTTGTCCCTGTATTTCTTTGATTCTCATTAGAATCTTGTTTCCCTTGATTTATTCGATGATGCTGTCTGTAGTAGATTTATAATGTTGTGTGTTCTGTTTAACACCCAATGAAATCAAATTTAAGTCATATTAAATGAATTAATTATTTTATATTTGAAGGAATTTATGAAGGACTTATAATAATTGTCTTTCTTAAATTTAAATATTTTCAGAGTTTGGCTGGACTTTGTGAAAGGCATGATTGTAGAGAAGGCTACAAATGTATTGTATCAGACCTCCGACCACAATATGAGCTCTCATGTAAGCTCTGCCTTGTAATTTTTTGGGTTTGTTTTTTTTTTATTTTAAATCAATTCTTACAGTATGTCAATATTAAGCCCCTTACTGGATAGTACAAACGCACGCCGAACGGATAACTTTTTTCCAATCCGTTCTTATCCGTAAGACTTCAGTCCATATCCATTTCATGTCCATTAAGCGTCATGTATATCCGTTGACGTCCGTTTTGTCCGATTGCAAATTTTGAGCTATTTCAAAACTTTGAATAACGGATGAAGTTTCGTAAAACGTCTGGTAGGCGTCCGTTTCTACGGTACTTGCCCATTCCGTTTCCATTTAGTATTCGTAACTTGTCCGGTATTCATCTATTGGAGGTAAGGTAGACCAAATTTACAAACTGACTTTTACCAGACGTATAACGGTTAAAACGGATGATGAACGGATGTGAAACGGACATGAATGAACATGAAAACATACCTTATCAATACCAGTGAAAATTTTGCGTCAGAAATGTTTGTTGTTTGTTGGGGTGTAACGTCCGAGCAGCAATATTTCAGCTATATTCAGACGATGAACATGAAATTGATGATAAAATGAACATGAAATGATGATGAAATGAAAAAGGGATAGGACACAAGGACAATGGGGTCGACAAATTTTGATTGCCACTGGAAATAGGGAGAGGTGGGTAGGGTCGGGCAATTTAGCCTCCTGTGGCGGAGCCCAATGGTTCCTACTCCGGGAGAAAACCACAGCAGGGTTCTTTAATATTATAAAATCCTGCTTTATTTATATTATTAAATATCACACATTTTGTAATATTACAAATTAAATTTATAATATTAGAAAATAAGTTTGTAATATTAAAAATCACTTTCCAATATTGCAAAGTCAGTCACATTTTTAATATTATAAAATGATTTTCTAAAATTAAAATATTGTAATTGAATACAACAAATCCATTTTTAAATATTAGAAATTCAATTGAATTTTTAATATCACAAAATCATTTTTAATGATAAAAAAAATCATTTTTAATGATAAAAAATCATTTTTAATATTAGAAAATACTCATTTTTGTCCACTTTGGCTTGCCATACGTTTGGTTGTTGATATAAAGACAAGGTACTGTCAACTTTACAGATTTTACTCATTTACTGACTTTTTTTTAAAAAGCAGAAAAAATGGCACGGGCAAGTTAAGCTGCACGTCTATATAATTTTCCATAATTTTGAGAAATATCAAAGCTTAAGTCAGTTATTAACGGCCTGTTACAGCTTAATGTATGGCGTATTCATAGAGTTCCTTTGATATACAAATGTAAAACAGGTATATGAAATACAAGTAAAACGTAATATAACAGTTGACAGAGGAAATCTTCCCTTAGATGGACTTTAACATTGATTACAATCCAAGATCTTTCATAAACTTTAGTATAGTAATAAATCAAATTAACTCCAAAACTTTTATTTTTTGTAAAAAAAAATATACTACCGAAAAAAGACTCTTATTTTACTCATCCCACACGTTGAGTCGGCTCTTTATTGTGCTAGCTCACAGAAGCAACAACCAGCAAATAGGCATACCATCCCACTCGTAGTCACATTTCTGACTCCATGCCAATCAGTTGTCGGTATATCCCCTTACATACCATGTGGTTTACAGGGAAGCCATAACTACACTTTATAAAGGCAATGGCCCCGTGCAGATTCCGGTGTCAAAATAATAGGCTATGCTTCTCGTAAAACCCCAACAATCAATCAATCAATCATATAAAGACACTGTAAACATTTATATGTGTATGTTTTACACCACATATCAGGATACAATTTGAGATAACTTTAAGTTTATGTTCGTAACGGCACTACAGTTGAACCCATGACATTATGTGGCTATTTCTTGGGCCCGAGTACCGATGGCCAGGTGATAATCATCTCATGCGAGAATCAACCAACAGGGCACATAATTCTTTTGAGCCGCGGGACCCCTGCACAGTGTATTCCATCATGTTGAAGTTGAGGTACGCATTGTAAATATCTGAACATCATTATCCATGTCTATCCCCGTATGACGCTGCTGAACTGTTCTTATTGTTGTTGATTTTGTTGTGTGTTTGTGAAAATAGTGTAGAGAATGCAGAATAATGTGTATGTCATGTAACAACAATAAAATTAATTCAACGACCAAAATGAGCTGTGCTCTATTTGAAAACTGAGCGTGGTATAGGATGCGTATATTAAGGGGAAAAATAAAAAAAAAAATTCTACGGTTGTAAAAAAAGTTCCAGATTATGTTTAGAGTGGCTATACTCTTTTTTGTTGTAAATTATGCTTACATACTTGTTCGTTACACTAATAATATTTACTATCGGATATGTCAATGATGAAGTGATGTTCGATTTTTATGAGTGTATTCAAGTCATTTACAGATTAATAACTGGTTTGAAATATTCACCAATATGCATCAATTATTCCTTTTTGATCATCATTGTTTACAACAGTTCAAAACCGTGGAGGTATGAAGACATGGGATAAAATATTAATGACTTCCTATCAGTTTCAGACAAACAGGTTTTTCCTTAATTTTTAGTTGAGGTGTGCATATAAAAAAGATGCGGCTAATCTGGTACAGTTATCTGTGTCAGATTATTCTTGCCACCAGCCTGTAACACTACGCTTGAGATGCACACCTAACAGAATCTTGCGTATAACATTAGGTACAAAATAAAAGTGAATAGTTTATAAGAAGTGGCTGGATCATTTATATGTTAAAGTTAAATTTCATTGAAACGACGGTAATTCTAAATATCATAAAGTAATAAATAAGCGAATAGTATCCACACCTAAGAAGGAAGTAAATACAATCATAAGGTGACAAAACGAAAAAAAGGTAGGTCCAAGTGAATGATAATACAGCATTGGTCAGGACCTACGTGTAATATCACTAGCTGTGTGTACGGTTAACACAGCGCCGTGTCCATTACCTGATGTCTTGACCATAATTTGGGATTATGGTGACTCTGAAATGTCCTGTTTTTATTGTTCGTTTTTTTTTATTTATTTATTGTGTGTGCTGTTTTGTTTTGTTTTTTTTTTGTTTTTTGTTTTGTTTAGTTTTTTGTTTTTTTTTGTTTTTTTTTGTTTTGCTTTTTTTAAAAAAAAATTAAGTATTGCTTTTCAAAGGTGACGATTGCTTCTGTCTCTGTTATTCTGTTTCTATAGTGTTACATTCGGAGCTGGGTATACTGTTTTACTTTTGTCCATTTGTTATTTACAGAATTACATGAAATTACCTGTCCCAACCACTTCACATGACGACAAATACCTCATATATAGGATTTATCGTCATAAATCTGGAAGCGGTAATATGACCTGCAGACAAGTTTGACTGCGTTTCTACAAATATGCTGAATTGCAATGACAGTGAATTATGCAATAGTTGAATCTGACAGCATTGAGTTTTTTAATGACTGGTTTTGTTTTGACAAAAGAAAGATATATACGAACCGAATCATGCGTTGTTGCTTGAATAAATAATAACTCAAATTACAGTTTATTTTTAGTCTTTTAAATTATTCAAGCCTACTCCCATGACGGAACTATATGACAAGGTTAAGTCTTAGCAACAAAACTAAGACAATTGCGTAGATCTCCAGGATAGAATTAATTGACCTCAGAACAACTATTACGACATTGTTTTGTTGCCCACAGAAACAAGACGACGGTCGTTACTATGTTCTGATTAACCGATGTGCAGTATCAGTTTCCAATGTTGCCACCTGCCTCCATCTATTGTAGATTTTCCCATCTCCGACCAGAACATCAGCAAGCCATAATGCTGGTGTCAATCAAATAGTAGAACCTACTAACCCTACATAAATTTATATCAAATTTGTCTTAAACATTACCATTTAAACCATGTTATTTTTCAGGGTATACTGATTTTTCAATGTGTATTCAATGGTGAATTATGAAAAACCAATTGTTGAAACCGGATAGACCAATCGTAACTACATTAAATTGGTACCATTTTATTAGATGACCAAAATTTCACCAATATGTCTGACCTACATCATCCCCTACTTCAAATAATTTAAATTAACTTTTGTCGATGTCTGAAATCGGAAATAGAGAACAAATTATAGATTGGACCCAATGCATTACTATATAAAGTAAAAAAAAACATCTATTCACAAATAAAACGTCCTTTGTTATTACATGAAAGATGATTCATGTTGCAAGCGTTACTTTTCACAATTGCATAAATTTCATTACTGTTTAGTTTTCTGAAATATTTACAGATTTACTGGTTAAAGTAATGATTATTGGCAATACAATCTACTGTGTTGTTGTTAAACATTTCATTGTTAATCTTAAAAGCCTTGTATAACATCAAAAATTGATTTTAAGTGTTTTGGAATCTGGATTTAGACGTTCGACACACGTCAGTATGACAGCATGGTCGTTCATCGCTGTCTTTCTAATAAATGAACTAAGTTATTCTGTTTTCTGTTTTGACAAGAGCTCTGTCTGTCACAAAGATGATAGGGAATGTCTCAACGCAGATACTAAAACCTTAGGTGATCTAAGTCATGGAAAATGTGCAAAAAACTGTGTTGAAACACCTTATTAATGTTGATCTACTGGATTGTGTCAAGGAATGCAAAGTAACTACGAACTGCAAATCTGTTAGTTACCGACATGTTTGTTCGTTTGTTTGTTGGGGTTTAACGTCCGAGCAGCAATATTTCAGCTATATTCAGACGATGAACATGAAATTGAGAATAAAATGAACATGAAAATAAGATGAAATGAAAAAGGGATGGGACACAAGGACAATGGGGTCGACAAATTTTGATTGCCACTGGAAATAGGGAGAGGTGGGTAGGGTCGGGCAATTTAGCCTCCTGTGGCGGAGCCTTATGGTTCCTACTCCAGGAGAAAACCACAGTAGGGTTCTTTCACGTGCGAGGAACATGACATCTTTCCCAACACGGTGCACCACTATGGTTTGCGGTCAGTTTTTCCGTATTATAGCCTGACAACCCCAGCATGTAACAAGCCAGGGGTACCCCATTCAACCACCTGAGGCATACAGTTACTCTGTGGACAGAGCGCCCTAGCCCCCGGCTAAGGTTCTGAGCACTATTTAGTCGCCTTTTACGACAAGCTTAGCGCTGCTGCAGGCCTATTCTTTTAACACCCGGACCTGCACGGGTGAGTTACCAACATGAGTGGAAAATGTGTGACTTGGATACGGATGCCGATCGAAAAGACCTGTCAGATGAACAAGGATGCTTAGTTACAGATGTATCAACGTGGCACAAGGTTTGCGTTATATAATATAACATCAACGTTGTATACTATTATTACTGTTGTTGTTTGAGGGGATTGATTGACTTTATTTTGTTTCTAACCAAAGACCACCTATGGTAACAATTTATACTATTACTGATTATTGTATTTTATTGTTTTCACTGTAATGATACAATGTATATACGGTCTTCGATAGTTTGTTCGTTGTGACTAATATGATAAATAGAAAATGTTCGATAGTTTATTTGTTGTGAATGATATGATAGATACAAAGTATTCATGAACCACTGTGAAAGATAAAATAAGGGAATCTTCTGATGGAACGTGTATTCATACGCTGATAAGCCTTTATTACACAAATCTACACCGGGACTTTTATGGCCACTGTGCAATAACACTTAGTTTAAGTAATAATTTCACTTTGAAATGCCTGTTCTAAGTAAAGAACATGGTGGCGATTTTAATTTGTTTTTCGTTTTATTTTTTCACCTTACCTGTCAATCTATTTATCATTATGTTCCTACGGTTTGTGACTATGACAGAAAATATGACGGATCGGTCGCGGGATTGTATCCCGCTTGATCAGATATAAAGTAGTAAATACTGTAGTTTTGGATATTTGATAAAATCTAAAATGTCTGCCCCGTTTCAAAATAATTGTTGAAATGTTATCGCACACCATGCGCGGGACATCTTTTTTGTAGAGAGTTTTTGTTTTCATACATTTGTTTTTTGTACTGTCACAAGATTGATTTTTATTCATTCATTTTTTTCTACTAATATTTGTCCCTTTTTCAGAATATTGCAGGAAACTGCTTAGGTTACACATGTGAAAAGTGTTATAAGTGTGTCTACGACGGAGATAAACCAACTTGTGAAATCTCTTGTAAGTCTTTTTTTTTTTATTTTGAATATAATTAAAATATTTAGTGCTTTCAATTTTATAATACGTTGGAATCTTTCATTTTTCTATCAACTTCATAGTCTGTACCATGAGAACCCCGGACTTGATTATTTATGAGCAAATCGACGGATGTTTCGAAAAAAGCAAAGGACGTTTCCCCTGGTCCATATTACCACTTTTAGTGGAGTCCTAGTTGCTCATTTGCTTTTGTTTCTTTGTTGTGTCTGTTTTCCCTGTCTGGTCTTTGTCTTTTTATTTCTGCTGGAACCTTGGTTCCTTGATTACTCTGTTATAAGTATAAATCGTTGGTCGCATCACGTAACCACAAAGCGGTCACTGTACTTTACTGTTTTCATTGTTTTCTTTGTCAATTTTACACATATTTACATAATGTAATAGATTTAAACATCAATTTATACTTTTATTTTACATTTCTTTTATTTCAAACAGATCTTACGTGATTTTACATAATGGAACTGCAATCAAGTCAGTCATCGGTCTTCGATCCGTCAGCGATCAATCAGTCAACGGTCATCGATCTGTCAAATCGTTGCGCGGATCAGTTCAAGGACTGTATTTTTCTCAATGAATTGTGGTAGCAATGAAAATGAGAGAAAATCCTCCATTTTCATTTCATTTGTTAAATATTTTTAGTTTTACCCATTTTAGACTGTGTTGGGGAACCAGTTGTAAACAATGCAGATTTGGTTGAGACATTTGGACTTCATAGGAATCTTGGATCTAGCTTGAGGTACCGCTGTAAGCCTGGACGAACTATGAAAGGTTATCCCTGGGCTTTGTGTCAATAGATTGGAAAATGGAAGACTTTATTCAACTATTGTGAGTACATGTAGTTTAATCTTGCAAAGTCCCAGTTTCGGCAATTATATTCGAAAAAGCCTAACATACTAAACACAAAAGTTTTATCGAAATATCCAATTTTGAATACCTCGAAAAACTATATAGAAATTCAAATAAAATATTAAGATTATTACCGGATGTTTCTCAAAGGAACATGGCAAACTTCGTTCAGTAGTTGTACATGTGGGCAAATGTTTAGTTACCTTAAAGAAAACTAATTACTCCAACGTCGTTTTATTTATTCAAATGATGAAAGTAAGAGTGTGATTAAATCTCAACACAACCCGCTTACAATTCAACATTCAAAACCCTTTCAGAAGTTTAAGGAAACCAAGTATTCAGTGATTCTTCATTCACTACATTACTATATTGCGCTAGAAAATGTAATAAACCCACATTTTGAACATTGAAGATGAATTTATATCAGTTTAATTTCCATTGGGTCTCGACGAAGCGAACAATTTACATGTTAATAAATATATATCTTAGGGATTGTTTCCGGGAACAAGCCTGCATTTCAGAGCTCTACCTATGCCCAATGCCAAAGCTGTAATGCCAATGCATCATTAGGAGTAGATGGCAACATTGCAAGTATATTTCACACAAAAAAGGAAATAAAACCAAGATGGTGGGTTGATCTCCAAACAGATTACATCATTGAAAGAGTTGTTTTGAGAAACAGAGCTGATTGTTTTGGTGAGTGTATAAGAAATGTATATGGTAGTGAGTACATACAATTGATTGCAATACATATGTATAGATAGATGTGATCGTGCAGATGAGTACCCTCAAATCTTGGTGTCCCCAATTTTTTGTTTAACGAATTTCCCTTTGCTTGTACTATCACATGAACGAGCGTTGAATCGGGGAATTTTTATCCTTTATTTTGCATATTATGCTTTCAAAATCAGAACCAATTATATTTTGATTGACTGACTAGCACTTTTTGTTTGTGGTTTATTGGAGCGTGCTATTTTTGCTATGTTCAATTGTGTGTTCAACTGATTAAAGATGACCATCAGAAAACTTTATTTTAAGAGATTTTAAAATAAATACGCCGAATTTTGAAAACATTACACTAATCAGCTTCAATTGAATAAGGTCTTATAATTTGATAACTATTGTCCTGGGTTCACGTCCACATATCAAATTATTGATGCCATCCTATCTAGTGAATCTTATGTTAAAATAGACTACATGAATTTTTTTTTTGTTAATGCCACTCTGTTTTACATTTTCAAGTCAATGTGTTTAAGTCTATCTTTTACAAAAATGTGGGAGAATTATGCATTGTTTTTTGTTTTCAATAATTAAGGTTTGCTTTAAAAATAAATGTTATTCAAATTCTTAGATACTTTAAGTTTTACAAGATTTATTTATATGCCAATCATGCTCTATATTCTGCTTACAATCATTTTGTCAAAAGAGTTTTTTGAAGGTTTTACCTGACACTGACAATGGTTGAATGATTGACTGATTATGGTCGAACGTCGTGTGGCAGCTATCAAATGTAGTAACGAACGGGAACAATTGGCCAATCGCTCAGACCATGCATTGTACTAATTCTACACGCTGAGTCGTCTCTTTGTTATGCTAGCTCACAGAAGCAATAGCAAACAGGTGGGCATGCCATCCGACTAGGATTCATTATTCTGACTCTGTGCCAATCAGTTGTCACAATATCCCGCGTGATTTACAGAGAAGCGTTACATACCGCGTGATTTACAGAGAAGCGATGTCTACAATTTATAAAGACACTATAAACACGTGTATATGTATGTTTTACACTACGTTTCAGGAAATCGTTTGAAAGGTCATTCTGTTTATGTTGGTAACGACACTACTATTGAAACCATGACATTATGTGGCTATTTCTCAGGCCCTGGTACCGATGGCCAGGTGATAACAATCTTTTGCGAGAATCAAACAACAGGACACATCGTTCTGTTAAGCCGCAAAGGACCTGCAGAGTATTTTCATCTTGCTGAAGTTGAGGTTTACGCATTGGAGTGATCTAATCGACATCTTTATCCATGTCTTTCCGTGTATGACGCGGCTGAACTGTCCTTTTTGCTTTTGTTTTTGTTGTTTGTTTGTAAATAATAACAAATAGTGAATAAACACTAAAATGTTCTCATGTTTTACACAATTGTTTCGTTGATGTATTCAGGTTAAAAAAAGAACAACAATTAAACAACTTAATAAATAAATAAAAAATAAACAACGAACGTTTGGAACTGACTAAGGTAAAATACTGGATGCACTTATTAAATCATTGATTTCGTGAAAATCAAACGTTTGCAATTTTTAACGAGTTTCGGAAAATATTTCTTTTGTCGTAACCTATGCTTCCATTCTGATTATTTTTTTAACAACAATTCAAAACCGCAGAGGTATGTAGACTTGAGATAAAATATTAATGACTCCTCTCAGCAAAATGAGGAATGATTGTTTTTTTTTGTAAGAAGTTTTTTGTGTTGATGTGAGCGTTGGATTACAAATAGCATGTTTCGGTGCATATTTGTATGACTACAGATTTGCACAGTTACAAAACTTCTTTCACTATTTGTTATTGATAAGTGTTAACTTGTGTTGATGGAATGCGCATTACATATGAATGTGAATATACTCATACACATATCAATCTGAAGTTTATCCTCCATCCCTCGACCACAAATGAGATCGAATTTGAGAATGCAAATGCTTACTATCTCCGGTCGAAATCAGCATGGATAAAAAATCCAAAAAATGTTGAACAATGAATGCCCATAAAACATGACATGAATATCCAACATTTCAGAGCAACCAATTAAGACCCTGTCCATGAGAAAACCATGCAAAACCGTTCGAAAGAGATATTGGCAATAACATCTGGTAGTACCCCATGAGAAACTTATAATAGCAAAATTTTTTTTCGAAAAATTAAAGATGGCGGAGATATGGCTACCGTCTTGTTTAAAGGAAATTTCCTTGAAAAATGGTAACTTTTCGTGGTTGAGATATGCAAAAGAAGATCTTAAGTTAAGTATTAAGCCTATAATTGCCCTTTTCTAAACCAATGTTTTTCAGCTAAGTATATTCAACTCTATCAAACATAACGCATATATATGTTCTAATAATGACCTTGAAAAAGATATTTAACCTTAAATTTTAGCCAAATGCCAACATTTAGAAAATCGTCATTTTTACCACATTTCAATGCCCTGTATTTCCTAAAATAACACTTTTAACAAGCTGACGTGATCATACCCAATAAGATGGACCCTTATATAGTAACTAGACAGTACTTCATGCTGGGCATTTCAGATATGACAATAAAAGGCCACTTTAAAGAAGCCAAGATTGGGTGGAAGCATGAAAATGAGAAAATGGCAGTTTTCTACCTCCTGTATTTGTGCTTGTTTCTTTTTTTTAACTTGAAGCGTAAAGAAAATTAATGGAGAAGGTTAAACATTATAATATAAAAACAAAAATCGTAAGTAGTATCAAAATATAGTGGATGCCATACAACCCTCAATCTGTCTGTGCGTCCATCTAGCTCCTTTAAACCATGTCAACGCTTTTTCTCTTAACTTCTTTTCCTTTCAAGATAGACTTTTGATATTTGGTGGTTGTTAGATACAACCTCAAGATGATGTGTTGAATACCAGGATTTGTGACAACTGACCTTGGACTTTGACCTTTAGGTAAAATTTTGAGTTCAATGTGGCTGTTTCTAATGTACATGTAACAAATTATACCCCGGACGTAAATATATTATTATTCTTTTATCTTCTGACATATACAAATAGCTGTAGCCATCTGATATTTGGAATGTGGGTAGATTATCAAAGGAATATAGCTTTCCAGAGTTGTTGACCTTAAACACTTGCACTTTAAAAAAAGGTACTGTAAAACATCTATAAGGCAGCAACAATTTCTCCTAAATATCAGATTGTCCACTTTTGCATGGTTTTCTCGAAGACAGGCTCTTAATAAAGACATAAAAAGCGGTCAAATATGCTCGCAAAATTTTCCACTAAATGTGCAACAAACGTAAATTGGGTATGAGAAGTTCAAATGGTTGATCCTTAGAATCTAAACGAATTTCTTTATAAAGTAATAAAAAAACAAATAATAACAAAACAAACAACAACAAACAAACATTTTAACAGCCTCTCTTATTCAATTAGCATGCTACTAATCAATCAGTCGAAATTATGGGGTTATTTGTGGGGACACAAGGATAATTGGGTCGACAAATTTCGATTGTCTCTAGAACAAAAGAGGGATGGGTAGGTAGGGCAATTTAGCCTCCTGTGGCGGAGCGCATAGGTTCCTACTCCTATCTAATACCACAGCAGGATTTTTAACGTGCAAGGAACGTGGCATCTTTCCCAACACGGTGCATCACTATGGTTTGCGGTCAGTCTTTCTGTATTATAGCCTGACAACCCCAGCATGTAACACGCCAGGGGTATCCCCTTCCACCACCTGGGGCACACATCCCAGTTGCTCCGTGGACAGAGCGCCTATCTCCCGGCTAGGTTTCTGAGCACTATTTAGTCGCCTTTTACGACAAGCTTATGGCTGCTGCAGGCCTATTCTTTTAACATCCGGACCTGCACGGGGCTAAAATTCAATGATGACAGTATTGTTTTATGAATGTTGGGGTGAAAAATTTTGTTGAGATTTGATTGATTGATTGATTATTGGGGTTTAACGCCCGAACAGCAAAATTTCAGCTATATTCAGACGATGAACATGACATGAATGATAAAATGAACATAAAATAATGATGATGGAATGAAAAAAAGGATGAGACACAAGGATAATAGGGTCAACAAATTTTGATTGCCACTAGAAAACGGGATGGATAGGGTAGGGAGGCAATTTATCTCCATGGTTTCAACATGTGAGAAATCAGACAAACAAGGACTCGATTGAAATTAAGTTTTGACGTAACCAAAATTATGAATTACATATCATTACATATTTACAACAAAATGTTTTTCGGGTCTTTGTTTTGCCATTTGATATGGAATTGAAAACAATCGATATTTAAGTGCACTTTGTCATAGATGTTATCTCTTCAAACGATGGCTATAGTGCTTTATCTGTTTGTTAGTTATTTCAATTTTAAATGATTCCATAGAAGATTGTTTCAACTCAATTGATGCTTGCTGAGAGAGAAAACTATATAGACCCATTGAAAAATGGTTGTATCGATTACATTTTATAAATGCTTCATGAATGCAGTCCAAAACTTCTTTCATCCTTAGATCCAACACAAAATTGGAAAGTCTTGGAGTTTAAATTACTTGAATAGAAACGCACCCGACTGAAAACTTACCATGTTGCATAACTAGAGGGAATTAATTCCATCGAGAAGTGATGTGAATGATATCTTTCTCAGTGAAATCGTACAAATTTTGGTTATTTCAGACTTCTAACATTATTCACATAAATATAATACGGTAATGACTTGGATGAAAGTCACTATATCATCCTGAATATGGAGACTTCTGCAATCTCCGGAAAACTGGACACAACAAAGATGTCAAAACTCTGGTAGCAAAAATAACCTACCTGCAAAAACTGACGGCATGTCAGAAACGTTAACACTTTAATAAAAACCTTATCCCTGACGGCATGTCAGGAACGGTAACACTTTAACAAAAACTTATCCCTGACGTCATGTCAGGAACTGTAACACTTTAACAAAAACCTATTTGTTTACTAGACAGTCCAATCTATAAGTGAATAAACTTAACTTGCTTTCGAGATCTACGATTACGTGAGTGATTTTCACGCACTGAACTAGAGACACCTCACTCGTTCAAAACGTTGCAAAATGGAGAAGTCAATCGAAACAATCAGTTGATATCCAATAGCAACAAAAGTCGCTTACAATACATGATCCATCATAGTGAAACAAGATAGCGATCATCCAAACATTTGAATTTAATAAAAGTGACGACATTCGGATGGGCGAGCACGGTAATTCAACAAATTATCCACAAAATGTTGTTTACTCTGTACCAACTTTGCATAATTATTCTAACTACATTTAAAAAAAAAAAATATTCGTTTTTGATTTCATGTAAGTTAAGTATGAAGAAATTGATTTTGCACGCCACATTAAATGCAGTCACATTGTAAAAGAATAATCAAGGGAACCAAGGTTATAGCGGTAATCAAAAGATTGTAATCCAGGGTCAAGGACCAAACATGGAAAACAGACATACACAACAAAGAACATAAAGTATCTAAAATCATACATACAAAGTTACAAAAGCAAATGAGCAACTCAGATTCCACTAAAAAATGGCAGCATGGACAAGGTGCACCGGTAGGGTAATTGGTAAAAAGTACATGTACATTCTTAAAGGTACATTTAATGTTTTACCACATATTGAAAAATCCGGAGACATACCTAAACTACACACGAAGTCCTTTTATACCAATTTAAATATACTGGTTAACTTGGTTTACCGAACACCTGTGTAAACCGAACCAAATTAAAGCAAAGAAAAAAGATTCGTTTTACACAGTTTCCACTATATTGGGCTCTTTCCTTGGACGACAAAATCGAAGCGGGAGTGCGTTGTGATTTGGGTCTTTATGAGATTAATTTTCTATCAATTACCATACTATTTCGTCCCGATATATCCTTATCAACAATATGTGAAATGGTGGGTCTCTATTAGTTTATCTTTCTATCAATTACCATGCTTACATTATTCACATTTAAATTCATCTACTAAATACTCAGAACTTTCACTTTTTTATCCTCTCTTAGTGTTGATAAAGACGGGGAAAATATGGTCCTCAATATGTGAAATATAAACGATTACAATTTATTTGTTGGAATACAAGATAAATACCAATAGTGTCGAAGATAGGGGCGTGTATGCGTGTGGGCGTACTACAAGCATGCACAATTACCTGTAATATATATAAATGCCACACACTGGAGTTATCTGATAGGAGTTGTTGGAACACACGTCCGACCAGTTCAAGATCCCAGGAATAACTCGTTGAGTCCAGTTCAGTTGTCCCACAATTCCCTACTATTTATCTTATATTCCGCCTATCCCGGGCACTCCAACACTCCTCCCCTTCATATCCTTTAAGTCCTGTCAGCAGGTGTCTGGTAATTCAAATAGATATTTACAGTTAAAAGTTGAAATGCAGAACACCCAACTTTTCCTTGTCCTCTATTTACACATACATTTAAAATTAATGTGCGGATATGTACAATATATACATGATGTACACAATGGTATCTACCCTTACCCATATATCCTCCTAGTATTGCTGCTAGTTATGGTGACCACCTCCTTGAAAGATATCTGTAGAATCCCAGCTATGGCTTGTGCCACAAGGTTGACATCGGAAGGGCTCGAATTCTTTATGAAGGGGGCGTCAGACTCCAATACCAGATTGTCTACTCCATTTTTAGCAATTATCTCCTCTACTCCCGAGGATCGATGGGAAAGGATGAATGGCGTTACTCCAAAAACAATGTTATTAAAATACTTTTTCGCAGCATCGAAGATCGCTTGATTGCCACAGAAGCAATGCCAGTGTACATGAATGTCTGGAGAACATATTCTCACCAGTGACTGGAGAACTGTCTGGTGTAAGTTGGTGTCCCCTCTACAGTGCACTACCACAGCAAGGTTGTGTTGAACAGCCAGACTAAGTTGTTTTTCGAAGTAGCGGTGTTGTCTTTCTAGCTCATGGGTGTTCGGCTTATCTGTCGTATCCATTCCATATTCCCCAACTGCGACGGTTCTTGTTGACTTGACCAAAGTTTTGAGCTTGGCAAAAGAATTATCCAGCGTTGTGGAACTCCCAGCATGAACTATGCGTGGATGGACTCCATAGAAGAAGACCACCGATTTATTTTTTCTGACCATGGAGCGTTCGGCCGAAGACGGGTAACGCTATGGAAAACAGATATTGGCCACAGCGAGGGTTAGTTCAGTTCCATACTGTTCAGTTGATTCAGAATGACAGAGCTCATGAAGGCCAGGAAAACCGCCTCTAGCCATGAGCTTGTCATAGTGGAAGTGGGCGTCACAGATAGGGATAAGTGTTGACTCTTCGGATACAGGACACTGGACTAAGTTTCCATTGTGATCCCTTCTCTCTGCGAAATTGATAATCCTTTGTTGATTATCGCGTGGCAACTCTAATATTAATGTTAGGATCAGCTTCCAGTCTAGCGTGGACTGTAGGGCAAAAGTAGCATTAGTCGACAGCACGGAATGTCCAAAATCAGGGTGACCATGGTACACGATAAAGTCTCTAGCAAGTTCCTTCTCCTGATCACTGAAAACTTTATCATGAAAGTCACCAGGATTTGGCATGGCATTCAAACGTTCCACTAGTCCATATGGAAAATCAGTTGAGAGAAGTCTTGCAATTTCCCATAGACAACCATTCACCAATTGCACCCATTCTTCCTTCTGTGTGTTGGGATCAAATTTCCTGGAATCGTCTCCATGGTGTTTGTCCTTGATGTGCTGTTCTAGTACATTCCTGTTTCCAAACTGTTTTTTGAACTCCCAACAACTCGTCCTACAAGCCCAAAACCAAGGCAAATATGCTGCTATCACATGTCTACCTATGTGTCGAAATTCTTGATGGCAAGCCCCACATGTACTGGTCCTTTTCCTTCTCTTCTTCCTTATAACAATTCTTGTATCCGATGGCTCGGCCTCTTCATCGTCCTTATCTTCCCAAGTACACTTGTAGTGTTCCACATAATCCAATTCTTCTTCTAATGAGGATGGCCGCGTCTACATACTTCCTCTGGAAAGACAGATATAATCGTGTTGTATATATTGTTTTAGACAAATATTAATAAAACATATTAATCTATTTACATTTAATTAGACGATCCTATGTACAGTCTGTTTATATCTGTGTTTATTTATAGATTAGATATCAGAGGATCATACATAGTCGGCCAGATGGGCAGGGGGTCTCCTGGTTCTAACCTTCCTACCATCAGAGCGAGGCACAGGTTCAAAATCATTCGCGACTGAGTAACCTATGGTAGCGTCAAAGTCTTGCAATTCTGACAAATCAGTAATGACTTTGCGCTGTCTATCTATGTCCTCTGTATCACCAAGATCCTCCTCATATAGTTGTGGAAATGCAGCATCCACCTCAATGGAATCTGGGCCAACTTGAGTGAGATGTACCTCCTCCGGATCACTCTCATCTTCAGCAAACAAGCCTGACAAGTCCACCTCTTCTTCACAGTCAAAAGTCTCATCAGTCTCCTCACGGACTGCATTGGAAAGCTTGTGACGGACGTATTTTACCCACTGCGGCAAATTCCTGTCTTCACAAGGCTTGAGTTGGTCATGATGTATAGTAATTTCCCGCTTTCGGTTCTTGACCTTTTATAACACTGGTGACAACACTTTGCATACTACCAGAGGTCCATGCCAATGTGGCTTCAACTTTTTGCTCTGGCCAATCTTGGTGGCTGCATTTAGTCTGTACACCACACCCCCAATGTTGTAGGTTTTTTGAGAGAGGGTTAGGTCGTAGTCCTTCTTCTGTCTCATTTGAGCAACTTTCAGGTTTTCGCGTGCAATTTGATGTACTTCTTGCATCGATTTGCGAAGCTCCTGTACGTAAACACTGGACTCTTTGCGATCTACATTCACCATGGCTGTTCCAAGGACAAGGTCAACTGGCTGCATTACCTCACGGCCCAACATCATCATATTAGCAGAGAACCCTGTATTCTTGTAAAATGAGGAACGAATGGCTCCCGCCAGCAATGGTAAATTGTCGTCCCAATTTCGCTGTTTGCCTTTGAGGTAGCACCGGACTGTGCTCATGATAACGGCATTATACCTTTCCACCTGGCCATTGGAACAAGGTCTGTATGGTGTTGTCCTTGTTTTTGTTATCTCCAGTAGGCTATAGAGCTCATGAAATAATTGTCCGTCGAAATTCCGACCCTGGTCAGTATGGATCTGACGAGGACATCCAAATCTTGAGAAAAAGTTATTAACGGCCGTCTTTGCAACTGACTCTGCATTTTGATTGGGCAAGGGGAAGATCTCAATCCACTTAGTATATTGATCTATCATGGACAAGATGTATTTGTTGCCACTCTTACTTTCCACAAGTGGTCCTAGAATATCCATATGGACTCGTTCCATGGGTATGCCGGCATGGTACTGACCTAAACCACCCTTCGCGTTCCTGGAAGCAGCCTTGTTAACATTACACGCTTCACAGGATCTGACATACAAAACGACATCCTGTCGCATTCCGTGCCAAATGAACCGTTCCTGCAATCTGCCCAAAGTTTTGTCCCTACCTAAATGGTCCGCGGATTTATTGTCATGACAGTACTTAAGGACCTCCTTCTTCAATTCCTGTGGAACAAGAAGCAGGAAACGGGATCCGACAGGTTCGATCCAATGATACACAAGACATCCATCGACAATTTCCAGCTGTTGTTTACAGCTCCATCAGTGCTTAATAGCCGCACTGGACAACTGAAGCTCAAGTTGTGAGGGTGGACCATTCTCCTGTAACCAGATCATTACTTTTCCCAGGTCTTGGTCAGTTTCCTGTTTCTTGCCAATGTCTGCACTACTAAAGCCAACCATCCAATTGATGGCTGAACTTCCAGGCTTTTCCTTTGACTGCTGCTCCAGATTTCTGACAGCTAATGGGACAACATTGTCTACATCATCTTCAAATTTCCGCCACTGATGGTGGGCTCTGGAGCAGTAGTTACATCCACCGCAAGTTCAGCTCCTGCATAATAGCAGTCACAGGGATCTATGGTATCTGGGATGCGACTCAGGCTGTCAGCGTTTATGTGCTCACGTCCAGATCTGTGTTGGATGACCATATCATACTGGGCAAGCTCCTCTAACCATCTAGCTAACTGTCCTTCTATGTTCTTAAAGCGCAAGAGCCACAACAAGCTATGATGGATGGTCTGTCCTGACTACAAACTGCCTACCCATTAGATAAGTCCGAAATTGTCTGGTAAACATAACTAAAGCCAACAGCTCCTTCCTGGTGGTACAGTAGCGTTTTTGGGCAGGTGTTAATACCTTGCTGGCATAGGCTATAACACACTCCTTTCCATCGTGTACCTGTAATAGTTCGGCAGCAACTGCAGTGTCTGATGCATCAGTGTCCAAGATGAACAGTTCATCAGGGTAAGGAAAAGCCAAGGTGACAGCGCGAACTATTGCATCTTTGATGGTTTCAAAGGCGGCTTGTTGTTGGCTAGTCCATTCAAACTTAGCTGTTTTCTTTGTTAAAGCGTGTAGTGGCTGTGACAATTCTGCCAGGTTGGGAATATGATCCCGATGATAGTTCGCATATCCTAGGAAAGATTGAACATCCTTCTTTGTGGCAGGTGGTGGCAATTTTCTAACGGTGTCAACGTTCTCTGGATTAATCGAAATGCCATGTTCCGAAATCAGCTTTCCAAGATATACAACCTCTTTTTGAAAAAGAGAGCACTTCTTCGGCTTAAGTTTCAGGTTGTTATCATGGAATCTGGCTATCACCATGGCAAGATTTTTCAGATGATCCTCAAAGCTTTTCCCTAAGACAATTACATCATCCAGGTATGCCAAACATTGAGACCAAGTCAACCCAGACAGAATCAACTGCATTACACGTTGGAAGAAGGCTGGACTATTGCACAGTCCAAAACTTAGTCGTACATGCTCAAACAGCCCATACTTTGTTATGAAGGCTGTTTTATGCCTGTCATCCTTATGGATCTGGAATTGATAATATCCAGAGGACATATCTAGGCAGGACATAAATTTAACACCAGGCAGTTGTTGTATGCATGATTCAATCCTTGGGAGTGGAAAAGCATCCTTCCTTGTAACGGCATTCAACTTCCGGTAGTCTATACAGTACCGTATCTTTCCATCCTTCTTCCTGCAGATGACAGGGGCTGCGGCCCATTTGGATGAGGAGGGCTGAATGATTTTCTTGTTCAGCAGATCTTGTAGATGGTTCTCTTCCTCCTTCTCAAACCCTAGCGGTGTTCTTCTAATGCTTTCTTTGGTTGGTAAAGCAGCTCCCGTGTCTATTCGATGTTCAATCTGTGTATGCACTAACATAATGGGGTGGGCTATTTTAATTGGTGCGAAATTGTGTACTCAAAAATAAACACAATCCGTATCAGAAGTAATTCCTGACACACTACAATACTGGCAGCAGACTTGCTGAGAGTCAACCGGTATCAAGCTTTATTGACAATATAATTGAGGATATTTACACATTGTCATTGTGTGTATGCATACTATTTGATTGTTTTTTATTTGCGGTTGGAGGGGGGTTACAACGAAAATGTAACCTGCACGTATAAAGTGGCAAATAAATATCACGCCACCAAAACAAATCTGGTGAAATGAACAAAATACAAAATCGATTCCAAACACGAGAATCAAAATAAATTTTTACACATTTTCCCGCGTAAATTTGACAGGTAATGAAAACAAAGAATGACAGTAATGTCACCGTGAATTTACACCTGACACCAATGTCGAAGATAGGGGCATGTATGCGTGTGGGCGTACTACAAGTATGCACAATTACCTGTACTATATATAAATGCCACACACTGGAGTTATCTGATAGGAGTTGTTGGAATACACGTCCGACCAGTTCAAGATCCCAGGAATAACTCGTTGAGTCCAGTTCAGTTGTCCCACAATTCCCTACTATTTATCTTATATTCCGCCTATCCCGGGGCACTCCAACAATAGCAACAAATTTAAGGTCTTCGAAAAGGATATTTGAGGAAATTTTAGTTTACCTCAGTAACCAAGTAACCAAGTTAAAAAAAAAATGGATTAGACTTAGTCAGATATCAGAATAGATTTTGATGCTGTCGATGAAATTAAATTCCAATACTTTTTTTGTATAATGACAGCATACCAACTTTGAATTATTTCCCTTAAATTGCGTCTTTAACTATCAATAAAGTAATTCCTTTTAACCAAAATATTTGACGCAGCACTTTTTCCTACTTTAAACAATAAGAAAGAATCTTTATATTGGATGACAGACACGTTTTAAAACAGACAAACAGAACAACCAAATCCGGCTTCTTGCATGACTATTCAATGTAAATAAAATCTATTTTTCAGTGGAACGTGCTTCTTGAATTACGAAAATGTGAAATGGTAATAATTATTTATTAGACTGCAACTCTGTAAGTTACCGACCTGCGTTAATATCTTTATAAGCAAAATCTTAGTAAATATTTGGTTAATTTCAGATTGGTCACGTCAATATATCAAGGTTAAGACTTGGACGAATTTCACTATATCATTACGAATATGGAAACTTCTGATTGATTGATTGATTGATTGGTATATTGTTGCCGTTTCGGCGACCGGGTCCATATCACGGAAAGAACATTTAATGTAAGGAAAATATTAAAATCCAGATCAAAGTGTTTCATAAAATTAAAACAAAATGCTATTTACATATTTGTTTTGTTTGTTTGTTGGGGTTTAACGTCCGAGCAGCAATATTTCAGCTATATTCAGACAATGAACATGAAATGGATATAATGAACATGAAATGAAAAAAAAAGAATGGGTCACAAGGATAATAGGGTCGACAAATTTTGATTGCCACTGGAAAAAGGGGAGATGGGTAAGATCGGGCAATTTAGCCTCCTGTGGCGGAGCGCAAAGGTTCCTACTCCTATCGAATACCACAGTAGGGTTCTTTAACGTGCGAGGAACGTGGCGTCTTTCCCAACACGGTGCACCACTATGGTTTGCGGTCAGGTTTTCCGTATCATAGCCTGACAACCCCAGCATGTAACACGCCAGGGGTACCCCATTCCACCACCTGGGGCACACATTCCAGTTCCTCTGTGGGCAGAGCGCCTAGCCCCCGGCTAGGTTTCTGAGCACTATTTAGTCGCCTTATACGACAAGCTTAGCGCTGCTGCAGGCCTATTCTTTTAACATCCGGACCTGCACGGGGCATTTATAATTAGGGAATCTGAATTTCTAGCCCCTGTGGGCGCCACTATGATCGGTCGATCTGTGACGTAACGAAGTCCTTTTGTAAAGTGAAAGTAAGTAGGTATTGATTACGATGTCCGAAGAAATCGCAAATTTGGGACTTTTCCCTATAATTTAAACCCAAAATAAACAGAAGAAGAGATTAAGGCACAACATGTAAGCAAATGTTAGACAAGATTGACGAACAATGGGATTTGCAGCCAGGAGACTTGTAACTCAGAGGAAAATCTAATGGCTACTTCCAAAGAATGTTCGTGTTGCCGGTCAATTTTTTTAAAAATATTTCTTTTATCATTCGTGCAATTGTAAGCTTGACAAGATAACATGTTTTGGTGATTAGATAAACAGAATCGTAGAAATATTTACGAAATATTCTTTGTTTAATGTAAAAAAGCATCTTTCATCAAATAATGTTCGTTTGTTGGGATCATTGTTGTAACAGAAAGTGATTTGTTTAATAAGCTGTTCGATGTAATTTTTTTAGGGGCATTGACGTGCAATTTTGTAAAGCATAAAGCATTCCTAATGAAAGATATATTTGTTATAGTATTGATTATCCGCATATCAATATCTGTATTTCAAAATTAAAATGCATATCTTTCAAACAGTATGTAAAATTTAATTTTGATTTTAAATGTTTGAAATCTGGTATTGAAACATCAATCAAAATAGCAGCATGGTGGTTTATCGCGGTCTTTTTACTAACTTTACTTAGATATTCAGTTTTCTGTTTTACCAAGAGTTCTATCTGTCACAAAGATGATAGTGAATGTCTTATCTCAGATACTGGAATGGGTGAAATTCTTCATGGAAAATGTGCAAAAACTGCTGCGTTGACGCGCATAATTAATGTTGACTTACTTGATTGTATTAAGGAATGCATGTTAACTTCTGGCTGCAACTCTGTAAGTTACAGACATGCTTGGAAATCCTGTGATTTGAACCCCGACACCGATAAAAGTGACCTTTCAGATGAACAAGGATGTCTATTTACTGGTGTGTTAACTTGGCCAAAGGTATGTGTCATATGATATCGATTTATTTGTATTATAATTAAAAAGGGTTGTCTTAAGTTAATTTGCGTTATTTGTTATTATAAATTGCTTAGTGCTGAGACAAGAGCTTCAACAGTGCCCTGGATCATTTTTTTAAAATAGTTATCATATTCAAAATAATCTAACGATCTAAGAAATATATATATAACCAAATCATAGATATTAATTGATTGATTGATTGAATGTTTGTTTGTTTATTGGGGTTTAACGTCCGAGCAGCAATATTTCAGCTATATTCAGACAATGAACATGAAATGGATGATAAAATGAACATGAAATGATAAAAAAAAGGATGGGTCACAAGGATAATAGGGTCGACTAATTTTGATTGCCACTGGAAAAAAGGGGGGATAGGTACGGTCGGGCAATTTAGCCTCCTGTGGCGGAGCGCAAAGGTTACTACTATCGAATACCACAGCAGGGTTCTTTAACGTGCGAGGAACGTGGCATTTTTCCCAACACGGTGCGCCACTATGGTTTGAGGTCAGGTTTTTTCGTATTATAGCCTGACAACCCCAGCATGTAACATGCCAGGGGTACCCCATTCCACTTGCTCTGTGGGCAGAGCGCCTAGCCCCCGGCTAGGTTTCTGAGCACTATTTAGTCGTCTTTTACGACAAGCTTAGCGCTGCTGCAGGCCTATTCTTTTAACACCCGGACCTGCACGGGGCGGTAAGTTATTATGTACATTTTAGTTTACGTCCAAACGAGTTCACACCACAACACAATTTCCTAATATTCCAATCATTATAATGGGTTTCGAGATCAAAATATGAAGGCATCATACACGTATTCCACTTTAAACAAGAGATTCAATCGACTTATTTAGGATCACTGTGTCGTCAGTACAGTTTAAACAGAGGCGGAAATCTACATTTCCTATTTCTGTGATCGGTATATATCACTTAAAATCCTGAGACTCGGTCCTTTCAGTTGTCTAACAAAGACTATCAGCCGAAAGTCTGACTAATGACCCCTTGACGGTAAAGGTCGTATACACTAAGCTCAGTTGCGGATCCAGGGTATGAGGGGTTGGAAACCCCTTCCCTTCAGCCTTTGGGACATTTTCGTGCCAAATTTGGCTAAAAAAATCAAATGATGGCCGCCTGAGACTTCTCTTTTCCTGGAGCCCCCTTTACAAAATCACTGGATCCGCGCTTGAAGCTGTATCCAACTTTTGTGATAATTACATGAAAGTTTACACAGTATACCATGTTGTATGAATCACACTTGAAATTGTTTCATTTTAATTTCTTTTGTTTTGATGAAGTCATAACCTGCATTACCTGAAACAATTGGTTAAAAAATCCCATATTGCTTGCTGTACGGAATCTAACATGTTTTATATCCCAAAGCAATTCAAGGAGTTTGAATTATAAAATTCAAATTTAAAGTTCCTGTTCAAACTGTGAAATACACGACTCGATGGAAACTGTATGAATACAGTGTAATAGCACTTTTTCGAGGCAAATTTTGCGTTTAGATAGAGCAAGGAGCAATTAGAATAATTTTGATTGTGTCTGAAAACAGAGAGCAGCTGAAGCAAAATTAAGTCGTTTAAAATATCATATCTAGGTGTTTGCTGCAAATACATTTTGTATATAAGGGTGGGATGTTTGCTTTGCACAGAATATCTAGGGTAGAAATCTGACATTTTTACTCGGAAGCCTCCGGACGAAACCGGAAAATTTTGTTTAAAATCACATGAAGCAGTAAGCCTCATAATCCGATTCCTACCTCTTTTATATTGTTATCTCACCATTCTTTCGTATTTATCAATAACTTAAAGTATAATTCTGATTGAAATTATTGGTAAAAAGCGGAACTTAAGTGTGTTTTTTACATTGATTGGCAATAGTTTGAGCAATGCGTTTATCACTCTATACATGCACGCGTTGAAATATAGTTAAGGTAACTGATGATATGTTATCCATATTAAGATAACTGCTCGTAATCAGTATCAATCAATTATATAGTTACACGATACACGTCTATCATCTAAATTTTTTTTTATTAACTTTCAAAATGTCCGAAACTGAGAACAGTTCGCGATAGCGGATCCAATGGTGAGGAGTTTCGGCTGTTGAACCCCATTTTGTTTGAAAATTAAATTTTGTGCAGAATTCGGGCAAAAGTGGGCAAATGAATGACTGGACCCCATCCCCTTTTATTACTTTCTGGATCGGAACGCCTCTCGTGTAAATTTCTGTATCCACCGCTGCAGTTTGATCTGATCAAAAAGACTTAAGTGCAGTGTTTGGGTCATTGAATAATTGAAGAAATTAATTCAATAAAGGATCTACCGGATCTCCAGATGTAGGAGGCTGTATACTTTTAACTATGCTGTATTTGATTTTAAAAAAAAAAATCACAGAGAAAGCTTTAAACTTGTGATTTATGACGCCGTTATTGTTATTTTTCCTTATTCCAATGAATTTCATGAGAAAAATGAAAAGCTGGTAATACCTCTGATTTATTCTCCATTGGTGATTGGCTGAAACTTTAAAAGCGCCAGTTCTGACGTTATTTTCCCTGTCTTTTATTCCCCCTTTTAAACAGGTGGGAATTATTTTAACGGGTCTTTATGGTCGGAAAAAGATAAAGTAATCTTTCATTGCACATCGCAAAAATGTATTTTAAGTGATGAATATCACAAGATCCATAGCTGCCAGAAAAATTTTCATGAAACTTTAGTGCTAATGTCAGTAATGATTATGTTGCATACCCTATCAACGTTTCCTTTTTTGTTGTTGCAATTTTTAGTTATAGCCCTCAAAAGTTATCTGTCAACTGCTGTTTCACCTACTGAGAAGTTGCATACAACCTTCTTATCTTTACAGGAGAGATGGATGTCCTCGAAGAGTTTTTAGAAGAGAGAAACATTGCCAGGGAAGATATTGAAAGGATGAAGATAAATAAGGTACATGTAGTTGTTACACTAGAAATATAGTTTGTGTAATTTTTTTCCAAGGTTGCAATTCAACTTTGATTAATTTGATGTGTCCAACTGTATTGAACTGTCTGTTTATTTGGTCAAGTTATTGTCTCCGTGATATAATCCCCATTTCAATTCAAATTTTCGATAATATATTCATATTAGCCTTCATTGCATTGTGTTAAACTTCCTGCTTGGAGAGGTTTGTTTGTTTGTAGGGGTTTAACGTCCGAGCAGCAATATTTCAGCTATATTCAGACAATGAACATGAAATGGATGATAGATTGAACATGAAATGAAAAAAAGAAAGGATGGGTCACAGGGATAATAGGGTCGACAAATTTTGATTGCCACTGGAAAAAGGAGGGATGGGTAAGGTCGGGCAATTTAACCTCCTGTGGCGCAGCACAAAGGTTCCTACTCCTATCGAATACCACAGCAGGGTTCTTTAACGTGCGAGGAACGTGGCATCTTTCCCAACACGGTGCACCACTATGGTTTGCGGTCAGGTTTTCCGTATTATAACCTGACAACCCCAGCATGTAACACGCCATGGGTACCCCATTCCACCACCTGGGGCACACATCCCAGTTGCTCTGTGGGCAAGAGCGCCTAGCCCCCGGCTAGGTTTCTGAGCACTATTTAGTCGCCTTTCACGACAAGCTTAGCGCTGCTGCAGGCCTATTCTTTTAACACCCTGACCTGCACGGGGCTGCAAATTCGGGCCCACAGAATAACAAAACCGGAGGAACTTTTCAATGCTATCTTTGACATCTGGCAAAGTTTTTCAGTAAAATATGTGCAAAACCTGTATTATTCCATTCCGAGGAGAATTTTAGCCTGCATAAGATCGAAGGGGCACCTGACAAAGTATTGAAGGTAAGTTTCTTTTTTATTTTGATCGTTTTATGTATCAGCATTGTATTTTTATTGTACAAAGCGAGACAACTTCGTCATGACGTCCGCCATTTTACCGCGAATACTTTAGGCACGAGACTGTATATTCAGACAAGTTAAATATTTAATGCCCGAATATATGCTTTTGCTTTTAAACGTGCTCAATGTGATTGTGCTATGTTTTAATGTTCCCAATGTGAGAATTGTGTATGTGTGCATGTGCTTGCATTGCTTATTTGATTTCATGTTTAATGTGCTGCATGTAAATGTATGTCTTTTACCATGTCCATGAATACCTGTTATTTGTTTTAAAATATCAGTCGGTTAAAAGCTCTACTGAGCTCACGTTATTTGTTATATTGTACATATATCTGCCGACTTTATATAAAATTTATTTACTACCTTTACTAACTTACCCATTGGATCGCCACATGAAAGAAACATTAATTAAATGATTGATCTTGAACTTTGTAAATTTAGTTTAATACAGCTTAATATATAGTTAAAATTACGTCATATAACAACGACCCAGTCAAGACAATCGATACAAAAGCGTGCTCTTTTTAAATGTCGATAAAGAGAGGTCCTATTAAATTATGGCTATTTTCAAAAAAGGAAGGGGACGGCCTTAGCAATAGTTTTTTATATAATAAATTTCATGACAGGTTTTACTGTAATATTTCAAATTCTGCGATTGATCTTGATCTTTATTATTACATCTTGAATGAACTTCCTGTTTACATTTTTCAAGGAAATGGTAGGTCACAGGAGGATGTAGGGTCTGACAGGCCTACGTTACGACAGATAATAAATGATGAAGTTTGAAGCCCACTGTTTTGAAGAATTACGATTAGAAACGATGAAGGATGTTGAAGATCCCATTTTATTATTTAATGAAAGACTGACAACAATTGCTAATAAAACAATACCTAAAATTTCGATAAATCCATAAAGGCCTAGTAAACCATGGTTTACTGATGAGTGCGACAAAGCGATCGAAGAACGCAACAAGGCCCATCGCCGGTTTGACAAGATAGAATCATCCATGACTCACTTTTAAACGGCCCCGTGCAGTTCCGGGTGTTAAAAGAATAGGCCTGCAGCAGCGCTAAGCTTAAGAAAAGTTTATCTTCCGAAAATTGTGAAGTTAACTCCCTTTAAGAAAGTGAAAACCTAAATTAATTCTTGTTGAACCGATTTTACTCAAAATATGAAATCTATCATTTTTACTTTCAAATACTTATCCAACATTTAAAATGAAATATATTATTACATTCGCCCCGTGCAGGTCCGGGTGTTTAAACCCCAACAAACAAACGTTAAAGAACCCTGCTGTGGTATTCGATAGGAGTAGGAACTATAGGGCTCCGCCTCAGGAGACTAAATTGCCCGACCCCTACCCACCTCTCCCTTTTTCCAGTGGCAATCAAAATTTGTCGACCCCATTGTACCTGTGTCCCATCCCTTTTTCATTTGATCATCAATTTCATGTTCATCGTCTGAATATAGCTGAAATATTGCTGCTCGGACGTTAAACCCCAACAAACAAACAAAAACAAACCCAATTCCAGTTGCTCTGTCGGCAGAGCGCCCTAGACCCCGGCTATGGTTCTGAGCACTATTTAGTCGCCTTTTACGACAAGGTTAGCGCTCCTGCAGGCCTATTTTTGTAACACCCGGACCTGCACGGGGGAATTTGAAAAGGAAATGAAGGAGTACTGTTCTTGTGATACATCGATTTTGCGAGAAGGGGTGTTGAAATTTCTTAACTTGATCATGGAGGTTACAAGGGAACCGTTTTTATAGTTAAGGGGTTTTGTTTACAGGGTTGCCAAGTGCAGGTCCGGGTGTTAAAAGAATAGGCCTGCAGCAGCGCTAAGCTTGTAAAAGGCGACTAAATAGTGCTCAGAAACCTAGCCGGGGGCTAGGCGCTCTGCCCACAGAGCAACTGGGATGTGTGCCCCAGGTGGTGGAATGGGGTACCCCTGGCGTGTTACATGCTGGGGTTGTCAGGCTATAATACGAAAAACCTGACCGCAAACCATAGTGGTGCACCGTGTTGGGAAAGATGCCACGTTCCTCGCACGTTAAAGAACCCTGCTGGGGTATTCGATAGGAGGAGAAACCTTTGCGCTCCGCCACAGGAGGCTAAATTTGGCGACCCACTAATCCTTGTGACCCATCCTTTTTTTTCATTTCATGTTCATTTTATCATCCATTTCATGTTCATTGTCTGAATATAGCTGAAATATTGCTGCTGGGACGTTAAACCCCAACAAACAACAAACAAAATTGTTTACAGGGTTAAAAGTATGACCCGCCCCGTGCAGGTCCGGGTGTTAAAAGAATAGGCCTACAGCAGCGCTAAGCTTGTCGTAAAAGGCGACTAAATAGTGCTCAGAAACCTGACCACAAACCATAGTGGTGCACCGTGTTTGGAAAGATGCCACGTTCCTCGCACGTTAAAGAACCCTGCTGTGGTATTCGATAGGAGTAGGAACCTTTGCGCTCCGCCACATGAGGCTAAATTGCCCGACCTTACCCATGCCCCTTTTTCCAGTGGCAATCAAAATTTGTCGACCCTATTATCTTTGTGACCTATCCTTCTTTTTTTTTCATTTCATGTTCATTTTATCATCCATTTCATGTTCATTGTCTGAATATAGCTGAAATATTGCTGCTCGGACGTTAAACCCCAACAAACAAACAAACAATAAAAGTATGACCCCTATTCTCTGTAATAGGGTTTGGGGTTTAAAGCGGTGCTATACTATTAAAATTTCTTATTAATTACAGTGAGATGATTGGTTGCTTTATTATAATGTACACACGATATCGAATTGATATCCTGAATGTGCGTCCACAATTCACCATTTTACTGGAGGAAACTTAATCTTCACCTTTTGAAATAAATCAGTTGTATAGGATATGAGATATGGTAAACAAAACATGAATAAAAACCTTTCCGGAAAACATAATAGCGTAGGATCATCGACCACCTGCCCCGTAGAGGTCCGGGTGTCAAAAGAATAGGCCTTCAGCAGCGCTAAGCTTGTCGTTAAGGCGACTATATAGTGCTCACAACCATAACTGTGTGCCCCAGGTTGTGAAACGGGGTTACCCTGGCATGTTACATGCTGGGATCGTCGGGCCATCATACGGAAAACCGGACCACAAACCCTAGTGGTACAACGTGTTGGGAAAGATGCCACGTACCTCGCACGTTTAAGAATGCTTCTGTGGTATCCTCTTGGAGTAGGAATCTTTGGGTCCGTCACAGGAGGGAATTTGCGAGACCTTACTCTCCTCTCCCTATATCCAGTGGCAATCAGAATTCTTGCATTTCATCCCACATTTTATTTCATAATCATTCCATCTTCATTTTCAATGCATTTTATGTTGATCACCTGAATATAGCTGAAATATTGTTGATCGGGCGTGAAACCCCAACAGTCAATCATCTACCGCTCATTTTTACCCCCGTGCAAGTCCGGGTGATAAAAGAATAGGCCTGCAGCAGCGCTAAGCTTGTCGTATAAGGCGACTTAATAGTGCTCAGAAACCTTGCCGGGGGCTAGGCGCTCTGTCCACAGAGCAACTGGGATATGTGGCCCAGGTGTTGGAATGGGGTACCCCTGCCGTGTTGCATGCTGGGGTTGTCAGGCTATAATACGGAAAACCTGACCGCAAACCATAGTGGTGCACCGTGTTGGGAAAGATGCCACGTTCCTCGCACGTTAAAGAACCCTGCTGTGGTATTCAATAGGAATAGGAACCTTTGCGCTCCGCCTCAGGAGGCTAAATTGCCCGATCTTACCCATCCCCCCTTTTTCCCAGTGGCAATCAAAATTTGTCGATCCTATTGTCCTTGTGTGCCATCCCTTTTTCATTTCATCATCGTTTCATGTTCATCGTCTCAATATAGCTGAAATATTGCTGCTCGGACGTTAAACCCCAAAAGCAAACAATAAAGCGGTGCTATACTACTAAAATTTCTTATTAACTACAGTGAGATGATTTGTTGCTTTATTATAATGTACACACTTACGATATCGAATTGATATCCTGAATGTGCGTCCACAATTCACCATTTTACTGGAGGAAACTTACTCTTCACCTTTTGAAATAAATCAGTTGTATAGGATATAAGAGATATGGTAAACAAAACATGAATAAAAACCTTTCCGGAAAACATAATAGCGTAGGATGATCGACCACCTGCCCCGTAGAGGTCCGGGTGTCAATAGAATAGGCCTTCAGCAGCGCTAAGCTTGTCGTTAAGGCGACTATATAGTGCTCACAACCATAACTGTGTGCCCCAGGTTGTGAAACGGGGTTACCCTGGCATGTTACATGCTGGGATCGTCGGGCCATCATACGGAAAACCGGACCACAAACCCTAGTGGTACAACGTGTTGGGAAAGATGCCACGTACCTCGCACGTTTAAGAACGCTTCTGTGGTATCCTCTAGGAGTAGGAATCTTTGGGTCCGTCACAGGAGTCAAATTGCGGGACCTTACTCTCCTCTCCCTATATCCAGTGGCAATCAGAATTCTTGCATTTCATCCCACATTTTATTTCATAATCATTCCACCTTCATTTTCAATGCATTTTATGTTGATCACCTGAATATAGCTGAAATATTGTTGATCGGGCGTGAAACCCCAACAGTCAATCATCTACCACTCATTTTTACCCCCGTGCAGGTCCGGGTGATAAAAGAATAGGCCTGCAGCAGCGCTAAGCTTGTCGTATAAGGCGACTAAATAGTGCTCAGAAACCTTGCCGGGGGCTAGGCGCTCTGTCCACAGAGCAACTGGGATGTGTGCCCCAGGTGGTGGAATGCGGTACCCCTGCCGTGTTACATGCTGGGGTTGTCAGGCAATAATACGGAATACCTGACCGCAAACCATAATGGTGCACCGTGTTGGGAAAGATGCCACACACCCTTCTTTCATTTTTGATCTGCGTGAATATAAAAAGTCCGATACCAATTCTTTATTTTTTTCAAAAAAAATTTTCTGAAATTAAAGCAAATTATCCAGATAATTATCTAGATATTTAAAAAATGGTGTCAAGTATCGATTGGGGTGCTGATACCTCAATTTTATTAAATATAAATAGATCTTTGGTTAGGTCTAAACTTGGTTATGGATCTATTGTTTATAATCTGATTTTTTGACGGTGTATACAGATGGCTCAAAAGATGGCGATAGCGTTGCATGTGCTGCTGTCCATGGTGACAGACCTGTAATTGAACGGTTGCCATGAAGCGCTTCCATATTCACAGCTGAAGCTCGAGCCACATTGATTACTCAATCTAATCTCTCACAGTTTATTATTTGTTCTGACTCTTTGAGCTGTCTTTTGGCAATTAAGAATCACAAACTGAAAAACACTCTTATCTTACAAATTTTATATTTTATTCATCGATTTCGGGAATTCGATATAGAGATTGTTTTTCTCGGGGTAACCAGTCATGTTGATATTCAGGGGAATTCAGTCGTGCCCCGTGCAGGTCCGGGTGTTAAAAGAATAGGCCTGCAGCAGCGCTAAGCTTGCCGTATAAGGCGACTAAATAGTGCTCAAAAACCTAGCCGGGGGCCTAGGCGCTCTGCCCACAGAGCAACTGAGATGTGTGCCCCAGGTGGTGGAATGGGGTACCCCTGGCGTGTTGCATTCTGGGGTTGTCAAGCCATAATACGGAAAACCTGACCGCAAACCATAGTGGTGCACCGTGTTGGGAAAGATGCCACGTTCCTTGCACGTTAAAGAACCCTACTGTGGTATTCGATAGGAGTAGGAACCTTTGCGCTCCGCCATAGGAGGCTAAGTTGCCCGACCTTACCCTCCCCCTTTTTCCAGTGGCAATCAAAATTTGTTGACCCTATTATCCTTGTGACCCATCCTTTTTCTTCATTTCATGTTCATTGTCTGAATATAGCTGAAATATTGCTGCCCGGACGTTAAACCCCAACAAACAAACAGTTGTAGACAGGGTTGCCAAGAAGGCATTAAATGAAATAATATAGGACGTTAGTTTGCCATACACCGATTTTAAAACTTTAATAAGGAAATATATTTTAAAGATGTGGCAGGACCGGTGGGGCGGTCTTGAACACAACAAACTCAATTCCATAAAACCCGATCTAGGCGTTCATCAATCCGGGTCGGGCAGTCGGGCAATCGCAAAGAGCAAGTGGTCATGACTAGATGCCCATTTGATATTATAGATTTACACATGGCCATTTGCTTGTTGGTGATCCTCCACCTGAGTGTATCCCATGTGATTGCCCTTTCTCTATCAAACATGTTCTTCTAGATTGTGTGGATTTTGCCAACACCAGGCAAAATTATTTTGACTGCGCCAATATGTTTGATTTGTTCAAGACCGTTTCATCTAAAAACATTATCGATTTCTTGCGGGACATCGGTTTATTTAATAAAATCTAAGTTGGATACCTTCCTTGATTTTTCAATATTCTAAATGTTTTATCGAAGTTATGTTTCTATATGTATTTTATGCATTTTATGTCTTAGGTTCACCTTTTATGTACCTTTTTATATGTAAATAGCTGTTTGTTTTAATTTCATTATTTTATAAAGAGACTTTGATCTTGCCGTGATATGGCCCTGGTCGCCGAAACGGGCAATAAACAACAACAATTATTAATCAATATTTTAAATGTTTTATCGAAGTTATGTTTCTATATGTATTTTATGTCTTAGGTTCACCTTTTATGTACCTTTTTATATGTAAATCGCTGCTTGTTTTAATTTCATTATTTTATGAAGAGACTTTGATCTTGCTTTTAATATTTCCACTTCATTCAATGTTCTTGCCGTGATATGGCCCTAGTCGCCGAAACGGCATTAAAAGATAACAATCAATCTCATTTCTCGTAACATTTAGCCCCGTGCAGGTCCGAGTGTTAAAAGAATAGGCCTGCAGCAGCGCTAAGCTTGTCGTAAAAGGCGACTAAATAGTACTCAGAACCCTAGCCGGGGGCTAGGGCGCTCTGCCCACAGAGCAACTGGGATGTGTGCCCCAGGTGGTGGAATGGGGTACCCCTGCCGTGTTACATGCTGGGGTTGTCAGGCTATAATACGGAAAACCTGACCGCGAACCATAGTGGTGCACCGTGTTGGGAAAGATGCCGCGTTCCTCGCGCGTTAAAGAACCCTACTGTGGTATTCTCCGGGAGTAGGAACCTTAGGGCTCCGCCACAGGAGGCTAAATTGCCCGAACCTACCCACATCTCCCTATTTCCAGTGGCAATCAAAATTTGTCGACCCCATTGTCCTTGTGTCCCATCCCTTTTTCATTTCATCATCATTTCATGTTCATTTTATCATCAATTTCATGTTCATCGTCTGAATATAGCTGAGATATTGCTGCTCGGACGTTAAACCCCAACAAACAACAAACAAACAAACTCGTAACATTTAAAATTGAAATACTCTCGGACACTACATGTGTAATCTTGTTCTGATTACGGGCCAAATTACCAATATTGCGCCGAATACAACTCAAATCAGACTCGGAGACTGTACGAAATAGAAAACTTAAAGCTTTACCTATGATTGGAATAAGGCTTTTTTTTCCTTCTATTCCCTAAGATGCTAAAATCAACGAAACTATCTTGAATTAGTTGTTTAGTAGTATTTAATCTCGCAATTTCAATAGTAAGTGACGAATAAGCAGGTAACACTTCTGCATACAAAGGATTGCTACGATCAACTGCTAAATTAAACATTTGACGAACTGCAATGGTACACTGACCTAAATATATGGATAATGAATCTAGAAATGTCAGAAAAGGTTGTAAATCTATGACAAATGCGACTTGCTCATGGTGACCGTATTAACCTTTTGGAAAACTACATTTTCATGAGTCGTGACGCCTACCGCACCTCCAATGAACAGGAAGACAACCAGATGGAACATCACCATCTCTACAATAAACAAGACCCATAACTAATAAAATTATACACACAAAACATGCGTCAGACATAATAATCATACCACTCCACAAGTAAGACCATAAGAACAAGGCGCAAGCATGAAAGCGAATGTGACGCCTAAGTAAAATTAAAATCACAACAGTAATACAAAGAATATACGAATGTTAAGGAAAAACAAATTTCTTCATTCAAAAAATGTCGCACTTGGATAGTGGAAAGAGTAATGTTGAAACACATTACTAGCATTACGTTGCAGTCAGCAGCAGGAGGCGGTTGGCAGTATGGGACCTGTTGGCTCGACAAGTGTTTAACCGTGCCGAAACACTCAAACACTCGCGGAATTCGTGAATTGTTCTTGGTTAGTTGAGCGACACCCAATGGCGAAGGGTCTCCTCGTCCAGTCTGTCCCACCGAATGCCATGGTATGCCCGAAAGAAAAGCACGCGGTTCCGAATAGCCACAGACCGAAGGCAGTGCAACCAAGTCAGTATCAAAGATACACAGGCCGCGACCGCAATCTGCAATTCAAAATTACAATCTCGCCCCTGACGCCTGTGCTCAGCCTTCGACTGATCTGGATTACCCTCACGATACATCATCCAAATGATACCTGTAATTTCCGGAGACACAATACCCCCGAAAATAACACAAAGTACGTTGAAGGGGCCCCGTGCAGGTCCGGGTGTCAAAAGAATAGGCCTACAGCAGCGCCTAAATAGTGCTCAGAAACCTAGCCAGGGGCTAGGCGCTCTGCCCACAGAGCAACTGGGATGTGTGCCCCAGGTGGTGGAATGAGGTACCCCTGGCGTGTTACATGCTGGGGTTGTCAGGCTATAATACGGAAAACCTGACCGCAAACCATAGTGGTGCACCGTGTTGGGAAAGATGCCACGTTCCTTGCACGTTAAAGAACCCTGCAGTGGTATTCGATAGGAGTAGGAACCTGTGCGCTCCGCCACAGGAGGCTAAATTGCCCGACCTTACCCATGCCCCTTTTTCCAGTGGCAATCAAAATTTGTCGACCCTATTATCTTTGTGACCCATCTTTCTTTTTTTTTCATTTCATGTTCATTTTATCATCCATTTCATGTTCATTGTCTGAATATAGCTGAAATATTGCTGCTCGGACGTTAAACCCCAACAAACAAACAAACAATAAAAGTATGACCCCTATTCTCTGTAATAGGGTTTGGGGTTTAAAGCGGTGCTATACTACTAAAATTTCTTATTAAATACAGTGAGATGATTGGTTGCTTTATTATAATGTACACACTTACGATATCGAATTGATATCCTGAATGTGCGTCCACAATTCACCATTTTACTGGAGGAAACTTGCTCTTCACCTTTTGAAATAAATCAGTTGTATAGGATATAAGAGATATGGTAAACAAAACATGAATAAAAACCAATCCGGAAAACATAATAGCGTAGGATCATCGACCACCTGCCCCGTAGAGGTCCGGGTGTCAAAAGAATAGGCCTTCAACAGCGCTAAGCTTGTCGTTAAGGCGATTATATAGTGCTCACAAACATAACTGTGTGCCCCAGGTTGTGAAACGGGGTTACCCTGACATGTTACATGCTGGGATCGTCGGGCCATCATACGGAAAACCGGACCACAAACCCTAGTGGTACAACGTGTTGGGAAAGATGCCACGTACCTCGCACGTTTAAGAACGCTTCTGTGGTGTCCTCTTGGAGTAGGAATCTTTGGGTCCGTCACAGGAGGCAAATTGCGAGACCTTACTCTCCTCTCCCTATATCCAGTGGCAATCAGAATTCTTGCATTTCATCCCACATTTTATTTCATAATCATTCCACCTTCATTTTCAATGCATTTTATGTTGATCACCTGAATATAGCTGAAATATTGTTGATCGGGCGTGAAACCCCAACAGTCAATCATCTACCACTCATTTTTACCCCCGTGCAGGTCCGGGTGATAAAAGAATAGGCCTGCAGCAGCGCTAAGCTTGTCGTATAAGGCGACTAAATAGTGCTCAGAAACCTTGCCGGGGGCTAGGCGCTCTGTCCACAGAGCAACTGGGATGTGTGCCCCAGGTGGTGGAATGCGGTACCCCTGCCGTGTTACATGCTGGGGTTGTCAGGCAATAATACGGAATACCTGACCGCAAACCATAATGGTGCACCGTGTTGGGAAAGATGCCACACACCCTTCTTTCATTTTTGATCTGCGTGAATATAAAAAGTCCGATACCAATTCTTTATTTTTTTTCAAAAAAAATTTCCTGAAATTAAAGCAAATTATCCAGATAATTATCTAGATATTTAAAAAATGGTGTCAAGTATCGATTGGGGTGCTGATACCTCAATTTTATTAAATATAAATAGATCTTTGGTTAGGTCTAAACTTGGTTATGGATCTATTGTTTATAATCTGATTTTTTGACGGTGTATACAGATGGCTCAAAAGATGGCGATAGCGTTGCATGTGCTGCTGTCCATGGTGACAGACCTGTAATTGAACGGTTGCCATGAAGCGCTTCCATATTCACAGCTGAAGCTCGAGCCACATTGATTACTCAATCTAATCTCTCACAGTTTATTATTTGTTCTGACTCTGAGCTGTCTTTTGGCAATTAAGAATCACAAACTGAAAAACACTCTTATCTTACAAATTTTATATTTTATTCATCGATTTCGGGAATTCGATATAGAGATTGTTTTTCTCGGGGTAACCAGTCATGTTGATATTCAGGGGAATTCAGTCGTGCCCCGTGCAGGTCCGGGTGTTAAAAGAATAGGCCTGCAGCAGCGCTAAGCTTGCCGTATAAGGCGACTAAATAGTGCTCAAAAACCTAGCCGGGGGCCTAGGCGCTCTGCCCACAGAGCAACTGAGATGTGTGCCCCAGGTGGTGGAATGGGGTACCCCTGGCGTGTTGCATTCTGGGGTTATCAAGCCATAATACGGAAAACCTGACCGCAAACCATAGTGGTGCACCGTGTTGGGAAAGATGCCACGTTCCTTGCACGTTAAAGAACCCTGCTGCGGTATTCGATAGGAGTAGGAACCTTTGCGCTCCGCCATAGGAGGCTAAGTTGCCCGACCTTACCCTCCCCCTTTGTCCAGTGGCAATCAAAATTTGTTGACCCTATTATCCTTGTGACCCATCCTTTTTCTTCATTTCATGTTCATTGTCTGAATATAGCTGAAATATTGCTGCCCGGACGTTAAACCCCAACAAACAAACAGTTGTAGACAGGGTTGCCAAGAAGGCATTAAATGAAATAATATAGGACGTTAGTTTGCCATACACCGATTTTAAAACTTTAATAAGGAAATATATTTTAAAGATGTGGCAGGACCGGTGGGGCGGTCTTGAACACAACAAACTCAATTCCATAAAACCCGATCTAGGCGTTCATCAATCCGGGTCGGGCAATCGCAAAGAGCAAGTGGTCATGACTAGATGCCGCATTGGACATTCTAGATTTACACATGGCCATTTACTTGTTGGTGAGCCTCCACCTGAGTGTATCCCATGTGATTGCCCTTTCTCTATCAAACATGTTCTTCTGGATTGTGTGGATTTTGCCAACACCAGGCAAAATTATTTTGACTGCGCCAATATGTTTGATTTGTTCAAGACCGTTTCATCTAAAAACATTATCGATTTCTTGCGGGACATCGGTTTATTTAATAAAATCTAAATTGGATACCTTCCTTGATTTTTCAATATTTTAAATGTTTTATCGAAGTTATGTTTCTATATGTATTTTATGTCTTAGGTTCACCTTTTATGTACCTTTTTATATGTAAATAGCTGTTTGTTTTAATTTCATTATTTTATGAAGAGACTTTGATCTTGCTTTTAATATTTTCCTTGCATTAAATGTTCTTGCCGTGATATGGCCCTGGTCGCCGAAATGGCAATAAACAACAACAATCAATCAATCGGTGGTCCCTGTTCCGGAACCGGGAGGGAGTCATGCGGATCCTTCAAATTGTCGCCCGGTCGCATTGACGGGCTGCGTCTGCGGGACGGTGGAGCGGGTGGTCAATGGTCGCCTTGTGTGGTTCCTTGGGGGGCGCAGCTTGCTCACTGGTGTTCAGCGGGGGTGCTCTTGGCCGTTTGGTCCGCTCATCAGAGATGCATTTGCTAAAAATGAACATGTTGTGTCGGTCTTTTTCGATTTGTAGGGGGCCTGTGACGCGGCGTGGAAGTGTGGTGTTTTGGGGGATATATTTGATATGGGGTTGAGGGGAGGACTTCCTCTGTTCTTCTCTAGTTTTTTGTCGGATCGTCGTTTTGATGTGGGGGTGGATTCGACTTTTTCTGGGGAGAGGGAGCAGGGGATGGGGGTTCCTCAGGGAGGTGTTCTTTCTGTCACTCTTCGGTGTTGAAATTAATGGTTTGGCCCAAGTTTTGAAGGACAATGTTGACGGTTACTTGTGTGTGCACGACTTTTTGATCTGCTGCAGGGGACAGGGTATGAGTAGTGTTGAAGGGCAGTTGCAGCTTTGCCTCGGGGGAGTTGAGAGGTGGGCTTTGGAGAATGGGTTTGGGTTTTCTGCATCTGAAGCTGTTGGTGTGCGCTTTTGTCGAGAGCGGGGGCTGCGTCCGGACCCAGATCTCTTTCTTTGTGGTGGTAGGGTCAAAGTGGTGGAAGGGACAGGATTCCTTGGATTGCTTTTTGATAGTGGACTTTCTTTTCTTTCCCATGTCGGATTGCTTGAGTCTGGGTGTCTTGGGGCGCTGGATGTTTTGGGAGTGGTGTCTAGTGCCGATTGGGGTGCTGATACCTCAATTTTATTAAATTTATATAGATCTTTGGTTAGGTCTAAACTTGGTTGTGGATCTGTTGTTTGTGGTTCCGCCGGGGAGACTTGCCTTAAAGTTTTGGACGCTGTTCGCCACCGGGGGTTGTGGCTTTGCCTTGGTGCCTTCGGGGCCTCTCCTGTTGAGGGCCTTTATGCCGAGGCAAATGAACCATCCCTTGGAGACAGACGTTTGAAATTAGGTCTTCAATATGTAAGTAAACTTATGGCCTACCCAGATAGCCCTGCCTACGACTGTGTCATTAATCCTATTTATGTCGACATTTATCGAAAACATGAAAGCAAAACACCTCATTTGGAAGCAATTCATCTGGAAACCAATGCAGTGACACCTGTTGTTACTTCGAAATGCCCTCCATGGGAGCTTCCACATCCTTCTTTCACTTTTGATCTGCGTGAATATAAAAAGTCCGATACCAATCCTTTATTTTTACAACAAAAATTTTATGAAATTAAAGCAAATTATCCGGATTTTTCGACGGTGTATACAGATGGCTCAAAAGATGGCGATAGCGTTGCATGTGCTGCTGTCCATGGTGACAGAACTGTAACTGAACGGTTGCCATCGAGCGCTTCCATATTCACAACTGAAGCTCGAGCCATATTGTTAGCACTTAAATTGATTACTCAATCTAATCTGTCACAGTTTATTATTTGTTCTGACTCTTTGAGCTGTCTTTCGGCAATTAAGAATCACAAACTGAAAAACACTCTTATTTTACAAATTTTGTATTTTATTCATCGACTTCGGGAATTTGATAAAGAGATTGTTTTTCTCTGGGTACCCAGTCATGTTGGTATTCAGGAGAATTCAGTTGTAGACAGGGTTGCCAAAAAGGCATTAAATGAAATAATAAAGGACGTTAGTTTGCCATACACTGATTTTAAACCTTTAATAAGGAAATATATTTTAAAGATGTGGCAGGACCGTTGGGACGGTCTTGAACACAACAAACGCAATTCCATAAAACCCGATCTAGGCTTTCATCAATCCGGGTCGGGCAATCGCAAAGAGCAAGTGGTCATGACTAGATGCCGCATTGGACATTCTAGATTTACACATGGCCATTTGCTTGTTGGTGATCCTCCACCTGAGTGTATCCCATGTGATTGCCCTTTCTCTATCAAACATGTTCTTCTAGATTGTGTGGATTTTGCCAACACCAGGCAAAATTATTTTGACTGCGCCAATATGTTTGATTTGTTCAAGACCGTTTCATCTAAAAACATTATCGATTTCTTGTGGGACATCGGTTTATTTAATAAAGTTTAAATTGGATACCTTCCTTGATTTTTCAATATTTTAAATGTTTTATCGAAGTTATGTTTCTATATGTATTTTATGTCTTAGGTTCACCTTTTATGTACCTTTTTATATGTAAATAGCTGTTTGTTTTAATTTCATTATTTTATGAAGATACTTTGATCTTGCTTTTAATGTTTTCCTTGCATTAAATGTTCTTGCCGTGATATGGCCCTGGTCGCCGAAATGGCAATAAACAACAACAATCAATCAATCGGTGGTCCCTGTTCCGGAACCGGGAGGGAGTCATGCGGATCCTTCAAATTGTCGCCCGGTCGCATTGACGGGCTGCGTCTGCGGGACGGTGGAGCGGGTGGTCAATGGTCGCCTTGTGTGGTTCCTTGGGGGGCGCAGCTTGCTCACTGGTGTTCAGCGGGGGTGCTCTTGGCCGTTTGGTCCGCTCATCAGAGATGCATTTGCTAAAAATGAACATGTTGTGTCGGTCTTTTTCGATTTGTAGGGGGCCTGTGACGCGGCGTGGAAGTGTGGTGTTTTGGGGGATATATTTGATATGGGGTTGAGGGGAGGACTTCCTCTGTTCTTCTCTAGTTTTTTGTCGGATCGTCGTTTTGATGTGGGGGTGGATTCGACTTTTTCTGGGGAGAGGGAGCAGGGGATGGGGGTTCCTCAGGGAGGTGTTCTTTCTGTCACTCTTCGGTGTTGAAATTAATGGTTTGGCCCAAGTTTTGAAGGACAATGTTGACGGTTACTTGTGTGTGCACGACTTTTTGATCTGCTGCAGGGGACAGGGTATGAGTAGTGTTGAAGGGCAGTTGCAGCTTTGCCTCGGGGGAGTTGAGAGGTGGGCTTTGGAGAATGGGTTTGGGTTTTCTGCATCTGAAGCTGTTGGTGTGCGCTTTTGTCGAGAGCGGGGGCTGCGTCCGGACCCAGATCTCTTTCTTTGTGGTGGTAGGGTCAAAGTGGTGGAAGGGACAGGATTCCTTGGATTGCTTTTTGATAGTGGACTTTCTTTTCTTTCCCATGTCGGATTGCTTGAGTCTGGGTGTCTTGGGGCGCTGGATGTTTTGGGAGTGGTGTCTAGTGCCGATTGGGGTGCTGATACCTCAATTTTATTAAATTTATATAGATCTTTGGTTAGGTCTAAACTTGGTTGTGGATCTGTTGTTTGTGGTTCCGCCGGGGAGACTTGCCTTAAAGTTTTGGACGCTGTTCGCCACCGGGGGTTGTGGCTTTGCCTTGGTGCCTTCGGGGCCTCTCCTGTTGAGGGCCTTTATGCCGAGGCAAATGAACCATCCCTTGGAGACAGACGTTTGAAATTAGGTCTTCAATATGTAAGTAAACTTATGGCCTACCCAGATAGCCCTGCCTACGACTGTGTCATTAATCCTATTTATGTCGACATTTATCGAAAACATGAAAGCAAAACACCTCATTTGGAAGCAATTCATCTGGAAACCAATGCAGTGACACCTGTTGTTACTTCGAAATGCCCTCCATGGGAGCTTCCACATCCTTCTTTCACTTTTGATCTGCGTGAATATAAAAAGTCCGATACCAATCCTTTATTTTTACAACAAAAATTTTATGAAATTAAAGCAAATTATCCGGATTTTTCGACGGTGTATACAGATGGCTCAAAAGATGGCGATAGCGTTGCATGTGCTGCTGTCCATGGTGACAGAACTGTAACTGAACGGTTGCCATCGAGCGCTTCCATATTCACAACTGAAGCTCGAGCCATATTGTTAGCACTTAAATTGATTACTCAATCTAATCTGTCACAGTTTATTATTTGTTCTGACTCTTTGAGCTGTCTTTCGGCAATTAAGAATCACAAACTGAAAAACACTCTTATTTTACAAATTTTGTATTTTATTCATCGACTTCGGGAATTTGATAAAGAGATTGTTTTTCTCTGGGTACCCAGTCATGTTGGTATTCAGGAGAATTCAGTTGTAGACAGGGTTGCCAAAAAGGCATTAAATGAAATAATAAAGGACGTTAGTTTGCCATACACTGATTTTAAACCTTTAATAAGGAAATATATTTTAAAGATGTGGCAGGACCGTTGGGACGGTCTTGAACACAACAAACTCAATTCCATAAAACCCGATCTAGGCTTTCATCAATCCGGGTCGGGCAATCGCAAAGAGCAAGTGGTCATGACTAGATGCCGCATTGGACATTCTAGATTTACACATGGCCATTTGCTTGTTGGTGATCCTCCACCTGAGTGTATCCCATGTGATTGCCCTTTCTCTATCAAACATGTTCTTCTAGATTGTGTGGATTTTGCCAACACCAGGCAAAATTATTTTGACTGCGCCAATATGTTTGATTTGTTCAAGACCGTTTCATCTAAAAACATTATCGATTTCTTGTGGGACATCGGTTTATTTAATAAAGTTTAAATTGGATACCTTCCTTGATTTTTCAATATTTTAAATGTTTTATCGAAGTTATGTTTCTATATGTATTTTATGTCTTAGGTTCACCTTTTATGTACCTTTTTATATGTAAATAGCTGTTTGTTTTAATTTCATTATTTTATGAAGATACTTTGATCTTGCTTTTAATGTTTTCCTTGCATTAAATGTTCTTGCCGTGATATGGCCCTGGTCGCCGAAATGGCAATAAACAACAACAATCAATCAATCGGTGGTCCCTGTTCCGGAACCGGGAGGGAGTCATGCGGATCCTTCAAATTGTCGCCCGGTCGCATTGACGGGCTGCGTCTGCGGGACGGTGGAGCGGGTGGTCAATGGTCGCCTTGTGTGGTTCCTTGGGGGGCGCAGCTTGCTCACTGGTGTTCAGCGGGGGTGCTCTTGGCCGTTTGGTCCGCTCATCAGAGATGCATTTGCTAAAAATGAACATGTTGTGTCGGTCTTTTTCGATTTGTAGGGGGCCTGTGACGCGGCGTGGAAGTGTGGTGTTTTGGGGGATATATTTGATATGGGGTTGAGGGGAGGACTTCCTCTGTTCTTCTCTAGTTTTTTGTCGGATCGTCGTTTTGATGTGGGGGTGGATTCGACTTTTTCTGGGGAGAGGGAGCAGGGGATGGGGGTTCCTCAGGGAGGTGTTCTTTCTGTCACTCTTCGGTGTTGAAATTAATGGTTTGGCCCAAGTTTTGAAGGACAATGTTGACGGTTACTTGTGTGTGCACGACTTTTTGATCTGCTGCAGGGGACAGGGTATGAGTAGTGTTGAAGGGCAGTTGCAGCTTTGCCTCGGGGGAGTTGAGAGGTGGGCTTTGGAGAATGGGTTTGGGTTTTCTGCATCTGAAGCTGTTGGTGTGCGCTTTTGTCGAGAGCGGGGGCTGCGTCCGGACCCAGATCTCTTTCTTTGTGGTGGTAGGGTCAAAGTGGTGGAAGGGACAGGATTCCTTGGATTGCTTTTTGATAGTGGACTTTCTTTTCTTTCCCATGTCGGATTGCTTGAGTCTGGGTGTCTTGGGGCGCTGGATGTTTTGGGAGTGGTGTCTAGTGCCGATTGGGGTGCTGATACCTCAATTTTATTAAATTTATATAGATCTTTGGTTAGGTCTAAACTTGGTTGTGGATCTGTTGTTTGTGGTTCCGCCGGGGAGACTTGCCTTAAAGTTTTGGACGCTGTTCGCCACCGGGGGTTGTGGCTTTGCCTTGGTGCCTTCGGGGCCTCTCCTGTTGAGGGCCTTTATGCCGAGGCAAATGAACCATCCCTTGGAGACAGACGTTTGAAATTAGGTCTTCAATATGTAAGTAAACTTATGGCCTACCCAGATAGCCCTGCCTACGACTGTGTCATTAATCCTATTTATGTCGACATTTATCGAAAACATGAAAGCAAAACACCTCATTTGGAAGCAATTCATCTGGAAACCAATGCAGTGACACCTGTTGTTACTTCGAAATGCCCTCCATGGGAGCTTCCACATCCTTCTTTCACTTTTGATCTGCGTGAATATAAAAAGTCCGATACCAATCCTTTATTTTTACAACAAAAATTTTATGAAATTAAAGCAAATTATCCGGATTTTTCGACGGTGTATACAGATGGCTCAAAAGATGGCGATAGCGTTGCATGTGCTGCTGTCCATGGTGACAGAACTGTAACTGAACGGTTGCCATCGAGCGCTTCCATATTCACAACTGAAGCTCGAGCCATATTGTTAGCACTTAAATTGATTACTCAATCTAATCTGTCACAGTTTATTATTTGTTCTGACTCTTTGAGCTGTCTTTCGGCAATTAAGAATCACAAACTGAAAAACACTCTTATTTTACAAATTTTGTATTTTATTCATCGACTTCGGGAATTTGATAAAGAGATTGTTTTTCTCTGGGTACCCAGTCATGTTGGTATTCAGGAGAATTCAGTTGTAGACAGGGTTGCCAAAAAGGCATTAAATGAAATAATAAAGGACGTTAGTTTGCCATACACTGATTTTAAACCTTTAATAAGGAAATATATTTTAAAGATGTGGCAGGACCGTTGGGACGGTCTTGAACACAACAAACTCAATTCCATAAAACCCGATCTAGGCTTTCATCAATCCGGGTCGGGCAATCGCAAAGAGCAAGTGGTCATGACTAGATGCCGCATTGGACATTCTAGATTTACACATGGCCATTTGCTTGTTGGTGATCCTCCACCTGAGTGTATCCCATGTGATTGCCCTTTCTCTATCAAACATGTTCTTCTAGATTGTGTGGATTTTGCCAACACCAGGCAAAATTATTTTGACTGCGCCAATATGTTTGATTTGTTCAAGACCGTTTCATCTAAAAACATTATCGATTTCTTGTGGGACATCGGTTTATTTAATAAAGTTTAAATTGGATACCTTCCTTGATTTTTCAATATTTTAAATGTTTTATCGAAGTTATGTTTCTATATGTATTTTATGTCTTAGGTTCACCTTTTATGTACCTTTTTATATGTAAATAGCTGTTTGTTTTAATTTCATTATTTTATGAAGATACTTTGATCTTGCTTTTAATGTTTTCCTTGCATTAAATGTTCTTGCCGTGATATGGCCCTGGTCGCCGAAATGGCAATAAACAACAACAATCAATCAATCGGTGGTCCCTGTTCCGGAACCGGGAGGGAGTCATGCGGATCCTTCAAATTGTCGCCCGGTCGCATTGACGGGCTGCGTCTGCGGGACGGTGGAGCGGGTGGTCAATGGTCGCCTTGTGTGGTTCCTTGGGGGGCGCAGCTTGCTCACTGGTGTTCAGCGGGGGTGCTCTTGGCCGTTTGGTCCGCTCATCAGAGATGCATTTGCTAAAAATGAACATGTTGTGTCGGTCTTTTTCGATTTGTAGGGGGCCTGTGACGCGGCGTGGAAGTGTGGTGTTTTGGGGGATATATTTGATATGGGGTTGAGGGGAGGACTTCCTCTGTTCTTCTCTAGTTTTTTGTCGGATCGTCGTTTTGATGTGGGGGTGGATTCGACTTTTTCTGGGGAGAGGGAGCAGGGGATGGGGGTTCCTCAGGGAGGTGTTCTTTCTGTCACTCTTCGGTGTTGAAATTAATGGTTTGGCCCAAGTTTTGAAGGACAATGTTGACGGTTACTTGTGTGTGCACGACTTTTTGATCTGCTGCAGGGGACAGGGTATGAGTAGTGTTGAAGGGCAGTTGCAGCTTTGCCTCGGGGGAGTTGAGAGGTGGGCTTTGGAGAATGGGTTTGGGTTTTCTGCATCTGAAGCTGTTGGTGTGCGCTTTTGTCGAGAGCGGGGGCTGCGTCCGGACCCAGATCTCTTTCTTTGTGGTGGTAGGGTCAAAGTGGTGGAAGGGACAGGATTCCTTGGATTGCTTTTTGATAGTGGACTTTCTTTTCTTTCCCATGTCGGATTGCTTGAGTCTGGGTGTCTTGGGGCGCTGGATGTTTTGGGAGTGGTGTCTAGTGCCGATTGGGGTGCTGATACCTCAATTTTATTAAATTTATATAGATCTTTGGTTAGGTCTAAACTTGGTTGTGGATCTGTTGTTTGTGGTTCCGCCGGGGAGACTTGCCTTAAAGTTTTGGACGCTGTTCGCCACCGGGGGTTGTGGCTTTGCCTTGGTGCCTTCGGGGCCTCTCCTGTTGAGGGCCTTTATGCCGAGGCAAATGAACCATCCCTTGGAGACAGACGTTTGAAATTAGGTCTTCAATATGTAAGTAAACTTATGGCCTACCCAGATAGCCCTGCCTACGACTGTGTCATTAATCCTATTTATGTCGACATTTATCGAAAACATGAAAGCAAAACACCTCATTTGGAAGCAATTCATCTGGAAACCAATGCAGTGACACCTGTTGTTACTTCGAAATGCCCTCCATGGGAGCTTCCACATCCTTCTTTCACTTTTGATCTGCGTGAATATAAAAAGTCCGATACCAATCCTTTATTTTTACAACAAAAATTTTATGAAATTAAAGCAAATTATCCGGATTTTTCGACGGTGTATACAGATGGCTCAAAAGATGGCGATAGCGTTGCATGTGCTGCTGTCCATGGTGACAGAACTGTAACTGAACGGTTGCCATCGAGCGCTTCCATATTCACAACTGAAGCTCGAGCCATATTGTTAGCACTTAAATTGATTACTCAATCTAATCTGTCACAGTTTATTATTTGTTCTGACTCTTTGAGCTGTCTTTCGGCAATTAAGAATCACAAACTGAAAAACACTCTTATTTTACAAATTTTGTATTTTATTCATCGACTTCGGGAATTTGATAAAGAGATTGTTTTTCTCTGGGTACCCAGTCATGTTGGTATTCAGGAGAATTCAGTTGTAGACAGGGTTGCCAAAAAGGCATTAAATGAAATAATAAAGGACGTTAGTTTGCCATACACTGATTTTAAACCTTTAATAAGGAAATATATTTTAAAGATGTGGCAGGACCGTTGGGACGGTCTTGAACACAACAAACTCAATTCCATAAAACCCGATCTAGGCTTTCATCAATCCGGGTCGGGCAATCGCAAAGAGCAAGTGGTCATGACTAGATGCCGCATTGGACATTCTAGATTTACACATGGCCATTTGCTTGTTGGTGATCCTCCACCTGAGTGTATCCCATGTGATTGCCCTTTCTCTATCAAACATGTTCTTCTAGATTGTGTGGATTTTGCCAACACCAGGCAAAATTATTTTGACTGCGCCAATATGTTTGATTTGTTCAAGACCGTTTCATCTGAAAACATCATCGATTTCTTGCGGGACATCGGTTTATTTAATAAAATCTAAATTGGATACCTTCCTTAGTTTTTCAATATTTTAAATGTTTTATCGAATTTATGTTTCTATGTGTATTTTATGTCTTAGGTTCACCTTTTATGTACCTTTTTATATGTAAATAGCTGCTTGTTATAATTTCATTTTTTTATGAAGAGACTTTGATCTTGCTTTTAATATTTCCATTTCATTCAATGTTCTTGCCGTGATATGGCCCTAGTCGCCGAAACGGCATTAAAAGGTAACAATCAATCAATCAATCAGCCTTACGAACCATTGCGCGATCATAAGTGTAACCCAGTCTTATTCCAAGGATGTAATGATTGACTCCAGATGCATACTTTCTTGCGTCGGGAACCAATTGGACCCAATCCTCCAACCGCTCATAGCTGGTTACAACGTATTTAAATTGGTAATTGTCATCCAGGATCAAAAACACATTCGATCTCATGTTCTCCTCAGCAAAATGATCAGACACCTGATCGAACAATAAGTCGTGCGGTATTCTCAACGCGTCGTCCATGAAGGTCATGTTGTTTACGTCGTCAACCTGACCAGATATGCATACCGAGTGTTCCTTGAATGCTCCACCCCTCTTTCGAACGAAGTTCTTTATCGTCGACAACGAGGATATTCCGTATGGGATGCAATTGTGAGCGAACGCCAACGGCGTGGGTAGGGTCCTTTCGTACATCCTGACCAGAAACATTGTCGGATCGTTTGAAATGTCCGTGTTGGTTATGAGCTTTGTCATGTTTCTTAACACTTCCAACGTGAACACGTCCTGAAAATCGTTGAGTATCTGTCGATTAAACGAATTCGGTGTTGTCAGTACCTTCATGCAAAGTCTTCCTCCAGACGGAACCTCGTCAATCGAGTAGTACCCCCCTGTGGATCGCTATCCTTGTCGTGGTAGGGGGGGCTTGCGTGCCTCAGTGATCCTAAGAGCTATGCCAGCTGGAGTTTTTTCTCCTGGTAGGGTTACCCATGATGGAAAGGTCAAAGGTTAGAGGCCAGACTAAAGCGATCCGAACATCGACCGTGGGCCCGGTGATTAAAATAAAAAGTCCCCCGTGCAGGTCCGGGTAATAAAAGAATAGGCCTGCAGCAGCGCTAAGCTTGTCGTATAAGGCGACTAAATAGTGCTCAGAAACCTAGCCGGGGGCTAGGCGCTCTGCCCACAGAGCAACTAGGATGTGTGCCCCAGGTGGTGGAATGGGGTACCCCTGGCGTGTTACATGCTGGGGTTGTCACGCTATAATACGGAAAACCTGACCGCAAACCATAGTGATGCACCGTGTTGGGAAAGATGCCACGTTCCTCGCACGTTAAAGAACCCTGCTGTGGTATTCGATAGGAGTAGGAACCTTTGCGCTCCGCCACAGGAGGCTTAATTGCCCGATCTTACCCATCCCCCCTTTTCCAGTGGCAATCAAAATTTGTCGACCCTATTATCCTTGTGACCCATCCTTTTTTTTCATTTCATGTTCATTATATCCATTTCATGTTCATTGTCTGAATATAGCTGAAATATTGCTGCTCGGACGTTAAACCCCAACAAACAAACAAACAAACAAAATAAAAAGTGGGTTCACCTACTTGTTTGCCGTGAGTTGCAACCCGTGAGTTATTGGTGGGCGAGGAGGTCCTAGTGGATGAAGGTCGTATCTAGACTCCAGTCGTGACGTAACCCCCGTGTCATCGATGGCTGGATGATCGAGGATACGGCTGTATATGCCACTCGGCTCTTAGGTCATCTAAACGGGAGATCGGATGGACCCGGTTCGATCAATCGGCTGGTCACGCCATGCCCTTCATTTGTCCACCTGCTTTACTGATGGCATTTTGTTAAATCCAATGTTTCTAAGATTTTCAAAAGCTTACAAATGGCAAATGAAGAAGGCGGTGGCTCATGGGTCAATCGAGTAGTACGCTGTCTATGCGCCATTGATAGATACGCTCTGTTCGAGTATGTCGTCTCTGGAATCCCTGATGCTATCTGCTGGAAATCCGTAGAGTCCTAGCATCGCCCGTGTTGGCACTCGGTGGCGGGTGGGGAACAGAGACGATGAAACTTACTAAAACTTAACATGGCGACAAAAAACAACGGGGAGTCCAATGTTTCTTATTCAAAAAAACGAAAAAGTGATGTCTGCAATTCTTCTGACGAAAGTGATAAAAACTGGCCAAGATTTATTGTAATTTCTGCAAAAGATAAAGACAAATGTTAATGACCTTTCTCCTTTTTTAATACAGAAAACTATCAAGGGTGTAGCTGGTGATGTTAAAGATACAAAGAAAATAAGATCAGGAATTTTAATTGAATGCCTCAGACCTGGCCAATCATCAAATTTGTTAAAATTAACCAGGATTGGTGACCTTGATGTGGTTTCATCTGCACACAAGCCACTAAATCAGTCACAGGGTGTCCTTAAATACCGGGGTCGAGACCTCGACGCCTTGACTGATGAAGAGATCTGTGAGGAACTGAAATCACAAGGCGTTAAGTCAGTGAAAAGATTTACTTCTCGACGTGCAGATGCAACCACACCAATGAGAACAATCCTGTTAACATTTAGTTCCACTTCAGTGCCATCTCATGTCTACATTGGTCCATACAGGACAGCTGTCAATCTGTATATTCCTAACCCACTTCGGTGTTTTAAATGCCAGAAGTTTGGGCATGGAAAGGGCCAGTGTAGAGGAAAACTGTTTTGTTTCCGATGCTCTGAAGAAGGACACGAGGGAATCGACTGCAGAAAAGATCTGAAATGCAGAAACTGTGAGGAAGCTCACGTGTCATCATCTAAAGATTGCCCTCTTTATAAGAAAGAAAAAGATATTTTAAAGATAAAAACTGAAAACAAAATTTCATATAGTGAAGCTCGCCAGAAGTGGTCCCTTTCCAACAATTTTCTTGCATCTGGCAAAACATCTTATGCTAGTGTTGCAAAGCGTGCTTGTCTGTCCTCGACTGTTGAGGTGCAGACGATCATGAGTTGGAAAGAGGATATCAATGGTCTTGCCAAACTGCCCACTGAGGTATCCATCCAAAAAATGTTTAGAGGAAATTAAAAAGGCCAGAGCTAAGAAATCTCACCAATGTTCCCAGACTCAGTCATCCCAAAATTCCGGATCATCTTCAAAGTCATCTCCATCATCACAACAGTCATCGTCTTCCAAATCTCAACAGAAGAATGTCCAACCCCCAAAAAAGTTGGGGAATTTCCGTGTGGAGGACTTGGAGAAATCCAAGTCTAGGCGACAGATTGTGTCGCCTGTGGTGTCGGACTCGGATTCCGAATCTGACATGGAAACAACAGGTCATGGACTTTGTCCAGGTGAAAACTGGCTGGGTCCCGACCTTGATCAGATTGACCAAACAGATCCTGTTGCCATGAAAAAATACAAGGAGCAGCGCGCTCAGTCAATTCGAATTGACCTTAATGGTGGCACTCGTACTAGAAGATAAAGATAAAGAGATTGTTTTTCTCTGGGTACCCAGTCATGTTGGTATTCAGGGGAATTCAGTTGTAGACAGGGTTGCCAAAAAGGCATTAAATGAAATAATAAAGGACGTTAGTTTGCCATACACCGATTTTAAAACTTTAATAAGGAAATGTATTTTAAAGATGTGGCAGGACCGATGGGACGGTCTTGAACACAACAAACTCAATTCCATAAAACCCGATCTAGGCGTTCATCAATCCGGGTCGGGCAATCGCAAAGAGCAAGTGGTCATGACTAGATGCCGCATTGGACATTCTAGATTTACACATGGCCATTTGCTTGTTGGTGATTCTCCACCTGAGTGTATCCCATGTGATTGCCCTTTCTCTATCAAACATGTTCTTCTAGATTGTGTGGATTTTGCCAACACCAGGCAAAATTATTTTGACTGCGCCAATATGTTTGATTTGTTCAAGACCGTTTCATCTAAAAACATCATCGATTTCTTGCGGGACATCGGTTTATTTAATAAAATCTAAATTTGATACCTTCCTTAGTTTTTCAATATTTTAAATGTTTTATCGAAGTTATGTTTCTATAAGTATTTTATGTCTTAGGTTCACCTTTTATGTACCTTTTTATATGTAAATAGCTGCTTGTTTTAATTTCATTATTTTATGAAGAGACTTTGATCTTGCTTTTAATATTTCCATTTCATTCAATGTTCTTGCCGTGATATGGCCCTAGTCGCCGAAACGGCATTAAAAGATAACAATCAATCAATCAATCAGTTCCTTTAACTACCGATCTACAAGCAGTGGCCGTTCGGTTATCCCTTGATAAAACCATAACCGTTTGTTCCATTTACATTCCCCCAAATTCAATTTTGTGCAGAAATAAATTAGTTGATTTGGTTAAGCAGTTGCCCAAACCATTTATTATTTTGGGTGACTTTAATGCTCATAATCCTTTATGGGGAAGTAATCATACGAATGATAAAGGTAAAAAAGTTGAGGAGCTCCTTCAGCAAGAAGACTTGTGCATATTTAATGACGGATCTTCAACGTTCCTTCATTCAGGCAATGGATCGTATTCTTCTATTGATTTAAGCATTTGTGATCCTTTCGTACTTTCAGAGTTTACATGGCGAGTTCATGATGACTTGTGCGGGAGTGATCATTTTCCAATTATTTTGGAGCATTTATCCTCCAAAACGGAGGAACGTCAACCTCGTTTTAAACTTGAGAAAGCACATTGGGCTTCATTTGAAGCCCACTGTCTTGAAGAATTACGATTAGAAGCGATGAAGGATGTTGAAGATCCCATTTTATTATTTAATGAAAGACTGACATCAATTGCTAATAAAACAATACCTAAAACCTCGACAAATCCAAAAAGGCCTAGTAAACCATGGTTTACTGATGAGTGTGACAAAGCGATCGAAGAACGCAACAAGGCCCATCGCCGGTTTGACAAAAATCCTACACCAGCAAATCTGTCAAACTTCCGAATATTTCGAGCAAAAGCTCGACGTACATGTAAACAAGCCAGACGAACCTCTTGGAAAAATTTTGTTTCTAGTATTAAATCTCACACTCCCCTCAATAAAGTATGGAATTTTATTAGAAAAGTAAAAGGAAAAAATTCGAATTCTTCAGTGAAACACCTTAAATTTGGTAATACCACTCTAACCACCGAAAAAGATATCGCCAATAAGCTAGCTGAAACATTCGCTAAACATTCATCCTCATCTAACTACAAACCGGATTTTCAAAAAATTAAATCATCTGCAGAAAAGACAAAATTAAACTTCAAGTCAAATAATGCAGAATCTTACAACTCTCAATTTTCTATAGAGGAACTAAAATCGTCACTGGCTAAAGCCCACGATACAGCTAGTGGGCTAGATAATATTCACTATCAACTTTTGAAACATCTTCCTGATCCATCTCTACATACACTTCTTACGTTAATGAACGAGATATGGACTTCTGGTAACGTTCCGTCCATCTGGAAAACGGCTTCAGTAGTCCCTATTCCAAAACCAGGAAAAGATCATACGGATCCTTCAAATTATCGCCCGATCGCATTGACAAGCTGCGTCTGCAAGACAATGGAACGAATGGTCAATGATCGCCTTGTGTGGTTCCTTGAGAAGCACAACTTACTCACTAACATTCAGTGTGGTTTTAGGCAAGGCAGAAGTACTCTTGACCATTTAGTCCGGTTTGAAACGCTCATCAGAAATGCATTTGCTAAAAATGAGCATGTTGTGTCGGTCTTTTTCGATTTAGAAAAAGCCTATGACACGACGTGGAAATATGGTATTTTAAAAGATATATTTGATATGGGGTTGACTTCCTCTGTTCTTGTCTAATTTTTTGTCAGATCGTCATTTTAATGTGAGGGTAAATTCGACTTTTTCTGAGGAGAAGGAACAGGAAATGGGAGTTCCTCAGGGAAGTATTCTTTCTGTCACTCTCTTCAGTATTAAAATTAATAGTTTAGCCCAAGTCTTGAAGGACAATATTGACGGTTCCTTGTATGTAGACGACTTTTTGATCTGCTACAGGGGACAAAATATGAGTAATATTGAAAGGCAGTTACAACTTTGCCTCAAAAGAATTGAGAAATGGGCTTTGGAGAATGGGTTTAAGTTTTCTACATCTAAAACTGTTGGTATGCACTTTTGTCGAAAGCGAAAGCTGCATCCGGACCCAGATCTCTTTCTTTATGGTAATAAAATCAAAATAGTAGAAGAAACAAAATTCCTTGGATTACTTTTTGATAGTAAACTTTCTTTTCTTCCCCATATCAAATTACTTAAATCTAGGTGTCTTAAGGCACTAGATATTTTAAAAATGGTTGTGGTGTTCTAATGCCTAAGTCTATACTAATTTTGTTATCCTTTATTAACATCACATACTCCCCATAAGAAGGAAGGTAAAAAGCTACAAAATACAATGTAACAATCCTAACTATATGTTTTAAAACACAATCTAATTGAATATTGTAGTTCACAAAATACATGTAATATGCCTAATTATTAATAATACCATTGAAATATAACAAAATGCTAGGTGCCTGTATGTGTTTTCATTGAAAATCAAAAATACAAAAAATGAGCAAAAATGGTACCTTGTGTCCCAGTGAGCAAAGCCAAATTACGGAAGTCAAGTTGCAACAAAGTCAAAACTAAACGATAACACCTAAAGAAACCATCAGAGTTAACGTCCCATCTCAAATCATGTATGAATATATATCTCTTAAAAGTATACCTAGTCTCATGAATCGATGAACAATCTGAGCGTGGCGCCTAAATAGGTCCTAAATTGATGTAAGTTATCATTTATTTTTGCCTAAAATGTGACCTGCTCACCGGGTCCAAAAATTATAAAATGTGTCGAAACGTAGAAAATACAGACCAAATACAATGTAAAATCATGCAAAAGTACATCGATTATGTGTAGTTTGTGTGTGTATGTATTGCAAAGCTGTTTAAATGTGACATTGAAGTCGTTATCTCTGACCGACCTATGACAACATCTTTTGACATGTAAAATGCATGTTTCATTGTTGAAGACATTTTCTAAAACATACTCTATATGATAATGTAAATCAAAACCAGGCTAGGAATAATACATACCCTGTGGGGACCTATGTTTTCCTAAATATCGAACATCCCAAAAATAGAACTTTCCAAAAGTAGGGGAAAAAGTGTGAAGGGGAAAGAAACGAACAATTCATCTATTTACTGTTACAGCACATAGATCTTTGGTTAGGTATAAACTTGATTATGGATCTATTGTTTATGGTTCCGCCAAAAAAACTTACCTTAAAATTTTAGACGCTGTTCACCACCAGGGGTTGCGACTTTGCCTTGGTGCCTTCAGAACCTCTCCTATTGAGAGCCTTTATGCCGAGGCAAATGAACCATCCCTTGGAGACAGACGTTTGAAATTAGGTCTTCAATATGTAAGTAAACTTATGGCCTACCCAGATAGCCCTGCCTACGACTGTGTCATTAATCCTATTTATGTCGACATTTATCGAAAACATGAAAGCAAAACCCCTCCTTTTGGAATTCGAAGAAAACCTCATTTGGAAGCAATTCATCTGGAAACCAATGCAGTGACACCTGTTGTTACTTCGAAATGCCCTCCATGGGAGCTTCCACATCCTTCTTTCACTTTTGATCTGCGTGGATATAAAAAGTCCGATACCAATCCTTTATTTTTACAACAAAAATTTTCTGAAATTAAAGCAAATTATCCGGATTTTTCGACGGTGTATACAGATGGCTCAAAAGATGGCGATAGCGTTGCATGTGCTGCTGTCCATGGTGACAGAACTGTAACTGAACGGTTGCCATCGAGCGCTTCCATATTCACAGCTGAAGCTCGAGCCATATTGTTAGCACTTAAATTGATTACTCAATCTAATCTGTCACAGTTTATTATTTGTTCTGACTCTTTGAGCTGTCTTTTGGCAATTATGTTTGTTTGTTTGTTTGTTGGGGTTTGACGTCCGAGCAGCAATATTTCAGCTATATTCAGACAATGAACATGAAATGGATGATAAAATGAACATGAAATGAAAAAAAGAAAGGATTGGTCACTAGGATAATAGGGTCGACAAATTTTGATTACCACTGGAAAAAGGGGGAGATGGGTAAGGTCGGGCAATTTAGCCTCCTGTGGCGGAGCGCAAAGGTTCCTACTCCTCTCGAATACCACAGCAGGGTTCTTTAACGTGCGAGGAACGTGGCTTCTTTCCCAACACGGTGCACCACTATGGTTTGCGGTCAGGTTTTCCGTATTATAGCCTCACAACCCCAGCATGTAACACGCCAGGGGTACCCCATTCCACCACCTGGGGCACACATCCCAGTTGCTCTGTGGGCAGAGCGCCTAGCCCCCGGCTAGGTTTCTGAGCACTATTTAGTCGCCTTATACGACAAGCTTAGCGCTGCTGCAGGCCTATTCTTTTAACACCCGGACCTGCACGGGGCCTTTTGGCAATTAAGAATCACAAACTGAAAAACACTCTTATTTTATAAATTTTGTATTTTATTCATCGACTTCGGGAATTTGATAAAGAGATTGTTTTTCTCTGGGTACCCAGTCATGTTGGTATTCAGGGGAATTCAGTTGTAGACAGGGTTGCCAAAAAGGCATTAAATGAAATAATAAAGGACGTTAGTTTGCCATACACCGATTTTAAACCTTTAATAAGGAAATATATTTTAAAGATGTGGCAGGACCGTTGGGACGGTCTTGAATACAACAAACTCAATTCCATAAAACCCGATCTAGGCTTTCATCAATCCGGGCCGGGCAATGCAAAGAGCAAGTGGTCATGACTAGATGCCGCATTGGACATTCTAGATTTACACATGGCCATTTGCTTGTTGGTGATCCTCCACCTGAGTGTATCCCATGTGATTGCCCTTTCTCTATCAAACATGTTCTTCTAGATTGTGTGGATTTTGCCAACACCAGGCAAAATTATTTTGACTGCGCCAATATGTTTGATTTGTTCAAGACCGTTTCATCTGAAAACACCCCCCTGTGGATCGCTATCCTTGTCGTGGTAGGGGGGCTTGCGTGCCTCAGTGATCCTAAGAGCTATGCCAGCTGGAGTTTTTTCTCCTGGTAGGGTTACCCATGCTGGAAAGGTCAAAGGTTAGAGGCCAGACTAAAGCGATCCGAACATCGACCGTGGGCCCGGTGTTTAAAGTAAAAAGTGGGTTCACCTACTTGTTTGCCGTGAGTTGCAACCCGTGAGTTATTGGTGGGCGAGGAGGTCCTAGTGGATGAAGGTCGTATCTAGACTCCAGTCGTGACGTAACCCCCGTGTCATCGATGGCTGGATGATCGAGGATACGGCTGTATATGCCACTCGGCTCTTAGGTCATCTAAACGGGAGATCGGATGGACCCGGTTCGATCAATCGGCTGGTCACGCCATGCCCTTCATTTGTCCACCTGCTTTACTGATGGCATTTTGTTAAATCCAATGTTTCTAAGATTTTCAAAAGCTTACAAATGGCAAATGAAGAAGGCGGTGGCTCATGGGTCAATCGAGTAGTACCCTGTCTATGCGCCATTGATAGATACGCTCTGTTCGAGTATGTCGTCTCTGGAATCCCTGATGCTATCTGCTGGAAATCCGTAGAGTCCTAGCATCGCCCGTGTTGGCACTCGGTGGCGGGTGGGGAACAGAGACGATGAAACTTACTAAAACTTAACATGGCGACAAAAAACAACGAGGAGTCCAATGTTTCTTCTTCAAAAAAACGAAAAAGTGATGTCTGCAATTCTTCTGACGAAAGTGATAAAAACTGGCCAAGATTTATTGTAATTTCTGCAAAAGATAAAGACAAAAATGTTAATGACCTTTCTCCTTTTTTAATACAGAAAACTATCAAGGGTGTAGCTGGTGATGTTAAAGATACAAAGAAAATAAGATCAGGAATTTTAATTGAATGCCTCAGACCTGGCCAATCATCAAATTTGTTAAAATTAACCAGGATTGGTGACCTTGATGTGGTTTCATCTGCACACAGGTCACTAAATCAGTCACAGGGTGTCCTTAAATACCGGGGTCGAGACCTCGACGCCTTGACTGATGAAGAGATCTGTGAGGAACTGAAATCACAAGGCGTTAAGTCAGTGAAAAGATTTACTTCTCGACGTGCAGATGCAACCACACCAATGAGAACAATCCTGTTAACATTTAGTTCCACTTCAGTGCCATCTCATGTCTACATTGGTCCATACAGGACAGCTGTCAGTCTGTATATTCCTAACCCACTTCGGTGTTTTAAATGCCAGAAGTTTGGGCATGGAAAGGGCCAGTGTAGAGTAAAACTGTTTTGTTTCCGATGCTCTGAAGAAGGACACGAGGGAATCGACTGCAGAAAAGATCTGAAATGCAGAAACTGTGAGGAAGCTCACATGTCATCATCTAAAGATTGCCCTCTTTATAAGAAAGAAAAAGATATTTTAAAGATAAAAACTGAAAACAAAATTTCATATAGTGAAGCTCGCCAGAAGTGGTCCCTTTCCAACAATTTTCTTGCATCTGGCAAAACATCTTATGCTAGTGTTGCAAAGCGTGCTTGTCTGTCCTCGACTGTTGAGGTGCAGACGATCATGAGTTGGAAAGAGGATATCAATGGTCTTGCCAAACTGCCCACTGAAGTATCCACCAAAATAATGAAACCATCCAAAAAATGTTTAGAGGAAATTAAAAAGGCCAGAGCTAAGAAATCTCACCAATGTTCCCAGACTCAGTCATCCCAAAATTCCGGATCATCTTCAAAATCATCTCCATCATCACAAGTCATCGTCTTCCAAATCTCAACAGAAGAATGTCCGACCCCCAAAAAAGTTGGAGAATTTCCGTGTGGAGGACTTGGAGAAATCCAAGTCTAGGCGACAGATTGTGTCGCCTGTGGTGTCGGACTCGGATTCCGAATCGGACATGGAAACAACAGATCATGGACTTTGTCCAGGTGAAAACTGGCTAGGTCCCGACCTTGATCAGATTGACCAAACAGATCCTGTTGCCATGAAAAAATACAAGGAGCAGCGCGCTCAGTAAATTCGAATTGACCTTAATGGTGGCACTCGTACTAGAAGGTCATCGAGTCGTGGTCGCGGATCCAAGTCAGAGGAAATATCCCCCATTCGTCACCCATAAAAATGGCCAAATTACTTCAATGGAATTGTCGAGGTTTAAAGGCTAATATTTTGGAATTAACTCTTCTTGTTCAGTCTATTTTACCAGTTGCATTATGTCTCCAGGAGACTCATTTAAAAGAAACGGATCAAATTTCCGTAAAAGGATATACAATGTATAGTACATTTGCTGAGGCAAATGAACGAGCTGCTGGTGGATCTACCATTTTTATTAGGGACAGAGTAATACATAGTTCAGTTCCTTTAACTACCGATCTACAAGCAGTGGCCGTTCGGTTATCCCTTGATAAAACCATAACCGTTTGTTCCATTTACATTCCCCCAAATTCAATTTTGTGCAGAAATAAATTAGTTGATTTGGTTAAACAGTTGCCCAAACCATTTATTATTTTGGGTGACTTTAATGCTCATAATCCTTTATGGGGAAGTAATCATACGAATGATAAAGGTAAAAAAGTTGAGGAGCTCCTTCAGCAAGAAGATTTGTGCATATTTAATGACGGATCTTCAACGTTCCTTCATTCAGGCAATGGATCGTATTCTTCTATTGATTTAAGCATTTGTGATCCTCTCGTACTTTCAGAGTTTACATGGCTTGTTCATGATGACTTGTGCGGGAGTGATCATTTTCCAATTATTTTGGAGCATTTATCCTCCAAAACGGAGGAACGTCAACCTCGTTTTAAACTTGAGAAAGCAGATTGGGCTTCATTTGAAGCCTACTGTCTTGAAGAATTACGATTAGAAACGATGAAGGATGTTGAAGATCCCATTTTATTATTTAATGAAAGACTGACATCAATTGCTAATAAAACAATACCTAAAACCTCGACAAATCCAAAAAGGCCTAGTAAACCATGGTTTACTGATGAGTGTGACAAAGCGATCGAAGAACGCAACAAGGCCCATCGCCGGTTTGACAAAAATCCTACACCAGCAAATCTGTCAAACTTCCGAATATTTCGAGCAAAAGCTCGACGTACATGTAAACAAGCCAGACGAACCTCTTGGAAAAATTTTGTTTCTAGTATTAAATCTCACACTCCCCTCAATAAAGTATGGAATTTTATTAGAAAAGTAAAAGGAAAAAATTCGAATTCTTCAGTGAAACCCCTTAAATTAGGTAATACCACTCTAACCACCGAAAAAGATATCGCCAATAAGCTAGCTGAAACATTCGCTAAACATTCATCCTCAACTAACTACAAACCGGATTTTCAAAAAATTAAATCTTCTGCAGAAAAGACAAAATTAAACTTCAAGTCAAATAATGCTGAATCCTACAACTCTCAATTTTCTATAGAGGAACTAAAATCGTCACTGGCTAAAGCCCACGATACCGCTAGTGGGCTAGATAATATTCACTATCAACTTTTGAAACATCTTCCTGATCCATCTCTACATACACTTCTTGCGTTAATGAACGATATATGGACTTCTGGTAACGTTCCGTCCATCTGGAAAACGGCTTCAGTAGTCCCTATTCCAAAACCAGGAAAAGATCATACGGATCCTTCAAATTATCGCCCGATCGCATTGACAAGCTGCGTCTGCAAGACAATGGAACGAATGGTCAATGATCGCCTTGTGTGGTTCCTTGAGTTTGTTTGTTTGTTGGGGTTTAACGTCCGAGCAGCAATATTTCAGCTATATTCAGACAATGAACATGAAATGGATGATAAAATGAACATGAAATGAAAAAAGAGGATGGGTCACAAGGATAATAGGGTCGACAAATTTTGATTGCCACTGGAAAAAGGGGGATGGGTAAGGTCGGGCAATTTAGCCTCCTGTGGCGGAGCGCAAAGGTTCCTACTCCTATCGAATACCACAGCAGGGTTCTTTAACGTGCGAGGAACGTGGCATTTTTCCCAACACGGTGCACCACTATGGTTTGCGGTCAGGTTTTCCGTATTATAGCCTGACAACCCCAGCATGTAACACGCCAGGGGTACCCCATTCCACCACCTGGGGCACACATCCCAGTTGCTCTGTGGGCAGAGCGCCTAGCCCCCGGCTAGGTTTCTGAGCACTATTTAGTCGCCTTTTACGACAAGCTTAGCGCTGCTGCAGGCCTATTCTTTTAACACCCGGACCTGCACGGGGCGTGTGGTTCCTTGAGAAGCACAACTTAATCACTAATATTCAGTGTGGTTTTAGGCAAGGCAGAAGTACTCTTGACCATTTAGTCCGGTTTGAAACGCTCATCAGAAATGCATTTGCTAAAAATGAACATGTTGTGTCGGTCTTTTTCGATTTAGAAAAAGCCTATGACACGACGTGGAAATATGGTATTTTAAAAGATATATTTGATATGGGGTTGAAAGGAAGACTTCCTCTGTTCTTGTCTAATTCTTTGTCAGATCGTCATTTTAATGTGAGGGTAAATTCGACTTTTTCTGAGGAGAAGGAACAGGAAATGGGAGTTCCTCAGGGAAGTATTCTTTCTGTCACTCTCTTCAGTATTAAAATTAATAGTTTAGCCCAAGTTTTGAAGGACAATATTGACGGTTCCTTGTATGTAGACGACTTTTTGATCTGCTACAGGGGACAAAATATGAGTAATATTGAAAGGCAGTTACAACTTTGCCTCAAAAGAATTGAGCAATGGGCTTTGGAGAACGGGTTTAAGTTTTCTACATCTAAAACTGTTGGTATGCACTTTTGTCGAAAGCGAAAGCTGCATCCGGACCCAGATCTCTTTCTTTATGGTAATAAAATCAAAATAGTAGAAGAAACAAAATTCCTTGGATTACTTTTTGATAGTAAACTTTCTTTTCTTCCCCATATCAAATTACTTAAATCTAGGTGTCTTAAGGCACTAGATATTTTAAAAATGGTGTCCAGTACCGATTGGGGTGCTGATACCTCAATTTTATTAAATTTATATAGATCTTTGGTTAGGTCTAAACTTGATTATGGATCTATTGTTTATGGTTCCGCCAAAAAATCTTACCTTGCTGTTCACCACCAGGGGTTGCGACTTTGCCTTGGTGCCTTCAGAACCTCTCCTATTGAGAGCCTTTATGCCGAGGCAAATGAACCATCCCTTGGAGACAGACGTTTGAAATTAGGTCTTCAATATGTAAGTAAACTTATGGCCTACCCAGATAGCCCTGCCTACGACTGTGTCATTAATCCTATTTATGTCGACATTTATCGAAAACATGAAAGCAAAACCCCTCCTTTTGGAATTCGAATAAAACCACATTTGGAAGCAATTCATCTGGAGACCAATGCAGTGACACCTGTTGTTACTTCGAAATGCCCTCCATGGGAGCTTCCACACCCTTCTTTCATTTTTGATCTGCGTGAATATAAAAAGTCCGATACCAATCCTTTATTTTTACAACAAAAATTTTCTGAAATTAAAGCAAATTATCCGGATTTTTCGACGGTGTATACAGATGGCTCAAAAGATGGCGATAGCGTTGCATGTGCTGCTGTCCATGGTGACAGAACTGTAACTGAACGGTTGCCATCGAGCGCTTCCATATTCACAGCTGAAGCTCGAGCCATATTGTTAGCACTTAAATTGATTACTCAATCTAATCTGTCACAGTTTATTATTTGTTCTGACTCTTTGAGCTGTCTTTTGGCAATTAAGAATCACAAACTGAAAAATACTCTTATTTTACAAATTTTATATTTTATTCATCGACTTCGGGAATTTGATAAAGAGATTGTTTTCCTATGGGTACCTAGTCATGTTGGTATTCAGGGGAATTCAGTTGTAGACAGGGTTGCCAAAAAGGCATTAAATGTAATAATAAAGGACGTTAGTTTGCCATACACCGATTTTAAACCTTTAATAAGGAAATATATTTTAAAGATGTGGCAGGACCGATGGGACGGTCTTGAACACAACAAACTCAATTCCATAAAACCAGATCTAGGCGTTCATCAATCCGGGTCGGGCAATCGCAAAGAGCAAGTGGTCATGACTAGATGCCGCATTGGACATTCTAGATTTACACATGGCCATTTGCTTGTTGGTGATCCTCCACCTGAGTGTATCCCATGTGATTGCCCTTTCTCTATCAAACATGTTCTTCTGGATTGTGTGGATTTTGCCAACACCAGGCAAAATTATTTTGACTGCGCCAATATGTTTGATTTGTTCAAGACCGTTTCATCTAAAAACATTATCGATTTCTTGCGGGACATCGGTTTATTTAATAAAATCTAAATTGGATACCTTCCATGATTTTTCAATATTTTAAATGTTTTATCGAAGTTATGTTTCTATATGTATTTTATGTCTTAGGTTCACCTTTTATGTACCTTTTTATATGTAAATAGCTGTTTGTTTTAATTTCATTATTTTATGAAGAGACTTTGATCTTGCTTTTAATATTTTCCTTGCATTAAATGTTCTTGCCGTGATATGGCCCTGGTCGCCGAAACGGCAATAAACAACAACAATCAATCAATCAATTACTTTAAACTAGGTGTCTTAAGGCACTAGATATTTTAAAAATGGTGTCCAGTACCGATTGGGGTGCTGATACCTCAATTTTATTAAATTTATATAGATCTTTGGTTAGGTCTAAACTTGATTATGGATCTATTGTTTATGGTTCCGCCAAAAAATCTTACCTTAAAATTTTAGACGCTGTTCACCACCAGGGGTTGCGACTTTGCCTTGGTGCCTTCAGAACCTCTCCTATTGAGAGCCTTTATGCCGAGGCAAATGAACCATCCCTTGGAGACAGACGTTTGAAATTAGGTCTTCAATATGTAAGTAAACTTATGGCCTACCCAGATAGCCCTGCCTACGACTGTGTCATTAATCCTACACGTTCAACCCTCCTCTAACTGCAATGCCAGAAGTAGGAAGATTTGAACGATGGCAAATTGACATTCTCGGCCCTATTCAAAAAAGCCCAGAAGGCTATCAGTACATTCTTCTTGCCATTGACTCGTTTACAAGGTGGCCAGAAGCATTTCCTTTGAAATCCCAAGAGTCAAAGGAAATTGCAAGAGTTATTTATAATGAAATTATTTGCCGTTATGGAGCAATGAGGGTTCTTTTTTCGGATAGAGGGAGATCATTCATGTCACAGTTAGTGCAATCAATGTGCGAAATTTTCGATATTACTCAGCATCACACATCGTCGTACCATCCAAGAACAAATGGGTTGGTGGAACGACAAAATTCCACCATTGCGCAATCCCTGCGAATTTATTGTGAGAAAAATCAAGATAAATGGCCACTGTATTTATCAAGTGTGATGATGGCTTTTAGAAAATCACCATGCTCCAATTCAGTGGAGTATTCACCCTTTCACATGATGTTTGGGGAAGACATGAATTTACCATTTGATATTGCTCTTACACCAAAAGACAATTTAGGCCAATCGGCAAAAGATCATGTGAAAGAAATAAAAGAACATCTTCAAATTGTGCATGAAATTGCAACCAAAAATGACAAAATTCATAAAGAAAAAAGTAAAGCTCTTCATGATCAAAAAGCCAAAATTCCTGATTTTAAAGTTGGTAACCGAGTTCTAAAAGCCATCAACAAGGTTCCTGTCGGTCAGTCTCACAAATTATATGACAAATTTGAAGGACCGTACCTCATAACACAAAAAGGTCCAAACTACACGTACAAGCTTTTGGATCTTAGGACTCAAAAGGTCCATAAGTCACTCATAAATGCTTGTCATTTAAAGCATTATAATGACCCAAGTGACCAATTGGACATAAGGAATCCAAATGAAGAGGATCTTGTGGATGATAATGAGGATCAGAATCAAATTCAACCAGATCAAGTTGATCCACAAGATCAGGTTGTAAATAATCAACCTCCTCCAACCCCTCCTCAACCTCCTCAACCTCAGGTACAGGGTAGGCATGAAAATCAAAATAGGGAAATTACAGAATATAATTATAATAAAATAGCTGGTGCTAGGTTTAGACGAGGGAGACGAGAATTTAAAGTTGAATGGGCGGATGGTTCTTCTTCATGGGAACCAAATGAGAGTTTTAATGCTGATATACTTGTTCAGTTAAACAACAGGTATACCAGTAAAGGAACAAGAAGGAAAACTTGTTTCAAAAATAAATCAAGGCAAATTCAATTTAGGTAGAAATTCAAAATTACTGTTAACAGTTATACATTTGTAGATAAATATAACAAGATATCATTAATTTCGGAAATGATATAAAATTATGTCAAGAATTATATTCAAAGCAAATAGTAGTAGAAAAAAAAACATAATACATGTAATTATAATATTAATAATAATAATAAAACAAAATAATAATAAGGGTTGTTCCATGAAATCAGATATGCTGACCCAATGTATGATTTAAAGGTCATAGATTTTGATGAATTGTCCAGGGCGTCCATATACTATTTTTCAAGTTCTTTCGATTATTTTGGCAATTTTTCTCAAAAATACAGGAATTCATTTCATTTTCTAAAAATAATGTGTTGTGGTCACCGTTTCACAACTTGTTGTGAGTATATAGTGCTATTGTATGTCTGATCAACATACACCCGACTCAACATCACATTAATTTTTTTTCCATTTTGTCTCGTTGTAGGTAAATTTTGGACAATTCAACGGAGTCTCTTCCTTATGATCATGGTCCTTGTAACCGTTCTGATGAACAAACCCACATATGTCAAAGCCCAGAAGACAGAACAAGATAAAGGTCTCGTGCAAAGAATAAACTATGGTGTTGTTTTCAAGAAACAATCATTTTTGTACCTGGCATCTGAGTCATGGTTACATACATTCAGAATTGATTTACCAAAAGATGTTAGGCTGACAAGGATGTCGATGTGTAACCAAACAATTCATGAATGTTCATCACTTAATAATATGTTAAATTTTATTCACTTTTTACATGATTCAACTGAATCACAGTTATTACAAACGATTCGGTCAATTCACACTCTGGTGCCACAGTCAAATATTTTTAAGGAAACTCGTTTATCGAGGTCTCTTTTACCTTTTATTGGCAACTTGGCCAAAGGTATTTTTTGGATTAGCCACAATGGGGGATGTCAACCTGTTAGCTAACCACATAAATGCTTTAAATGCAAGGACACGCATGTTTGCAAATGCATTACATCAACATGGTGAACACTTGTCATCCTTTATGAATCTAGTTGACAACAGAACATCTAACTTGATGAAGGGCATACAACAAAATGCAGGACACATACAAAAAGTTACACATAATTTTTATAAAACTATGTCTTCTTTTCAGCAATCTATGAGTAACATGTCAATTATATTAATTAACCTTGTTAATAATGGTAACATTTTGAGAGAGAAGCTAAATCAACTGCAATCAAGTATTCAAAGCTTAGTTGAAGGTAGAATCTCTCCTTTTCTAATACCAAAGCACATGCTAACTCAAACCTTGCACAAAATCCAAAGAATACTAACAGAGTCACACCCAGGCTTTTATTTGACACACTTTAATCCTTCTTACTACTATACCCATTCTAATTTCCTGTTTGCTCGAAACCACTCTGCACTTTACATAACACTACGTTTTCCTGTTTCTTCACATACCAAACCCCTAAACTTGTACAAAATAATATCCATGCCTGTCCCAATAAACCACACATCCAAGCATGCTACCAAGCTTGTTTCCCTTGCTAACTACTTAGCTGTTACTAACAGTCACGACTATTATACCACTCTGACTACTGATGATCTTACTAATTGTGTGCATGGTCAGACAATTTTCTGTCCGTTTAATGTAGCACTTACACCAACACAGGTTCCAGGGTGCACCATTGCATTATTTAACAATGATGTGGACTTAGTTAACAAGCACTGTAATTTCAGGTTCTTTCATAACCATCTTATTACTAATATTGTTGAATTGACACCCACTTCTGTTTTGGTCTACCGAAATAACAATACCATTACACTAAATTGCCCTGATCACCAAACATTAATACCACCTTGTTCTCTATGCATTGTTAACATTCCTTGCAAATGTTCTTTGTCTTCTAGAACTATTTACTTTGCACCAAGGTTAGTTGAGTGTTACAGTGAAAAATCACTTTATCCAACAAATGATACATCAGATTTTTCAGTGCTTCATCCAGTAAATCTTGCATTATTGACACAGTTTTTTGATGAGGACAGACTAAAACATCTGTTAGGGGACACTACATTTCCATCACAGGTCACACTTGAGGTACCTGATTTTAGAATATATTCACACAACATGTCAAACTTACTTGCAGCAGATACAGAACAACACTTAAATCTTAAAAAGATGGCACTAGCTGCAAAGAAGGATGCACAAATTTTTCAAACATTAACAGAACCACTGCTAACAGGGGACATCCAACTACAATCTGAGTGGCCAGATTTAAATGCAATTTTGATTTTTATTACATTTACCATTGGATTTTTGTCATTTATTACTTGTATTTGCTTATTTTACAAAGTAAGAAAAATGGCAACTGCCATGTTTATTTTACAACAAGTGTCCCAAGCTAAGTCACAAACTGTGCCTTCCTTTATTTATCATGCCCCGACTACTCGTCAAAACTCTGCTGATGATGAAACCAATATTATAAACAATTGTATTTCTTCTGAATTTTCATGGATTCATGCTTCTGTAGTACTAAGTATAACTGTTCTTGTATTGTTGGTCATTATTATGATATTTGTTTATAAAAAGAAGTCGAAAAAAGCTACTATCATAGCTTTAGAAATTACCTCTGGGGGGAATTGTGTTATTGTGCCAGTTGTATCATTATCTCTGTGCCCATCTTGCTGGGATATTACCACGCCAAATATCCCACGGGTAACTATGTCATCATTTCCTTCATGCAAATTGTTTACTACATGGAGAAATTTTAAAATTACAAACAAACTAACAGGACAGTCTATTGCTGTTCCTTCTGCTATTGATGTTGACTTTTTCACTTGGCGTAAACTAAAAATAATTTTGAGTCAGCCATTTTGTGCTTATGTTGTTATTATTCACCATGGTTATCTCTCCTTGTTACAAAACCAACAAGTTGATCAATCTAAAAATGTTAACGATATTGATGTAAAAGAAGGATCGACATTATATCCACAATTGTAAGCTACATTCAGTACATTTGTGAAACCTTGATCTGCAATACTAAAATTTTGATACAATTACATTATGTTCAAATTTTGTTATAATTGTGTTATAGTATTGTTTGTTTCATTTTATGTCTCTTATATATATATTATGTATTACCATCTTCTTTTATATGTTTCAGACAATTTAACTGAACCTGGTACTAAAAGATCAACCAGTTCTATCCCATATTTTTTTTTTCTATTTAAAAGTTATTTATCATGATACTTGGCAGATTAACTTCCCTTCTTCCTTATAGTTGACATGTACAGACGGATGGTTAATGCTATCACCTGCAAGACAGGGGATGCTTCACAAATGACGGACACATAGCTATAATGGTAGGATGGTTAGTTTCATAATTTAGCTTTGGGGTCCAAAGCAGTTGGAGCACAGGGGAATTATAGTAAGGGAGATTTTCTTGTTTTAATATAAAGTCAGAATTTCCTTTAAAATTCATTTGTTTTATATTCTAAATAATATGTGTAAATAAATTATAGCACAATTTCTGAAGGAAATTGTGTTGCGTTTTATGTTTCAGTTTGTTTCATAATTTAGCTTTTCATTGTTGTAAATATTACTTATTGAAGGCATTTTTATCAAATTTGTACAATTAAGTCTAAGTTGTCAAATTATCTTTTGAGTGTTAGTAGAAGTTATTTACTCTAGGGTCAATCCTTTGTTCCCAAACATTCTTAATCCGGATGTAAAATGAACTATCTAATTAAGCCCATTGTGTTACTTAAGATTGAACAGGTGACAAACACATGGGAGATTAATACCACATCACAACCTTTGTTCCGCAAAGGAAATAGTATATTTTTTATATTCCTACACGTTTCCTTAGGTACGAAATTATTTCTTTATTTTTATTGGTTGATTTTGAATTTAGGCCTTAATTCCATATAAAAAGAAATGTTCCGTCCGGTGCGGCACTTTTATGACGCATCGGACGAAAATAAAGTTTTAAACCAAACTTTTATTTTCTATTATAACAGGTTAGTGAATTATATATTTTATATATTTTTATTCATTTATTTTAATTTTATTCAATTTGTATTCAGGGAATTAAATATTCGCGGTAAAATATCTTCTACACTTCTAATTTGCATTTAATGATTTTGTCAGTTTATGCACAAGAGTTAGGGAACTTTAATTAATCCATGTTTGGATATTCCACCTGTAAGAGTTACTGTTTACATTCAGTATATGGTACATTTGTAAATAATTAACATTTTATAGTTGCTTTATGAAATGTGCATTAAGACATCAACATTTATAAATGAGAAGTAATGTCAAAAATTTTTAAAGGGAGATAATCTGTTGTAATGACACTGTCAAGGTGAAAATTGCTACGGCCAAGGTATTTCTGACACAATGTCCAAAACTAAGGCTGAACGCTTCTCAAAAGCTGGTAAGCATATTTTCCGATGTATGGTTGTTTACATTCAAGCTCCGAAAAGATTACTTTTCATCAAGAATTAATAATAATTACATCAAAAGGGGAACACGTCATATTTTCTGTGTTCTGCATATGGCAATTTCTTATTTAAGGTGCACATTATGTAAATACATGTATATGTTGTTGTGTTGTGGTGTAATGTTTTAATCATGCACATTGATAAATGATTAAAAATGTCAGTGTTAATATATTGTGTTACAGTTGTAAGTCATATGGTCACTTCCGGTTTTTGCAAGTGAAGGGAGCAGTTATTGCACAGTTTTCAGGGAGAAATTATTATTAATGAAATAAAAAGACAGTGAAAATATTCAGAACAAGTATAATAATTAAACGGTAAAATTAAAGAAAGTTTGAAGTTATAATTAGTATAGGAAGTAGTGACTTTAAATAAATGTTATTTCAGAAAAGGGGGAAGTTATTTATAATATGAGGAGAAAAACTTATTTAATTTAGTGTTGAAACTGAATGTTTAATTGTATGAAATTGTCTGTGTTATTTTGCATTTTTGGTTTGACTATTGTATGTATGATTTGTTGTAAATGTGGACTTTTATGACGCATCGGACGAAAATAAAGTTTTAAACCAAACTTTTATTTTCTATTATAACAGGCCACCGACCAAAGACCTTGAGTCGTTTCTGTCGTCTGGCTCAAACAACCATTACTACAAAACTCCTCTACACAAACACCTGAGAGCTAGTTCCCAAAATTTGCTCTACCGAAAAATACACCAAAAGCGTATTACATCAAGTGGTGGAGGACTTAAAATCCCGGAGTCAGGTGTCGGTGTATGGCATATTGGTTAAGATCTTCTGGAACAGTCGAAAATATGCCTGTAGGAGCACCCATTAACCAGACCATTGAAGTCCACCAGGAGATGGAGACCAATGATGATGGCAGGGTGGATGAAACAAGTGACACTGCAAGAAGACAAGATCCTCCTGTAGTGACCAGAACTGAGGTAACTCCCCAAGTGCAGCCAATTGCAGCAACTGCTGCTACACAGCTACAACAGCCATTGCCACAATTTCAAATGCCGGTACCACCGCATTTAATGCCAGTGAGAAAATTTAGTGGTAAAGGTTCTGTTGTGCAATGGTGGAAGTCATTCCTGACTTACATGACTTTACAAGGACTTACAGAAGCCAGGATATGCCAGTATTTTCCTTGTTACCTTGAAGGGAATGCGGAATATTGGTATAACAATCTGAACGACAGTATAAAAAAATCCTTCAATCTACTAAAAGAGGCATTTTTGAAAAGATTTCGACCAACACAGCTAAATGTGGAGCTAATGGATATTTCTCAAGGCGAACAGGAGACAGTGGACGACTATATTCACAGGGTTTTAAAACAGTTTGCTGATGCTGATGTCACTGAGAATTCATTGATGACCAAAGCTATGAGAGGACTAAAACCAGCCTTGGCAAACATAGTGATTCCACAGGATCCAGTCAACATGGAAGATCTTCGCGTGCGAGCCTGTAGGGCAGAGATGACATTACTTGTGACAAAAACACAACCCGCAGGTGATGTAAATGCAGTCATTAGAGATCTGATAGGACAAATAAATGAACTGAAAGCTGGTAATGAAGCAGTTATGGCAGCAATTAGTGATCAGGGCCGATTCAGACACCAACCGACGGAGCAAAATCAGTATAGACGTGGTAATCCAAATCAAGGAGGTAGCAGACCAAGACAAGACAATTTTAATCGCTACAGACCAATGCCACAAAACAGACAACAGAACCACAATACCAAATGTTCCCGTTGTAATCGTGAGTATTGTAGATCAAGGAATCAATGTTTGGCAAGATTTGAAACTTGTACTGAATGTAAAAGAAGGGGACATATTAGGGCGGCTTGTTGGTATAACCCTGCAAACATGGTGAATGGTAATAGGAATTAGGGGTGCGCGCCTATCTTTAGACACCCGTCTGGAGATAGGCACAGAGATAATGACTGTGCAGATGTAAATTTTACAATGCCTTTGCACAGGAATACAACTGAAGTGCATATTGGGGATAAGAAAACTTTTGCTTTAGTTGACACTGGGGCATCAATTAGTGTTGTCAGTAAAGAGTTTTTTGACAAAACATGTTATGCTAAGTCACAAATGCATGAATCAAAATATAATGTTATAAAAGGAGTAGGTGGTGATAGATTACTTGTACTTGGCAGAGTTGTTTTAGAGGTAAAAATTGGAGGTAAAGCTTTGGAATATCCTTTTCATGTTATTGAAAATATCCATCACTCTTTAATACTGGGGGAAGATTTCTGTCACTTTTACAAGGCAGTAATAAACTGTGGAACAAAAACCCTCCACATTGAAGATGACAATGTGAGCTTAGTGTCTGCTATTTATGAAGCAGCAGGTTTAGCTAGAACAGTTGAATCTGTTGTTATACCAAAAATGTCAGAAACAGTTATTTCGGTTTCAGTTTCAAAACATCATCATGGGTCACAAGTTATTTTAGAACCTAAGCCCACATTGACCATCAAACATCTTGTAGCTGCCAAGTGTGTAGTATCTGTAAACAAAGGTAAAGCCATGATGAAACTACTCAACCCTACTTACAAGGACATTGTGTTACCAAAAAGACAAGTCCTTGCAGATGTAGTAGCAATTAATGAGGCTGATGTTTTACCTTTAGACACAGAGGTTGCTATAAGTGACAAATCAAAGTCAAAGTCTGATGAGTCAAAAACTTTAAAATTTGATTTCACAAATTCAGATTTAAATGAAAGCCAAAAGAAGGAACTTCTTAGTTTATTAATCAAACATAAAAAGGTTTTTGCAAAAGACTTGAGTGAACTTGGAGTAACAAATGCTTACTCGCACCAAATTGAAACTGTACCTGGGGCTAAACCTGTAACTTTACCAAGTTATAGAACTTCAGCTCACAACCGAAAAGAGATAGATAGGCAGGTTGAGGAGATGCTTCAAAATGGTATTATTGAGCCATCAAATTCTGTTTGGCATTCACCTGTTGTTTTAGTGCGAAAGAAAAATAATGAATTTCGCTTTGCAGTCGATTATCGACGTCTCAACAAAATTACTATTCCTATGTCTTTCCCTTTGCCTCATTTAGAGAGTGTCTTTGATGCAATAGGTGATGCAAAGGCAAGGTATTTTTCATCGGTCGATATGAGGTCTGGTTTTTGGCAAATTCCATTAGACCCATCTTCTAAGAACAAGGCTGCTTTTATCACACAGAATGGTGTGTACGAATGGACCCGTATGCCATTCGGATTGACAAATGCGCCAATCAGTTTTCAGACTTTGATGACATCAATACTTCGTGGGTTAAATTGGAAGTCAGTTCTGGTCTATGTTGATGACATTTTAATCTTTAGTGACACCTTTGAGAACCATTTATCTCACTTGGCACAAGTTTTTGAACGTTTGGAAAAATTCAATCTCAAATTACACCCTGACAAGTGCCACTTTGCAGTGAAAAAGTTAAAATTTCTAGGACATATTATTTCAAAAAATGGAGTTGAGGTAGACCCAGAAAAGACTGATGCTGTTAAAAGCTTTCCAAGACCCACAACACAAACACAGGTCAGATCGTTTATTGGTATGGCCAATTATTATAGGAAATTTATCCCAGATTTCTCAAAAATTGCAGCTCCCCTCAATGCACTCATGTCCAAAGACAAGAAATTCTGTTGGACTGAGAAATGTGAGGAAGCTTTTAACATTTTAAAGGAAAAGCTGATTTCGGCTCCTATTTTGTCTTATCCAGACAGTTCCAAAAAGTTTATTTTGACATGTGATGCTTCAGATAAAGCAATTGGCTATATTCTGGGACAAGTTTCTCAGATGGTAAGGAACATGTCATTGCATATGGTGGTCGCTCACTGAATAAAGCAGAGCGAAAATGGAACACCACAGACAAAGAATGTCTTGCTATTCTTTGTGGTGTCCGTGCGTATCATACATACTTATCATCTGGTAAGTTTACTGTGTACACTGACCACAGGGCTCTTTGCTTTTTATATAATTCAAAAGATGCGCGTCTCCAGCGTTGGTCCATTAAATTACAGCAGTATAATTTTGACATTGTTCACAAACCTGGAAAAGCCAATTTTGTTGCAGATGCTTTGAGCAGACGTGAGTATCCTGAAAATAATGATACACAAGTTTCTTCTGTTTCAGACACAGTCAGTGAACAAGAAGTTCCATCAGATCAACAGCAAACAGTAAATTCAGTTTCAGAACTAGTAGAAAATATGACAGAACCTTCTCTTTCAGACAATCCTAATAAGGGTCAAACAGAGTACACTGAAATCCGTTTCTTCCGTCCAGGTGAAGAACCACCAATTATTGGTGTTATACAGACAACACCAATAAATGAAGTGCTAACTGACAGTCAAACTTTATTTCAGATGCAAAAAGACAGCCAAGATTTTAAATTTATTGTAGATTATCTAACAAATGGTACCCTGCCAGACAATGAAAAAGACAGACGTAAATGTGTGTCAGAAGCTGAGCATTATGAAATAATGAATGGTTTACTCTACCATTTAGGTCAACGCAGGTGCAAGGGTCAGCAGGAGGACAAGAAATATATAAAACAACTTTGTATACCAAATGCTTTACGCCCAGACCTTCTACGCAGCTATCATGATGGGATGGCTGGTGGTGGCCATATGGGCATCTCTAAGACGCATGCGGCGATTAAATGCAAGTATTGGTGGTCTACCATATATGGTGATGTTGAGCAATATGTAAAGCATTGTAACCGTTGTCAAATGGCAAAAAGAAATTTTAACACGTTCAACCCTCCTCTAACTGCAATGCCAGAAGTAGGAAGATTTGAACGATGGCAAATTGACATTCTCGGCCCTATTCAAAAAAGCCCAGAAGGCTATCAGTACATTCTTCTTGCCATTGACTCGTTTACAAGGTGGCCAGAAGCATTTCCTTTGAAATCCCAAGAGTCAAAGGAAATTGCAAGAGTTATTTATAATGAAATTATTTGCCGTTATGGAGCAATGAGGGTTCTTTTTTCGGATAGAGGGAGATCATTCATGTCACAGTTAGTGCAATCAATGTGCGAAATTTTCGATATTACTCAGCATCACACATCGTCGTACCATCCAAGAACAAATGGGTTGGTGGAACGACAAAATTCCACCATTGCGCAATCCCTGCGAATTTATTGTGAGAAAAATCAAGATAAATGGCCACTGTATTTATCAAGTGTGATGATGGCTTTTAGAAAATCACCATGCTCCAATTCAGTGGAGTATTCACCCTTTCACATGATGTTTGGGGAAGACATGAATTTACCATTTGATATTGCTCTTACACCAAAAGACAATTTAGGCCAATCGGCAAAAGATCATGTGAAAGAAATAAAAGAACATCTTCAAATTGTGCATGAAATTGCAACCAAAAATGACAAAATTCATAAAGAAAAAAGTAAAGCTCTTCATGATCAAAAAGCCAAAATTCCTGATTTTAAAGTTGGTAACCGAGTTCTAAAAGCCATCAACAAGGTTCCTGTCGGTCAGTCTCACAAATTATATGACAAATTTGAAGGACCGTACCTCATAACACAAAAAGGTCCAAACTACACGTACAAGCTTTTGGATCTTAGGACTCAAAAGGTCCATAAGTCACTTATAAATGCTTGTCATTTAAAGCATTATAATGACCCAAGTGACCAATTGGACATAAGGAATCCAAATGAAGAGGATCTTGTGGATGATAATGAGGATCAGAATCAAATTCAACCAGATCAAGTTGATCCACAAGATCAGGTTGTAAATAATCAACCTCCTCCAACCCCTCCTCAACCTCCTCAACCTCAGGTACAGGGTAGGCATGAAAATCAAAATAGGGAAATTACAGAATATAATTATAATAAAATAGCTGGTGCTAGGTTTAGACGAGGGAGACGAGAATTTAAAGTTGAATGGGCGGATGGTTCTTCTTCATGGGAACCAAATGAGAGTTTTAATGCTGATATACTTGTTCAGTTAAACAACAGGTATACCAGTAAAGGAACAAGAAGGAAAACTTGTTTCAAAAATAAATCAAGGCAAATTCAATTTAGGTAGAAATTCAAAATTACTGTTAACAGTTATACATTTGTAGATAAATATAACAAGATATCATTAATTTCGGAAATGATATAAAATTATGTCAAGAATTATATTCAAAGCAAATAGTAGTAGAAAAAAAAAACATAATACATGTAATTATAATATTAATAATAATAATAAAACAAAATAATAATAAGGGTTGTTCCATGAAATCAGATATGCTGACCCAATGTATGATTTAAAGGTCATAGATTTTGATGAATTGTCCAGGGCGTCCATATACTATTTTTCAAGTTCTTTCGATTATTTTGGCAATTTTTCTCAAAAATACAGGAATTCATTTCATTTTCTAAAAATAATGTGTTGTGGTCACCGTTTCACAACTTGTTGTGAGTATATAGTGCTATTGTATGTCTGATCAACATACACCCGACTCAACATCACATTAATTTTTTTTCCATTTTGTCTCGTTGTAGGTAAATTTTGGACAATTCAACGGAGTCTCTTCCTTATGATCATGGTCCTTGTAACCGTTCTGATGAACAAACCCACATATGTCAAAGCCCAGAAGACAGAACAAGATAAAGGTCTCGTGCAAAGAATAAACTATGGTGTTGTTTTCAAGAAACAATCATTTTTGTACCTGGCATCTGAGTCATGGTTACATACATTCAGAATTGATTTACCAAAAGATGTTAGGCTGACAAGGATGTCGATGTGTAACCAAACAATTCATGAATGTTCATCACTTAATAATATGTTAAATTTTATTCACTTTTTACATGATTCAACTGAATCACAGTTATTACAAACGATTCGGTCAATTCACACTCTGGTGCCACAGTCAAATATTTTTAAGGAAACTCGTTTATCGAGGTCTCTTTTACCTTTTATTGGCAACTTGGCCAAAGGTATTTTTTGGATTAGCCACAATGGGGGATGTCAACCTGTTAGCTAACCACATAAATGCTTTAAATGCAAGGACACGCATGTTTGCAAATGCATTACATCAACATGGTGAACACTTGTCATCCTTTATGAATCTAGTTGACAACAGAACATCTAACTTGATGAAGGGCATACAACAAAATGCAGAACACATACAAAAAGTTACACATAATTTTTTATAAAACTATGTCTTCTTTTCAGCAATCTATGAGTAACATGTCAATTATATTAATTAACCTTGTTAATAATGGTAACATTTTGAGAGAGAAGCTAAATCAACTGCAATCAAGTATTCAAAGCTTAGTTGAAGGTAGAATCTCTCCTTTTCTAATACCAAAGCACATGCTAACTCAAACCTTGCACAAAATCCAAAGAATACTAACAGAGTCACACCCAGGCTTTTATTTGACACACTTTAATCCTTCTTACTACTATACCCATTCTAATTTCCTGTTTGCTCGAAACCACTCTGCACTTTACATAACACTACGTTTTCCTGTTTCTTCACATACCAAACCCCTAAACTTGTACAAAATAATATCCATGCCTGTCCCAATAAACCACACATCCAAGCATGCTACCAAGCTTGTTTCCCTTGCTAACTACTTAGCTGTTACTAACAGTCACGACTATTATACCACTCTGACTACTGATGATCTTACTAATTGTGTGCATGGTCAGACAATTTTCTGTCCGTTTAATGTAGCACTTACACCAACACAGGTTCCAGGGTGCAACATTGCATTATTTAACAATGATGTGGACTTAGTTAACAAGCACTGTAATTTCAGGTTCTTTCATAACCATCTTATTACTAATATTGTTGAATTGACACCCACTTCTGTTTTGGTCTACCGAAATAACAATACCATTACACTAAATTGCCCTGATCACCAAACATTAATACCACCTTGTTCTCTGTGCATTGTTAACATTCCTTGCAAATGTTCTTTGTCTTCTAGAACTATTTACTTTGCACCAAGGTTAGTTGAGTGTTACAGTGAAAAATCACTTTATCCAACAAATGATACATCAGATTTTTCAGTGCTTCATCCAGTAAATCTTGCATTATTGACACAGTTTTTTGATGAGGACAGACTAAAACATCTGTTAGGGGACACTACATTTCCATCACAGGTCACACTTGAGGTACCTGATTTTAGAATATATTCACACAACATGTCAAACTTACTTGCAGCAGATACAGAACAACACTTAAATCTTAAAAAGATGGCACTAGCTGCAAAGAAGGATGCACAAATTTTTCAAACATTAACAGAACCACTGCTAACAGGGGACATCCAACTACAATCTGAGTGGCCAGATTTAAATGCAATTTTGATTTTTATTACATTTACCATTGGATTTTTGTCATTTATTACTTGTATTTGCTTATTTTACAAAGTAAGAAAAATGGCAACTGCCATGTTTATTTTACAACAAGTGTCCCAAGCTAAGTCACAAACTGTGCCTTCCTTTATTTATCATGCCCCGACTACTCGTCAAAACTCTGCTGATGATGAAACCAATATTATAAACAATTTTATTTCTTCTGAATTTTCATGGATTCATGCTTCTGTAGTACTAAGTATAACTGTTCTTGTATTGTTGGTCATTATTATGATATTTGTTTATAAAAAGAAGTCGAAAAAAGCTACTATCATAGCTTTAGAAATTACCTCTGGGGGGAATTGTGTTATTGTGCCAGTTGTATCATTATCTCTGTGCCCATCTTACTGGGATATTACCACGCCAAATATCCCACGGGTAACTATGTCATCATTTCCTTCATGCAAATTGTTTACTACATGGAGAAATTTTAAAATTACAAACAAACTAACAGGACAGTCTATTGCTGTTCCTTCTGCTATTGATGTTGACTTTTTCACTTGGCGTAAACTAAAAATAATTTTGAGTCAGCCATTTTGTGCTTATGTTGTTATTATTCACCATGGTTATCTCTCCTTGTTACAAAACCAACAAGTTGATCAATCTAAAAATGTTAACGATATTGATGTAAAAGAAGGATCGACATTATATCCACAATTGTAAGCTACATTCAGTACATTTGTGAAACCTTGATCTGCAATACTAAAATTTTGATACAATTACATTATGTTCAAATTTTGTTATAATTGTGTTATAGTATTGTTTGTTTCATTTTATGTCTCTTATATATATATTATGCATTACCATCTTCTTTTATATGTTTCAGACAATTTAACTGAACCTGGTACTAAAAGATCAACCAGTTCTATCCCATATTTTTTTTTTCTATTTAAAAGTTATTTATCATGATACTTGGCAGATTAACTTCCCTTCTTCCTTATAGTTGACATGTACAGACGGATGGTTAATGCTATCACCTGCAAGACAGGGGATGCTTCACAAATGACGGACACATAGCTATAATGGTAGGATGGTTAGTTTCATAATTTAGCTTTGGGGTCCAAAGCAGTTGGAGCACAGGGGAATTATAGTAAGGGAGATTTTCTTGTTTTAATATAAAGTCAGAATTTCCTTTAAAATTCATTTGTTTTATATTCTAAATAATATGTGTAAATAAATTATAGCACAATTTCTGAAGGAAATTGTGTTGCGTTTTATGTTTCAGTTTGTTTCATAATTTAGCTTTTCATTGTTGTAAATATTACTTATTGAAGGCATTTTTATCAAATTTGTACAATTAAGTCTAAGTTGTCAAATTATCTTTTGAGTGTTAGTAGAAGTTATTTACTCTAGGGTCAATCCTTTGTTCCCAAACATTCTTAATCCGGATGTAAAATGAACTATCTAATTAAGCCCATTGTGTTACTTAAGATTGAACAGGTGACAAACACATGGGAGATTAATACCACATCACAACCTTTGTTCCGCAAAGGAAATAGTATATTTTTTATATTCCTACACGTTTCCTTAGGTACGAAATTATTTCTTTATTTTTATTGGTTGATTTTGAATTTAGGCCTTAATTCCATATAAAAAGAAATGTTCCGTCCGGTGCGGCACTTTTATGACGCATCGGACGAAAATAAAGTTTTAAACCAAACTTTTATTTTCTATTATAACAGGTTAGTGAATTATATATTTTATATATTTTTATTCATTTATTTTAATTTTATTCAATTTGTATTCAGGGAATTAAATATTCGCGGTAAAATATCTTCTACACTTCTAATTTGCATTTAATGATTTTGTCAGTTTATGCACAAGAGTTAGGGAACTTTAATTAATCCATGTTTGGATATTCCACCTGTAAGAGTTACTGTTTACATTCAGTATATGGTACATTTGTAAATAATTAACATTTTATAGTTGCTTTATGAAATGTGCATTAAGACATCAACATTTATAAATGAGAAGTAATGTCAAAAATTTTTAAAGGGAGATAATCTGTTGTAATGACACTGTCAAGGTGAAAATTGCTACGGCCAAGGTATTTCTGACACAATGTCCAAAACTAAGGCTGAACGCTTCTCAAAAGCTGGTAAGCATATTTTCCGATGTATGGTTGTTTACATTCAAGCTCCGAAAAGATTACTTTTCATCAAGAATTAATAATAATTACATCAAAAGGGGAACACGTCATATTTTCTGTGTTCTGCATATGGCAATTTCTTATTTAAGGTGCACATTATGTAAATACATGTATATGTTGTTGTGTTGTGGTGTAATGTTTTAATCATGCACATTGATAAATGATTAAAAATGTCAGTGTTAATATATTGTGTTACAGTTGTAAGTCATATGGTCACTTCCGGTTTTTGCAAGTGAAGGGAGCAGTTATTGCACAGTTTTCAGGGAGAAATTATTATTAATGAAATAAAAAGACAGTGAAAATATTCAGAACAAGTATAATAATTAAACGGTAAAATTAAAGAAAGTTTGAAGTTATAATTAGTATAGGAAGTAGTGACTTTAAATAAATGTTATTTCAGAAAAGGGGGAAGTTATTTATAATATGAGGAGAAAAACTTATTTAATTTAGTGTTGAAACTGAATGTTTAATTGTATGAAATTGTCTGTGTTATTTTGCATTTTTGGTTTGACTATTGTATGTATGATTTGTTGTAAATGTGGACTTTTATGACGCATCGGACGAACCAAACTTTTATTTTCTATTATAACAGGCCACCGACCAAAGACCTTGAGTCGTTTCTGTCGTCTGGCTCAAACAACCATTACTACAAAACTCCTCTACACAAACACCTGAGAGCTAGTTCCCAAAATTTGCTCTACCGAAAAATACACCAAAAGCGAATTACATCATTACCCTTTAATTTATGTCGGTTAAGCGACTTGTTCTTTGAAATGTCACCAATGTCGATTGTCTTGTTCTTAATTTGGCAGTATTATCGTTTCTCCAATGAAATGATACAACGAACAAACAACTGTTTGCATTGTATTGTCGTCCGCTTGAATCATTTCGCTGATTTTGGCAAGAATCTTTTGTGAGGCAACAAAAGAATTCGAAGTGACAATGCTCATTCCACGCACTACGAGTTTGTCGGTTAGCGGATCAAACGCCAGATATTTCTTTTGTACGACCTGCATGTATCCCATCATGACTTTTTCCAGTTCCACTGTTATGTTTCCAAATGTGCCGGCATTTATTAAGGGTACTATGTATCTGTTGCAAAACTTATGAACGTTATAACAAGCCTTGTGCTTTTTAGTTTGACTTTTTTTATTCATTATATCATCAGCCTCCTTATACAGGTCCGCAATTGCATCTAGGGTTATGATCTGCTTGTCGTCGTCGTCTGTTGTTGTGGATTTACCGTTTCCGTTAAAATAAGCATGGGCTTCTTCCGTGGTCATAGACAATATTTCTTTGTACGTCTTGACAAACGTTATAAACACGCTGTCCGTGTCACCATACTGTTTCTCTATTCGGTCGCCATATATGTTGTCCAGGGTTTTACGTATGTTGTGGATCACACTTCGTCCTCCACCCGTCACACCAGCTTGGAATCCTGGTCTTCCGACAGACTTGCCCAAAACGCCGTACCAGGCATTGATAGCAATCTTACACGCGTTAGATCGTTCAGTGTAATTCAGTTCCTGTTCGGAACCGGGATCCGATTCTTTTATCATTCGCTTGAATTGGAGACGAGTGTCGATAATTCTAGTGTAAACGTCAACCTCGTTTTAAACTTGAGAAAGCAGATTGGGCTTCATTTGAAGCCCACTGTCTTGAAGAATTACGATTAGAAGCGATGAAGGATGTTGAAGATCCCATTTTATTATTTAATGAAAGACTGACATCAATTGCTAATAAAACAATACCTAAAACCTCGACAAATCCAAAAAGGCCTAGTAAACCATGGTTTACTGATGAGTGCGACAAAGCGATCGAAGAACGCAACAAGGCCCATCGCCGGTTTGACAAAAATCCTACACCAGCAAATCTGTCAAACTTCCGAATATTTCGATCAAAAGCTCGACGTACATGTAAACAAGCCAGACGAACCTCTTGGAAAAATTTTGTTTCTAGTATTAAATCTCACACTCCCCTCAATAAAGTATGGAATTTTATTAGAAAAGTAAAAGGAAAAAATTCGAATTCTTCAGTAAAACACCTTAAGGTTGGTAATACCACTCTAACCACCGAAAAAGATATCGCCAATAAGCTAGCTGAAACATTCGCTAAACATTCATCCTCATCTAACTACAAACCGGATTTTCAAAAAATTAAATCATCTGCAGAAAAGACAAAATTAAACTTCAAGTCAAATAATGCGGAATCTTACAACTCTCAATTTTCTATAGAGGAACTAAAATCGTCACTGGCTAAAGCCCACGATACAGCTAGTGGGCTAGATAATATTCACTATCAACTTTTAAAACATCTTCCTGATCCATCTCTACATACACTTCTCACGTTAATGAACGAGATATGGACTTCTGGTAACGTTCCGTCCATCTGGAAAACGGCTTCAGTAGTCCCTATTCCAAAACCAGGAAAAGATCATACGGATCCTTCAAATTATCGCCCGATCGCATTGACAAGCTGCGTCTGCAAGACAATGGAACGAATGGTCAATGATCGCCTTGTGTGGTTCCTTGAGAAGCACAACTTACTCACTAATATTCAGTGTGGTTTTAGGCAAGGCAGAAGTACTCTTGACCATTTAATCCGGTTTGAAACGCTCATCAGAAATGCATTTGCTAAAAATGAACATGTTGTTTCGGTCTTTTTCGATTTAGAAAAAGCCTATGACACGACGTGGAAATACGGTATTTTAAAAGATATATTTGATATGGGGTTGAAAGGAAGACTTCCTCTGTTCTTGTCTAATTTTTTGTCAGATCGTTATTTTAATGTGAGGGTAAATTCGACTTTTTCTGAGGAGAAGGAACAGGAAATGGGAGTTCCTCAGGGAAGTATTCTTTCTGTCACTCTCTTCAGTATTAAAATTAATAGTTTAGCCCAAGTTTTGAAGGACAATATTGACGGTTCCTTGTATGTAGACGACTTTTTGATCTGCTACAGGGGACAAAATATGAGTAATATTGAAAGGCAGTTACAACTTTGCCTCAAAAGAATTGAGAAATGGGCTTTGGAGAATGGGTTTAAGTTTTCTACATCTAAAACTGTTGGTATGCACTTTTGTCGAAAGCGAAAGCTGCATCCGGACCCAGATCTCTTTCTGTATGGTAATAAAATCAAAATAGTAGAAGAAACAAAATTCTTTGGATTACTTTTTGATAGTAAACTTTCTTTTCTTCCCCATATCAAATTACTTAAATCTAGGTGTCTTAAGGCACTAGATATTTTAAAAATGGTGTCCAGTACCGATTGGGGTGCTGATACCTCAATTTTATTAAATTTATATAGATCTTTGGTAAGGTCTAAACTTGATTATGGATCTATTGTTTATGGTTCCGCCAAAAAATCTTACCTTAAAATTTTAGACGCTGTTCACCACCAGGGGTTGCGACTTTGCCTTGGTGCCTTCAGAACCTCTCCTATTGAGAGCCTTTATGCCGAGGCAAATGAACCCTCCCTTGGAGACAGACGTTTGAAATTAGGTCTTCAATATGTAAGTAAACTTATGGCCTACCCAGATAGCCCTGCCTACGACTGTGTCATTAATCCTATTTATGTCGACATTTATCGAAAACATGAAAGCAAAACCCCTCCTTTTGGAATTCGAATAAAACCTCATTTGGAAGCAATTCATCTGGAGACCAATGCAATGACACCTGTTGTTACTTCGAAATGCCCTCCATGGGAGCTACCACATCCTTCTTTCATTTTTGATCTGCGTGAATATAAAAAGTCCGATACCAATCCTTTATTTTTACAACAAAAATTTTCTGAAATTGAAGCAAATTATCCAGATTTTTTGACCGTGTATACAGATGGCTCAAAAGATGGCGATAGCGTTGCATGTGCTGCTGTCCATGGTGACAGAACTGTAACTGAACGGTTGCCATCAAGCGCTTCCATATTCACAGCTGAAGCTCGAGCCATATTGTTAGCACTTAAATTGATTACTCAATCTAATCTGTCACAGTTTATTATTTGTTCTGACTCATTGAGCTGTCTTTTGGCAATTAAGAATCACGAACTGAAAAAACTCTTATCTTACAAATTTTATATTTTATTCATCGACTTCGGGAATTCGATATAGAAATTGTTTTTCTCTGGGTACCCAGTCATGTTGGTATTCAGGGGAATTCAGTTGTAGACAGGGTTGCCAAGAAGGCATTAAATGAAATAATAAAGGACGTTAGTCTGCCATACACCGATTTTAAACCTTTAATAAGGAAATATATTTTAAAGATGTGGCAGGACCGATGGGACGGTCTTGAACACAACAAACTCAATTCCATAAAACCCGATCTAGGCGTTCATCAATCCGGGTCGAGCAATCGCAAAGAGCAAGTGGTCATGACTAGATGCCGCATTGGACATTCTAGATTTACACATGGCCATTTGCTTGTTGGTGATCCTCCACCTGAGTGTATCCCATGTGATTGCCCTTTCTCTATCAAACATGTTCTTCTAGATTGTGTGGATTTTGCCAACATCAGGCAAAATTATTTTGACTGCGCCAATATGTTTGATTTGTTCAAGACCGTTTCATCTAAAAACATTATCGATTTCTTGTGGGACATCGGTTTATTTAATAAAATTTAAATTGGATACCTTCCTTGATTTTTCAATATTTTAAATGTTTTATCGAAGTTATGTTTCTATATGTATTTTATGTCTTAGGTTCACCTTTTATGTACCTTTTTATATGTAAATAGCTGTTTGTTTTAATGTCATTATTTTATGAAGATACTTTGATCTTGCTTTTAATGTTTTCCTTGCATTAAATGTTCTTGCCGTGATATGGCCCTGGTCGCCGAAACGGCAATAAACAACAACAATCAATCAATCAATCTAGTGTCATCGACGAGAGGAGACGGCTTTCTGGAATTGTCCTCCTTTTGGGTGAGAAAAAATATGTAATATAACTTGATGAAATTTGTCATGTCGATACCGTGTAACTTTTCAATTTGTTCATACTCCTCAAACGGAACAAAATCGTCGTATCTACGCTTTTGGCACGCGTGAAAGTTGACTCCCGGTTTTAAGGCGTGACGTTTGACATATTCATACGACACCTCAGTCATTGTGGACAGGTTGTAGGCTTTTGCCACACTTGGATACGAACTGTTTATATCAAACGAAACATTGATGTGCTCGACGTCAATTCCCAAACTGGGTACCGAGATGAACGCCCTTGGTCGTACTTTGTCATAACTAATTCCATCTTTTTCTGTGAATTATTGAGTTTGTTTATGACTAATTTACTATGAGCACTATTTAGTCGCCTTTTACGACAAGCTTAGCGCTGCTGCAGGCCTATTCTTTTAACACCCGGGCCTGCACGGGGCAAAAAATGTTTTTGTAGTTCATGCAAGTTTCATGGTGGTCAGCCTCCTGCCTGAGAAACTTAAACGTGTTTCATTTTGCTCTGCTATCTGTCCCTTTATTAAAACTCCACAGTTTTAGTTGCCCATGCTTATTTTATATTTTAGTTAACCTCTTTGTTTTATTGTTTTATTTCCAATTTATTATGGATTATTTTCTGGTGTTACAGTAATCACTGATCAGCGAGGCTTAGCTATCTGCTCACTGGCATTGTAAGATAAGAAAACTTGTTTCCATTCTTTAGTTTGGGCATGCATGTTCTTAATTTATTTGTAGTCGGTTAAAGAGCACTTCGGTGCACGTGTTATTTTATTTATACATACATTTACTTTACTTTATATTGAATGATTAATCTTGAACTTTGTGAATTTAAACTCTTATAATGTGTTGTACAAAAAACTACGTCATTGAAAAACGACCTAGGTTACTTGTCAACCGTTACGAAAGTGTCGATATGGAGATGTTCCATTAAATTATATCTATCATCGAACAAGGAATAATTCGAAGCTAAGTGAGTGTATCGACAGTGCTTGAGGTGTTCCAAACATAGCGACACTAGCAATAGTTACTGTTTTATACCGAACAAAATTCATGATAATTTTATCTAATATTACTAATTCTGCGATTTATCTTGAACTTTATGACTACATGTTAAATAAACTTCCTGTTCGCATTTTCAACGAAATAAAGGGAGAAAGGATATTTTACAAGGAAATGGAAGGGAAAGGTCGATGTGGTTTCTAATAGGCCTATAGTACAACTGATGGTAAATGATCAAGCGTTGAATGGGATCGCCTTCATTTGGTTATCGCGGATCGGTGTCATCCTGGTTTGCATACATTTACTTACCATACTAATTAAATATTTAAATATACAAAAAAGACTATGGGTTCATACACCTTGAAGACCTATAGTTTTAAATATGTACAATGAAATGCATAATATTTTTATTTTACCTGCAGAAAATATATGTTGGCATTCTGTTCAGGTTTGTTTTAGTATTGATAGCGTGTTTTATTTAAAGTGTACATTTGTCTTTCATTTCTAGTAATGCTATCAAAAATAAGTATAACATTTTGATAAATATTTTAATAACAAATTCGCCCCGTGCAGGTCCGGGTGTTAAAAACCTGACCGCAAACCATAGTGGTGCACCGTGTTGGGAAAGATGCCACGTTCCTCGCACGTAAAAGAACCCTGCTGTGGTATTCGATAGGAGTAGGAACCTTTGCGCTCCGCCACAGGAGGCTAAATTGCCCGACCTTACCCATCACCCCTTTTTCCAGTGGCAATCAAAATTTGTCGACCCTATTATCCTTGTGACCCATCCTTTTTTTTATCATTTCATGTTCATATGATCATCCATTTCATGTTCATTGTCTGAATATAGCTGAAATATTGCTGTTCGGACGTTAAACCCAAACAAACAAACTAAAGGAAAGGCATGCAGCAGCGCTAAGATTGTCATGAAAGGCGACTAAATTGTGTTCAGAACCCTAGCCGGGGCCCACAGAGCAACTGGGTTGTTACCCCCAGGTGGTGGATTGGGGTACCCGTGGCGTGTAACATGCTGGGGTTGTCGGTCTATAATATGGGAAAATCTGACCGCTAACCATAGTGATGCACCGTGTTGGGATAGATGCCAGGTTCCTCTCATGCTCCGTGCTGGTCCGAGTGTCAAAAGAATTGACCTGCAGCAGCACTCAGCTTGACATAAAAGGCGAATAAATAGTGTTCAGAAATCTACCTGGGGCCTAGACGCTCAGCGCACAGAGTAACTGGGATGTGTGCCCCAGATGGTGGAATGGGGTACCCGTGGCGTGTATCATGCTGGGGTTGTCAGCCTATAATACGGAAAACCTGACTGCAGACCATAGTGGTGCACCGTGTTGTGAAAGATGCCACGTTCCTCGCACGTCAATGAACCCTTCTGTGGTATTCGATAGGAGGCTAAATTACCCGACCCTACCCACTCCTTCCTTTTTCTAGTGGCCATGAAAATTTGTCGACCCAATATTCTTGTGTCCCATCCCTTTTTCATTTCATCAACAATTATATTCATTTTGTCATCCTTTTCATGTTCATCGCCTGAAAATAGCTGAAATATTGCTGTTCGGGCGTTAAACCCCAACAATCAATCATGTTCGACAATTTGAATATGTTAATGATGTAATAAAATGGAAATCTATGCTGTTCGTGTGAAGTATAGTTCTTTAGTTCTTTATAGGGTGACAAAGGTTACTTCGCTTGATATTCAAGTGGTTATACTTGTGTGGTACCAGGCCATTTAGACCTTTCACAGTATGGAATTCAGGATGCATGGGTTCTCAAACATAGTTATTGTCAGACTTCCGGTTCTTATATATCAGATATTAGTTTTATTCAGGGAAGCTGAGGTATACAAATATGAATCCGGTACCTCCAATTAGTTGTTATGACGATATATCAATCCGATATAAATTAAAGTTCCTTATCAACTACAGTGAGAAGATTGGTGCCTTTATTATAATGTACACACTTAGGATATCCAATTTATATCCTGAATGATGCCCCACAATTCACGATTTTCACAGGAGAAAACTTAATCTTTTGAAACAAATCAGTTTCATAGCATAGTAGCAATGTTGTCAACAAAACATGAATAAAAACCTTTCCTCAAACGCCCCGTGCAGGTCCGGGTGTTAAAAAAATAGGCCTGCAGCAGCGCCAAGCTTGTAAAAGGCGACTCAATAGTGCTCAGAACCCTAGCCGGGGCTAGGGCGTTTTGCCCATAGAGCAACTGGGATGTGTGCCTCAGGTGGTTGAATGGGGTACCCCTAGCGTGTTGCATGGTGGGGTTGTCAGGCTATAATACGGAAGACATGCACCGTGCTGGGGAAGATGCCACGTTCTTCGCACGTTAAAGAACCCACTGTGGTATTCTCCCGAGTAGGAACCATAGGGCTCCGGCACAGGAGGCTAAATTGCCCGATCCTACCCACCTCTCCCTCTTTCCAGTGTCAATCAAAATTTGTCAACCCCATTATCCTGCGAGTCTTATCCTATTTTTCATTTCATCATTATTTCATGTTTATTGCCTAAACAGAGTTGAAATATTGCTGCTCGGGCGATATACCCCAACAACCAATCCTGTTCATCGCCTGAATATGGCTGAAACATTGCTGCTCGGGCGTTTAACCGCAACAATCATTATATTTTGTTCACCGTTCTTTGAATCTATTCCATTCTAAAATTTAATCACTGTAGATGGAAAGGAAGAACGTAGTGAAACATTACGATAGTGCTGCATTTAGGCGCTAAAAATAAAATACCAATAATTAGCGGTTTGAGGTTTTAATATAATTTTTATTCTGATTATTCGGGTCTATAAAAGATACCAGAAATTCTCTTTAGATCTTCTTTAATTAGCAACCAAGGATCGAATGTTATTATATACACAATACATTAATAATTCACATATTAACATAACATAAACAATATTCATACACAATTTATAAATCGCCCCGTGCAGGTCCGGGTGTTAAAAGAATAGGCCTGGAGCAGCGCTAAGCTTGTCGTAAAAGGCGACTAAATAGTGCTCAGAACCCTAGCCGGGGGCTAGGGCGCTCTGCCCACAGAGCAACTGTGATGTGTGCCCCAGGTGGTGGAATGGGGTACTCCTGGCGTGTTACATGCTGGGGTTGTCAGGCTATAATACGGTAAACCTGACCGCAAACCATAGTGGTGCACCGTGTTGGGAAAGATGCCACGTTCCTCGCACGTTAAAGAACCCTGCTGTGGTATTCGATAGGAGTAGGAACCTTTGCGCTCCGCCACAGGAGGCTAAATTACCCATACCCTCTTTTTCCAGTGACAATCAAAATTTGTCGACCATATTATCCTTGTGTCCCATCCTTTATTTTCGTTTCATGTTCATTTTATCATACATTTCATGTTCATCGTCTGAATATAGCTGAAATATTGCTGTTCGGACGTTAAACCCCAACAAACAAACAATTTATAAATCACATATATTGTTAAATTCATATAAAGGGGAGCTACTCGCTTTGTAATTTGAGTACTATTACTTGCTGTTGGGGAGCTTAGCCTTTCCTCTTAGTTTCATATGTATTTACGATATTTGTCAAATGCGTATTTACAAAATTAAGGACGAACATATATTTACATTTACATGTGTTGGGGACGACACCGCTTTCTTATTTGAAACTCAATTGTGACTAAACAAATAAAAATATAAATCTGTCTGGCAGCTGTACCTATGTTTCTGTTTATGAAAATATTTTCTATTTAGCACATTAATAAACATGCCGGGGGCTAGGCGCTCTGCCTACTGCCCCGTGCAGGTCCGGGGGTTAAAAGAATAGGCCTGCAGCAGCTCTAAGCTTGTCGTATAAGGCGACTAAATAGTGCTCAGAAATCTAGCCGGGGGCTAGGCGCTCTGCCCACAGAGCAACTGGGATGTGTGCCCCAGGTGGTGGAATGGGGTACCCCTGGCGTGTTACATGCTGGGGTTCTCAGGCTATAATACGGAAAACCTGATCGCAAACCATAGTGGTGCACCGTGTTGGGAAAGAAGCCACGTTCCTCGCACGTTAAAGAACCCTACTGTGGTATTCGATAGGAGTAGGAACCTTTGCGCTCCGCCACAGGAGGCTAAATTGCCCGACCTTACCCATCCCCCCTTTTTCCAGTGGCAATCAAAATTTATCGACCCTATTATCCTTGTGACCCATCCTTTTCTTTTTTTCATTTCATGTTCATTTTATCATCCATTTCATGTTCATTGTCTGAATATAGCTGAAATATTGCTGCTCGGACGTTAAATCCCAATAAACCAACCACAGAGCAACTGGGATGTGTGCCCCAGGTGGTGGAATAGGGTACCCCTGGTGTATTACATGCTGAGGTTGTCAGGCTATAATACGGAAAACCTGACCGCAAACCATAGTGGTGCACCGTGTTGGGAAAGAAGCCACGTTCCTCGCACGTTAAAGAACCCTGCTGTGGTATTCGATAGGAGTAGGAACCTTTGCGCTCCGCCACAGGAGGCTAAATTGCCCGACCTTACCCATCTCCCCCTTTTTCCAGTGGTAATCAAAATTTGTCGACCCTATTATCCTTGTGACCCATCCTTTCTTTTTTTCATTTCATGTTCATTTTATCATCCATTTCATGTTCATTGTCTGAATATAGCTGAAATATTGCTGCTCGGACGTTAAACCCCAACAAACAAACAAACAAACAAACAATTAAACTCCAACAATCAGTCATAATATATCGCTGCATGAAAGCGTGCACTGCAGATCGACCAAACGGTCAGACTTTAACTGGAATTAAGAGTAAAACATGATTTAATCAGATGAATTTAGCGTGATTTGATTTTACCTTAAATTTCTATCTTTCTTTTTGTGAGCTGGTTGTCAACTGTTACGCTGGGAACTCACAACCAATTATTTTCACTGCAGACAACTTTATTACACTGTATATACCTAGGAAGTTACAACCCATCATCTTTACTGAACACAACTTTATCATGCTGTACAGACCTAGGAAGCTCCAACCCATCATCTTTACTGAATACAACTTTATCATGCTGTACCGACCTAGGAAGCTCCAATCTATCATCTTCACTGATAATGATTTTATCATGCGCCCCATGCAGGTCCGAAAGGTAAAAGAAAAGTCCTGTAACTGCGACTTTAATTAAGATGTTAAAGCGAGGATCCAAGCGTGGATCTTGGAAACACAATGCCCCGTGCAGGTTCGGATGTCCGGCTTGTTCTTGCTAGGTGTAGGGTTCACCAGTGCTTACCCAAACAAGATAAAATAAACTACAAGGATTGTAATAAAAATAGTTAACATAATTGAAACCCAAGAAGGAATCAATGGCTTGGGCTCTGACTCGAATGTAATCTTCTCAATCTTCTTCAACTCAGATATTAGCCCCGTGCATGTCCGGGTTTAAACAGAATAGGTCCGTAGCACCGCTAAGCTTCCCGTAAAAGGCGACTAAACTGTGCTCAGAACCCTAACCGGGGGCTAGGGCGCTCTGCCCACAGAGCAACTCTGGTGTGTTATATGCTGGGGTTGTCGGGCTACAATACGGAAGACCTGACCGCAAACCATAATGGTGCACCGTGTTGGGAAAGAGGCCACGTTCCTCGCACGTTAATGAACCCTACTGGTCCCGTGCAGGTCCGGGTGTTAAAAGAATAGGCCTGCAGCAGCACTAAGCTTGTCGTAAAAGGCGACTAAATAGTGCTCAGAACCCTAGCCGGCGGCTAGGGCGCTCTGCCCACAGAGCAACTGGGATATGTGCCCCAGGTGGTGGATTGGGGTACCCCTGGCGTGTTACATGCTGGGGTTGTCAGGCTATAAAACGGAAAACCTGACCGCAAACCATAGTGGTGCACCGTGTTGGGAAAGATGCCACGTTCCTCGCACGTTAAAGAACCCTGTTGTGGTATTCGATAGGAGTAGAATCCTTTGCGCTCCGCCACAGGAGGCTACATTGCCCGACCTTACCCATACCCCCTTTTTCCAGTGGCAATCAAAATTTGTCGACCATATTATCCTTGTGTCCCATCCTTTTTTTTATCATTTCGTGTTCATTTTATCATCCATTTCATGTTCATCGTCTGAATATAGCTGAAATATTGCTCCTCGGACGTTAAACCCAAACAAACAATGAACCCTACTGTGGTATTTTCCGGGAGTAGGAACCATAGGGCTCACTACAAAAGGGGTTGATCGGGGACCCCCTTTTCATATCTATTTATAGAACAAAAGGGGGTTCTGTTCTATTTATAGAGATATAGAAAATCCTCATATGTATTTTTAGAACAAAAGTCGGGGTCTCCCCCCTATTCATATCTATTTATAGAACAAAAGGGGGTACTGTTCTATTTATAGACAAATCGTTGTGAGGAACATAAAGACAAAGAGTGATCGGTACCCCCATTTTATTCTATAAAATATGGTATCCCTATTTTAATCTATTTATAAATCAGAATCCTTTTTCTATTTATAGAACACAATAGGGTATTCATATAGAACAACACAATAGGGTATCCATATAGGACAACACAATAGGGTACCCATATAGGACCTTATCGGTACCCACAACAGAACTCTATTAATAGGACTCGATCTGTATCTCCATTTTTCTTCTATTGAACAAGGGATACCATTGATATGTTTATGCATAGTACCCCTATTTATTTACTGTATTGTTTCTTTATACAAATATCAAATGGTATCCTTTGTCAGATACTCAGATTTTAAATTGATGTAGTACCCTGTAATCAACACCATTTTAAAATCATAAACTGTGACCTTAAAACTACTATATATTTATGAACGATATCTGAATAATTCAACCAAAAAGTCATGAATCAAAATAAGAATCTTGTTCAACAATTCTATGAAAAACTGTCTAATGAGGAAATAGATTTTGATAATGTGTATGCAACAATGGAAAAATATATTGCTGAACAACCTGCAGAGCTGGATGTTCTGTATGCATTAACAGAATCGAGTGTGTACCTGTATAGAAACAAACTCTTGAATTATTATTATGTAATTTGTAAACAAAAGATGAAATACACAAAAATAAACAGAAATGAAAATATTGAGCCGCCACTTCAACAAATACTAGTCAGTGAAATGGGATGGGACATCATAAAAGCTTGTCGTTTAAGGCGACTAAATAGTGCTCAGAAACCTAGCCGGGGGCTAGGCGCTCTGCCCACAGAGCAACTGGAATGGGGTACCCCTGGCGTGTTACATGCTGGGGTTGTCAGGCTATAATACGGAAAACCTGACCGCATACCATAGTGGTGCACCGTGTTGGGAAAGAAGCCACGTTCCTCGCACGTTAAAGAACCCTGCTGTGGTATTCGATAGGAGTAGGAACCTTTGCGCTCCGCCACAGGAGGCTAATTTGCCCGACCTTACCCATCTCCCCCTTTTTCCAGTGGGAATCAAAATTTGTCGACCCTATTTTCCTTGTGACCCATCCTTTTTTTCATTTCATGTTCATTTTATCATCCATTTCATGTTCATCGTCTGAATATAGCTGAAATATTGCTGCTCGGACGTTAAACCCCAACAAACAAACAAACATCATATATGCTGTGTTGGAATTTTACCTAAATGAAAACCTGAGGAAAAAAACAGACATTGTTTTGGAATCATTGATAAACTTGAGTACCATCCTGTTTGAGAAGAAAATTGTACCATATTGTTATTCTTATTCATTATCTAAAAGAACATATATTATAATAAGATAAAAAAAAATCGGCACTTGAGTATAATTTCAACACATTCCATTTGTAATACGTTTAAGAAAAACCCTTTTACGGTATCGCCCGTTTAATCTATGGACCCCTATTACAGATTTGGATACCCCCATTTTATTCAATAAATATGGTATCCCTATTAAATCATTTAACAGTAAATATAATATTAGTGTTACAGTTTTACTTTTTCATTAAAGATCCCAACACCATCTAGCTAACATGTCTTACTCCAAAGGCAGATCTGAGGAACATAAGGACAAAGAAGAGATCGAAGATAATAAAATTACTATGCCTGAACTGTCAAACGATGATAGATAAGCGACAAAGTATTGTTAAATGGTTAATAGGAGTACTTCAAGTATTACTTTAACACATTTTATTTATGACAGAAACCAACATTTAATATGTTAATGTACATGAGAACATCTAAATGTCAAATCTGCAATCTTGACAACCTGAACATAAAGATGCCACTCAATGGTTTGTTTAACTATATAAAATAAACAATGTTAATTTTATGGCCTACCTACTTGACATATTAAATACATTTAAAAACATCCATCATGCATGAATAATTAAACACCCTTTGTTTTCAAACATGTTGTCATCACATAGAGAAAAGTCTTTATACATCTAAAAGTTGATATTTAACAAAATCCACATGGAGGCATCTAAATGTCAAATCTGTAATATTCACAACTTGAGCATAAAGATACCCCCTGTTTTTTTTGTTTTTTTTTATTTAAAACAAAAAAAAACAAATATGTACAACAATTATAAAATCAATATCTGATAACAAATGCAATTAACATTTAAAAATTTAAAACATACATGTAGGTAATATTGCACCAACAAAAAAAAAAGAAATCTAACTATTAAACATTTAAGCACCTACCTAATGTGAAAAAAAAACATGAAATAATTTCTCTATATCAATATCAAACTCAATACTTGAGTATTTGACAAATGCAATAAACAATTTAAAAAAAATAAACAAAAGGTAATATTACACCAACAAACGAAATAAAAGGCACTTCTGTGAAATGGGAATAACCCACTAGAATTTAATGTTTAAACAAACATTATTTTCATTAACCTAACACAATTTTTTAATACCTGCCCATAGTGGTAATTTAATTAAATTTAAAAAAAAATACCTTTTTTCTCCAAAAAAAAAATAAGACCTTAATCTAAATCACCAATTATACAAGTGTAATAAATTACAATTTAAAAATTTCTGGCATTTTTTTTTCTTACTTGATAAAGAAAATCAACATTTAAGTACCAAAATAGATGGAACGAAAATAAATCTAATCTTCTACAAAATTTCAAGTCACTGATCAACAGTTGCGGGGGTATAATTAATGGATTTCTTTTATCATTTTCTAAAACTTATAATACTTATTGTGAGGTAGAATTATTAGAATATGTCTTACTCATAAAATAAACATGAAATAATTTCTCTATATCAATATTAAAATCAATACCTGAGTATTTATGACAAATGCAAAAAAAATTAAATAAATTAAATGAAGGTAATATTGCACCAACAAACAAAATAAAAAAAGAAATCTAAGTAACATTTTCATGCAACAAATGTACTACAACTCAACTAAACATATATTTGTGTTATTTCTATAACAAATCATGTACAGTATTTATATAATTGATAATTCTAAAAGATCAATATTCACTAAGGGTTGATCATGATGGCACAGGGGGGAAGGCACTACTGTGAAATGGGAATCACCCAATAGAATTTTATTTTTAAACAAACATTTTATCAAAAAAAAACAAGGCCTTAATCTAAATCACCAATAATAAAAGTGTAATTTTATCAATATAGAAGTTACAATTTAAAAATTTCTGGCATTTTTTTTCTTACTTAATGAAGAAAATCAACATTTAAGTACCAAAATAGATGGAATGAAAATAAATCTAATCTACTACAAAATTTCAAGTCACTGATCAGCAATTGCAAGAAAACTGTTAGGAGTTATGTTCGGGCGGACGGAAAGGGGGTAAAACAGTATACCCCCTCTTCTTCAAGCGGGGGTGCCCCGTGCAGGTCCGGGTGACAAAAGAATAGGCCTGCAGCAGCGCTGAGCTTGTCGTAAAAGGCGGCTAAATAGTGCCCAGAAACCTGGCCGGGGGCTAGGCGCTCTGCCCACAGAGCAACTGGGATGTATGCCCCAGGTGGTGGAATGGGGTACCCCCGGCATGTTACATGCTGGGGTTGTCAGGCTATAATACGGAAAACCTGACCGCAAACCATAGTGGTGCACCGTGATGGGAAAGATGCCACGTTCCTCGCACGTTAAAGAACCCTGCTGTGGTATTCGATAGGAGTAGGAACCTTTGCGCTCCGCCACAGGAGGCTAAATTGCCCGACCTTACCCATCCCTCCCTTTTTCTAGTGGCAATCAAAATTTGTCGACCCTACTGTCCTTGTGTCCCATCCCGTTTTTCATTTCATCATCATTTCATGTTCATTTTATCATCCGTTTCATGTTCATCGTCTGATTATAGCTGAAATATTGCTGCTCGGACGTTAAACCCCAACAATCAATCAATCAAGCGGGGGTATAATTAATGGATCTCTTTTATCATTTTCTAAAACTTACAATACTTATTGTGAGGTAGAGTTATTAGAATTTGTCTAGCTCATCTACACTTCACTGATCTCTTCCTGCAATTTCTTCTTCTTCTGAGCACTTCTAGTCCTTTTGGCAATTGGTTCGTCCTCTTCCATGGTTAAAATCGCCATTCTAGGTGGTGTACTAGTGCGAGGGGGTGGTGATAGTATTATTAAAGGCAGTGCAGGTGGTGGTGTTTGTGGTGGTGAAAGTGACGGTGAGGGTGTCATTATAGGAAATCGATGAGGTGACTCAGCTGGGGGTGTATGAGGTGCTGTGTCAGGTATCGCAGTGTAATTTTGTCCACCATGCTTTCTTATGTAATACTTCCTATACCTCTTGAAGACGAACATGAATAATCCAATAACAATCAAAAGGGTACTAAGAACACCCCATACCATATAACCTATCAAAAAAAAATGATTAAAGAGAATTTAATTTTTCAAATTTTGATCAAGTTTAAATCAAATTTTGTCCTTTTTTATTAAAGATGTATGGTAAGTCTTCATACTCCTTTCCTCCTCCGTACTGTACGATATCGATCACAGTATCTAATGGAGTGCGATCTTTGTCGCACAAGTCGTCCGACTTTTTATTGCTTTCACCGTTGCAAGCTGAATAGTCAGTATTAGTCGTGTCACTACTGTCATTTGCAATTAAATCTTCTATAAACTGGTGAAATTCTTCGTGTTCTTTTAACTGCGCGTATGAAGGTAGTTGCCATCTACACCACGAGCATGTTAGACTTCCAGATGCCTGAGGGGTGTTTTGCATCTGACACATTTGTTGGTGTTTTAAATCTATGGAAGAATTCATTTTTGCTTTACATTTCACACATGTCAGTAATGTTTCTAGTCTTTTCAAAACTTTGTCGTGTTGTAAAAGCAAATGTCTATGGCCCATTCTATAAGAACGTCTGGGTCGGATATTGCATTTACAATGTCCCATATGTTTGTCTCTCGTTTCAATTTCTTTATTACTAGAGGATGATAGAGCAGTTCGTTTCGTTCGGCCCAATCAATAATGCTACTGGTCGATTCCATTTCGTCCAGTATATCATTTATGGAAGGATATTTTTTGAACATATTTCTTTTCCTAGTCGGTTTCCGTGGGATTTGAGTACTTATATTTACTCTGTTTTGTCAAACATTTCCAACTTTTGATAATTTTTTTATTTAACTTTTGATGGGAGCTTCCACACCCTTCTTTCATTTTTGATCTGCGTGAATATAAAACGTCCGATACCAATCATTTATTTTTACAACAAAAATTTTCTGAAATTAAAGCAAATTATCCAGATTTTTTGACGGTGTATACAGATGACGATAGCGTTGCATGTGCTGCTGTCCATGGTGACAGAACTGTAACGCCCCGTGCAGGTCCGGGTGTTAAAAGAATAGGCCTGCAGCAGCGCTAAGCTTGTCGTATAAGGCGACTAAATAGTGCTCAGAACCCTAGCCGGGGGCTAGGCGCTCTGCCCACAGAACAACTGGGATGTTGCCCCAAGTGGTGGAATGGGGTACCCCTGGCGTGTTACATGCTGGGGTTGTCAGGCTATAATACGGAAAACCTGACCGCAAACCATAGTGGTGCATCGTGTTGGGAAAGATGCCACGTTCCACGCACGCTAAAGAACCCTGCTGTGGTATTCGATAGGAGTAGGAACCTTTGCGCTCCGCCACAGGAGGCTAAATTGCCCGACCTTACCCATCCCCCCTTTTTCCAGTGGCAGTCAAAATTGGTTGACCCTATTATTCTTTTGACCCATCCTTTTTTTTCATTTCATGTTATCATCCATTTCATGTTCATTGTCTGAATATAGCTGAAATATTGCTGCTCGGACGTTAAACCCCAACAAACAAACAAACAAAACAGAACTGTAACTGAACGGTTGCCATCGAGCGCTTCCATATTCACAGCTGAAGCTCGAGCCATATTGTTAGCACTTAAATTGATTACTCAATCTAATCTGTCACAGTTTATTATTTGTTCTGACTCTTTGAGCTGTCTTTCGGCAATTAAGAATCACAAACTGAAAAAACTCTTATTTTACAAATTTTGTATTTTATTCATCGACTTCGGGTATTTGATAAAGAGATTGTTTTTTCTCTGGGTACCCAGTCATGTTGGTATTCAGGGGAATTCAGTTGTAGACAGGGTTGCCAAAAAGGCATTAAATGAAATAATAAAGGACGTTAGTTTGCCATACACCGATTTTAAACCTTTAATAAGGAAATATATTTTAAAGATGTGGCAGGACCGATGGGACGGTCTTGAACACAACAAACTCAATTCCATAAAACCCGATCTAGGCGTTCATCAATCCGGGTCGGGGAATCGCAAAGAGCAAGTGGTCATGACTAGATGCCGCATTGGACATTCTAGATTTACACATGGCCATTTGCTTGTTGGTGATCCTCCACCTGAGTGTATCCCATGTGATTGCCCTTTCTCTATCAAACATGTTCTTCTAGATTGTGTGGATTTTGCCAACACCAGGCAAAATTATTTTGCCTGCGCCAATATGTTTGATTTGTTCAAGACCGTTTCATCTAAAAACATTATCGATTTCTTGCGGGACATCGGTTTATTTAATAAAATCTAAATTGGATACCTTCCTTAGTTTTTCAATATTTTAAATGTTTTATCGAATTTATGTTTCTATATGTATTTTATGCCTTGGGTTCACCTTTTATGTACCTTTTTATATGTAAATAGCTGCTTGTTTTAATTTCATTTTTTTATGAAGAGACTTTGATCTTGCTTTTAATATTTCCATTTCATTCAATGTTCTTGCCGTGATATGGCCCTGGTCGCCGAAACGGCATTAAAAGGTAACAATCAATCAATCAATCTTTCTTTCTTTAACCCTTCCCAAGTTTCTTCTGGAAAATTCGTAAGCCTACGTTGAATTGTGTCACTTACATAACCCTTCGAAGTCAAGAAAGGTAATTGTTGAATTTCAATAGCAGGTATCTTGCTGATAAAAGCATGTTTTTCTAGAGCCTTATCCCGACCTTTAATGTCTTTTGAATCCCCGTAAAAAGGTTTAATACGATTAAGAACTGTTTGTACATTAACTGAATTCGTTGGTTGGGGTTTTACGTCCGAGCAGCTATATTCAGACGATGGCTACAGAGCAACTGGGATGTGTGTCCCAGGTGGTGGAATGGGGTACCCCTGGCGTGTTACATGCTAGGGTTGTCAGGCTATAATACGAAAAACCTGACCGCAAACCATAGTGGTGCACCGTGTTGGGAAAGATGCCACGTTCCTCCCACGTTAAAGAACCCTACTGTGGTATTGTCCCGGAGTAGGAACCACAGGGTTCCGCCACAGGAGGCTGAATTGCCCGACCCTACCCACCTCTTCCTCTTTCCAGTGGCATTCCACTTTTATGTACCTTTTTATATGTAAATAGCTGTTTGTTTTAATTTCGTTATTTTATGAAGAGACTTTGATCTTGCTTTTAATATTTTCCACTTCATTCAATGTTCTTGCCGTAATATGGCCCTAGTCGCCGAAACGACATTAAAAGATAACAATTAATCAATCTCTATTTCCAGTGGCAATCAAAATTTGTCGATCCCATTATCCTTGTGTCCTATCCCATTTTTCATTTCATCATTTCATGTTCATTTCATCATCCACTTCATGTTCATGGCCTTAATATAGCTTAAATATAACTGCTCGGGCGTTAAACCCCAACAAACAAACAAACAAACAAAAATTGTCTTTATGAATTTGTACTTTATCTGAAATTTTAAAAGAGTTATTTGTCACTTACAAAACAGGTATTTAGCTGCCTGCCTTTCACGAATTCAAATATATATATATTAATGATAGCCAATATAAATTGTTTTCTCCTGTAATTTAAGATGACCAGGAACAAACAAATGGGTAAGTACAAAAGTTTTTTATACAAATATGAAATTATTTTTAATCTTTAGACCCCGTGCGGTTCCGGTTGTAAATATGATAAGTGGGCACACAACCCAGTTGTGAAAAATGGGGCACCCTGGCTTGCTATATGCTGGGATCATCTTGCCTTTATACGGAAAACCTGACTGCAAGCCGTAGTGATGCACGGTGTTGGAAAAAATGCCACATTCCTTGCACGTTAAAGAACCGTTCCGTGGTATTCACTCGGAGTAGAAACCATTGGACTCCGTCTAAATTGCCCGACCCTACCCACCTCTGCCGCTTTCCGGTGGGAATTAAAATTTGTCGATCCCATTAACCCAAACAATTAATCTAATTTAAAGGCCCTGTGCGGGTTCCAAAAGAATATTTCGTTTGTTTGTTTGTTGGGGTTTAACGCCCGAGTAGCAATATTTCAGCTATATTCAGGCGATGAACATGAAGTGGATGATAAAATGAACATGAAATGATGATGAAATGAAAATTGTGATGGGACACAAGGATAATGGGTGTCGATAAATTTTTGATTGCCACTTGAAATCGGGAGAGGTAGGTAGGGCCGGGGAATTCAGACTCCTGTGGCGGACCCCTATGGTTCCTACACCGGGAGAATATCACAGTAGATGTAGCAGCCATTGCACTGTGGCTATAAATTGACGCAAATAATGTTCATATTAATCAAAGAATCAATTGTTTGGCTTATAAAAATTCAAGAAACAATATAAATGGCTAATAACGGCCACAGCTCACTGCAAGAGAGGAATTGACAAGATAGGGAAACAGAATGCCAAACGCAGGGGTATACGGACAACTCTGTGCACCACTGGTAAACAATGGATGCTCACATTCCTCAAGGTACCTTGAGAGAACGAGGGACACGATTTTCCAGTACGCCAGCCCATACCATTTGTCACCCCATGGTAGCAACCACTTTTTTCATTTAATATTTATAAAAACATGGGAGTGAGTTTATTATTTATTTTGATTATTTATTTGTATTTAGAATACCCTGGCCAAATTCAATCTGGTGATCAGAAAAGAACCGACCACTCATGGAGGCATGAGATGGTCTAGACCAACTTCCAACGGTAAAGCGTAGGAAAGTTTTATTGATATGACCCGACGTACAATTAAGGAAAGGATAGTGTCCCCTTATCTTGCCAGATTCCGCCCAGACAGACTGTGACAAGAACTGTTTATTATTAATTATATTTATGACACAAGTTATTCTGAAAATATATATATATAATAATAAAATAAAAATGAAATCAAATTAGCTAAAATTTAACGTTTTAAGTCAGTCTTTGGTGCATCATAAAATAAATCAAAATCATTAAACAAATCCAATTAAAGAAACAGTCTCCAAACCAATGTTGTTGTCCATGAGTTCATATTCTCCGAGCTGATCTGTCGGATTCACAACCAGTTTGAGTGTCCAGAGTCTGTATTCACAAAAGTTCATGTGGATTTCCTCATTTAACAGTCTACTCTGCTCGAAACTCTCAGATCCCCGGAAGTTTAAGTCGATCGAATGTTTTGACCCTGAAAAAATTATAAAACAGCAGCAGCAACAGGTGGTAAATGTGGAAGGGGAGGATGGAGGGGTTTTGATGTGGTGTTTCAAAAAATATGGCAGCGTTAGACGTAAATATAAAATCGGGATACATCCGGAACGGATTCCGGTTTAACGTTGTGAAAGAACAGATTAATTTCTCTTTTATTAAATTGGTTTACCTTTTACTTAGATAAACCCGATTAATCAAAGAATCAATTGTTTGGCTTATAAAAATTCAAGAAACAATATAAATGGCTAATAACGGCCACAGCTCACTGCAAGAGAGGAATTGACAAGATAGGGAAACAGAATGCCAAACGCAGGGGTACACGGACAACTCTGTGCACCATTGGTAAACAATGGATGCTCACATTCCTCAAGGTACCTTGAGAGAACGAGGGACACGATTTTCCAGTACGCCAGCCCATACCATTTGTCACCCCATGGTAGCAACCACTTTTTTCATTTAATATTTATAAAAACATGGGAGTGAGTTTATTATTTATTTTGATTATTTATTTGTATTTAGAATACCCTGGCCAAATTCAATCTGGTGATCAGAAAAGAACCGACCACTCATGGAGGCATGAGATGGTCTAGACCAACTTCCAACGGTAAAGCGTAGGAAAGTTTTATTGATATGACCCGACGTACAGTTAAGGAAAGGATAGTGTCCCCTTATCTTGCCAGATTCCGCCAAATGGGCGTGTCTATACACGTTCAAATATCTACCCCCCCCCCCCGCGGCCCTACCGCTTCAAATAATAAATCATTTATATTCCTTTCAACATTTGATAACATATATTAACGAATGTGACAATCCTAAGGGAATGAACGAACATCGGGTGAGGATAAAAAGGTTTCCAAAGCACCTTCAAAGTTGTTTAGAAGTACGTCATTTCCGAGATCGGTCAAGTGAACCCCATCAAACCGGTAGAGGTCGATCTCAGATGCTCTAATATTCGGGTGTCTTATCTCGGCAAGGCCCTCAGTTAAATAGAAATTTTTTATTGCAGTGTTTATGCGTTTTCTGACCTTCTCTAAGCGAGTGCCACTTTTTGTTGCGCTATGCCAGTACCGTCTCATCAGAAGTTCACTCCAAATGACTCTGGTATTAGGAAATAATAATTTAAATATAAGGGTGTCTGTTTTGATATCATCTATTATATCAGAACAAGGCCGTAAACCAATATCATTAGACCCAAGGTGTATTACGATCATAGCGGGAAGTGGATATTTCTCTCTAGCACGCGAGACTGTGGCCGACAACTCACTCCATTTCATTCCTCTTTCCCCGAACCATCTAACAACATATCCTAGCCTTTGCAGTCCAAGGAAGATCCCCCCAGTGCGAGAGTCAGCTCGTCTACGGGCTCAATAAACAATCGATGAGCCAAAAATCCAAACAGATTTTGAACCTAAAAATTAGGAAATTGTAATAAAAATGAATCAGTCAGAAGTACATGTAAACTCGCAAAACAGATCGAATTTAAAGACGAATATATCTCTCAAAACAACTAGATTTCCAGCGACCCAATTTTTTAATTGCCTCGTCGTCTATGTCCTCTTTAGCTAGATCGGACGCACGGCCTATTCTGAAAGAATGTGAGCGAATGTGTAATGGTATCTCGCAAAACTTTAGAGATTTCTCCAGCATAGCACAAAACTGATATTTTGTCAAAGGCTTGCCGTTAAAATGAACAAAAAGTTTTTCAGAACCATTTTGACCCGAGAAACGGATAGACAAATAACGATGTAACAGAAAAATTGGACAAACTGATACATTTTCCTGCTTTGTTAATATAAGCTTAATTGAGGATCGCTTTTGATCTGTTTTAGAACTGCGAATATTGGCATGCAAAACTGTATTTTTATCTAAAAAAGAGATATCTCGAAGATCGAGAGCGTGTCCACTTTCATTGTCAGTTGTTGTTACGGCAAATTCTCCTACCCTTAATAAGGCAAAGTAGGCTAGAGAAAAGGTGGAGGCAAACATGTATGATTCGTAATCGGAGTGACAGATCCATTGTAACGAGGAAATAAGCTTTTTTAGTAGATCAAAAGTAATCGGAATTCTTATGTCGGGTTTTGTTGGATTTTTCCTGCGAAAACCTTGTAACAACTTTGTAACGAGAAAAGATTTAGTGTTGTCAATAACATTATTTAATTTGTGAGCGTAACTCAGAGCTGAAAGGTAAGTAGAGACCGTTGAAACAGATTTACCCTCACAAGAAAGGAATGCAATGTAATGGGACAATAACTCTACGGGGATTGGCCAAATAACATCAAAATTATAAAGCGAGCAGAAATTTTGAAAAGAAGCGACTGCTGTTCTATAAGTCTTCCAGGAACTCGAAGCCATGGAACTATCGAATAAAGAATTCGTTTCGACTTTTAAATTTTCCAAAGATGGGATGGAATGGCGCATGGACGTGGTTCGGCAGTCGGACAAAGAGTCTGGAACTTCTGAAAATCACAACGAGAAAGAGCATCACATACTTTATTCATAACTCCGGGGATGTGTTCACATTTTATTAGTATGTTATATTTTAAACAGTCCAAAACAAGTTTCCTGACTAATGACATAACTCGTGGATTTGTTTGTTTGTTGGGGTTTAACGTCCGAGCAGCAATATTTCAGCTATATTCAGACAGTGAACATAAAATGGATGATATATTGAACAGGAAATGAAAAAAAGAAAGGATGGGTCACAAGGATAATAGGGTCGACAAATTTTGATTGCCACTGGAAAAAGGGGGGATGGGTAAGGTCGGGCAATTTAGCCTCCTGTGGCGGAGCGCAAAGGTTCCTACTCCTATCGAATACCACAGCAGGGTTCTTTAACGTGAGAGGAACGTGGCATCTTTCCCAACACGGTGCACCACTATGGTTTGCGGTCAGGTTTTCCGTATTATAGCCTGACAACCCCAGCATGTAACACGCCAGGGGTACCCCATTCAACCACCTGGGGCATAACTCGTGGAGAACGGGATGCAACAACTGCTTGATTGTCGACGTGAAATAAAATTCGTTTATTCCTTAACAATTCTCCCCAGATGTTCAGAGCTACTACAACAGGGAATAATTTCAGAAAGGTAATGTCGGTTAAAATGTCAGAGTTAACCCAAGAACTAGGCCAACAGGCCTGAGCCCATCTGTTATCAAAGAAAATACCAAATCCCTTTTCTTTACCTCCTGCACTGTCCGAAAAATGATTCAAATCAGAATTGGAAGACCAAAATTTATCTAGAATTACTGTAGTCCCATTGTATTCCGACAAGAATTGTAACCAAACCTCTAAATCGTCTTTCATAGCCTTGGTGACTCTTATTCTATAGTAACTTTTTTGTACGTTACAAGTTGCATCAATGAGCCTACGACAAAATGCTCTACCAGGAACCACAACTTGGCAAGCGAAGTTAAGGGACCCTAATAAGGATTGTAATTCTTTTAACGTAATTTTTGAACAACCAAGACAGTACAGAATTTTTTCCCGAAGTTCAGTTATTTTCTCCAAAGGGAGTCTCATAATCATATTGATAGTGTCAAACTCTACTCCTAAGAAAATTAATATTTCTGTAGGTTCAACTGTCTTTTCATCCGCTAAAGGAACGCCCCACAACTTACAGCAGTCCTGGAAGCAAATTGAAACCTCTTTACATTCTGGAACTGACACTCCCCCAAATAGAAAATCATCTAAATAGTGAAGAATATTCTCAGAGTTTGATTCTTTTTTTACATACCAATGAAGGGCAGTGGAGAAAGATTCGAATAGGGCACAACTTATAGAGGCCCCCATAGGTAAACACTTATCAAAGTAATACAAATTTTCGAACTTAAAACCAAACAAATCAATATCCTGTGGCGAAATTCTGAGCAGTCGGAAAGCCGATTTTATATCACATTTGGCAAGAAAGGAATTTGGGCCAAGCTTCTGAATCATGTCCACCGCATCGTCGATCGAAGAGTAGGATACGGAACAGAATTCTCTCTCAATAAAATCGTTTACTGAGTTCTGGGAAGGGAATGACAAATTATGTATTAAACGAAATTCTGAACTTGATTTTTTTGGAATTACAGAGATTGGTGAAGTTCGAAATGTAGGGAAAGGGGGGTTAATAAATGGACCGGCTATTCTACCCATTGAAATTTCTTTCTGAATTTTTTGTCTGGCTGCGAGTAAACGTTCGCCAAAAATTTATGTGCCATTAGCTTCAAAGGGTCTCCGGGGACCTGAGTATTTCATATCAAAGCCATATTGTAATCCATTAATTAAAGCATATGCTTTTTCTTGACATGGGTACTTTTTCAGAGCTTTTTTAACTTCGCTCACTCTGATAGGAGAATTACCTAGTGTATATAAACGGGTCAATCCTGAAATGAAAAAGTTCGATTTATAAATTTGTAATCACAACATATTTACAATATTACATTGTCATTAATGTCAGACTTGAAATCAAATCGATTTATTGATTCTGTGGACATTTTGTTATTGGGTGATATTTTCTACATTTTTTACATTGATGGGTAAAAATACATTTTGACCCGAACTTGCAATAACCCTTATTAAACATTCTACATGGGCCTGTTGTTTGACCAGCGCTAGTCTTGTTTTGCCCCCAACTGACCACAGAAACAGACGAAGTTGGTGAGGAATGTCCAGGTCTATGATTTGAAGGGTCTTGAACCGACCCATGACCTACTGACTGAGAAGGGGGTGTATAAGGGGTTGAAACACATATCATCCAAAGTTCCATATCAACTATTCCCCAAGAAGAAGTTGGGGACGCCGCTTTACGCAACCTGTATTGTTCATCATAGTGAACCCAACCTCGAAAATAGCCCCTGGAGGCTGCAAGTCGAATTGTTTGCATATATTTGAAAAGTTCTAACCCTTTTTGGGGCCATTTCTCTAAAATAATGCTTGCATATATCATGAATGCATTAATCCAAGTTTCAATGTTTTTAAACTGTGTTTTTTGTTGTTTTACAACGGCAAGGGTACCCCCTTTTATAGTGAGCTCTCCATCTAACTCACAGTTATCTGCTAAATCTCGAGCTGATTTGAGAAGCAAGTTTAGATCTACAAATTCACCTGCCCATACTTTCTCTTTTATTTTACTTGGGACGTGAGATGATATAGGAGTAAAGACACTAGACACAGAATCGGGCGATTGATTGATGTACGACATATCGCCACACCTTTGTGTATCAGGATCGGAAAGGGGGGAACAGGAGACCCAGAGTAAAATGGACGTGCTAAGGTTTGTGAAGTATTGATAAACCTACCAATTCCACTCGAGCTTTGCTGGGGTGGGACCTCTTGTGCGGTAACAGGAACAGGCATACGAGACTCATCAGGAATGGGAGGCAATGCTTCATCGGCTATGATATTGACGACCGGACCATGGCTCACAGATAAAGTTGACTTTCTGGTCGAGGGACCTTGAGTAGGGGCATCAGTGGCATCAATTTCGCTGGACGACGTGGAAGCTGTCGAGGGTATTTTTCTGGATTGGCGTGGCGACGATGACGTCTGAGCAGTCTGCAAAGTCTTCTTCTTTTTCTGGTTTTTTGTAGCATCTCCGTCTTGTTGATTCCTTCTAGGGGCTGCTCGTTTTCTTTTGGCAGGTTTCATGCTGCGTTTTAAGGAGGATGGCTTGGATTGATTATCTGTTTTGATGTGGTGTTTCAAAAAATATGGCAGCGTTAGACGTAAATATAAAATCGGGATACATCCGGAACGGATTCCGGTTTAACGTTGTGAAAGAACAGATTAATTTCTCTTTTATTAAATTGGTTTACCTTTTACTTAGATAAACCCGATTTTATTCTGCAAAACCATTACATCGCATGTACGCATACAAAGTTACAGAACTGAAGTTACGCAAAACCTGAAAAGATCAAAGAAACATTGTTAACAATTCTTGAAAATGTATCAAAGTTATCGAAGATTCATATAACAAATTCGAATGATATGGAAAATGTATAGAACAATTATTATTTACCTCTATGGGTCATTTATGATGCCTCGTGTCGAACGTGTCGAGTGACCATTTACAAAATCATTTAACCGGAAATGGTGAAATCTCGATTAAAATACAGTTGCTGCAGCGTGGCAGTTACATGGCTCCCTAAAATTAGTTAACTAATTTTCCCACGAAAGTAAAGATACAAAAACTACGCATATAAAAATACTAGTACTCTCGACTATGATTATCATAAACTAAGAACGTCTGAATAGATTTACCAACACTGAAAATTCTAGCACTTAACGCACGATCTCAAAGTCCATTTTCGCATAATCTAAATTCACTATCGTCAATACATAGTCTCTGAGTCAATCAGTTAGCTTGTTTGTTTGTTTGTTTGTTGGGGTTTAACGTCCGAGCAGCAATATTTCAGCTATATTCAGACAATGAACATGAAATGGATGATAAAATGAACATGAAATGAAAAAAAAAATAGTGGGGTCACATGGATAATAGGGTCGACAAATTTTTATTGCCACTGGAAAAGGGGGGGATGGGTAAGGTTGGGCAATTTAGCCTCCTGTGGCGGAGCGCAAAGGTTCCTACTCTTCTCGAATACCACAGCAGGGTTCTTTAACGTGCGAGGAACGTGGCATCTTTCCCAACACGGTGCACCACTATGGTTTGCGGTCAGGTTTTCCGTATTATAGCCTGACAACCCCAGCATGCAACACGCCAGGGGTACCCCATTCCACCACCTGGGGCACACATCCCAGTTGCTCTGTGGGCAGAGCGCCTAGCCCCCGGCTAGGTTTCTGAGCACTATTTAGTCGCCTTATACGACAAGCTTAGCGCTGCTGCAGGTCTATTCTTTTAACACCCGGACCTGCACGGGGCCAATCAGTTAGCTCCTCGGCTGGGAATCATCCTCGGTCTCGTGAAGTAACACCAATTTGTGTATAGGTCTTTCAAGTTCCGATAGTTTGAATTTACGAGCACCTCTACGATCCAATTTTGGCGAACCAACGATCAGTTTAACTTTACGAACTAAAGAGTCATTATCCTTATACACATCACACACTCGACCTAAGCGCCACAAATTCCTCGCTAGGTTGTCATCTTTAATTAAGACAATATCACCAATACGCAAATTTCGTTTCGGAGCAATCCACTTCTGTCTAGCTTGAATTTTCGAAAGAAATTATTTCCTCCATCGATTCCAGAATTCGTTAACAAGAAACTGTACTCGCCTCCACCTCTTTCTTGAATAGATGTCGTTTCGCATGAACTGTCCGGGTGGTGGTAAGACAACATTAGTTTTCATAGTCAATATATGATTCGGTGTGAGAGGTTCGAGAGAAAGCGGGTCGTTTAGATTATCTACTGTTAGTGGTCGGCTGTTCACTATAGCTGTAGTTTCGGCCATTAAAGTCCTCAAGGATTCATCATCTAACTGGGTTCCAAGTTGTGACAGGAGTGTTGAAAGAATATTTCGCACCGTACGTATCTGCCTCTCCCAGATACCACCCATGTGGCTAGCTGAGAGAACGTTCATTTTGAACTGTACAAAATCGCAATTTCCATCGAGTAGATATTGACGAATTCGATCGAAGTCTAATTCAGACATGGCGTTTCTGAATTCTGTTTCAGTACCTACGAAATTAGTTCCTTGATCACATCGAATATGCCGTATAGGTCCACGCAACGAAACGAACCTTCGCAAGGCATTGATGAAAGAGTCTGTGTCTAGGGAGTTGGCGGTTTCGAGGTGAATAGCGCGTGATGACAAACAGGTAAACAAAACTCCGTAACGCTTGAGTACTTTTCGAGATTCTTTAATGTACCAAGGCCCGAATAGGTCAACTCCGCAATATGTGAACGGCGGTACATCTTCAAGTCTGTCGGATGGTAAATCTGCCATCTTTTGGATCTGTGTCTGACTACGTAACTTTCGGCATATAACACACTTTGACAAAAGGGATGAGACGATAGAACTGCATCCAATTATCCAAAAGCCATGCGAACGTATCGTGATCGTAGTAATTCCACGTCCTTGGTGCTGTGACTGCTCGTGGTAATGACGTATGACAAGGTCCGTGATATGAGAACGTTTTGGTAAGATAATTGGGTGCTTCAAATTTGAGTCGAGATCTGCACGTTGTATGCGACCACCAACGCGAATTAATCCATCCGGATCCAGGAAAGGGTCAAGTCTATACAATGACGACGTTCCTTTCATAACACCGTTTCGCTTTCTAGCCGACTCCTTATCACTAAACTCTCCGTTTGAACGCAATGATTGCAATGTTTCCTTTTCATCTTTGAATGCAATGCTTTGAACGTGTTTAACAATTTCAATCTCAGCGCGGTGTAGGTCATTCACAGTTATCGAAGCACAACCAACTTTAGGACGTTTCGCAAGCAACGTATCCTTTTGATCAAGGCACATTGCAATCACACGTTTGGCTCTGCTCCAATTCGAAAAGTATTCCAGACTTTGCAGTATCGAACTGTGACTAGGTAAGCTTGTACTTGCGGAAAACACTTTGGCCTTTCTCACTTCCGGGTCCCCGTGCAGGTCCGGGTGTTAAAAGAATAGGCCTGCAGCAGCGCTGAGCTTGTCGTACAAGGCGACTAAATAGTGCTCCGAAACCTAGCCGGGGGCTAGGCGCTCTGCCCACAGAGCAACTGGGATGTGTGCCCCAGGTGGTGGAATGGGGTACCCCTGGCGTGTTACATGCTGGGGTTGTCAGGCTATAATACGGAAAACCTGACCGCAAACCATAGTGGTGCACCGTGTTGGGAAAGATGCCACGTTCCTCGCACGTTAAATAACCCTGCTGTGGTATTCGATCGGAGTAGGGACCTTTGCGCTCCGCCACAGGAGTCTAAATTGCCCGACCTTACCCTTCCCCCCTTTTTCCAGTGGCAATCAAAATTTGTCGACCCTATTATCCTTGTGTCCCATCCTTTTTTTTTCATTTCATGTTCATGTTCATTTAATCATCCATTTCATGTTCATCGTCTGAATATAGCTGAAATATTGCTGCTCGGACGTTAAACCCCAACAAACAAACTTCCGGGTCGTTCAATAAAATGTGTGAAGTATCCGGATTGTCCTTTCTGAAATCGATTTCGGTCTTCCATAGAAAATCTGGTCCAGAAAACCAACTCGATCGACCTAATTCGATTGGCGTTGATCCTCGAGACGCAATGTCAGCTGGGTTTTTAATAGAGTTTACGTAGTTCCACTGTGAGGGATCTGTAACGCTACGGATCTGTTGAACTCTGTTTGCAACAAAAACATGAAAACGCTTCGAGTCATTCGCAATGTACCCGAGGACCACGTTACTATCAGTCCAGAAATAGTCAACAACATTCGCATAGTCAAGTTCGTTGTGAAGTAGTGTACTGATCTTCACGGAAGTCAGAGCTGCAGTAAGTTCTAACCTAGGAATAGTAATGGACTTTAACGGAACTACACGAGACTTTCCTATAACAAGTGAGCAATGTACTTGTTGCTGAGCGTTGACTAGTCGAACACAGGAACACTGTCCATAACCTGTTGAGCTCGCATCAGAAAAGTGATGCAGTTCAATTGTCTTAACTTCTCCAAAATCAACGGGTTTAAGGCTTCGGTTTATTTTCAAAGATTCGAGGGCTAGCAACTCGCGTTTCCATCTTTCCCATTTCATCTGAACACTGTCTGGTAATGGGCTATCCCATTCAATTTGATCCTTGCACATTTCTTGTGGCAGTTGTTTCGCAACGAGAATAACTGGTGAGATGACACCTAAAGGATCGTACACTGAACTTAGCGTAGATAACATTTCACGACGTGTAGGTGGTTTGCTACTAAGTGATATTCTAAATTGAAAAGCGTCCAATTCGATACACCATTGAATTCCCAAAGTCTTTGTCGTTGGTAACGTTTCATAAGAGAGGTTCAAATTCAATTCCTTGGCGCAATCCTTCTCGGGCATTTGAACTAATACTTCCTTCGAGTTTGACAACAACTTATGTAGTCTAATTCCACGCTTACTGCACATTTCGATGCTTCCCTTGATAAGACTTATAGCTTCTTCGACACTTGACAGAGATTTCAACCCGTCGTCAACATAAAAATCACGCTTAATGAAGTTTGCTACTTCCTGTCCAAAGTCAGCTTCATAATCGTTCGCAAGTTGTTTAAGTCCAAAGTTCGCGCACCCTGGTGACGAAACTGCACCGAAAAGATGAACACTCATACGATACTCTACTGGGTCCCGAGTAAGATCTCCATCTTCGAACCACAGAAATTTCAGATAATTCCGATGTTCAGTATTTACTTTAAATTGATGGAACATTTGTTCTATGTCACAAACGACCGCAATAGATTCTTTACGAAATCGACATAATAAGCCTATGAGAGAGTTCGTAAGGTCTGGGCCTTGCAATAGATGATCATTTAACGACTGTCCCATGTATCTAGCACTACAGTCGTAGACTACTCGCAATTTTCCTGGTTTTTGCGGGTGATAGATTCCGTGATGTGGAATGTACCATTCCTGACCGCTATCCTGATTCAGTTCATTTTCCGGGACTCTTTCCGCGAACCCATTTCGGATTCTATTGTTCATAAAGGTTTGGTAATGATCAGCGTACGTTGCATCATTACGGAGCCTTTTCTTCAAATACGTCAATCTCTGTATAGCAATACACGTGTTTTTCGGCAAATTCGGTGGACCAGCTCTGAACGGTAAGGGCATTCCGTAATGTGAATCGTTTACATGAATTCCTTCTTGCAAGGTTGTTAGAAACTTTCTGTCATCGTGTGAGAGCGGTCTCTCATAGTTCTTATGTTCAATGAAGTCCATCTCGAACATTCTGGTTAAGTCTGAAGGACTGATAATCTCCTTAACCTTTGACCTCATTGACACAATGAAACGATCGTTTGCGTTAGATACTTCTTTCGGTACTTCAAACGTTAGCACTCTATGAGAATGTCCAATCCAATCTAATTGATCATCGTCGTTTCGGGTCGAGTCCACTATTCCAACGATACCCCATCCTAGGTCAGTTCGTTGACCATACGGACCATCCTTCAACGAAGGTATTACCTCTCTTGGTATAAGTGCACGTGGACAATTGTATCCTATAAGCAACCCTATATCACAGTTCTGTATAGGCAATAGTTTATCCGCAATTCTGTTTAAGTGATGCCAGTGTCTAGCCATGTCGGAAGTTGGTATGTGTGATCTATTTGCAGGCATCATATCTCGTGTAAATACTGTCGGAAGAGGAATCCGGACTGAACTATCAAATCCTCGTACTATCAATCCCTTCATTTAACAACTATCTACGATTTGGTTGTCGGCAAACATCGTTGACAACGACAACTTCACATCTGTTCCTGATAGACCTAATTTACGATATGTATCGCTTAGAATGAATGTAGTGTCTGATTGAGTGTCAAGTAACGCATAGACGAGTACTTCTTCGCTTGGAGTGTGAAACGTATACGGGAACTATCATCGAAACGTATACGGGAACTATCATCGAACTTTTAGCACTTGATTCCGTTTGTTGGGGTTTAACGTCCGAGCAGCAATATTTCAGCTATATTCAGACAATGAACATGAAATGGATGATAAAATGAACATGAAATGAAAAAAAAGGATGGGTCACAAGGATAATAGGGTCGACAAATTTTGATTGCCACTGGAAAAAGGGGGATGGGTAAGGTCGGGCAATTTAGCCTCCTGTGGCGGAGCGCGAAGGTTCCTACTCCTATCGAATACCACAGCAGGGTTCTTTAACGTGCGAGGAACGTGGCATCTTTCCCAACACGGTGCACCACTATGGTTTGCGGTCAGGTTTTCCGTATTATAGCCTGACAACCCCAGCATGTAACACGCCAGGGGTACCCCATTCCTCCACCTGGGGCACACATCCCAGTTGCTCTGTTGGCAGAGCGCCTAGCCCCCGGCTAGGTTTCTGAGCACTATTTAATCGCCTTTTACGACAAGCTTAGCGCTGCTGTAGGCCTATTCTTTAAACACCCGGACCTGCACGGGGCCACTTGATTCCGTATTACTCATAAATACTGTTCCAGTTTGAGACGAAAAACGTTCGGGTTTGAAATCCTTTGTGGCTGGTTTATTGATAGATGATTTGTTTGTTTGTTTGTTGGGGTTTAACGTCCGAGCAGCAATATTTCAGCTATATTCAGACGATAAAGATATTGATATTGATATATTATTATTATATATTATTATTATTATTATTATTATTATATATTATTATATATATATAACACCCGGACCTGCAAGGGGCCTTAATATCTTGAAAAGTAGCGCATAGACCTATACTTTTCTTTGCATATTTTGAGAGAACAATAATAAAACTACCACTATGCAAAATTTGTAAGAAAAATTAATTGTACATCCTTACTGTATTGTACTCCCTTAAGTTTTGATATGAATTTATTCATCTTTTCAGTACCAGTGGACCAACCCACAACTACAACCACCACTACAGCAGCAGCTCAGACAACCACCACAAAAAGGACAACGGCTACATCAGGTACCACAACAGACGCGGCTTCGACAACAGAACCAGCTTTAGAATCAGGTAGTTATATTTTTCTCACAATGTGCAACAGCACATAAATTCAGTTTGTCTATTTACTTTTTGTTTTGTTTACAATTGTAAAGGTTTTTGAATCAGAATTATAAATTAAGGCAGATTAAACTGTTAATGTACACATAGTGCATGATTTGTACCTGTATACATTGTATACTTTATACTTTAAAATATTAGTTAAAAAAAATATGTTATAATATATATATTATATTTAATATTAATATATATGTACAAACACATGCATTTTATTAGTGTGGCCGAAAGCTCCAAGCAGTTTTATTGTTTTTACATTCATAAAAATTGAAAGAGATTTTATATATATATATATATTTATTTCAGGGCTTCTTGTATGGGCTATTGAGGTCACCAGTATATTGGCAATCATTCCTGTTTCTGTGTGTATAATGTGCTACTGTAAAAAAAGGAGACTATATGAGCAGATGGCAGGAAGAACCTGTGTACCACTATCAGAAGTTGACTTGTACACGTTAACGCCATCACCACCAGCAAGTCCTGAATATCGGGATCCTACTCCACCAGCAACACCTGAATCTCTTGATCATACTTCACTAATGGCAACAGTCCCTGAACCAGTGACACCCAGCGTATCTCCACCAGTTGCTAGCAGGACAAGATCCAAAAGGAAATTGAACTTTGAGGAAGAAGTTTAATTTGTTTTTGTGTTGGCACTCGGTGGCGGGTGGGGAACAGAGACGATGAAACTTACTAAAACTTAACATGGCGACAAAAAACAACGGGGAGTCCAATGTTTCTTATTCAAAAAAACGAAAAAGTGATGTCTGCAATTCTTCTGACGAAAGTGATAAAAACTGGCCAAGATTTATTGTAATTTCTGCAAAAGATAAAGACAAAAATGTTAATGACCTTTCTCCTTTTTTAATACAGAAAACTATCAAGGGTGTAGCTGGTGATGTTAAAGATACAAAGAAAATAAGATCAGGAATTTTAATTGAATGCCTCAGACCTGGCCAATCATCATCATCGAGCGCTTCCATATTCACAGCTGAAGCTCGAGCCATATTGTTAGCACTTAAATTGATTACTCAATCTAATCTGTCACAGTTTATTATTTGTTCTGACTCTTTGAGCTGTCTTTTGGCAATTAAGAATCACAAACTGAAAAACACTCTTATTTTACAAATTTTGTATTTTATTCATCGACTTCGGGAATTTGATAAAGAGATTGTTTTTCTCTGGGTACCCAGTCATGTTGGTATTCAGGGGAATTCAGTTGTAGACAGGGTTGCCAAAAAGGCATTAAATGAAATAATAAAGGACGTTAGTTTGCCATACACTGATTTTAAACCTTTAATAAGGAAATATATTTTAAAGATGTGGCAGGACCGTTGGGACGGTCTTGAACACAACAAACTCAATTCCATAAAACCCGATCTAGGCTTTCATCAATCCGGGTCGGGCAATCGCAAAGAGCAAGTGGTCATGACTAGATGCCGCATTGGACATTCTAGATTTACACATGGCCATTTGCTTGTTGGTGATCCTCCACCTGAGTGTATCCCATGTGATTGCCCTTTCTCTATCAAACATGTTCTTCTAGATTGTGTGGATTTTGCCAACACCAGGCAAAATTATTTTGACTGCGCCAATATGTTTGATTTGTTCAAGACCGTTTCATCTAAAAACATTATCGATTTCTTGCGGGACATCGGTTTATTTAATAAAATCTAAATTGGATACCTTCCTTGATTTTTCAATATTTTAAATGTTTTATCGAAGTTATGTTTCTATATGTATTTTATGTCTTAGGTTCACCTTTTATGTACCTTTTTATATGTAAATAGCTGTTTGTTTTAATTTCATTATTTTATGAAGAGACTTTGATCTTGCTTTTAATATTTTCCTTGCATTAAATGTTCTTGCCGTGATATGGCCCTGGTCGCCGAAACGGCAATAAACAACAACAATCAATCAATCATTAATTTGTTTTTGTTTTTTTTTGTTTTTTTCATCTATGGCAACCTAGTCAAATATGTATTAATAGCCCATAGTTGTGTTTTTTTTTTTTTTTGTTTTTCTTTTGGGTCAATTTCCTATGGACTCATTAACATCTCCATCAGTATTCAACTTAGAGTAAATACACCGTTTTGTGTATTCCATTCATGTATGTATTTTTTTCATGTTTATGTTAACTGATCATAGAAAGTAATATTTAGAAATCATATTAATCTTTATTTTTTTAAGCCAAAGGTTCTTAAACTTAAGATATGATCAGTGCTATTACATGAAGATGGATATATGTTATTCAACGTGGTGACATTTTTAGTCAGTAGAAGATATTAGTTTGTAGTTCATAGAATTTTTTTCATAGTTACAAGTATACTGTATCTTAGAATCTGATGATATGTTATACTCAAGGTTGAAAGGTGTTTTTTTTTTACAAGTTGTTGTTATTTACATTATTCCAAGTTATACTTCAGATACATGCATATACTCATTTTACAAGTTGGTCATAAAACATTTTTGATTAGGAATATTTAAACTACTTATAAAATCCCAGAATTTTTAAATTTATATTCAGATTTTTAATTACATGGCATTTTTTTTTATGACAATCATTAACAAGATCTTTTTCAACTGCTAGTCAGACAATTTTTGTTGGTTTTTTAATAGCTTATTTAACGTCTAGGATATGTTATTTAAAGTATTCCAGGTTAATGTTTTTGTATATTTTAGATAACTGTCTATTTAGAATGAATATGCATCATCTGGGTCAATATGATATTCCCTCATACTCATACTATATACTCATTTTACAAATTCTAATTGTTGGTTATAAAACATATTTGATTGAAAATCCATATGATATTTGTAAAATCTTGGTATTTATTGATTATTAGTCCCCTACCGGCTTTAGATGAAGGGGACTTGAGGTTTGTGCTCGGTCTGTCTGTCAGTCCTAAACAAAACATGGTTTTTACAGACTTTTTTCTACCTAAATCATTTACAGATTAAGTTTCAGTTTTGATATGGTTTATTAATTTTTGCTGAAGTTGTAGCCCTTTAAATTTAAGAATTTTATTGAAATTAAAGTTTTCCATATTTTTTTCTAAATGCTTGCTGATATTGAACTGATTTGTGGTATGCAAGTCTACCTAGATGAGATACAGATCAAATTGAAGTTTCATTCTGCTCCATTGATTTTTGCAGAATAAAGTTGTAACCCTTTAACTTTCAAAATTTTACTGACACTTTTGGTCTTTGTTATACATCCAGCTGGTAGGGGACTATGTATTGTTTTGCAACACTATCAGAATGCTTGTATTCGACAGATAAATTATGGTGAAAATGAAAAAAAAAATAGACCTTTTAAAAACCAGTACTTAACCTGAACAGGTTGTGAACTTTATATTTCTGAAATAAAAACAAAACTTTTTCAATTTTTTGTTTTTACATTCCATAAGGTTATGCATGTACTTCATTTATTTAGAATATATTTAGAATTTAGTATGAAAAATCCCACTTTGTTTAGATTTTATAATTGAACTTAATACTGAAGTGATCAGTTTTAGTTTCTGATATTTTTTTTTTGATATATGATTATTATTAGTGGTAGAGTTTTTGTAACAGTGTATATTTATAATGTAATCAAAAGGAAAACAATAATCTGATACAAATATTGTATTGATGATAATTTTTTTAAACTTTTTTATTTCAAGAAGTAACTATTAAACATAGAAAAATAACTTCACTTGGAAAATAGCATGGGTAAAAAATCTTATTGCCAAAATATTTTTTTAACTTATCTTTAAATCCATTTGAATTTTTTCAACAAATCTCACTACCTCACAAGAAATCCCACTACCTTGCTGTATATATTTGTTAACTGTTTCATATGATTTAGCTGATTAGTTATGATGAATTTAAGATGTGCCAAAGTGTCTATTGAGATTGTTTTAGATAGACATTCTTAGTTTTTTTAAGAACATGCATACTTTTGTGCCAACGAATTTGATGTGTTAAATTTTATATACTATTGTTAAATGTTGAATACATATCAGGAAAGATATTTACATTGTTGTAATGCATGTTCATTTTTAGAGTTGATTAAAAATTGATTTATAATACACTGTATGTTTTCATTTGATTATCACATTATACATAGGGTCATACTTACTCTAAAGTGGAGTAATTGCTCGAATTTCTCTTTGCGAAAAATCATGTTATAGTATGGTTAGGGAGAACTTTTGTAACACTTTTCTCAGAAACTACTAATCGTAGCCTCTTGATATTTGGTAAGCAAGGAGTGGTCCCATATTGACTATTTCAGACATGTTGGACAATTGCCTCTGTTTAACGAAATTTGGGCTTTTTCGTCTTTAGACTCATTTTTTTTGGCAACATTAAGGTGATACTGGTGCACAACCCACCTTATCAGTTTCAGTATTTTTGTTAGCTTAAAACTAAAGAGATAAGATATTCTTTACCGTTGTTTGTTTCACTATCACAGGAGTCGCATCAACATGACTTGTGAGAGAACTAATACAAAAGATGATGTTGATGGTGGGACATTTGGACATTCTAGTATTGGATCCAGTATTAGTTCTTTATACAGAAATTTCGACATTCATTTTGAGATCTTAAAAATAACTGGAGTTATAGTTCTCTTATCTATTATGAGTGTAACTTAGCTTTAACCAGCAATATATATTCAAGTGAGAAAAAGCAAAACACAACAAGGACAGATAGTATCAAATTAGCAAACATAGACACAATAGAACAATTTAATATGAGTTCGTGCAGTTACATTAAACAATATCATTTGCCCGGAAACTACTTTGTTACCATTTGCACTTATCAATCAAGAATAAGAGTTGATGTGCGATTGTTCCTAAATGGAAAACCAACAATTCGAGGATTTTTTCTCAACAGGAACCAGTATAGATATTTTAAAAGGTTAATACCACATATAGACAAAGCAGTTAAATCAGCAGGAGAACAGCAGAGAAAAATATTAATGTAAAACTTTAGCTATATAAGTGTAAAAACATTGTAATCATATCATACTTTCTTGTGTCATGGACGAGGAAAAGACCCTCCTACCATTCCTTTCCCCAACAACTATATTTATTTCAGGCCCCACACAATCGGGTAAATCTATGTTTTCAAAGAAACTCATTGAAAAAGTAAGTAAAATGTTCACGGAACCACCTACAAAAATACTGTATGCTTACTCTGAACATCAAAAAATGTTGGAGGAGATGCAAAATGTACCTAATTTAACCTTTTATGAAGGTCTACCAGACAAGGATGTGATCGAGGAGTTCACCCGCAACCAAAACCATTCCTTGATACTTTTAGATGATTTAGTTTCACGAGTTGTGCAGGATTTAGAACAATTGCATTTATTTTCTGTTACCAGTCACCATAAAGGGGCATCCGTTGTGCTTATTTCACAGTCATTGTATCCTCCAGGAAAGTATTCTAAAAGTATATCTTTAAACTGTGCTAATTTTGTTCTATTTCGTAATCCGAGAGACATGCGTCAGTTATCAGTATTTGCATCACAGGTACTCCCTGGTAGGACCAAATATTTCAACGAATCTTTTAGGAAAGCAACAGAAAGAAATAGATATGGATATCTTTTAGTTGACCTTTCGAATCAACGAATGGACCGCGAGAAATATATGTTGCGTACAGGAATTTTTCCCGATGACACATGTTTCGTATTCCTATCAGTATAAATAACCTGTCACAAAAGAGTATTGCGCAAAATCATGAGTAGGCGTATGAAATCGAGTTCTGTATTGCTGAAGTTCCTGTACCAGGCAAATAAAAACCAAAGGATAGCTATTTTATCACACATAACAAAAAAAGAAGTAGATGTATTGTCTGAAATAGCCCTTAACATATACAAAGGAGTATTTCCAAATAGAAAAAAATACGTGAAACCTTTGGAATTTTTCAAATCGTTTATATCGGACTTGGCTTCAAAATCTGTCAGTACACACATGAAGAGGAAACTTCTGATCCGTTATAATAAAGTGCTTCCGAGCTTATTGCGTCCAGTATTGGACTTTATTTAAACTTATGGCAAAAGAACATGTATTGTTGTCTAAAAAAATACGAGCCCCGTGCAGGTCCGGGTGTTAAAAGAATAGGCCTGCAGCAGCGCTAAGCTTGTCGTATAAGGCGACTAAATAGTGCTCAGAAACCTAGCCGGGGGCTAGGCGCTCTCCCCATAGAGCAACTGGGATGTGTGCCCCAGGTGGTGGAATGGGGTACCCCTGGCGTGTTACATGCTGGGGTTGTCAGGCTATAATACGGAAAACCTGACAGCAAACCATAGTGGTGCACCGTGTTGGGAAAGATGCCACGTTCCTCGCACGTTAAAGAACCCTGCTGTGGTATTCGATAGGAGTAGGAACCTTTGCGCTCCGCCACAGGAGGCTAAATTGCCCGACCTTACCCACTTCCCCTTGTTCCAGTGGCAATCAAAATTTGTCGACCCCATTATCCTTGTGACCAATCCTTTTTTTTTCATTTCATGTTCATTTTATCATCCGTTTCATGTTCATTGTCTGAATATAGCTGAAATATTGATGCTCGGACGTTAAACCCCAACAAACAAACAAAACAAACCAAAACAACGACGAGATGAAAGCCTATGCGTCTGGAATAGACGTGACTGATCGATTGAACCCTAGGGATGCATTTTTTGGTGGTAGAAGCAATGCACTCAAACTGTACCACGATATGCTCTTCTAACCCGCACCAAGATTGACTACAGTTGCGACATATTCTACATTTGTCGAATTTAGTTTTATCGGACGTCCCGTTACATGTTTGGTTGTTGCACGGATCGGTCGGAACGTATCCGTCCTGACAGGTAATAAGCTGATTCTGAGTAGTTTCAAAGTCAAAAAAGAAATACTTTCTTGGTTCTTTTTTGGGACTGTTAAACTGGCTTTCGCGTTGATAGCATAAGTGATCTCCGAACTGATATATATGACAATTTTTACATTTCCATTCGCCGCACCTGTGATGCTCAGGTTTTCTCTTCTCTCTCTCGATCACCTTTTTACAAGTTTCGCAGAGAAAAAATTTTTCACACATGGATTTTTGTGTTTCTCGTCCATTTCTAGTTTTTCTAGCCCTATGCCTATCAAAACACTCTCGACTTCTACACGTCCGATTGCATCCTGGACACTTCTGTTGATCTACTTTTAGGTAGCAAGTGTTGTGGCCGCAGACGTCACATGTGTTTTCCTCTGTTTTTGTAAGGTTTTAAGCATTCGGAACAAAAGTACCCGTACCCAAAAAAAAACCGTTAATATTTCCTATGCCATCAAAATGTCCATGAGAAGAATTTTCTGTCAAATAAAGGTAAATATTATTTCTTTCGCGGTCGTTTGCAACCCTGCAGAATTTGTTATTAAGTTTTGCAGATAATACCAAAATGTTGATTTCAAGTAAGTCCTCAAAAGCGGTTATGTCTCTAATTGTTAGTGGCCTATCTGTTGGCACGTTAGCTTCCTTGCACAAAGTTAATTCCATTGTTTTGCTGTATGACTTCCCTCCACTGACGTGTTTGTAGTAACTTTTTGTTGTGACTCTATGTTTCATGACTTTCATAAACGTATTCATAAGTTTCGGGTCGTTCGCTGTAAGTTCCTTCCATTTTTTTCCCCGACACCATTTCGCAAAGTTTAAGAAAACACCTCCCAATTGCTGTTGCCAAGCATAATTGATCGTTGTTAGATACCCTAAGCATGGACTTTTTCAGAGCTATGGAACTTTGAGCTTCGGTTAATCTAGATATTGAAAGCGAACCGCTTCCCCCAGGTACGGCTATGCTTTCATGTTCATTGTCTGAATATAGCTGAAATATTGCTGCTCGGACGTTAAACCCTAACAAACAAACAAACAATCCAATTACGACTTTCATTCCAGTATCCAGAGGAAGGTCTTCTTCGCTGTTCAATACATTTTCAACAGCCGTCATAACGCGGTTTGAATCGATGTTGGACCATTTGTCCAAAGGTACGACAATGTCGTTTTTAAGTTGCGGGTGAATTATGATTATTCTTCCGAGGTCAGTGTCCTTGTCCCCCCTTGCTTTATTCAAAACATCATCAAACATTTTACTTAGTTCTTTAAAGATATCTTTGATCTTTTTTCCGTCCCAACGATCGTTGAATTTTATTTTGTATGTCGATTCCGTCGCCAAATTTTTCGAAAATGTTTTTTGACCTGTTTTTTCAAAAATGTAAGGAAGAGAGACTTCTGTTTCGCCGGACCCTGTTTGATTGTGGACATCAGATAAAGTTTCTAATGTAAGATCTGGAATTTGGCTACTAGTTTGAGGATGAATTATCGTCGGTTTTTATTCTGTGTAGCATCTTATGTTGACGTAAGTCGGATGCCAGTTCGAATTTGAGTCCGCAATATGGACAGGTCTGCAAATTGGATATTTTTGAAGGACTTGGTTGTTAGTTTGTACACTGTGTTCTATGGCCCAGTGCGTCAACGTTTCGCTATCGTTAAATGTATGCAAAATTTCAGAAAGAATAAAGTCCATTCTCTGTTGGACGATTGGATGATCTTTCATGCCATTTTCCCTCGCCCATTTTTGTAGCTCTGAAAGCGACGGAATCGTATTGATTATATCAGTTAAATTAGGGTGATCAACTCCTTCCTGTCTGTTTGACACTGCAAAAAAAATTTTTTAATGAAACATCTATCACCCGTTTTCTTGATTTTTTTAAACTCCCATGTATTTGATCAAGATTCATTACCCGGCTGTTACTGTAAATTCCCCCACGGTTCATCAATGGTTTTAGGCTACGTTTGTTTTTGTTTGTTGGGGTTTAACGTCCGAGCAGCAATATTTCAGCTATATTCAGACAATGAACATGAAATGGATGATAAAATGAACATGAAATGAAAAAAAAAAGAATGGGTCACAAGGATAATAGGGTCGACACATTTTAATTGCCACTGGAAAAAGGGGGGATGGGTAACGTCGGGCAATTAAGCCTCCTGTGGCGGAGCACAAAAGTTCCTACTCCTATCGAATACCACAGCAGGGTTCTTTAACGTGCGAGGAACGTGGCACCTTTCCCAACACGGTGCACCACTATGGTTTGCGGTCAGGTTTTCCGTATTATAGCCTGACAACCCCAGCATGTAACACGCCAGGGGTACCCATCCCAGTTGCTCTGTGGGCAGAGCGCCTAGCCCCCGGCTAGGATTCTGAGCACTATTTACTCGCCTTATACGACAAGCTTAGCGCTGCTGCAGGCCTATTCTTTTATCACCCGGACCTGCACGGGGCTTTAAGGCTACGAAAAAGTAAATAAATAAGAGGGATTTTATTAACTAAATATATTCATTATAGACGCCGTCATGGGTTTTGAGCGATCTGTTAAAACATACCAATGTGGTTGTTATTCAGAATTTTATATGCACGATTCATTTTTTATACGGATCCGTCGAGGAGTGGATTCTACAACGTATGTGGATTTCATGATCACGAGCAAGCGGCACAGAACGAGCATTCAAAAAAGACTGATGTAAAGGTAAGCATATTGGAATCAGCCAAAGATGTGCTCGTGGAAAAAATGAAATCTGTTCCCATCGTAACGTACTTGAGAGAGGAGAAAACATTAACCGAGGATGAAGCCGATACGCTATTCAATCAAAAATCAAAGATTGAATTAATCAACGATTTATTGCAGATATTCATCAACGACAATAAAAAGACCCTTTTTAGGCTCCGAATGGCGCTTACGAAAACAGGGCAGACGAGCTTAGTGAAATACTTGAAAAAAACCGTGGAAAATGATATGGCTATTTGTAGCGGAGACGAAGAACGCTGTATGATCCAGTTACAAGACGATTGCTATGTTGTAGCCAACGATTACAAAGGTACGGTCTATATAAACATACGGAATTATGGTAACATTGGATCTAAAAAATATCCGACCAAGCAAGGCGTCAGTCTAAATATTTCTAGATGGCTAATGCTGAAACACCATCAAAAAGACATCGATACCGATTTCCGGAAGGGATTGGATGGTATGCTACTAAAGGAGAAACTATACATTTGGGAGGTGGTGTATATGTCACACTAAATCCAAGCTTTCCAACAGTTGATATAAGGCATTTTTGGAAACCCGAAGATGCCGACAAAGCTATCGCTACAAAACGAGATGTGGCTTTGAATAAAACAAAGTGGGATACTCTTCGTTCTGTATTTGGTATGATGTCAGATTTCGTACCAGAATTGATCGATGGCGCCATTTGTGAGATGACACATGACAACCAGGAGGGTATGCTGGAATGTGAAGAGTGTAACCCATTCGCTAAAAGTGACGAACAAAAAGTGGACGATGAAAATAATGGTGATAGTTACTCGGTGCCTCAAAACCAAGAGGGAGTTTTGGAACTTGCCCTGCAGATGTAGATTAATGTTATTCATATTCTGCACATTGAATAAAGTACTATTAAATCATCGTATTTTCTTTTCTAGAGTAATTTATAGTAACTGAAAGAAAAAGATTAAATCATATACATGTACTTCATATGTAGGTTATACATACTCCCCCTCCCCCTCCAAAAAAAATATATATATTATAAACTATATAACATTAAGTTTTGAATAATTACTTTTAATAGGGGCAAATACACAATGACAGAAGGTACAATGACTAAAAAGGAAAAGGAGAATTATATTAGGAAAATATGGACAGATCCTGGTCATCCGGGATCATTTGCGGGCCCTGACAAACTTTACAACATTATACGCAATGAAGGAAAGTATGAAATAGGTAGAGGTACTGTTAAAAAAGTGTTGAGCCGACTTGAAACATACAGCGTCCAAAAACCTGTTAAAAAACGTTTTAAAAGAAACAGAGTTATTGTTTCGGGAATAGATTCCCAATGGGACGGTGATCTCGCTTCGATGGAAAATGTAATGAAATATAACGATGGAACAAAATTTATTTTGGTACTCATTGATATATTTTCCCGATATGTAACTGTTAAACCGTTACTTAATAAGAAAAGTGAAACCGTAGCGGCGGCTTAGAAAGCCGTTTTTAGTGGAAATCACAAAAGAAAACCAAAATCCATTAGATTTGATCAGGGTGGAGAGTTCAAATCAAGCGTTTCGATATTTCTTACAAAAATTGGAATACACGTTTTCTACACGTATAATTCACAAATAAAAAGTAATTATGCTGAAAGAGTTATACAAAACGTTAAAGCATCGTATCTATTCATACTTTATGGAAAAACAAACATACAGATATATAGATGTACTTGACGATATTGTTAAAAGTTACAACAACACTCCACACGAGTCTTTAGGAGGAAGAACGCCCACTTCAGTGAATAAACATAACGAAGACGAGATTAGATATATCCAGTATCTGGTTAGAAACAAACAGAAAAAACAACATACAATTAAAAAAAAGGAAAAAAGAAAAAAACCTTTCTACAAATTTCAAGTCGGGGATCGTGTAAGAGTTTCTCAAATAAAGCGAGTATTTGAAAAGGGTTATCAGGAAAATTGGACATTGGAATATTTTACGATTACCAGAAGATTTAAAAGAGATAATCTGGATATTTATACTTTAGAAGATACTTTAGGAGATAAAATCAAGGGAACGTTTTACAGAAATTAATTACAAAAAATAAACAAATCTGACAAAACGGAATTGTACAAAATTGAAAAAATCCTTAGGAAGAAGAAAGTAAGAAGCCACGAACAGGTTTTGGTAAAATGGTTGGGTTGGCCTTCTTAATTTAATTCTTGGGTATCCAGAGATCGAGTACAAAATATATAAAAGTCATAATGCATCAAAAATGAGTGTTAGAGTTGTTGTTAGCTCCACAGATGGTACAGACTTTTGTTCGGACAATTCTCCATTTAATTTTAGAGTAAAGTTAAACAGAAATATACAATTAGATGGATATTGGATGGTAGCCCTTACAGAGTTTACTTTAAATAAGACGAATAGTTTCGAAAAGATTCTGTATATTTTATCCGATATATGCCAAAATAGTTTTATTGGAAGTACAGAAAAACCTTTATTAAGAAGAGTAATGCTGAATAGAAAGAAAACGGAAATATCATTTTTGATAATCCGTATTATATACCTGTAAGATCGGGAATAATGGAACATATCCACATATATATAACAGACGATGAAGGATCATTAGCGTCATTTCTAAGACAACCTGTTACAGTTACACTCCATTTTAAGAAATTTCCTTTCATTCTTTGAAATGAACAGTAAAACATATGTAACAGATCCTAGTATGTGGGAACGATTTTATAGAAACATGGTGAATAAAAATTTTAATCTATACAAATACAGAAAACAATGGAAAAATAATCAAATAGGGCGTGGTTTACACGGAAGATATGGAGGATCTTACATAATCCGAGTAAATTCTAACGCTACTGAGATCGAGTTTGTTTGTTTGTTGTTTGTTTGTTGGGGTTTAACGTCCGAGCAGCAATATTTCAGCTATATTCAGACGATGAACATGGAAATGATGATAAAATGAACATGAAATGATGATGAAATGAAAAAGGGATGGGACACAAAGATAATGGGGTCGACATATTTTGATTGCCACTGGAAATAGGGAGAGGTGGGTAGGGTCAGGCAATTTAACCACCTGTGGCGGAGCCCTATGGTTCCTACTCCTATCGAATACCACAGTAAGGTTCTTTAACGTGCGAGGAACGTGGCATCTTTCCCAACACGGTGCACCACTATGGTTTGCGGTCAGGTTTTCCGTATTATAGCCTGACAACCCCAGCATGTAACACACCAGGGGTACCCCATTCCACCACCTGGGGCACACATCCCAGTTGCTCTGTCGGTAGAGCGCCCTAGCCCCGGCTAGGGTTCTTAGCACTATTTAGTCGCCTTTCACGACAAGCTTAGCGCTGCTGTAGGCCTATTCTTTTAACACCCGGACCTGCACGGGGCTACTGAGATCGAGAAGGATCCGCTTCATACCACTATAGTATCACCAGTGGCTGCTGCAGAAGATAGAGCATTATCAGAGATGAAAACAAACTTGGAAAAGCCACACGTTGTGATCAAGAATAAAAGAAGACGTAGGAAGAAAGTGATGAAGAAAACCAAATCTGGCATTCACAAAAATATAACAACAGTGAAAAAAGGAACGTCAGTAGACAAAGAAAGATCAAGCAATCAACATCGAAACAAACTATAAACAGACATCGAAAAAGAAATATAAAAAACAAATATTTTCATAGTGTCTGGAATAACAAAAAATAACTAAAAATGTCGTTTTTGAGTGAAAATAATAAAGAAATCGGACAGCCCAATGAACTATCTATTTTTGCGTCTCCTCCGAATCAGGTTGCCGTTGAAAAAGTTACATATACAGAGGAACGACCGATATCAAGCTCGATCAACGACTCCACCCCCATTGAAATTGTGATTTCGGGATCTGGAAATGATTACATAGATTTGAGGAAAAGTAGATTATACGTTAAAATGCAAATTCTTAAGGCAGATGGAACAAAACTAGCAGCTAAAGAAAAAAAACTGGTATAATTAATTTACCATTACAGAGTATGTTTTCTCATATTGATATTTTCATGAACAATAAATTGATATCAGTAAATTCGAACAATTTCCCTTGGAAAGCGTACTTCAAAACAATACTTTCATCTGGAAGTGATGAACAAAGATCGCAACTTCAGAGTCAACTTTTCATGAAGGACGATGACCCGATGGATTCCGTAAGTCTTAATTCTGGATTTGTTAACAGATACGAATTTACGAAAGAATCAAGGATTTTTGAGTTAGAGGGAAATATTTCGGAAGATTCTCTTCAATTAGATGTTTTGTTTGTTTGTTAGGGTTTAACGTCCGAGCAGCAATATTTCAGCTATATTCAGACAATGAACATGAAATGGATGATAAAATGAACATGAAATGAAAAAAAGGATGGGTCACAAGGATAATAGGGTCGACAAATTTGGATTGCCACTGGAACAAGGGGAAGTGGGTAAGGTCGGGCAATTTAGCCTCCTGTGGCGGAGCGCAAAGGTTCCTACTCCTATCGAATACCACAGCAGGGTTCTTTAACGTGCGAGGAACGTGGCATCTTTCCCAACACGGTGCACCACTATGGTTTGCGGTCAGGTTTTCCGTATTATAGCCTGACAACCCCAGCATGTAACATGCCAGGGGTACCCCATTCCACCACCTGGGGCACACATCCCAGTTGCTCTGTGGGCAGAGCGCCTAGCCCCCGGCTAGGTTTCTGAGCACTATTCAGTCGCCTTTTACGACAAGCTTAGCGCTGCTGCAGGCCTATTCTTTTACCACCCGGACCTGCACGGGGCTCTTCAATTAGACAAGTATCTTATAAGTGGTGATGACATTTACATGAAACTGTTTAGATCGACTATTTCATTTTTACTGATGTCAGGAGAAAGCTCTCCCAACTGTAAGATAAAAATTTTGGACGTCTTTTATAGAACAGCTAGAGTAAAACTAGATCCCGGAGTCATAGAAATGAAATACAAAAAACGCCAACCCAATACCTGATCACCAGAAGCCATGTAATACAAAATGTTATTCCTACGGGATCAACGGAATTCTTTTGGGATGCAATGTTCCCACGATCTCTTCCATCTAAAGTTGTACTTGGTTTGATTTCACAGAAGGCTGCAAACGGTGATTATACTGCTAATCCGTTTAATTTTCAACATTTCAATATGACGAATGTTACTATGAAAGTGAATGGAGTGGAGGTTTATGGGTCGCCACTGAGTTTAGATTTTGGAAATAACAGAAATTATACCTCTGCTTACGTGCGTTTGTTCGACATAAGCGATAAATGGATGAAAGATGTGGGATTGAACATTACTCTGACTAACTTTGGTAAAGGATACACGCTCATAGTTTTCTCCTTGGATCCCTGTGATTTTCAGGAAGATTACCTGAATTTAGTGCGGAATGGTAATGCACGTTTGGAAATAAGATTTGGAGTTTCTACTACAGAGACTATAAATTGCCTCTGTTATTACCAATCGCAAGCTATTTTGACCTGTGATGAGACTCGAGATATCAAAGTTATAGAACCATGAATGTAGAACAATTATCTTATTTACTTCAAAGATTTAAATGCTTAAAAGAAACACTAATAAATATTACAGCCGTGAATACAGTTCCAGCTAAAATTGTTAAATCATTTCCACAAGTGTATATTATTAATACAGATCCGATTCCGAACCCGGGAAAGCATTGGATATGTGTAATTTTTCATGACACGTTGAAAATTGATTATTTTGATAGTTTTGGTAATAGTCCCAGATTCTACAGTAGAGATCTGGTAAAATTTATAGATGATAATAGTAGAGACGGATACAATTTTATTCAGAAACAAATCCAATCTAATTCATCTGATATTTGTGGATTGTATGTCGTATTTTTCACAATAATGAGAATTTGCTTTAACATGTCCGTTGATTATATGTTTTTCACTGAAAATTTGTTAGAAAACGATGCTTTTGTTGAATCCTATTTTAGTAAAATAAAATAAAGAATATATACTGAACTGTGTTCCTTTTCTTTACCATGAAAGAATAGTTTATACGAATTTATATCAAATAAAAAGAACAACCATATAATACAAAAGAAACAGTCAACTAAAAAAAAGAAATTCGAAATGTTACAAAATGGATATTTACTTGGCGAGCAGAATATGTTAACATAAAATTACATACTATATGACGCCCGATTTCCCATTTTTGGTGACTTGACTATTTCAATCTTTAGACCCTATTTATATTAATAAGGGATATTAGTCATATGAAAAAATAGCTACTGGCGATGCAAAACAGCGTAAACATGGGGGTTACATTTTGCGATTTCAGCATTTTTTGTCATTTTGTTTATGCTTCCGGGGCAGTGCAACAGCTGTAAAAATATGTTTTAATCCAATGCCGTCCTTAGGTGATATGGATATTAAAAATGGGAGGTCATTCACACTTAAAATATGACGTGATATGGTTGTTACGTCATCATTCCTGTATTTTGTGTACAAGTAATGATGTCATACTATTGTGACGTGATCATTTTCTGACGTAATGTACTTTGTGACGTTATCATGGGAGTCAAGGAACCCCCTTAGTAGTTCTTTGGTCCGAATAATACGCATGGTGCACAAAAAACTGCATTTAATGATTCGGAATAACGCATCCAAGGATTATTCGATAACCATGTTGAATTCAAGCTTCTGTTTACACCTCTGATTTTCCTGCAATTCAAGGAAATATATCCGTCATTAAAAGATTACAAAAACACGTCGGACAGTTTGACGGATATTAGGTTGTTTCTTTTATACATTTTAAATAAGAAGGGAAATGTAGAGCATGTCAAAGAGACAACGACGTAAAGGGGACAAAAACAACACATAGCCCGTGACCATAATTAAGGTCTTCAATGAACGGTGAGGAGACCCAATGCTAGATCGCAGTCAGTCCCTAAATAAATAGTAAAATAAAGTTCAGCACACCCTTCTAAACTTCTGTAGACATAGAATAAATAGTAAACCGATGTCCATTTTAAAATCTTTTTACGATATTTTATAACAATGTACATGTACATGTACAAAGAAGGGATATGGAGGAAATGTTGTAAAAAGAATCATACATAAATTCATGGAGTTTAGATACAAAGACTTAAAATATAATGATCCAGGTAAATTACCTCATAGGAAAGCTAAATTTAGAGGCATCCCAGGATGTCGCCAATAGGTCTAATTTAAACTTGTCTTGTGATATCATCTCTGTGGACACTTTCCCAAGATCAAAATAATTTGGCCCAGCAGCATCAGAGGGAAGGTTGGCTTGTTGTTCAGTGGCACTTGTACTTGTAGTGTCTGTTTGCTCGGAACTGGAGACATTATTAGGTTTTCCTTTGACAAAAAAATTGTCAAGCTTGGACTGGATATCATGAGTAGGATATTTGTTCAATGTGCGTCTGCAACTGCTCAACTCAATGTGACTACTATTGGTACATGGTACCCAGAATTGCATCAGTCACGTGCGATAAATCAGGTGATGTGACGGAAATGAGGTGACAAACAATCAAGTGTCAATTTAAAACTAAATGAAATGGTTTGTTTTGACACATGTCAGTTTGTTTGTTTGTTTGTTGGGGTTTAACGTCCGAGCAGCAATATTTCAGCTATATTCAGACAATGAACATGGAATGGATGATCAAATGAACATGAAATGATAAAAAAAGGATGGGTCACAAGGATAATAGAGTCGACAAAATTTTGATTGCCACTAGAAAAAAGGGGGGATGGGTAAGGTCGGGCAATTTAGCCTCCTGTGGCAGAGCGCAAAGGTTCCTACTCCTATCGAATACCACTGCAGGGTTCTTTAAGGTGCGAGGAACGTGGCATCTTTCCCAACACGGTGCACCACTATGGTTTGCGGTCAGGTTTTCCGTATTATAGCCTGACAACCCCAGCATGTAACATGCCAGGGGTACCCCATTCCACCACCTGGGGCACACAACCCAGTTCCTCTGTGGGCAGAGCGCCTAACCCCCGGCTAGGTTTCTGAGCACTATTTAGTCGCCTTTTACGACAAGCTTAGCGCTGCTGCAGGCCTATTCTTTTGACACCCGGACCTGCACGGGGTGACAACTGTCAGAATAAACTGTCAGACAATCATATAAAAATAAGGGTTGTTTCTGCACGTAACTAAGGGATTTAACCCTCTCTCTCTCTCAAAAAAAAAAAAAAAAAATTGCCGAAACGACGTGGAAGCACGTGCTTCCGTGCATCCGCCTGGCTACGCGCCTTTTGTGCATGCATGTTTTTAATTTATTTCAAGTCGGTTAAAGAGAACTTCAGTGCTCGTGTTATCTGATTTGTACATATAAAATTTACTTTACTTTATATTGAATGATTAATCTTGAACTTTGTGAATTTAAACTCTTAATGTATTGTACAAAAACCTACGTCATTGAAAAACGACCTATGTTACTTGTCAACCGTTACGAAAGTGTCGATATGGTTTGTTTGTTTGTTGGGGTTTAACGTCCGAGCAGCAATATTTCAGCTATACTCAGACGATGAACATGAAATGAAAAAAAAAGGATGGGACACAAGGACAATAGGGTCGACAAATTTTGATTGCCACTGGAAAAAGGGGGGATGGGTAAGGTCGGGCAATTTAGCCTCCTGTGGCGGAGCGCAGTGGTTCCTACTCCTATCGAATACCACAGCAGGGTTCTTTAACGTGCGAGGAACGTGGCATCTTTCCCAACACGGTGCACCACTATGGTTTGCGGTCAGGTTTTCCGTATTATAGCCTGACAACCCCAGCATGTAACATGCCAGGGGTACCCCATTCCACCACCTGGGGCACACATCCCAGTTGCTCTGTGGACAGAGCACCTAGCCCCCGGCTAGGTTTCTGAGCACTATTTAGTCGCCTTATACGACAAGCTTAGCGCTGCTGGAGGCCTATTTTTTTAACACCCGGACCTGCATGTGTCGATATGGAGATGTTCCATTAAATTATATCTATCATCGAACAAGGAATAATTCGAAGCTAAGTGAGTGTATTGACAGTGCTTCAGCTTTCCAAACAGAGCGACACTAGCTAAACTTAATCTTTTGAAACACATCAGTTTCATAGCATAAAAGCAATGTTGTCAACAAAACATGAATAAAAACCTTTCCTCAAACGCCCCGTGCAGGTCCGGATGTTAAAAGAATAGGCCTGCAGCAGCGCTAAGCTTGTAAAAGGCGACTAAATAGTGCTCAGAACCCTAGTCGGGCTAGGGCGCTTTGCCCACAGAGCAACTGGGATGTGTGCCTCAGGTGGTTGAATGGGGTACCCCTGGCGTGTTGCATGGTGGGGTTGTCAGGCTATAATACGGAAGACGTGCACCGTGCGGGGGACGATGCCACGTTCTTCGCACGTTTAAAAACCTACTGTAGTCTCCCGAGTAGGAACCATAGGGCTCCGGCACAGGAGGCTAAATTGCCCGATCCTACCCACCTCTCCCTCTTTCCAGTGGCAATCAAAATTTGTCGACCCCATTATCCTTCGTGCCCCGTGCAGGTCCGGGTGTTAAAAGAATAGGCCTGAAGCAGCGCTAAGCTTGTCGTATAAGGCGATTAAGTAGTGCTCAGAAACCTAGCCGGGGCTAGGCGCTCTGCCCACAGAGCAACTGAGATGTGTGCCCCAGGTGGTGGAATGGGGTACCCCTGGCGTGTTGCATGGTGGGGTTGTCAGGCTATAATACGGAAAACCTGACTGCAAATCATAGTGGTGCACCGTGTTGGGAAAGATGCCACGTTCCTCGCACGGTAAAGAACCCTGCTGTGGTATTCGATAGGAGTAGGAACCACTGCGCTCCGCCACAGGAGGCTAAATTGCCCGACCTTACCCATCTCCCCCTTTTTCCAGTGGTAATCAAAATTTGTCGACCCTATTATCCTTGTGACCCATCCTTTCTTTTTTTCATTTCATGTTCATTGTCTGAATATAGCTGAAATATTGCTGCTCGGACGTTAAACCCCAACAAACAAACAAACATTTGTCCAGTAAGTCCAATCTTTGTGTTTGTATAGAATAAAAATATACCAAATTTACTGTTAATTTAAAAACTGTAATTTGCCATTTCTCATCAGTACCGTTCGAATCAAAACATTTGGAAAACCAAAACATGAAAGTCTGATAAAAAACAAACAACCAAAAGGATCTAAATAGAAAGCCTAAACCAGCTAAGGACAGAGCTTTGCAAAAGGGAGATACTCCTTACTTTTAAACATTTCAGACCTAGCCGGGGGCTAGGCGCGCTGCCCACAGAGCAACTGGGATGTGTGTCCCAGGTGGTGGAATGGGGTACCCCTGGCATGTTATCTGCTGGGGTTGTCAGGCTATAATACGGAAAACCTGACCGCAAACCATAGTGGTGCACCGTGTTGGGAAAGATGCCACGTTCCTTGCACGTTAAAGAACCCTGCTGTGGTATTCGATAGCAGTAGGAACCTTTGCGTTCCGCCACAGGAGGCTAAATTGCCCGACCTTACCCATCCCCCCTTTTTCTAGTGGCAATCAAAATTTGTCGACCCTATTATCCTTGTGACCCATCCTTTTTTTCTCATTTTATGTTCATTTTATCATCTATTTCATGTTCATTGTCTGAATATAGCTGAAATATTGCTGCTCGGACGTTAAACCCCAACAAACAAACAAAATTCATTCCATCATCATTTCATGTTTATTGCCTGAACAGAGTTGCTGAAATATTGCTGCTCGGGCGATATACCCCAACAACCGATCATGTTCATCGCCTGAATATAGCTGAAACATTGCTGCTCGGGCGTTAAACCCCAACAATCATTATATTTTGTTCACCGTTCTTTGAATCTATTCCATTCTAAAATTTAATCACTGTAGATGGAAAGGAAGAACGTAGTGAAACATTCCGATAAAAATAAAATACCAGAGCTATATGAGCGATTGAATTGGTAAAGGGACTATCTAATTTAAAAGTTCCACTAACAAACGATATTTTCCTTAAATTTATAGCTGTGTTTCAGTTCCCTCGGGCCCCGTGCAGGTCTGGGTGTTAAAAGAATAGGCCTGCAGCAGCGCTGAGCTTGTCGTAAAAGGCGACTAAATAGTGCTCAGAACCCTAGCCGGGGGCTAGGGCGCTCTGCCCACAGAGCAGGTGGTGGAACGCGGTACCCCTGGCGTGTTACATGCTGGGGTTGTCGGGCTACTATACGGAAAACCTGACCGCTAACCATAGTGGTGCACCGTGTTGGGAAAAATGCCACGTTCCTCGCACGTTAAAGAACCCTACCAGAGTAGGAACCATAGGGCTCCGCCACAGGAGGCTAAATTGCCCGACCCTACCCACCTCTCCTTATTTCCAGTGTCAATGAAACGTTGTCGATCCCATTGTCCATGTGTCCCATCCCTTTTTCATTTCATGTTCATTTTATCATCAATTTCATGTTCATCGTCTGAATATAGCTGAAATACTACTGCTCGGACGTTAAACCCCAACAAACATGTTCATTTTATCATCAATTTCATGTTCGTCGTCTGAATATAGCTGAAATATTGCTGCTCGGACGTTCAACCTCAACAAACAAACTAACAGTTCCCTCGGCCCCACAGCAGCGCTAAGGTTGTCGTTAAAAGTCGACTAAAGTCCACAGAGCAACTTGGTTGTGTGCCTCAGTAAGTGGAATGGGATACTCCTGGCAAGATACATGCTAGGGACGTTGGGCCATAATGCGAGAAATTGCCCGCAAATCACTGTGAGGCCACATTCATCGCACGTGAAAAAATCGTGCTATGGTATTCGATAGCAGTAGGAACCTTTTGGGCCCCGTTGCTGAAGGTTAAATTGCCTGACCCTACCTCCTCTCCCTACTTTCCGTGACGACTTTGTAATTATGTCCCATCCAATTGTTCATTTTATCATCATTACCTGGATATGGTTGCTTGGGCGTTAAACTCCAACAATCAGTCACAATATATCGCTGCATGAAAGCGTGCACTGCAGATCGTCCAAACGGTCAGACTTTAACTGGAATTAAGAGTAAAACATGATTTAATCAGATGAATTTAGCGTGATTTGATTTTACCTTAAATTTCTATTTTTCCTTTTCTGAGCTGGTTGTAAACTGTTACGCTGGGAACTCACAACCAATTATTTTCACTAGACAACTTTATTACACTGCATATACCTAGGAAGTTACAACCCATCATCTTTACTGAACATAACTTTATCATGCTGTACAGACCTAGGAAGCTCCAACCCATCATCTTTACTGAACACAACTTTATCATGCTGTACAGACCTAGGAAGCTCGCTCCAACCCATCATCTTCACTGAAAATGACTATCATGCGCCCCATGCGGGTCCGAAAGGTAAAAGAAAAGTCATGTAACTGCGACTTTTATTAAGATGTTAAAGCGAGGATCCAAGCGTGGATCTTGGAAAAACAATGCCCTGTGCAGGTTCGGATGTCCGGCTAGGTTTAGGGTTAACAAGTGCTTACCCAAACAAGATAAAATAAACTACAAGGATTATAATAAAAATAGTTATTTCATGTTCATCGTCTGAATATAGCTGAAATATTGCTGCTCGGACGTTAAACCCCAACAAACAAACAAACATAATTGAAACCCAAGGAATCAATGGCTTAGGCTCTGACTCGAATGTAATCTTTTCAATCTTCTTCAACTCGGATATAGCCCCGTGCATAACTGTGCTCAGAACCCTAACCGGGGGCTAGGGCGCTCTGCCCACAGAGCAACTCTGGTGTGTTACATGCTGGAATTATCAGGCTATAATACGGAAGACCTGACCGCTAACCATTATGGTGCACCGTGTTGTGAAAGATGCCACGTTCCTCGCACGTTAATGAACCCTACTGTGGTATTCTCCGGGAGTAGGAACCATAGGGCTCCGCCATAGAAGGTTAAATTGCCCGACCCTACCCACCTCTCCCTATTTCCAGTGGCAATCAAAAATTATTGACCCCATTGTCCTTGTGACTACTATAGGGGGTTCCTAGTCTCCCATCTTCACAATTATAACCCCCATATTTTCAACCGGATTATAACCCCCCATTAAGGTGTAAAGGGGGGTCTAAGTAACCCAACAGTTCCTTGTCTCCCATCTTCACAATTATAACCCCCTTATTTTCAACCGGATTATAACCCCCCTTAAGCCCCGTGCAGGTCCGGGTGTTAAAAGAATAGGCCTGCAGCAGCGCTAAGCTTGTCGTAAAAGGCAACTAAATAGTGCTCAGAAACCTGGCCGGGGGCTAGGCGCTCTGCCCACAGAGCAACTGGGATGTGTGCCCCAGGTGGTGGAATGGGGTACCCCTGGCGTGTGACATGCTGGGGTTGTCAGGCTATAATACGGAAAACCTGACCGCAAACCATAGTGGTGCACCGTGTTGGGAAAGATGCCACGTTCTTCGCACGTTAAAGAACCCTGCTGTGGTATTCGATAGGAGTAGGAACATTTGCGCTCCGCCCCAGGAGGCAAAATTGCCCGACCTTACCCATCCCCTTTTTTGCAGTGGCAATCAAAATTTGTGAGCCATCCTTTTTTTCATTTCATGTTCATTGTCCGAGTATAGCTGAAATATTGCTGCTCGGACGTTAAACCCCAAGAAACAAACAAACAAACATAACCCCCCTTAAGGTGTAAAGGGGGTCTAAGTAACCATGTATATAATCTCTACTATATATAGTTATAACCCTTACATTTCAATCCACATTTGGTTGGAATACTCTTTCAAATTTTATACATGAGTGCATGTTTAAATTGTATACATGAATGCATCTTGAAGATTGGTTAACTCTTATATAATGTGAAACCTTAAATAGTACATATGATAGGGGTTATTTACATGTTAGGTTACTTGGACTCTCTTTACAACACATTTGCCATCAGTAATCATTACTACTTATGGAAAACACACATCCATATTATTCATATTCAAATTAAGAAACAAAAATTATATTTTTATATAATTTTACTGATATGAAAACAATTTTACACAGAGAATGGAAAAGTTTTCTTTAAGATACTTATTTGGTCAATTTAGTATGCACTTTTAGATAGTGAAGCCTTTCCTTCACTATCTTTTTCTGTTGAAGTTCCATATTCAATCTCCTTTTCTTTGCTACAATAAGTGTGTTATGATAATCAATTTGAATATACAAGTTGTCAACTCTGGTATTTACAATTTTGGCTTTATCTTCTAGAGCATTTATTTCATCTTGATCGGGGTTCCTGAAAAAAAAAAAAAATTTGTTCCAATCATGTACTTTTGAAACATCTATGTCTTAACATATAACTATGCCTCAAAATTTTACACTATATATTTTTGTTTTACGGTTTATCATATACATTTCAAAATGACTGTGTAATATAAAACAGAAATAATATAATTATTTACACGACCATATTTTCCGGAATTAATTTGGGTAAACACGGAAATGGTTTTGTACTTTAAACACCAATAGAGAACCGAAAGGATCTATCATAATCAATAAACTTTCGTGTTATTATGATACTTTAAAAATGATTAAAAAAGAAAATTAAATCAGTTCAATTTTTTAACAATTATAGTAAATTTCTCAATTTAACATACCATTTAAAGCAAAAGTGTATTGTAAGACACTTAATATCCGTTTCGTAATCCATTTGCCCCGTGCAGGTCCGGGTGTTAAACGAATAGGCCTGCAGGAGCGCTAAGCTTGTCGTATAAGGCGACTAAATAGTGCTCAGAACCCTAGCCGGGGGCTAGGCGCTCTGCCCACAGAGCTACTGGGATGTGTGCCCCAAGTGGTGGAATGGGGTACCGCTGGGGTTGTCAGGCTATAATACGGAAAACCTGACCGCTAACCATTATGGTGCACCGTGTTGTGAAAGATGCCACGTTCCTCGCACGTTAATGAACCCTACTGTGGTATTCTCCGGGAGTAGGAACCATAGGGCTCCGCCATAGTAGGCTAAATTGCCCGACCCTACCCACCTCTCCCTATTTCCAGTGGCAATCAAAAATTATTGACCCCATTGTCCTTGTGACTACTATAGGGGGTTCCTAGTCTCCCATCTTCACAATTATAACCCCCATATTTTCAACCGGATTATAACCCCCCATTAAGGTGTAAAGGGGGTCTAAGTAACCCAACAGTTCCTTGTCTCCCATCTTCACAATTATAACCCCCTTATTTTCAACCGGATTATAACACCCCTTAAGCCCCGTGCAGGTCCGGGTGTTAAAAGAATAGGCCTGCAGCAGCGCTAAGCTTGTCGTAAAAGGCGACTAAATAGTGCTCAGAAACCTGGCCGGGGGCTAGGCGCTCTGCCCACAGAGCAACTGGGATGTGTGGCCCAGGTGGTGGAATGGGGTACCCCTGGCGTGTGACATGCTGGGGTTGTCAGACTATAATACGGAAAACCTGACCGCAAACCATAGTGGTGCACCGTGTTGGGAAAGATGCCACGTTCTTCGCACGTTAAAGAACCCTGCTGTGGTATTCGATAGGAGTAGGAACATTTGCGCTCCGCCCCAGGAGGCAAAATTGCCCGACCTTACCCATCCCCTTTTTTGCAGTGGCAATCAAAATTTGTGACCCATGTTTTTTTTCATTTCATGTTCATTTTATCATCCATTTCATGTTCATTGTCTGAGTATAGCTGAAATATTGCTGCTCGGACGTTAAACCCCAAGAAACAAACAAACAAACATAACCCCCCTTAAGGTGTAAAGGGGGTCTAAGTAACCATGTATATAATCTCTACTATATATAGTTATAACCCTTACATTTCAATCCACATTTGGTTGGAATACTCTTTCAAATTTTATACATGAGTGCATGTTTAAATTGTATACACGAATGCATCTTGAAGATGGTTAACTCTTATATAATGTGAAACCTTAAATAGTACATATGATAGGGGTTATTTACATGTTAGGTTACTTGGACTCTCTTTACAACACATTTGCCATCAGTAATCATTACTACTTATGGAAAACACACATCCATATTATTCATATTCAAATTAAGAAACAAAAATTATATTTTTATATAATTTTACTGATATGAAAACAATTTTACACAGAGAATGGAAAAGTTTTCTTTAAGATACTTATTTGGTCAATTTAGTATGCACTTTTAGATAGTGAAGCCTTTCCTTCACTATCTTTTTCTGTTGAAGTTCCATATTCAATCTCCTTTTCTTTGCTACAATAAGTGTGTTATGATAATCAATTTGAATATACAAGTTGTCAACTCTGGTATTTACAATTTTGGCTTTATCTTCTAGAGCATTTATTTCATCTTGATCGGGGTTCCTGAAAAAAAAAAAAAAATTTGTTCCAATCATGTACTTTTGAAACATCTATGTCTTAACATATAACTATGCCTCAAAATTTTACACTATATATTTTTGTTTTACGGTTTATCATATACATTTCAAAATGACTGTGTAATATAAAACAGAAATAATATTATTATTTACACGACCATATTTTCCGGAATTAATTTGGGTAAACACGGAAATGGTTTTGTACTTTAAACACCAATAGAGAACCGAAAGGATCTATCATAATCAATAAACTTTCGTGTTATTATGATACTTTAAAAATGATTAAAAAAGAAAATTAAATCAGTTCAATTTTTTAACAATTATAGTAAATTTCTCAATTTAACATACCATTTAAAGCAAAAGTGTATTGTAAGACACTTAATATCCGTTTCGTAATCCATTTGCCCCGTGCAGGTCCGGGTGTTAAACGAATAGGCCTGCAGCAGCGCTAAGCTTGTCGTATAAGGCGACTAAATAGTGCTCAGAACCTTAGCCGGGGGCTAGGCGCTCTGCCCACAGAGCTACTGGGATGTGTGCCCCAAGTGGTGGAATGGGGTACCGCTGGGGTTGTCAGGCTATAATACGGAAAACCTGACCGCAAACCATAGTGGTGCACCGTGTTGGGAAAGATGCCACGTTCCTCGCACGTTAAAGAACCCTGCTGTGGTATTGATAGGAGTAGGAACCTTTGCGCTCCGCCACAGGAGGCTAAATTGCCCGACATTACCCATCCCCCCCTTTTTTCCAGTGGCAGTCAAAATGGGTTGACCCTATTATTCTTGTGACCCATCCTTTTTTTTATCATTTCATGTTCATTTTATCATCCATTTCATGTTCATTGTCTGAATATAGCTGAAACATTGCAGCTCGGACGTTAAACCCCAACAAACAAACGTAAACCATTTCGCAGTCCTTTCTGTGCTTCTTGAAACAAAAATAACAAAATGGATCGGCGTGCTGTTCTACTGATGATTATCTGTGGAAGCTCCATTGTTAAGGGGATATGTGACTACGAAAGTGTTACTGCAAAGTGTTTTTGCAACTCGCATATAGATATAATTGAAAAAGTTATGCTTGTAGAGATTCTATCGGAAACGTGTAACTGCACCATATCATTTCTGAACAACATGGACACCCCCACCCAAATCACAAATATATTCGACCGTTCATGCAAATGGAATTGTACCAGTGCATTATGTAGTAAGTATCAACCCCTTCTCATTTATAACAAATTATTCATGCATTTCATCGAATCCCATAGTAATTTTTCATTGATGTCATTGCCAAAAATGATAAATTGGATCCCACCACACAAAAGGGGGATAATCTATCCAAGGTAAGGTAATGTACTTTGCACCATAGTTGTGGTACATAATAATATACTAACCCTAAAGTGTACATTACTTTTCTAATCTTAAGTTAATATATTCTCAATATTACATAGATTTAAAATGCTGGCAAGTTGGTTCATTTGTCCAGTGCCCCGTGCAGGTCCGGGTGTTAAAAGAATAGGCCTGCAGCAGCGCTAAGCTTGTCGTATAAGGCGACTAAATAGTGCTCAGAAACCTAGCCGGGGGCTAGGCGCTCTGCCCACGGAGCAACTGGGATGTGTGCCCCAGGTGGTGGAATGGGGTACCCCTGGCGTGTTACATGCTGGGGTTGTCAGGCTATAATACGGAAAACCTGACCGCAAACCATAGTGGTGCACCGTGTTGGGAAAGAAGCTACGTTCCTCGCACGTTAAAGAACCCTGCTGTGGTATTCGATAGGAGTAGGAACCACTGCGCTCCGCCACAGGAGGCTAAATTGCCCGACCTTACCCATCTCCCCCTTTTTCCAGTGGTAATCAAAATTTGTCGACCCTATTATCCTTGTGACCCATCCTTTTTTTTTTTCATTTCATGGTCATTGTCTGAATATAGCTGAAATATTGCTGCTCGGACGTTAAACCCCAACAAACAAACATTTGTCCAGTAAGTCCAATCTTTGTGTTTGTATAGAATAAAAATATACCAAATTTACTGTTAATTTAAAAACTGTAATTTGCCATTTCTCATCAGTACAGTTCAAATCAAAACATTTGGAAAACCAAAACATGAAAGTCTGATAAAAAACAAACAACCAAAAGGATCTAAATAGAAAGCCTAAACCAGCTAAGGACAGAGCTTTGCAAAAGGGAGATACTCCTTACTTTTAAACATTTCAGACCTAGCCGGGGGCTAGGCGCTCTGCCCACAGAGCAACTGGGATGTGTGTCCCAGGTGGTGGAATGGAGTACCCCTGGCACGTTACCTGCTGGGGTTGTCAGGCTATAATACGGAAAACCTGACCGCAAACCATAGTGGTGCACCGTGTTGGGAAAGATGCCACGTTCCTCGCACGTTAAAGAACCCTGCTGTGGTATTCGATAGGAGTAGGAACCTTTGCGTTCCGCCACAGGAGGCTAAATTGCCCGACCTTACCCATCCCCCCTTTTTCTAGTGGCAATCAAAATTTGTCGACCCTATTATCCTTGTGACCCATCCTTTTTTTATCATTTTATGTTCATTTTATCATCTATTTCATGTTCATTGTCTGAATATAGCTGAAACATTGCTGCTCGGACGTTAAACCCCAACAAACAAACAAAATTCATTTCATCATCATTTCATGTTTATTGCCTGAACAGAGTTGAAATATTGCTGCTCGGGCGATATACCCCAACAACCAATCATGTTCATCGCCTGAATATAGCTGAAACATTGCTGCTCGGGCGTTAAACCCCAACTATCATTATATTTTGTTCACCGTTCTTTGAATCTATTCCATTCTAAAATTTAATCACTGTAGATGGAAAGGAAGAACGTAGTGAAACATTACGATAGTGCTGCATTTAGGAGCTAAAAATAAAATACCAGAGCTCTGTGAGCGATTGAATTTGTAAAGGGACTATCTAAACGATATTTTTCTTAAATTTATTGCTGTGTTGCAGGTCCGGGTGTTTAAAGAATAGGACTGCAGCAGCGCTAAGCTTGTCGTAATAGGCGACTAAGTAGTGCTCAGAACCTTAGCCGGGGGCTATGGCGCTCTGCTCACAGAGCAGGTGGTGGAATGGGGTACCCCTGGTGTGTTACATGCTGGGGTTGTCAGGCTATAATACGGAAAACCTGACCGCAAACCATAGTGGTGCACCGTGTTGGGAAAGATGCTACGTTCCTCGCACGTTAAAAAAAACTACTGTGGTATTCTCCCGGAGTAGGAACCGTAGGGCTCCGCCACAGGAGGCTAAATTGCCCGATCCTAGCCACCTCTCCCTATTTCCATTTGTCGCCCCATTATCCTTCGATTCCCATCCTATTTTTCATTTCATCATCATTTCATGTTTATTGCCTGAACAGAGTTGAAATATTGCTGCTCGGGCGATATACCCCAACAACCAATCATGTTCATCGCCTGAATATAGCTGAAATATTGCTGTTCGGGCGTTAAACTCCAACAATCAATCATGTTCGCCGATTTGAATATGGAATAAAATGGAAATCTATGCTGTTCGTGTGAAGTATAGTTCTTCAGTTCTTTATAGGGTGACAAAGGTTACTTCGCTTGATATTCAAGTGGTTATACTTGTGTGGTACCAGGCCATTTAGATCTTTCACAGTATGGAATTCAGGATGCATGGGTTCTCAAACATAGTTATTGTCAGACTTGCGGTTCTTATATATCAGATATTAGTTTTGCTTAGGGAAGCTGAGGTATACAAATATGAATACGGGTTCTCCAACTAGTTATTATGACTATATATCAATCCGATATAAATTAAAGTTCCTTATCAACTACAGTGAGAAGATTGGTGCCTTTATTATAATGTACACACTTAGGATATCCAATTTATATCCTGAATGATGCCCCACAATTCACGATTTTCACAGGAGAAAACAATCTTTTGAAACAAATCAGTTTCATAGCATAAAAGCAATGTTGTCAACAAAACATGAATAAAAACCTTTCCTCAAACGCCCCGTGCAGGTCCCGGTGTTAAAAGAATAGGCCTGCAGCAGCGCTAAGCTTGTATAAGGCTACTCAATAGTGCTCAGAACCTTAGCCGGGGGCTAGGGCGCTTTGCCCACAGAGCAACTGGGATGTGTGCCTCAGGTGGTTGAATGGGGTACCCCTGGCGTGTTACATGGTGGGGTTGTCAGGCTATAATACGGAAGACCTGAACGTAAACCAGTGGTGCACCGTGCTGGGGAAGATGCCACGTTCCTTGCACGTGATAAAACCTACTGTGGTATTTTCCCGAGTAGGAATCATAGGACTCCTGCACAGGACGCTAAATTGCCCGATCCTACCCACCTCTCCCTATTTCTAGTGGCAATCAAAATTTGTCGACCCCTTTATCCTTCGAGTCCCATCCTATTTTTCATTTCATCATCATTTCATGTTTATTGCCTGAACAGAGTTGCTGAAATATTGCTGCTCGGGCGATATACCCGAACAACCGATCATGTTCATCGCCTGAATATAGCTGAAACATTGCTGCTCGGGCGTTAAACCCCAACAAGCAATCAATCATTATATTTTGTTCACCATTCTTCGAATCTATTCCATTCTAAAATTTAATCACTGTAGATGGAAAGGAAGAACGTATTGAAACATTCCGATAAAAATAAAATACCAGAGCTATATGAGCGATTGAATTGGTAAAGGGACTATCTAATTTAAAAGTTCCACTAACAAACGATATTTTCCTTAAATTTATAGCTGTGTTTCAGTTCCCTCGGGCCCCGTGCAGGTCTGGGTGTTAAAAGAATAGGCCTGCAGCAGCGCTGAGCTTGTCGTAAAAGGCGACTAAATAGTGCTCAGAAACCTAGCCGGGGGCTAGGGCGCTCTGCCCACAGAGCAGGTGGTGGAACGCGGTACCCCTGGCGTGTTACATGCTGGGGTTGTCGGGCTACAATACGGAAAACCTGACCGCTAACCATAGTGGTGCACCGTGTTGGGAAAGATGCCACGTTCCTCGCACGTTAAAGAACCCTGCTGTGGTATTCGATAGGAGTAGGGACCTTTGCGTTCCGCCACAGGAGGCTAAATTGCCCGACCTTACCCATTCCCCCTTTTTCTAGTGGCAATCAAAATTTGTCGACCCTATTATCCCTGTGACCCATCCTTTTTTTATCATTTTATGTTCATTTTATCATCTATTTCATGTTCATTGTCTGAATATAGCTGAAGTATTGCTGCTCGGACGTTAAACCCCAACAAACAAACAAACATTTAAACATTTCAGAATTTTGATATTTTAAAATTTCAAAATAAATTTATGGCCAACACCAAAATACTGGGCTGGTGAATACCCTTAAGGGCTTACAGTTCACCAGACAATGGCAATGACCCTGTGGTTATGCATAAAAATATACTGAAGAATAATGTTAAAAGAATGGACTTACTGATTTTGACTGTAAATGTTAAAAAAAAAAACTTACCCCCTTTTAACAGCACCAGGTGATTGAACAGATGTTGAATCTTCCTGTTCTCTTTTTATACTTGGTCTTATTTTTCTGTCAGCAGACCTAAAAGTTGACAAGGCATACTTAAACGGTGTGTTCCCGTTCTGCCCACTTTTGAAATTTACAGGTAAAAATATTGTGGGCAGAATGGGAATGCAGATGTAATGACACTAATTAGAGAACAATAGATAATTACCTATAGTCTGTTTTACTGTTTGTTGGCAATTCAATGTGATTTTTTCTAGTCTTTTTAATGGCTATGTTTAGTATAACTGTTTTGTTTTTTGGAATAAGTTCATTGAAATAAGTATACACTCTGTATTGTGGTCTAAGTGCAATTCAATGTGTTTTTTCTTGTCTTTCTTAATGGCTATGTTTGGTATAACTGTTTTGTTTTTGGAAATGTCAGCTCATTAAAATAAGTATACACTCTGTATTGTGGTCTCATGTGCAACTCAATGTGTTTTTCTCGTCATTTTAAATGGCTATGTTTGGTATAACTGTTTTGTTTTTTGGAAATGTCGGTTAAAATAACTATATACTATGTATTGTGGTCTCATGTGCTTTTACTCCATAATTTTGTATTAAGTATCTGCTTCCTGTTGTCCACTGATCAATTTAATTCAAGTCAAAAGAGAAAAAGAAACTTTGTGGAAATATATATAATTTATTCACCAACATTAAACTTGAAATAAGCACTGATAAAGCACATACATTTATGATTAATTAAATTAGGCAAGGTAACAAAAGTATTCATATCCAACAATTTAAACAAAATTGCATACCATTGAAAAAAATAAAGTAGCACAAACATACAATTAGACATACTGCACTAGACTTTCATATATAAAGAACTTAAATGTCACAAATAGTATCTAAAGTCAATGTCACATATCACTCTAAATGGAGAAGGTGTGATGCTGCGTCAGCATATTGAATAACTGTGATGTTACCATGTGTGAGTCTTTCTTTCAGCTGCACTAATCTGCTGTCAATTGTTCGGTACTTCTTGGTTTTTGGTCGAATAGTTCCGCCGGCGTTGTGTTGGATTTGCTTGATCTCATTTGCAGCCAGAATATCTTTGAACATACGGATAACGGTGAAGATGTTTGGATGTGCGTTGTTGACTTTTTTCTTCAATTTGTTATGCCACCCCTCTAAATGGTTTGTTGTTCTAGGACCGTCATTGCTGAAGTGGTTCCATAACTGTGGGGTACCTTCTACCCATTGTGTTGTGACGTAATCGGTAAATGTAGTAGTTCCTGGAGGTGTATCGATGTCTTCCAGTTCATTCAAGGCATTGAACCAGACATCTTCAATTTGGTCTAGTGGTTCGAGTGGCAACACAGCAGCTCTTCTGACAAGTTGTTGAATGTCAACGTTGTTCTTATATGCGGGTTGTAGTCCTGTCTCTTGGGTTTTTCTCCATACGGCTTGAGTGAAATGAAAGAAACAACCTTTTATCGTCACATTTGGAAATACACTTGTAGCTGCATTATGAGCGGCAGTCTCGAAGTCCATAAAAATTGAAGTTGGTTGAAGTTGTAGCTGAAGTTGTTCCATAGTAGTTTTGAGTTGCGTGAATAATCTGAAGTAGATGTAGGTGCTTTTCCCTGGTAAAAATGGGTTTGTTTGTTTGTTGGGATTTAACGTCCGAGCAGCAATATTTCAGCTATATTCAGACAATGAACATGAAATGGATGATAAAATGAACATGAAATGAAGAAAAAGGATGGATCACAAGGATAATAGGGTCGACAAATTTTGATTGCCACTGGGAAAAGGGGGATGGGTAAGGTCGGGCAATTTAGCCTCCTGTGGCGGAGCGCAAAGGTTCCTACTCCTATCGAATACCACAGCAGGGTTCTTTAACGTGCTAGGAACGTAGCATCTTTCCCAACACGGTGCACCACTATGGTTTGCGGTCAGGTTTTCCGTATTATAGCCTGACAACCCCAGCATGCAACACGCCAGGGGTACCCCATTCCACCACCTGGGGCACACATCTCAGTTGCTCTGTGGGCAGAGCGCCTAGCCCCCGGCTAGGTTTCTGAGCACTATTTAGTCGCCTTATACGACAAGCTTAGCGCTGCTGCAGGCCTATTCTTTTAACACCCGGACCTGCACGGGGCGGTAAAAATGCGAAGAGTAGTGGATACATTTGGTCATTCACCATGGCATGAATAGTATATATCTGCTTGAATAAAGACGGGCATGTATAGAAAGTTCCGTCACAGTATAAGGTGTTGGCATTTGCCAAGTTAATCAAATTTTCTGATGTTGCAAAAGCAATAATGCGCATATCTTGGTTGTTATTTTCGTCGAACAGAAGAAACTCATGACCAGCTGTTCTACGGTCTGATGTATGTCATCATTCCAGTTACTATCTCTGCGTTTTGTCACTTCCTCGTCATAGATTGAGGGGATTGGTTTTATTTCATCTATGCATCTCTTGCGTATGTTGTGTATTATCTGCTTAGCATTGATGTTAGTCTGGTTCTGGTTGTGGTTATGTTGATGACGTCCAAAGCCAACGGGTATGTTGTTGTGGGTACTAAGTGTTGCAGGACAATCTTTAACGGTACATCTCCAATATGTCCTATCTCCACGGTTGTTTTTTACACTGTATATGTAGCCATTATATGCTAAATTTTGAGACCCATACTTATTTCTGATAAATTGTACTTGTATTTGTGCGTGTGCCATCCTACTGCATTGGTTTACTAATACTGCGCGGGAAGGGTGCTACATAATATAAAGAGGTGCTTAGCTTGGAGTGTTTATATGAAAGCTAGCCTTGACATCAAGTCAGTGTCATGATGGTCTTTGATCTTGCTGCATTTGGTGATAAGTGCTTAGCTTGGGTAGGAATTACAATTCCAAGCTTGCGTATTAATTTACTTTTAAAACTGAATATGAATAAATAGATAAATTTATTTTTTAATCACATAAATAATAAAATTAATGTTTAACTTAATTGGGTAGTGTAAATTTTTTATAAAATTAAATAGCTATTTACAAGCTTACTGCACAAAAAAATAGCATTTCATTTTTGTAATAAACATAAAATATCTCATTATGAAAGAGGAAAATATTTATGCATCTTTAGAAATTATAAAAAGAAAATTACAACTGCATGTAAAACGAAAAAAAAAGATATTTTGTTATAAAAGAAAAAATATTTATGCATCTATGTACAAATTTGAAATTATAAAAAAGATAATTAGAACTGCATGTAATATTAAAAACAGACTATAATTACTAAAACAAGAACTTGTACCTGATTGTTTATTTATGACAAGTGGGCAGAATGAGAATATAATTTTTAAAAAGTGGGCAGAACGGGAACAAACCACTTAAACAATTGAAATATACATCAGAAAATCAAAGGATATTACAGTGGAGCCTCTGAAAACCGGCTGCCCATAGGACCAAAGAAATCGGCCGGTTTTCGGAGGTTCCGGAAATTTTCGTATCCGTTCCGTATATGGATACCGGAAGTACAATGTTATTGATCTTGTGATTGATCCGATCCTATTGATGATTATCTGATTGCACTGTTTGTATGTTTCTACACACATTCTTTGATAGGTATTTGTGTATGTTTGTGTTCAAATCAAGAATAAACGTAAAAGTTGTATTGTTGTTTTTAATTAAAGAGTAATCGTACTGTTCAGTATTTTTATATTGTTGACAGTTTAGTGAAGCGTGGCGTAGTTTATTGACATTGTCTTTGATCTGTGTAAAGTTTTTAAGGTAAACTAGTCACCGATGCCTTTGTTGACTAAAAATACTAAAAGATGAAGATGTGAGTGAGAAACTAAAGAAACAAATCAAAAGTGAAATAAAAATGTCTCTAAACCAAAAACCCGACTAAATACCAAGGTATCATGACAATGAATCCATATAGACAGTATTTTACCCTTCTCTTTCTTATTGTTGCAGACAACAGGGTCAGTCTGAGTTCAAGATATAGATAAAGAATACTATGTCCCTTATACGTTCACTTTTCAATTGCACTCCATAAAAAAACCTATACATGTACAATCATATTTATTCAGTGACATTTAATACCATAGATAAAGATTCTCATAAATAAAGCACTAATAAAATTGAAAACAAGTTTTACAGTTAATTGTACATTTAATCATCAGTCTAACAAATTACACTTTAAAAAAGTCTACAACTGATACCTATTTCTTTTTCAAACACCTTTGAAGAATTGCCCTTTGGCTGAAAGTGTCTTGTCTGGTAACGCACGATAGTATAGACCAGTTTCGTCACAATTATAAATGTTACAAGGTTCAAAATCGGAGCAAATTTCTGGAATACGCGAGCGATATTCATCAACAGTTTCTACATTTACCACGGCACTTTCTCCACTAACGGTAAACGCTTTAATAGCATGGCGACTCTTAAATTTTTGAATAAAAGAGTGTCACTCCTTGTTAATGCCAATCAAGATCGGTGTTAGCCTTTTGAAGTACTGATTTATTGATCTTACCGTGATTGACATTTTTACAACATGTTACACGGCTTATTGATTTTACTTGTCGGCAAACTTTTCACCGGTTTTCGGAGGTTAATTTTTACAAAGAAATGTGTTTTGGGACCGAATTTTGCAGCCGATGTTCGGAATGCAGAGGGGCCGGTTTAGGGAGGAAATTTTTACTTAATTATATAGGGGAAAATTCCGGACCAAAACTAAATGATCGGTTTTCGGAGAATTCCGGTTTTCAGAGGGGCCGGTTTAGGGGAGTTCCACTGTACCATTCTTATTATTGTGCTTTATTCATTGTGTATAACCATACTCTAAGACTTGTGTTCAGTTAAATTCAAATGAAGAAGCCCCGTGCAGGTCCGGGTGTTAAAAGAATAGGCCTGCAGCAGCGCTAAGCTTGTCGTATAAGGCGACTAAATAGTGCTCAGAAACCTAGCCGGGGGCTAGGCGCTCTGCCCACAGAGCAACTGAGATGTGTGCCCCAGGTGGTGGAATGGGGTACCCCTGGCGTGTTACATGCTGGGGTTGTCAGGCCATAATACGGAAAACCTGACCGCAAACCATAGTGGTGCACCGTGTTGGGAAAGATGCCACGTTCCTCGCACGTTAAAGAACCCTGTTGTGGTATTCGATAGGAGTAGGAACCTTTGCGCTCCGCCACAGGAGGCTAAATTGCCCGACCTTACCCATCCCCCCTTTTTTCCAGTGGCAATCAAAATTTGTCGACCCTGTTGTCCTTGTGACCCATCCTTTTTTTTTATCATTTCATGTTCATTTTATCATCCATTTCATGTTCATTGTCTGAATATAGCTGAAATATTGCTGCTCGGACGTTAAACCCCAACAAACAAATATATATTGAAAATCTCTTATGTAATATTATAATTCAACTACCTCATATTACAGCATTTTGCAATATTAATGTTTAACTACATAACTTTTTACAAATATATATATAGTCCCTTTATTCAACTACCTCAGGTTAAAGCTGTTTTGATTTTGTTAAAACACATTGTTCAATTGGTAATTTTATATGAATGTTATGCAAATGCATGTTTTTTTAATTGTTCATCACATGTCTGGTACTACTTAAAACCTGTTTTATATATATATATTATGAGATTTTATGTTTGTTTGTTTGTTTGTTGGGGTTTAACGTCCGAGCAGCAATATTTCAGCTATATTCAGACAATGAACATGAAATGGATGATAAAATGAACATGAAATGAAAAAAAGAAAGGATGGATCACAAGGATAATAGGGTCGACAAATTTTGATTACCACTGGAAAAAAGGGGAGATGGGTAAGGTCGGGCAATTTAGCCTCCTGTGGCGGAGCGCAAAGGTTCCTACTCCTATCGAATACCACAGCAGGGTTCTTTAACGTGCGAGGAACGTGGCTTCTTTCCCAACACGGTGCACCACTATGGTTTGCGGTCAGGTTTTCCGTATTATAGCCTGACAACCCCAGCATGTAACACGCCAGGGGCACCTCATTCCACCACCTGGGGCACACATCCCAATTGCTCTGTGGGCAGAGCGCCTAGCCCCCGGCTAGGTTTCTGAGCACTATTTAGTCGCCTTCTCCGACAAGCTTAGCGCTGCTGCAGGCCTATTCTTTTAACACCCGGACCTGCACGGGGCTTATGAGATTTTACCTAGTCATTGTAAATTGTTAGTGAATTTGGTGCTTTTAAGATACATAATACTCTTTCAAGTTATGTTATACTTGTAACAATAACCAAGTTTTATTATACATGGTTAAATCAAACTTTTTTTAAGGTAAACTAAGTATTACTTTTTTTTAAGGTAAACTAAGTATTCTTTTGATAATATACAACCTAGTGTTTATTAGTTTTGAATTCATTTGATGAATTTTTTACGCTCTTTTTTTTTATGTATATAAAGGGATCCATCACTAATGTGCTATCCTACAAGTGTAACATGACTTGATATATTTTTGTTATGCAAGTTGTAATGGGAAATTATATTGTTTGTTATGCAAGAGGTAATGAGAAATTATAGACATTTGTTAGTGAAAAAGGCAAAAGTGCATTCCTTTTTTATTTTGAATTCCATGAAGAGATTTGTTGTTACATATGCTTTTGATATGATGAATGTATATTTTTGATTATTGTTTTCTTTTCATTACAAAATGTTTATCTTTTTTGATATGATGGGATGTATATTTTTTTATTATTGTTTTGATTAAAGATGTTGATTATATAGTTAGTTATTTCATTAATCACTGGAATATATCTTTGTTTGAAATATTCTGTTTAGAAAAAATATGCAGTGGACATTTCATTTGATAAAATTCAGAATAACACAGGAGATCAAAAGAAAGGGATATGAAGTAAATGTACATTGAGTAAAATTTGTTTCTGTTTGACCTTTATGTCATATTGACTGAATTTGACCTGTCCTTGAACTGTACACTTCATGTCATAATCAAACATTATAAAGGATTGGAATTACCAGAGCATGAATATCTATCGTTTGTCTGTAATCCCCACACAATACAATTTATGAACAAAACAAAAATATGAACCATAACTGAACCATGAAAAAAAAAATCACAGAATCACCATTACACAGCAAATTTTATTTTTAGACTATATAAAGAAGACTTTTGGTCAAGTTTTTTGTTAAGTTCTTCAACATTCACACACAAACACATAAGGATGTAGTATGGGAACTGTATGAAATGTAAGTAAATTTTACATATTTTTAAAATTCAGTGAACAACCTAAACAAGATGCAATTTTTTTATCCCGAACAAAGTGTGGGGGTTATATGGGAATCACCCTGTCCATCCATCCATTTGGTTAAAGATTTTTGCAACTTGAATAACTTCATAAAATGTGTTCAAGAGCTTCTTTATGTTCAGACAGACACATCCAAAGCAAAATGTTGGAAAGATAAATTAAAATTTTTGCATATTTGACCATAAACAGGACTTAAGTTTGTTTTAGCTCACTTGGCCAGGGCGTGCTATTGCTATCACTTGGCGTCCGTCTACTGTCATGTATTTCATAAACTTTTCATTCAAACCTTTTCTCTTCTGAAACAACTGGGCCAATTTGAAGCAAACTTGACAGGAATGGTCCTGAGGGTGATCTCCCTTAATGTGTACTGATTGGATGAAATTTCAAACATATTCTTGTTAGAAAGTGTTTTTTTTTTTAAAGAAATCTAAAAAAGTTTTTTTTTGTTGCAGTGTGTCTGTGGATCGCTATCCTTGTCGTGGTAGGGGGGCTTGCGTGCCTCAGTGATCCTAAGAGCTATGCCAGCAGGAGTGTTTTCTCCTGGTAGGGTTATCCATGCTGGAAAGGTCAAAGGTTAGAGGCCAGACTAAAGCGATCCGAACATCGACCGTGGGCCCGGTGTTTAAAATAAAAAGTGGGTTCACCTACTTGTTTGCCGTGAGTTGCAACCCGTGAGTTATTGGTGGGCGAGGAGGTCCTAGTGGATGAAGGTTGTATCTAGACTCCAGTCGTGACGTAACCCCCGTGTCATCGATGGCTGGATGATCGAGGATACGGCTGTATATGTCACTCGGCTCTTAGGTCATCTAAACGGGAGATCGGATGGACCCGGTTCGATCAATCGGCTGGTCACGCCATGCCCTTCATTTGTCCACCTGCTTTACTGATGGCATTTTGTTAAATCCAATGTTTCTAAGATTTTCAAAAGCTTACAAATGGCAAATGAAGAAGGCGGTGGCTCATTGGTCAATCGAGTAGTACGCTGTCTATGCGCCATTGATAGATACGCTCTGTTCGAGTATGTCGTCTCTGGAATCCCTGATGCTATCTGCTGGAAATCCGTAGAGTCCTAGCATCGCCCGTGTTGGCACTCGGTGGCGGGTGGGGAACAGAGACGATGAAACTTACTAAAACTTAACATGGCGACAGAAACAACGGGGAGTCCAATGTTTCTTATTCAAAAAAACGAAAAAGTGATGTCTGCAATTCTTCTGACGAAAGTGATAAAAACTGGCCAAGATTTATTGTAATTTCTGCAAAAGATAAAGACAAAAATGTTAATGACCTTTCTCCTTTTTTAATACAGAAAACTATCAAGGGTGTAGCTGGTGATGTTAAAGATACAAAGAAAATAAGATCAGGAATTTTAATTGAATGCCTCAGACCTGGCCAATCATCAAATTTGTTAAAATTAACCAGGATTGGTGACCTTGATGTGGTTTCATCTGCACACAAGTCACTGAATCAGTCACAGGGTGTCCTTAAATACCGAGGTCGAGACCTCGACGCCTTGACTGATGAAGAGATCTGTGAGGAACTGAAATCACAAGGCGTTAAGACAGTGAAAAGATTTACTTCTCGACGTGCAGATGCAACCACACCAATGAGAACAATCCTGTTAACATTTAGTTCCACTTCAGTGCCATCTCATGTCTACATTGGTCCATACAGGACAGCTGTCAGTCTGTATATTCCTAACCCACTTCGGTGTTTTAAATGCCAGAAGTTTGGGCATAGAAAGGGTCAGTGTAGAGGAAAACTGTTTTGTTTCCAATGCTCTGAAGAAGGACACGAGGGAATCGACTGCAGAAAAGATCTGAAATGCAGAAACTGTGAGGAAGCTCACATGTCATCATCTAAAGATTGCCCTCTTTATAAGAAAGAAAAAGATATTTTAAAGATAAAAACTGAAAACAAAATTTCATATAGTGAAGCTCGCCAAAAGTGGTCCCTTTCCAACAATTTTATTGCATCTGGCAAAACATCTTATGCTGGTGTTGCAAAGCGTACTTGTCTGTCCTCGACTGTTGAGGTGCAGACAATCATGAGTTGGAAAGAGGATATCAATGGTCTTGCCAAACTGCCCACTGAGGTATCCACCAAAATAATGAAACTATCCAAAAAATGTTTAGAGGAAATTAAAAAGGCCAGAGCTAAGAAATCTCACCAATGTTCCCAAACTCAGTCATCCCAAAATTCCGGATCATCTTCAAAATCATCTCAACAGTCATCGTCTTCCAAATCTCAACAGAAGAATGTCCAACCCCCCAAAAAGTTGGGGAATTTCCGTGTGGAGGACTTGGAGAAATCCAAGTCTAGGCGACAGATTGTGTCGCCTGTGCTGTCGGACTCGGATTCCGAATCTGACATGGAAACAACAGATCATGGACTTTGTCCAGGTGAAAACTGGCTGGGTCCCGACCTTGATCAGATTGACCAAACAGATCCTGTTGCCATGAAAAAATACAAAGAGCAGCGCGCTCAGTCAATTCGAATTGACCTTAATGGTGGCACTCGTACTAGAAGGTCATCGAGTCGTGGTCGCGGATCCAAGTCAGAGAAAATATCCCCCATTCGTCACCCATAAAAATGGCCAAATTACTTCAATGGAATTGTCGAGGTTTAAAGGCTAATATTTTGGAATTAACTCTTCTTGTTCAGTCTATTTTACCAGTTGCATTATGTCTCCAGGAGACTCATTTAAAAGAAACGGATCAAATTTCCGTAAAGGGGTATACAATGTATAGTACATTTGCTGAGGCAAATGAACGAGCTGCTGGTGGATCTACCATTTTTATTAGGGACAGAGTAATACGTAGTTCAGTTCCTTTAACTACCGATCTACAAGCAGTGGCCGTTCGGTTATCCCTTGATAAAACCATAACCGTTTGTTCCATTTACATTCCCCCAAATTCAATTTTGTGCAGAAATAAATTAGTTGATTTGGTTAAACAGTTGCCCAAACCATTTATTATTTTGGGTGACTTTAATGCTCATAATCCTTTATGGGGAAGTAATCATACGAATGATAAAGGTAAAAAAGTTGAGGAGCTCCTTCAGCAAGAAGATTTGTGCATATTTAATGACGGATCTTCAACGTTCCTTCATTCAGGCAATGGATCGTATTCTTCTATTGATTTAAGCATTTGTGATCCTCTCGTACTTTCAGAGTTTACATGGCGAGTTCATGATGACTTGTGCGGGAGTGATCATTTTCCAATTATTTTGGAGCATTTATCCTCCAAAACGGAGGAACGTCAACCTCGTTTTAAACTTGAGATAGCAGATTGGGCTTCATTTGAAGCCCACTCTCTTGAAGAATTGCGATTAGAAACGATGAAGGATGTTGAAGATCCCATTTTATTATTTAATGAAAGACTGACATCAATTGCTAATAAAACAATACCTAAAACCTCGACAAATCCAAAAAGGCCTAGTAAACCATGGTTTACTGATGAGTGCGACAAAGCGATCGAAGAACGCAACAAGGCCCATCGCCGGTTTGACAAAAATCCTACACCACCAAATCTGTCAAACTTCCCAATATTTCGAGCAAAAGCTCGACGTACATGTAAACAAGCCAGACGAACCTCTTGGAAAAATTTTGTTTCTAGTATTAAATCTCACACTCCCCTAAATAAAGTATGGACTTTTATTAGAAAAGTAAAAGGAAAAAATTCGAATTCTTCAGTGAAACACCTTAAAGTTGGTAATACCACTCTAACCACCGAAAAAGATATCGCCAATAAGCTAGCTGAAACATTCGCTAAACATTCATCCTCAACTAACTACAAACCGGATTTTCAAAAAATTCAATCATCTGCAGAAAAGACAAAATTAAACTTCAAGTCAAATAATGCAGAATCCTATAACTCTCAATTTTCTATAGAGGAACTAAAATCGTCACTGGCTAAAGCCTACGATACAGCTAGTGGGCTAGATAATATTCACTATCAACTTTTGAAACATCTTCCTGATCCATCTCTACATACACTTCTTGCGTTAATGAACGAGATATGGACTTCTGGTAACGTTCCGTCCATCTGGAAAACGGCTTCAGTTGTCCCTATTCCAAAACCAGGAAAGGATCATACGGATCCTTCAAATTATCGCCCGATCGCATTGACAAGCTGCGTCTGCAAGACAATGGAACGAATGGTCAATGATCGCCTTGTGTGGTTCCTTGAGAAGCACAACTTACTCACTAATATTCAGTGTGGTTTTAGGCAAGGCAGAAGTTCTCTTGACCATTTAGTCCGGTTTGAAACGCTCATCAGAAATGCATTTGCTAAAAATGAACATGTTGTGTCGGTCTTTTTCGATTTAGAAAAAGCCTATGACACGACGTGGAAATATGGTATTTTAAAAGATATGTTTGATATGGGGTTGAAAGGAAGACTTCCTCTGTTCTTGTCTAATTTTTTGTCAGATCGTCATTTTAATGTGAGGGTAAATTCGACTTTTTCTCAGGAGAAGGAACAGGAAATGGGTGTTCCTCAGGGAAGTATTCTTTCTGTCACTCTCTTCAGTATTAAAATTAATAGTTTAGCCCAAGTTTTGAAGGACAATATTGACGGTTCCTTGTATGTAGACGACTTTTTGATCTGCTACAGGGGACAAAATATGAGTAATATTGAAAGGCAGTTACAACTTTGCCTCAAAAGAATTGAGAAATGGGCTTTGGAGAATGGGTTTAAGTTTTCTACATCTAAAACTGTTGGTATGCACTTTTGTCGAAAGCGAAAGCTGCATCCGGACCCAGATCTCTTTCTTTATGGTAATAAAATCAAAATAGTAGAAGAAACAAAATTCCTTGGATTACTTTTTGATAGTAAACTTTCTTTTCTTCCCCATATCAAATTACTTAAATCTAGGTGTCTTAAGGCACTAGATATTTTAAAAATGGTGTCCAGTACCGATTGGGGTGCTGATACCTCAATTTTATTAAATTTATATAGATCTTTGGTTAGGTCTAAACTTGATTATGGATCTATTGTTTATGGTTCCGCCAAAAATTCTTACCTTAAAATTTTAGACGCTGTTCACCACCAGGGGTTGCGACTTTGCCTTCGTGCATTCAGAACCTCTCCTATTGAGAGCCTTTATGCCGAGGCAAATGAACCATCCCTTGGAGACAGACGTTTGAAATTAGGTCTTCAATATTTAAGTAAACTTATGGCCCACCCAGATAGCCCTGCCTACGACTGTGTCATTAATCCTATTTATGTCGACATTTATCGAAAACATGAAAGCAAAACCCCTCCTTTTGGAATTCGAATAAAACCTCATTTGGAAGCAATTCATCTGGAGACCAATGCAGTGACACCTGTTGTTACTTCGAAATGCCCTCCATGGGAGCTTCCACATCCTTCTTTCATTTTTGATCTGCGTGAATATAAAAAGTCCGATACCAATCCTTTATTTTTACAACAAAAATTTTCTGAAATTAAAGCAAATTATCCAGATTTTTCGACGGTGTATACAGATGGCTCAAAAGATGGCGATAGCGTTGCATGTGCTGCTGTCCATGGTGACAGAACTGTAACTGAACGGTTGCCATCGAGCGCTTCCATATTCACAGCTGAAGCTCGAGCCATATTGTTAGCACTTAAATTGATTACTCAATCTAATCTGTCACAGTTTATTATTTGTTCTGACTCTTTGAGCTGTCTTTTGGCAATTAAGAATCACAAACTGAAAAACACTCTTATTTTACAAATTTTGTATTTTATTCATCGACTTCGGGAATTTGATAAAGAGATTGTTTTTCTCTGGGTACCCAGTCATGTTGGTATTCAGGGGAATTCAATTGTAGACAGGGTTGCCAAAAAGGCATTAAATGAAATAATAAAGGACGTTAGTTTGCCATACACCGATTTTAAACGTTTAATAAGGAAATATATTTTAAAGATGTAGCAGGACCGTTGGGACGGTCTTGAACACAACAAACTCAATTCCATAAAACCCGATCTAGGCGTTCATCAATCCGGGTCGCGCAATCGCAAAGAGCAAGTGGTCATGACTAGATGCCGCATTGGACATTCTAGATTTACACATGGCCATTTGCTTGTTGGTGATCCTCCACCTGAGTGTATCCCATGTGATTGCCCTTTCTCTACCAAACATGTTCTTCTAGATTGTGTGGATTTTGCCAACACCAGGCAAAATTATTTTGACTGCGCCAATATGTTTGATTTGTTCAAGATCGTTTCATCTGAAAACATCATCGATTTCTTGCGGGACATCGGTTTATTTAATAAAATCTAAATTGGATACCTTCCTTGATTTTTCAATATTTCAAATGTTTTATCGAATTTATGTTTCTGTATGTGTTTTATGTCTTAGGTTCACCTTTTATGTACCTTTTTATATGTAAATAGCTGCTTGTTTTAATTTCATTATTTTATAAAGAGACTTTGATCTTAATTTTAATATTTTCCTTGCATTAAATGTTCTTGCCGTGATATGGCCCTGGTCGCCGAAACAGCAATAAACAACAACAATCAATCAATCAATCATTTTTGTTGCAGTAAAACAACTGAAAAAAAAATGAATAATAAGCCTCCAAGTTTGAGTGAGATCATCAACAGCTTTACATCTTTGGATGAGTTACAACAGTGGGCCTTAGAAAATGATCTAATTCATCATCAATTAGTACAACAAAGGATAGAATATTTTCGGTCATTTAATTTACAACAGGTTTTAAATGGTTTTACAGACGCAGATAGTTTAATATACTGGGCCACAGACAACCTTATTTTGTGTAACCCACAAGTTCTCGACAGACTTTCTGTTTTATTGACAATGGTGTCATATGAGATTTCAGTTATCATCTCAATTAAGAGAACATTTGGAATTACATGAAATCACAGGTGATATCAACATGCCCTCAAATCAAGACGAACTAGCCATAAATCTCAATTTTACCCCGTGCAGGTCCGGGTGTTAAAAGAATAGACCTGCAGCAGCGCTAAGCTTGTCGTATAAGGCGACTAAATAGTGCTCAGAAACCTAGCCGGGGGCTAGGCGCTCTGCCCATAGAGCAACTGGGATGTGTGCCCCAGGTGGTGGAATGGGGTACCCCTGGCGTGTTACATGCTGGGGTTGTCAGGCTATAATACGGAAAACTTGACCGCAAACCATAGTGGTGCACCGTGTTGGGAAAGATGCCACGTTCCTCGCACGTTAAAGAACCCTGCTGTAGTATTCGATAGGAGTAGGAACCTTTGCGCTCCGCCACAGGAGGCTAAATTGCCCTACCTTACCCATCCCCCCCTTTTTCCAGTGGCAATCAAAATTTGTCGACCCTATTATCCTTGTGACCCATCCTTTCTTCTTTATTTCATGTTCATTTTATCATCCATTTCATGTTCATTGTCTGAATATTGCCGAAATATTGCTGCTCGGACGTTGAACCCCAACAAACAAACAAACAAACCCGAAATGGATAGCGATTTTACGAATTGATAGATGTTCCAAACGTAGTCAACATGGACACACCCTCAACAAGCTACTCGAACCCCAAATACAATTATCCTTGTGACCCATCCTTTTTTTTTTCATTTCATGTTCATTGTCTGAATATAGCTGAAATATTGCTGCTCGGACGTTAAACCCCAACAAACAAACAAACAAACAAACATCAAACACAGTAAATGTCGAGCAAGAATCACAAATCCCTCCTCAATACGGTATCGACCAGAATATCACATTGACCGTGGACGACATTGAGCAAAAGGGCGATGGTAACGAAACCGAAGAATTGCTATATTTATTTCAAATGTCCGGACAGAAAACGTTCTCTAAAAATCTGGCAAGGGAGACCACGTACAAAGTAAAATTCAGAGATACGTGGAAGGATAAAAAAAATGCGGAATCTCCAAAACGAACTTCGCGACATGTTCGATGACGTCTTAAACAAGGCTAAAGGAAATAACAATGACCTCGGGAGAGTTATCATTACTCATCCCGAACTAAATAATTCAATCGTGGTACCCTTTGATAAATGGGCCAACATCAATTCGCAGAGGCTCATGGAAGCAGTGGAAAACGTATTAAATTCAGAGGAAAATTTACCTTTGGATACAGCAATGGAAGTCACAATTGGAAGCATAAACGTACCAAGTGGTTCTGGTACAATTCCAATAACCAGACTTAAAGGGAAACACAGTTCCATTGCTCTAGAAAAGTCGTTGCTACGTGTATCCAATGACGACCAGATGTGTCTGGCCACGGCCTTTGGTAGATGTTATTTAAAGCTATGCGAAATTGTATCATTAAAGACATGGAAGGAGGTAACTAAAGACGACGACGATGACATGAACACCTGCCAAAAGGTCATTAAACACCGTATGACTACAAAAAGTTATTTTAAACACGTGAGTGACTCTGCCTTGAATAATAAATGTTACAGCAGAAACATGGCATTAACCTTGTGTAAAGAAGCCAATCTCCCAAACGATGAGCCTTTAAGTATTCGAGATATCGAACGTTTCGAAGACTTATTAGACGTCAATATTTTGGTACTATCCGCAAGATTAGGCAACAAGTTTTGTCGTGTCAGTGCTAACCCAAAACGTAAAAACATTTACCTGTACCTGACAGGGGATTCAAACGACGAAACGGGGCATTTCGATGGCATAGGGAGTATTAATGGATTTTTTGGATACGGATATTTTTGCACAAATTGTTCAGAACCTTATAAGAACAAAGGAAAACACTCTTGCATCGATACGTGTGATGTGTGTGGTAGCCACCAATGCAAGGTCAGCGACGATCAAGTGATTTGCTCTCACTGTCATCGAACATGTCGCAGTAAAGCTTGTTATAAAAGACACAATACCAAAAAAATCACCAAAGGTCGAGAGAGCGACAAATCGATGTGCGAAAAGTTTTATCAATGCGAAACTTGTAAAAAGGTCATAAACAGAGAAAAACGGCCACCGCAGCAACACAGTTGTGGGGAATGGAAATGTAAAAATTGTTTTGAATATCAAGTGGGAGAACACTTGTGTTACCAGCGCAAGCCTTGTTGGGATTCGGCTAAAAAAGAACCAAGGAAATATTTCTTCTATGACTTTGAAACAACACAAAACCATCAAAGAGAGGTGTAGAAAATGCAAAATCTGTACGAACTGTTACGAGGTTCGATGTGACTATGAAAATCAATGTTCTAAAGGGTACGTGCCTAGTCGACCTTGTGAAAAAGAATGTACTCCAAAAACGAGATGCGACAAGTGTAAAATTTGCATTAACTGTCACCAGTCTTGGTGCGGTTTGGATGAACACAAGGTGAATTTTGCCGTTCTACAATCTACCTGTACCCTTTGTGAGAACGAAGAATTAACCGTAGATTCAAAGTGCCACGTCTGTGGGAGTCGTTGTGAAAAGTGTAGAATCGTCAAGAGGAACGCCAAGATTTTACCTTGTGAAGATGGCTGTGGTTACAGACGAGTGTTCAGAGGTGAAGACGTACCTTACGAATTCTGTTCTCACATTATGACGCCTCATTACAAAAACACGGTACTCATAGCACACAACGCTAAAGGTTTCGATAACTATCCGATACTGAATGCCCTCATTGAACATCACAGCGTGAAGCCTGATAAAATTATCTTCGAAGGTTCGAAGATAGTGTACATGCATGTCTCAAAAAACTTAGACCTCACCTTCCTCGATTCGATCAGTTTCATTGGAATGAAATTGTCAAAAATTCCCAAGTGTTTCGGTCTCGAGGAGTTACAGAAAGGCTATTTTCCTCATCTATTTAATACGAAAGAACACCAGTCGTATAAAGGTCCTTATCCAGATGCACGATATTACAGCGTCGAATATATGGGGGAAGAAGACGCTAAAACATTTTGGAAATGGTACCATTCAAAAAAAGACGAAATCTTTGACTTTCAGTCTGAAATGTACAACTATTGTGTATCGGACGTGGACATTTTGAGACGCGGTTGCATGCAATTTCGTAAAATCATGATGGAAGTCACATCCGTCAGCAAGACCAACGAAAAAGGTGAAATCACGAACACGGACGGCATAGACCCATATAATTACGTCACCATTGCCTCTGCCTGCCAGGCGATCTACAGGGAATTGTTCCTGCAAGAAGAACATGAAACGTGTATGACGGATTTGACGACTAACGAAACTATCAAGTGCCCGTCGAAATTTGTAAACGGTTCACTTCAAGTGCAATTACCCGACGGTGAATGGGCATGAAAGGCGGCGATAGATTCTTCTTACACATACAAAATCGGTAAAACGGTGTTCGTAAGAAGTCCAATTGCATTAGTCCCGTCAGAGGGTTACGTATCCAGAGACAATTTCAGCAAAGTGTCGATTCAGTGGTTTGAATGGACGATGGAGCGAAGTAGACGGACAGGAAAGCCCCTCCAAATACAACACGCCTTGAACGGTAGAGGAGAACACAGAGTACCCGGCACGAATTATAGACTGGATGGTTATGTGGAATCCCCAAAGAAGACGGCTTATGAATTCTTAGGTGAGTACTCATATATATGTATAAAAAAAATGGCGGCGACGGCGGCAATATTGTTTATAAACATATTACTTATATATATATACATATAAACAATATGTATATATATATATATATAATATATATTTTATTTTTCTCTTCATATAGGTTGCTGTTTCCAAGGTTGTCCCTCTTGTTACCGTCACGATAGAACAAAGACAACACACCCTGTGACAAAACATTCCATGAATGAGAGAACTGAGACGTCTAGGGTACGAGTATGTGAACATCTGGGAGCACGAATTTCATCAACAACTGGCCACTGATGACTCGATGAGAGACTATGTATCTGCGTTAAATGTCACAGACCGTTTGAATGTTAGGGATAGTTTTTTTGGTGGTAGGACAAATGCAATCAAACTGTATCATGAATGTACAGAACCAGGGGAGACTATCGAATATTATGACTTCACAAGATAATTTTTCTTTAAAAAAAAACAAACAGTACGACGTTATAGTAATAAATGATTTGAACCATTTGCTTGCATTCTTTGGGTTTTTTTTTTAATATATTTCAGCTTGTATCCCAGTGTCAACAAGTATGCTAAATATCCCATAGGACATCCCGTCATCATCACATCGGATTTTCAAGACCTTTCCCATTATTTAGGGGTGGCTAAGGTAAAGGTCGTGCCAAACAGAAGTCTGTTTCATCCCGTTTTACCATATATTTCCAATGGAAAATTGGAGTTTCCACTCTGTAAAAAGTGTGCCGATAACGAAAACCAGGGAGACTGCATCTGTACAGACGACAAAAGGGCCATTGTTGGAACATGGTGTACTCCAGAGTTGGACCTGGCTCGTTCGAAAGGATACGAAATCCAAAAGATATATGAAGTGTATCATTTCCAAGAATTTAAAATGTACGACCGTTTGACAGGCGAAGGTGGTCTCTTTGATGGTTATGTGAACATGTTTTTAAAATTCAAACAAGAGGCTTCAGGGTTTCCCGAGGAATGTCAAACGGATCAACAGAAAGTGGATTACATAGCAGATTACGCCAGAAACGAAGGAATACAATTAGATTATGACAATATTAGAAAAAATCCTGGACTCCGCAGTCTGGCAAAGATATGTTGGGGAAACTTGGACAACGTTTAAATATGAAGCAAGTCTCTTTTTTTCACGAGTAAGAGGCAGATAAATTCTTTCAGTTACTGTCCGATCCTCAAAAGGGTGTCAGGGACTTCCACATAATCAGTAAAGACTTAGTACAGATGGAGTATTTGGATGATCCGTCCTTTTCACCCATGGACTTCAAAACCAACATATTCATTGCAGCTTTCACTACTTGCTGGGCAAGAATAAAACTTTATGGGTTATTGGAGCAAACCGGTAAAAATGCACTGTACGTGGACAATAATCTTTCGCGATAAAGATAAAACTATCACGAAAAGGCTTCCGATTGGTAATTACTTGGGTTAGTTGACAAACAAAATTTTATCGGAAGACGGACACATCACCCATTTTTTATCCGGCGGTCCCAAAAATTATGCCTACAAAACGGCTTCACGAAAAGAAACGTGTAAAGTGAGAGGTTTTTCGTTAGAAAATAAGACCAACTCTGAACTTATAAACTTTTCTTCTATTTGTGATGTCGTGGTTAATAGAAACATCAAGTCCATTAAGACAATTAATCCACGTAAAATTTCCAGACTTGCTAGTAAAAGGAAACTGTACAACAGGGTGGAGGAAAAAGAGTACAAAATGGTTTACAAGAGACGCCTGTTAAATGACTTTACCACTTTACCGTTTGGCTATTGCAATGAAAATACCGTGGATAAGACACATTTTATTGTAAAATATTTAAATATAACAATAAAATGTTAAAAAGATATCCATTTTATGTTTTTAGTTATCTTCTTTTTTCTTCTTTTCCTGGGTGGTTGATCAAGAATTCCAGGTGTACCATCATAGGCGTCGTCATCCGTCTTTTCAACGAACATTCCATTCCCTGTTTGGGTGGAGTTTTGTTCCACTGCTGGCTTAACGGTTTCTTGCACCTCCTCCTGTCTCCCATTTTCATTTACTTCTCCTTTATGTATTTCCTTATATTTTAAGAGTTCTTCATATTTTCTCTTGGATAACAAAATCAATTCTTTCGACATCGCTACAGGAAATCCAGAACAGGCCGTAAGAGGTTTGGTATCAGTTTCTTGTGACGGATCAATAATTGTTTTTTCCTACACACTACCACTAATTTAGATCCCAACTGGTAAATGACAGATTTATACGGTTGTAACGAGTTTACGTATTTTTGTTTGTTTGGAAACACTCCTTTATATATGTTTAAAGCCACTTCAGACAGAACATTGATTTGTGCTTTGGTGAGATTAGACAAGATTGCTGCTCTTTGTTTTGTACTGGCTTGGAATAAAAATTTCAGAAACACTGAATTTGATCTCATTAGACGGCTCATATCTCACAGACTGATCTGGGCACTACAAATGCATCCACATTTATATTGGTCTGTAGACTACGCATGTGTCGTCATTGGGGAAAATTCCAGTTCTTAGCATGTATTGTCGATCTTCTCTGTGAGTCGAAAGATCAACGAGCAAATACGAATATCTCTCTTGTGTTGCTTTTAAATAGCTATCCATAAAATATTTCGTCATGCCTGGAATGCGATGCAAATGTTATTAATTGACGCATATCTCTAGGGTTACGGAACAAGATGAAATTGGCACAATTAAGGGAAATACTTTTAACGTATTTCCCTGGAGGGTACAAAGACTGTGAAAGAAGTACCACTGATGCCATTTTGTGATGACTCGTGACTGCAAATAGATGCAAAAGATCCTCAGATTGAACTATTTTGGATATTAGGTCATCCAATATTATCAATGTATGTTTGATATTTAGTGTAAATTCTTCTATTTTCTGTTTATCTGGAAGACCTTCATGAAAATTTATATTTGGTATACCTTGCATGTCGTCAAATAATGGTTGATATTCGGAATAGGCATACAAAATGTTCTCTGGTGGTTTGGTAAACATTGAATCGGCATTTTCTATGAGACTCTTAGTAAATACAGACTTGCCCGCCTGTGTTGGCCCCACGACCGAAATCGTTGTGGGCGAGCCGAAGGGGAGGAGCGTTTTTTCGTTATCCATCTGGTTGTTTTGTCGAAATGTCTCTGTATAAGTGTGCATTTGATGCTGTTGTCGTGGATGAATTTGGATAGCTCGCTTCCGTAAAACTCTACAGGTTTTCCAAGACTATCAAAATATTCGGCCCCCCTGTGGATCGCTATCTTTGTCGTGGTAGGGGGGCTTGCGTGCCTCAGTGATCCTAAGAGCTATGCCAGCTGGAGTTTTTTTCTCCTGGTAGGGTTACCCATGCTGGAAAGGTCAAAGGTTAGAGGCCAGACTAAAGCGATTCGAACATCGACCGTGGGCCCGGTGTTTAAAATAAAAAGTGGGTTCACCTACTTGTTTGCCGTGAGTTGCAACCCGTGAGTTATTGGTGGGCGAGGAGGTCCTAGTGGATGAAGGTCGTATCTAGACTCCAGTCGTGACGTAACCCCCGTGTCATCGATGGCTGGATGATCGAGGATACGGCTGTATATGCCACTCGGCTCTTAGGTCATCTAAACGGGAGATAGGATGGACCCGGTTCGATCAATCGGCTGGTCACGCCATGCCCTTCATTTGTCCACCTGCTTTACTGATGGCATTTTGTTAAATCTAATGTTCCTAAGATTTTCAAAAGCTTACAAATGGCAAATGAAGAAGGCGGTGGCTCATGGGTCAATCGAGTAGTACGCTGTCTATGCGCCATTGATAGATACGCTCTGTTCGAGTATGTCGTCTCTGGAATCCCTGATGCTATCTGCTGGAAATCCGTAGAGTCCTAGCATCGCCCGTGTTGGCACTCGGTGGCGGGTGGGGAACAGAGACGATGAAACTTACTAAAACTTAACATGGCGACAAAAAACAACGGGGAGTCCAATGTTTCTTATTCAAAAAAACGAAAAAGTGATGTCTGCAAATCTTCTGACGAAAGTGATAAAAACTGGCCAAGATTTATTGTAATTTCTGCAAAAGATAAAGACAAAAATGTTAATGACCTTTCTCCTTTTTTAATACAGAAAACTATCAAGGGTGTAGCTGGTGATGTTAAAGGTACAAAGAAAATAAGATCAGGAATTTTAATTGAATGCCTCAGACCTGGCCAATCATCAAATTTGTTAAAATTAACCAGGATTGGTGACCTTGATGTGGTTTCATCTGCACACAAGTCACTAAATCAGTCACAGGGTGTCCTTAAATACCGAGGTCGAGACCTCGAAGCCTTGTATGATGAAGAGATCTGTGAGGAACTGAAATCACAAGGCGTTAAGTCAGTGAAAAGATTTACTTCTCGACGTGCAGATGCAACCACACCAATGAGAACAATCCTGTTAACATTTAGTTCCACTTCAGTGCCATCTCATGTCTACATTGGTCCATACAGGACACCTGTCAGTCTGTATATTCCTAACCCACTCCGGTGTTTTAAATGCCAGAAGTTTGGGCATGGAAAGGGCCAGTGTAGAGGAAAACTGTTTTGTTTCCGATGCTCTGAAGAAGGACACGAGGGAATCGACTGCAGAAAAGATCTGAAATGCAGAAACTGTGAGGAAGCTCACATGTCATCATCTAAAGATTGCCCTCTTTATAAGAAAGAAAAAGATATTTTAAAGATAAAAACTGAAAACAAAATTTCATATAGTGAAGCTCGCCAGAAGTGGTCCCTTTCCAACAATTTTCTTGCATCTGGCAAAACATCTTATGCTAGTATTGCAAAGCGTGCTTGTCTGTCCTCGACTGTTGAGGTCCAGACGATCATGAGTTGGAAAGAGGATATCAATGGTCTTGCCAAACTGCCCACTGAGGTATCCACCAAAATAATGAAACCATCCAAAAAATGTTTAGAGGAAATTAAAAAGGCCAGAGCTAAGAAATCTCACCAATGTTCCCAGACTCAGTCATCCCAAAATTCCGGATCATCTTCAAAATCATCTCCATCATCACAACAGTCATCGTCTTCCAAATCTCAACAGAAGAATGTCCAACCCCCAAAAAAATTGGGGAATTTCCGTGTGGAGGACTTGGAGAAATCCAAGTCTAGGCGACAGATTGTGTCGCCTGTGGTGTCGGACTCGGATTCCGAATCTGACATGGAAACAACAGATCATGGACTTTGTCCAGGTGAAAACTGGCTGGGTCCCGACCTTGATCAGATTGACCAAACAGATCCTGTTGCCATGAAAAAATACAAAGAGCAGCGCGCTCAGTCAATTCGAATTGACCTTAATGGTGGCACTCGTACTAGAAGGTCACCGAGTCGTGGTCGCGGATCCAAGTCAGAGAAAATATCCCCCATTCGTCACCCATAAAAATGGCCAAATTACTTCAATGGAATTGTCGAGGTTTAAAGGCTAATATTTTGGAATTAACTCTTCTTGTTCAGTCTATTTTACCAGTTGCATTATGTCTCCAGGAGACTCATTTAAAAGAAACGGATCAAATTTCCGTAAAAGGATATACAATGTACAGTACATTTGCTGAGGCAAATGAACGAGCTGCTGGTGGATCTACCATTTTTATTAGGGACAGAGTAATACATAGTTCAGTTCCTTTAACTACCGATCTACAAGCAGTGGCCGTTCGGTTATCCCTTGATAAAACCATAACCGTTTGTTCCATTTACATTCCCCCAAATTCAATTTTGTGCAGAAATAAATTAGTTGATTTGGTTAAACAAATGCCCAAACCATTTATTATTTTGGGTGACTTTAATGCTCATAATCCTTTATGGGGAAGTAATCATACGAATGATAAAGGTAAAAAAGTTGAGGAGCTCCTTCAGCAAGAAGATTTGTGCATATTTAATGACAGATCTTCAACGTTCCTTCATTCAGGCAATGGATCGTATTCTTCTATTGATTTAAGCATTTGTGATCCTCTCGTACTTTCAGAGTTTACATGGCGAGTTCATGATGACTTGTGCGGGAGTGATCATTTTCCAATTATTTTGGAGCATTCATCCTCCAAAACGGAGGAACGGCAACCTCGTTTTAAACTTGAGAAAGCAGATTGGGCTTCATTTGAAGCCCACTGTCTTGAAGAATTACGATTAGAAGCGATGAAGGATGTTGAAGATCCCATTTTATTATTTAATGTAAGACTGACATCAATTGCTAATAAAACAATACCTAAAACCTCGACAAATCCAAAAAGGCCTAGTAAACCATGGTTTACTGATGAGTGCGACAAAGCGATCGAAGAACGCAACAAGGCCCATCGCCGGTTTGACAAAAATCCTACACCAGCAAATCTGTCAAACTTCCGAATATTTCGAGCAAAGGCTCGACGTACATGTAAACAAGCCAGACGAACCTCTTGGAAAAATTTTGTTTCTAGTATTAAATCTCACACTCCCCTCAATAAAGTATGGAATTTTATTAGAAAAGTAAAAGGAAAAAATTCGAATTCTTCAGTGAAACACCTTAAAGTTGGTAATACCACTCTAACCACCGAAAAAGATATCGCCAATAAGCTAGCTGAAACATTCGCTAAACATTCATCCTCAACTAACTACAAACCGGATTTTCAAAAAATTAAATCATCTGCAGAAAAGACAAAATTAAACTTCAAGTCAAATAATGCTGAATCCTACAACTCTCAATTTTCTATAGAGGAACTAAAATCGTCACTGGCTAAAGCCAACGATACAGCTAGTGGACTAGATAATATTCACTATCAACTTTTGAAACATCTTCCTGATCCATCTCTACATACACTTCTTGCGTTAATGAACGAGATATGGACTTCTGGTAACGTTCCGTCCATCTGGAAAACGGCTTCAGTAGTCCCTATTCCAAAACCAGGAAAAGATCATACGGATCCTTCAAATTATCGCCCGATCGCATTGACAAGCTGCGTCTGCAAGACAATGGAACGAATGGTCAATGATCGCCTTGTGTGGTTCCTTGAGAAGCACAACTTACTCACTAATATTCAGTATGGTTTTAGGCAAGGCAGAAGTACTCTTGACCATTTAGTCCGGTTTGAAACGCTCATCAGAAATGCATTTGCTAAAAATGAACATGTTGTTTCGGTCTTTTTCGATTTAGAAAAAGCCTATGACACGACGTGGAAATACGGTATTTTAAAAGATATATTTGATATGGGGTTGAAAGGATTGTTTGTTTGTTGGGGTTTAACGTCCGAGCAGCAATATTTCAGCTATATTCAGACAATGAACATGAAATGGATGATAAAATGAACATGAAATGAAAAAAAGGATGGGTCACAAGGATAATAGGGTCGACAAATTTTGATTGCCACTGGAAAAAGGGGAACGGGTAAGGTCGGGCAATTTAGCCTCCTGTGGCGGAGCGCAAAGGTTCCTACTCCTATCGAATACCACAGCAGGGTTCTTTAACGTGCGAGGAACGTGGCATCTTTCCCAACACGGTGCACCACTATGGTTTGCGGTCAGGTTTTCCGTATTATAGCCTGACAACCCCAGCATGTAACACGCCAGGGGTACCCCATTCCACCACCTGGGGCACACATCCCAGTTGCTCTGTGGGCAGAGCGCCTAGCCCCCGGCTAGGTTTCTGAGCACTATTTAGTCGCCTTTTACGACAAGCTTAGCGCTGCTGCAGGCCTATTCTTTTAACACCCGGACCTGCACGGGGCGGGGGTTGAAAGGAAGACTTCCTCTGTTCTTGTCTAATTTTTTGTCAGATCGTCATTTTAATGTGAGGGTAAATTCGACTTTTTCTGAGGAGAAGGAACAGGAAATGGGAGTTCCTCAGGGAAGTATTCTTTCTGTCACTCTCTTCAGTATTAAAATTAATAGTTTAGCCCAAGTTTTGAAGGACAATATTGACGGTTCCTTGTATGTAGACGACTTTTTGATCTGCTACAGGGGACAAAATATGAGTAATATTGAAAGGCAGTTACAACTTTGCCTCAAAATAATTGAGAAATGGGCTTTGGAGAATGGGTTTAAGTTTTCTACAACTAAAACTGTTGGTATGGACTTTTGTCGAAAGCGAAAGCTGCATCCGGACCCAGATCTCTTTCTGTATGGTAATAAAATCAAAATAGTAGAAGAAACAAAATTCCTTGGATTACTTTTTGATAGTAAACTTTCTTTTCTTCCCCATATCAAATTACTTAAATCTAGGTGTCTTAAGGCACTAGATATTTTAAAAATGGTGTCCAGTACCGATTGGGGTGCTGATACCTCAATTTTATTAAATTTATATAGATGGTTAGGTCTAAACTTGATTATGGATCTATTGTTTATGGTTCCGCCAAAAAATCTTACCTTAAAATTTTAGACGCCGTTCACCACCAGGGGTTGCGACTTTGCCTTGGTGCCTTCAGAACCTCTCCTATTGAGAGCCTTTATGCCGAGGCAAATGAACCCTCCCTTGGAGACAGACGTTTGAAATTAGGTCTTCAATATGTAAGTAAACTTATGGCCTACCCAGATAGCCCTGCCTACGACTGTGTCATTAATCCTATTTATGTCGACATTTATCGAAAACATGAAAGCAAAAGCCCTCCTTTTGGAATTCGAATAAAACCTCATTTGGAAGCAATTCATCTGGAGACCAATGCAGTGACACCTGTTGTTACTTCGAAATGCCCTCCATGGGAGCTTCCACATCCTTCTTTCATTTTTGATCTGCGTGAATATAAAAAGTCCGATACCAATCCTTTATTTTTCCAAAAAAAAATTTCTGAAATTAAAGCAAATTATCCGGATTTTTCGACGGTGTATACAGATGGCTCAAAAGATGGCGACAGCGTTGCATGTGCTGCTGTCCATGGTGACAGAACTGTAACTGAACGGTTGCCATCGAGCGCTTCCATATTCAGAGCTGAAGCTCGAGCCATATTGTTAGCACTTAAATTGATTACTCAATCTAATCTGTCACAGTTTATTATTTGTTCTGACTCTTTGAGTTGTCTTTCGGCAATTAAGAATCACAAACTGAAAAACACTCTTATTTTACAAATTTTGTATTTTATTCATCGACTTCGGGAATTTGATAAAGAGATTGTTTTTCTCTGGGTACCCAGTGGAATTCAGTTGTAGACAGGGTTGCCAAAAAGGCATTAAATGAAATAATAAAGGACGTTAGTTTGCCATACACCGATTTTAAACCTTCAATAAGGAAATATATTTTAAAGATGTGGCAGGACCGATGGGACGGTCTTGAACATAACAAACTTAATTCCATAAAACCCGATCTAGGCGTTCATCAATCCGGGTCGGGGAATCGCAAAGAGCAAGTGGTCATGACTAGATGCCGCATTGGACATTCTAGATTTACACATGGCCATTTGCTTGTTGGTGATCCTCCACCTGAGTGTATCCCATGTGATTGCCCTTTCTCTATCAAACATGTTCTTCTAGATTGTGTGGATTTTGCCAACACCAGGCAAAATTATTTTGACTGCGCCAATATGTTTGATTTGTTCAAGACCGTTTCATCTAAAAACATTATCGATTTCTTGCGGGACATCGGTTTATTTAATAAAATCTAAATTGGATACCTTCCTTAGTTTTTCAATATTTTAAATGTTTTATCGAATTTATGTTTCTATATGTATTTTATGTCTTAGGTTCACCTTTTATGTACCTTTTTATATGTAAATAGCTGCTTGTTTTAATTTCATTTTTTTATGAAGAGACTTTGATCTTGCTTTTAATATTTCCATTTCATTCAATGTTCTTGCCGTGATATGGCCCTAGTCGCCGAAACGGCATTAAAAGGTAACAATCAATCAATCAAAATATTCGGCTTTCGACAGACTATAAAAATTATGCATACCCAGTGTTTGCCGGGATTGACAATAAACAATTGTGGATATTGACCCGTAACAAAAGTTGGTAAATTGTTAACGTCTGTAATACGAATAGATACTTTCTTTAAACATTCATAGTCTGATAGCAATATTGATAACTGTTCTGCATTCATGGTTCTACTATTTTGATGTTTCGTGTTTCGTCGCAGGTTAAAATAGCCTGTGATTGATAATAACACAGACAATTTATAACTTCCGTTGTGGCCACACTGAACCGCATTTCTAGTCTAGCGTTCCCATGTCGTACGAGATTAAGGAAATCTTCTTGGAAGTCGGAAGGATCTAAGGTAAATACAATGAATGTATAACCTTTCCCAAAATCATTTAATGTTATGTTTAACCCCATATCTTTCTGCCATTTGTCGCATATTTCAAAAAGCCTGACGTATGCTGCAGTATAATTTCTGTTATCGCTGAAATCAAGGTTGAGTGGTGATCCATATACGTCTACACCGTTGACTTTTAATTTGACATGTTAAAGTGTTGAAAATTGAATGGGTTGGCTGTGTAATCACCGTTTGCCGCTTTTGGGAAACAAGCCCAAAGACTACCTTGGATGCTTTCGGAAACAAAGAATCCCAAAAGAATTCAGTCGATCCTTTAGGTATTACACTCTGTATCACGTGACTTTTGTTAATCAAATACTGGGCAGGCGATTCCTGAATTTGACGTCTGTGGTTTAAAATGACACCTGGATCCACTTTCACTCTAGCCGTTTGGAAGAACACGTCCAATATCTTTACTTTGTATTTAGGGTCAGTTTCTCCCGACATGAGGAAAAATGGGGCACTGGATCGATAAAGTTTCATGTATATATCCACGCCGTTAATCAAAAATTTATCTAAAAGTAAGGCATCTTCCATTAAATTGCTTTCCAACTCAAATGTTCTAGATTCTTTAGTATATTCATATCTGTTTACATATCCTGCATTGAGAGTTAGGGAATCCATAGGGTCATCGTCCTTCATGAATAGTTGGCTTTGAAGTTGGGAATTTTGTTCATCACTACCCGAAGACAGTATCACTTTAAAATACGCTTTCCACGGGTAGTTGTTCGAATTTACTGATATCAATTTATTGTTCATGTACACATCTATGTTTGAAAACATACTTTGTAGTGGTAGATTGATTATCCCGGTTTTTTCGTTTGGTGCTAGTTTAGTCCCATCCTCTTTAAGAATTTGCATTTTGACATAGAGACGACTTTTTCTAAGATCGATGTAATCATTTCCCGCTCCGGAGACCACAATTTCAATTGGTGTAGATTCATTGATGAAATTTGAAATTGGCCGTTCTTCGGTATAAGTAACTTTATCGATTGCAACTTGATTAGGTGGTGATGCAAAAATAAAGAGTTCCATAGGTTGTCCAATTTCCTAATTATCTTCACTCAAAAAAGCCATCCTTTTTATCTTTTTTGTTTCTTAACACTAGATTGATTCCACACGCTATCGTAAAAATCTTTACCTATTTTCCTTTTTCGAGAGTTTTTAATTTTCTTCGTCTTATCTGTCTTAGATGTTGACGGTTTGTGTGATTTTTTTACTTTGAGCTTCTTCTTTTTTCTCTTTTTTATACGATTGGGTACCTTAACGTGATGTTTTTTCTCTTCCTTGATGTTTTTTAATTCCGAGGTCGCCCTTTCTTCTGCGGCAGCAACAGGTGATACCATAGTTGTGTTAACAGGATTAGTTTCAGTGTCGATTGCGTTTGGATTCACTGGAATCATATAAGAATGTCTGAAACGGCCGTGTAGTCCTCGTCCACCTTGATTTTTAAATCGTCTGTACTGGTATGGGTTAAATTTATTTTTAGCCATGTTTTTGTAAAATCTTTCCCAGATGAGTGGGTCGGTCACGAAAGTTTGACTGTTCATCTCATAGCACAAAAGGAAATTTCTTAAAGTGAAGTGTTACGGTCACTCTCCCTTTGAGAAATGAAGCATCTTGTCCTTTATTATCTTTGATATAAATATGGATATGTTGTATTCCTCCCAGTCTTACAGGTATGTAATAGGGATTATCGTAAATGACGTTGTTTTGCTTTACGTTGTCGAAAAATATTCTTCTCAGTAATAGCTGTTCATTATTTCCTATAAAACTATCCTGACATATGTCTGAAAAAATGTACAATTCTGAAGGTTGACCTCCATCATCTGGTTCAGCTATGCTGAATTCGGTAAGAGCCACCACCCAGTAACCATCATATTGTATGGGTCGGTTTAATTTTATTCTGAAATTGAATGGTTTCTTATCTGAAAATAAATCTTTTGCGTCCTCTGATGATGCAACTACTCTGAGACTCATTTTTTCGTTAAATGACCTAAAACCCTTGTACACCTTTATTTTATGTCTTTGATTGACTTCTTGATAATCCAAGAATTAAATTTAGACGGCCAACCTAACCATTTCACCAATACTTGTTCCTTTCCAGCAGCCCCGTGCAGGTCCGGGTGTTAAAAGAATAGGCCTGCAGCAGCGCTAAGCTTGTCGTATAAGGCGACTAAATAGTGCTCAGAAACCTAGCCGGGGGCTAGGCGCTCTGCCCACAGAGCAACTGGGATGTGTGCCCCAGGTGGTGGAATGGGGTACCCCTGGCGTGTTACATGCTGGGGTTGTCAGGCTATAATACGGAAAACCTGACCGCAAACCATAGTGGTGCACCGTGTTGGGAAAGAAGCCACGTTCCTCGCACGTTAAAGAACCCTGCTGTGGTATTCGATAGGAGTAGGAACCTTTGCGCTCCGCCACAGGAGGCTAAATTGCCCGACCTTACCCATCTCCCCCTTTTTCCAGTGGTAATCAAAATTTGTCGACCCTATTATCCTTGTGACCCATCCTTTCTTTTTTTTCATTTCATGTTCATTTTATCATCCATTTCATGTTCATTGTCTGAATATAGCTGAAATATTGCTGCTCGGACGTTAAACCCCAACAAACAAACAAACAAACAAGTTCCTTTCCAGCAAATCTTCGTTTCTTCATAATCTTTTCTATTTTATACATTTTTGAATTGGATTTGTCTATCTTTTGTAACTCATATCGATAAAATGTACCTTTGACCTCATCGCCTATCATATCCTTCAATTTATATATATCTTGATTATCTCTTTTCATTCTTTTAGATATTTTGAAGTATTCCAATGTCCAATTTTCTTGATATCCCTTTTCGAATGTTCTTTTCAGCTGTGAAATTCTGACAAGATCTCCTAACTTGAAATTGTAAAACTCTTTTTTCTTTTTCTTCTTTAATTTTACACTGCCTGTTTGTTTTGTTCTCTTTTTCCTGACAAGGTATTGAACGTATCTCATTTCGTCTTCATTGGTTTTTGTCACAGATGCCGGTGTTGCACCTCCCAAAGATTGATGCGGTGTGTTGTTGTAGCTATGAACTAATTTCTGAAGAACATCGATATATTTGTATGTTTGTTTTTCCATGAAGTAAGAAAAAATTTTCGCTTTCAAAGATTTAATGACTCTTTCTGCATAATTACTCTTGATTTGAGAATTATGTGTGTAAAATACGTTATTTTTTTCTGTTTTCAAGTATTTCGTTACGTTCGATTTAAATTCACCTCCTTGATCAAAACGGATCGTTTTTGGTTTCCTGACGCCTTCTGTAAAAATTGATTTCAAGGCCACAGCTACTGTTTCACTTTTTTTTATCTTTTAAAGGTCTGACTATCAGATATCTGGAAAATATATCGATTAAAATCAATACGAATTTAATTCCATTGTTATATTTTGAAACATTTTCCATTGACATTAAATCACCGTCCCACTGGGCATTAAAACCTGAAACAATAACTCTGTTTCTTTTAAAGTTCTTCCTCGCAGGTTTTTGAACACTGTATGTATCATTCTTGGATAGAATTTTTTTTTAATGCCCCTCTGCTGATGTTATATTTGCCTTCCTTACGGATAACTTTCATTAATTTATCTCGTCCGGCAAATGCTGCAGGATGACCAGGATCAGTCCAAATTTTTTTTACGTACTCTTCTTTTTGTTTCTCTGTGATTATTATTAGTTTATTGTTGTGTTTTTTTTTTCTTAAAGTTGTGTTCTACCACTCTGGTTAATATTTGTATCAATGACCATTACCGTATTGAAGTACGAATTTATATGCCTGTAACATAAACATAACTACTTCTATATATAAAATTCATGTTGTACCAATCTATGTCAATAACCATTGCCGTATTATAGATAGATAAAAAAGAAAACATAACTACATCAACATAGACATATTTCTTTTAATATTTTTCTATACAAAGTATACAGGTTTCTTACAACATGGCGAGCATCCTTGAATATCATAATTCAGAACAGTTTACATATATATAATTGTTATTAACAGTCACTTTTGTCCATATCGTTCATTTTGATTCTCCCGTATTTGGAAACAGCATTGCACTCATGATTTGAAGGTTTCCTTCTTGATTTTGACTTATTTCTTCCTCTTCTTTTTCTTGAAAGGGGTAACATTCAGAACAACTCATCATTTCCAATTCATTGTTGTGGGTTTCTTCCTCTTCTTTTTCTTGAAAGGGGTAACATTCAGAACAACTCATCATTTCCAATTCATTGTTGTGGGTTTCCTCGCAAATGGCAGCGGTAGTCAGTTCTGGCACAAAGTCTGTCATTATTGTCATCACATCACAAAGCTTTTGCCATTTGACATTGTTTAAAGGTATTCCACGCTTCGTTGCAACTGGTTTTTCTGAGTCTTCAGGTTTCCAGAAGTGTCTGATATCAACAGTTGAGTATTTAGAATTCAGTGTAACATATACACCTCCACCTAAATGAATAAGTTCTTCATCTACCTGCTCCCCTTCCAAACACAGTTTGAAAACATTGTTAATGAAATCCTTTTGCTTCTTCAATAATAACCATCTTGATAATGTGACCGATACACCTTGTCTGGTTGGATACTTTTTACCTGCCAATGTTATATAATTACGAATGTTAATATAAATCTGCCCCTTGTGATCTTTGGCTACGACATGGCAGTCTCCCTGTAATTCTATCATGCATCTCCCCATAGCAACTTTGTCTAAATCAGCATCTTCTACATTGATGTGTTCCATGTCTTTTTGCTTTATTTCACTTATGTTCTTTAGTAAATTTGCTTGACCTGCCTTTACTAAAGCCATTCTCAGGTGATGTAATGATGCATTCTTTGATTGACCTATCATGTTGAATAGCTTTTGTGCTTTCAAACTTTTAGATGTACATTTCAGGAGATCGTCTCTTTGATCTTTATCAATAACTTTCCTGATTGTCAAATGGTGTGCGATTTGATCTGTATCCATTATTGTTATTAAAGCATCACGGGCATTTTCTAGCACTTCAACCACTTTTGTTAACCTGTGATGCTCTTCTTTAGCAGATTCTTCTGTTGGATGGTTTCCACAAACGTTTTTATATTTACCACCAGCTGTATAATTGAAGAAGTCGTGAGATATTTCCTCGGAATAACAACCACATCGATATCTAGCCATGTTTCTTTCAAAACCCATTCAGTTGTTTACACACAATATCTGATATATGTTCCTAATCCATGCCATCTTGTATTAATATAGTTTTTTTATTCACGGTCTATGATTTTAGAAAAAGGTGCTGCATATGTAGGATACATAATACATGGAGGTTGAGGAATACCTTAGACCAAAAAGTAGTGACGCTGCAATAATTGTAGTTTAATATTTTAGGAGATAAGCAACCCCATAGAATGGGTATTATATGAATTACAAAATTTGTAGATGAAGATGTGGGGGTTATAAGTATATATGGTAGAGGTTATATAGGGTTATAACTATATATGGTAGAGATTATATACATGTTGGGTTACTTGGACCCCCTTTACAACTTAAGGGGGGTTATAATCCGGTTGAAAATATGGGGGTTATAATTGTGAAGATGGGAGACGAGGAACTGTTGGGTTACTTAGACCCCCTTTACACCTTAATGGGGGTTATAATTCGGTTGAAAATATGGGGGTTATAATTGTGAAGATGGGAGACAAGGAACCCCTTATAGTAGTCTTGTGTCCCATCCCTTTTTCATTTCATCATCGCCCCGTGCAGGTCCGGGTGTTAAAAGAATAGGCCTGCAGCAGCGCTAAGCTTGTCGTAAAAGGCGACTAAATAGTGCTCAGAAACCTAGCCGGGGGCTAGGCGCTCTGCCCACAGAGCAACTGGGATGTGTGCCTCAGGTGGTGGAATGGGGTACCCCTGGTGTGTTTACATGCTGGGGTTGTCAGGCTATAATACGGAAAACCTGACCGCAAACCATAGTGTTGCACCGTGTTGGGAAAGATGCCACGTTCCTCGCACGTTAAAAAACCCTGCTGTGGTATTCGATAGAAGTATGAACCTTTGCGCTCCGCAACAGGAGGCTAAATTGCCCGACCTTGCCCATCTCCCCTTTTTCCAGTGGTAATCAAAGTTTGTCGACCCTATTATCCTTGTGACCCATCCTTTTTTTTATTTCATGTTCATTTTATCATCAATTTCATGTTCATTGTCTGAATATAGCTGAAATATTGCTGCTCGGACGTTAAACCCCAACAAACAAACAAACAAACGTTAATGAACCCTACAGTGGTATTCTCCGGGAGTAGGAACCATTGGGCTCCGCCATAGAAGGCTAAATTGCCCGACCCTACCCACATCTCCCTATTTCCAGTGGCAATCAAAAATTATTGACCCCATTGTCCTTGTGTCCCATCCCTTTTTCATTTCATCATCGCCCCGTGCAGGTCCGGGTGTCAAAAGAATAGGCCTGCAGCAGCGCTAAGCTTGTCGTAAAAGGCGACTAAATAGTGCTCAGACACCTAGCCGGGGGCTAGGCGCTCTGTCCACAGAGCAACTGGGATGTGTGCCCCAGGTGGTGGAATGGGGTACCCATGGTATGTTACATGCTGGGGTTGTCTGGCTATAATACGGAAACCTGACCGCAAACCATAGTGTTGCACCGTGTTGGGAAAGATGCCACGTTCCTCGCACGTTAAAGAACCCTGCTGTGGTATTCGATAGGAGTAGAAACCTGTGCGCTCCGCCACAGGAGGCTAAATTGCCCGACCTTACCCATCCCCCCTTTTTCCAGTGGCAATCAAAATTTGTCGACCCTATTATCCTTGTGACCCATTCTTTTCTTTTATCATTTATCATTTATTTTTTATCATCATTTCATGCTCATTTTATCACCAATTTCATGTTCATCGTCTGAATATAGCAGAAATATTGCTGCTCGGACGTTAAACGTTAAACAAACAAACAAACAATCAACTCAGATATTATTTTGACTGCGCCAATATATTTGATTTGTTCGAGACCGTTTCATCTAAAAACAGCCCCGTGCAGGTTCGGGTGTTAAAAGAATAGGCCTGCAGCAGCGCTAAGCTTGTCGTATAAGGCGACTAAATTGTGCTCAGAAACCTAGCCGGGGGCTAGGCGCTCTGCCCACAGAGCAACTGGGATGTGTGCCCCAGGTGGTGGAATGGGGTACCCCTGGCGTGTTACATGCTGGGGTTGTCAGGCTATAATACGGAAAACCTGACCGCAAACCATAGTGGTGCACCGTGTTGGGAAAGATGCCACGTTCCTCGCACGTTAAAGAACCCTGCTGTGGTATTCGATAGGAGTAGGAACCTTTGCGCTCCGCCACAGGAGGCTAAATTGCCCGACCTTACCCATCCCCCCCTTTTTCCAGTGGCAATCTAAATTTGTCGACCCTATTGTCCTTGTGTCCCAACCTTTTTTTTTCATTTCATGTTCATTTTATCATCCATTTCATGTTCATCGTCTGAATATAGCTGAAATATTGCTGCTCGGACGTTAAACCCCAACAAACAAACAAACAAACATCTAAAAACATGATCGATTTCTTGCGGGACATCCGTTTATTTAATAAAATCTAAATTGGATACCTTCCTTGATTTTTCAATAATTTCAATGTTTTATCGAAGTTATGTTTCTATATGTATTTTATGTCTTAGGTTCACCTTTTATGTACCTTTTTATATGTAAATAGCTGTTTGTTTTAATTTCATTATTTTATGAAGAGACTTTGATCTTGCTTTTAATATTTTCCTTGCATTAAATGTTCTTGCCGTGATATGGCCCTGGTCGCCGAAACGGCAATAAACAACAACAATCAATCAATCGTTCATCAATCCGGGTCGGGCAATCGCAAAGAGCAAGTGGTCATGACTAGATGCCGCATTGGACATTCTAGATTCACACATGGCCATTTGCTTGTTGGTGATCCTCCACCTGAGTGTATCCCATGTGATTGCCCTTTCTCTATCAAACATGTTCTTCTAGATTGTGTGGATTTTGCCAACACCAGGCAAAATTATTTTGACTGCGCCAATATGTTTGATTTGTTCAAGACCGTTTCATCTAAAAACATTATCGATTTCTTGCGGGACATCGGTTTATTTAATAAAATCTAAATTAGATACCTTCCTTGATGTTTCAATACTTTAAATGTTTTATCGAAGTTATATTTCTATATGTATTTTATGTCTGAAGTTCACCTTTTATGTACCTTTTTATATGTAAATAGCTGCTTGTTTTAATTTCATTATTTTATGAAGAGACTTCGATCTTGCTTTTAATATTTTCCTTGGATTAAATGTTCTTGCCGTGATATGGCCCTAGTTGCCGAAACGACATTAAAAGATAACAATCAATCAATCAATCAAAGGGTCCAAAAAGTCGACAAGTTCCCTAAGAGTCTCTTGAAGTTTCAATCTGAATATCTGTGACTGAGTCTGGCACGGATAATAACTCCAAGACGCGTACACTGACTGCTACGTTTATTACAATAGTAGAAGCGAGGATCACAGAATATACAACAGGTTCCGAATATATACTATTCACTTATATAAGACATATCCTTAATTCAATGTACATCTGGACATAAACATCCCGTGTGTCCAGTTAACCTGCCTTGCGTATGATTTACTGACCCATTTATTATTATTATTATTATTTGTGTATAATTAATTATTTTGTATGTGCCGTTGCTTACACTTTAATTGTTTAGCTGAAATATTGCTGCTCGGACGTTAAACCCCAACAAACAAACAAACAATTAATATGGCAATTAACAATGAGATACCTGCATACCCACAATTTGGAATTTGAAAACTAGTATCAATTGTTTGTAAATCTTTTAACTGATTGATTAAATTCGCCATTGGTATGGTTTCCATATGTTGCAATGTGTTAGGAAGCTCATCAATAAAATTAGGCAACGCTAAATGAAAAGGGTGATATATTGTGAATTCAGACACATTGTAAATTTCAATTAATCTTTTGAATGGTTGTGAACTTTGAAAACGGTCTTCACCCTTGTAATATGGTAAAAGTGTTAAAGAATCACTATTAGCAGAACAAGAAGTTTGAAACTTTACTAATCCAATCGGTGGATTTATTCTTGTGGTAGATAATTGGGAAGGATGACGACAAACTACAGAGAGTCTTAATCATTTTTGTGTGGCTATTACCCAAAGACCTTCCCGTATGTGATCTGCCATAGGTAGATGTTTGTTTGTTGGGGTTTAACGTCCGAGCAGCAATATTTCAGCTATATTCAGACAATGAACATGAAATGGATGATAAAATGAACATGAAATGACAAAAAAAAAGGATGGGTCACAAGGATAATAGAGTCGAAAAATTTTGATTTTGAAAAGGGGGATGGGTAAGGTCGGGCAATTTAGCCTCCTGTGGCGGAGCGCAAAGGTTCCTACTCCTATCGATTACCACAGCAGGGTTCTTTAACGTGTGAGGAACGTGGCATCTTTCCCAACACGGTGCACCACTATGGTTTGCGGTCAGGTTTTCCGTATTATAGCCTGACAACCCCAGCATGTAACACGCCAGGGGTACCCCATTCCACCACCTGGGGCACACATCCCAGTTGTTCTGTGGGCAGAGCGCCTAGCCCCCGGCTAGGTTTCTGAGCACTATTTAGTCGCCTTATACGACAAGCTTAGCGCTGCTGCAGGCCTATTCTTTTAACACCCGGACCTGCACGGGGCGCCATAGGTAGAATCGAATTAGGATAAATGAGTGTTTGGCAACGTGTATTTAAGATATTTTTGTTTTTCATGAAAAGAGTAATGATACATGTCTTACATAAGTTTACTGGGTAGACTGGACTTTTGATGTTGCAAAATCCGACTAATGGATTGGAACACTGTTTTAATTCATCTGTTTGTTGGGGTTTAACGTCCGAGCAGCAATATTTCAGCTATATTCAGACAATGAACATGAAATAGATGATAAAATGAACATGAAATGAAAAAAAGAAAGGATGGGTCACAAGGATAATAGGGTCGACAAATTTTGATTGCCACTGGAAAAAGGGGGGATGGGTAAGGTCGGGCAATTTAGCCTCCTGTGGCGGAGCGCAAAGGTTCCTACTCCTATCGAATACCACAGCAGGGTTCTTTAACGTGCGAGGAACGTGGCATCTTTCCCAACACGGTGCACCACTATGGTTTGCGGTCAGGTTTTCCGTATTATAGCCTGACAACCCCAGCATGTAACACGCCAGGGGTACCCCATTCCATCACATGGGGCACACACCCCATTTGCTCTGTGGGCAGAGCGCCTAGCCCCCGGCTAGGTCTCTGAGCACTATTTAGTCGCCTTATACGACAAGCTTAGCGCTGCTGCAGGCTTATTCTTTTAACACCCGGACTTGCACGGGGCATGATTCAAAAGCTTACAAATGGCCATTTGCTTGTTGGTGATCCTCCACCTGAGTGTATCCTATGTGATTGCCCTTTCTCTATCAAACATGTTCTTCTAGATTGTGTGGATTTTGCCAACATCAGGCAAAATTATTTTGACTGCGCCAATATATTTGATTTGTTCAAGACCGTTTCATCTAAAAACATGATCGATTTCTTGCGGTACATTGGTTTATTTAATAAAATCTAAATTTCAATATTTTAAATGTTTTATCGAAGTTATGTTTCTATATGTATTTTATGTCTTAGGTTCACCTTTTATGTACCTTTTTATATGTAAATAGCTGTTTGTTTTAATTTCATTATTTTATGAAGAGACTTTGATCTTGCTTTTAATATTTTCCTTACATTAAATGTTCTTGCCGTGATATGGCCCTGGTCGCCGAAACGGCAATAAACAGCAACAATCAATCAATCAATCAAAGGAATATATGGACTTATTCACTAAGCACGTGTAGTAAATGCCGCAGCCCACATACATGGCACTGACAATAAATAGTACATGGAGTCCAAATACATGGCGCTGACAATAAATACATGCAGCCCAAATACATGGCACTGACAGATAAAACTTGTAGCCTAAATACATGGCACTGAAAATAAAAAATACTTGCAGCCCAAATACATGACATTGAAAATAAATAATATTGGCAATCCAAATACATGGTGCTGACTATAATCAATATTTGCAGCCTAAATACATGGCATTGACAATAAATACAGCTTTAAAACTCGCAGCTCAAATACATGGCACTGACAATAAATAATAATTGCAGTCCAAAAGACATAACACTGACTGTAAATAATACGTGGCATTCCAAATTCATGGCACTGACAATAAATAAGAATTGCGGTTCAAATACCCGCCACTGACAAAAAACCAAAATAATACAATGTATGCACAGCCCAAATACATGGCACTGATCATAAATACATACATGTATGTATTAGTATTGTCATATATGCTGTCGTTCATTTTGTATTTTTTTTTTTACGACACAGCACTTAAATAAATATTATCAGTGAACAAGTCAGGCAAGTCCTTGAATTGGCATAAATAGAAACATGTGTAAACAATGGATGTGACTATAACCATAGTCTTCTTATTTAGAACACCACATACCTGTTTATCAAAAAAACACGAGATAACTGTGTATTCAGGTTAAAGTCAAGGTAAAGAAAATATCAGACTGTGACACAAGAAACTGAAAAAAAAAGAGAATCAAATTAGTTGTACAGTAAAGCAACTACAGGTGTAAGTTGCCGTGGCACGATGTACATATAAGGTTGATGCATCACTGCATGTTTGTAGGTTCTTATGTATAATTGGTTTTTAACGAGTTATTGTAAGAGGTATACCCACATCTACCTACATGTATACGTATGCATATTTGTAATAACTGGACATAAGTATGCATCTCTCGTCAATTTATATATTGTATGAGAGCAAGACTGTATGCATAAATAGAATGTTAAAAAATAGAAACATATATGAGTTGTGTGTATTATATGCACTGAAATACTCAATGTACAAGTATAATCATTGCAAGTAAAACATACCTGGTTAGTCACTACTGTAAAAAGCCAGTTGCCTTAACATTCAAAAGGCACATAATAAAACTATACAATCTGTACAGTACATTGAACCATGTAGAATGATGTACAATAAAAAATACATGTATCAAGCTCAACGAAAAAACAGCTACACCAAGATGGACTGAAAAAGAGCAAGCAAACAAGTATTAAAACTATAGTTGGAAAAGCATTGGATAAAAACAAGGATAACCCAATAGAATTAAATATAGAAATATGACATAAAATGGAATGGTACGTACAGGTACATTTGGTACTACTGTTAGTGTCAACAAGGGATGAATAAAACGGATCACAATCCTGTACATATATTGCATATACAGTGTACTTACATGTACCTGTACCATTACTGTACATACACGTAGGCTACATGAACCATTAAGTTACTGCGTAGAAACATATGTCTGATTTAAGTTACATTTAATACATAAGATTGTAGGACTAACAAGTTAAACATATATACATACATGCAGCCAATTAAATTAGTTGTAAAGCATGCAAAATTGAAAGCCGAATACTCCGGTAGAACTTTTTCTGTCCAATGAATGATAAATGTGTCCCGTCCCGTAGAAAAATCGGCAACGGACTATGTATCAAACGAAGATGTTTCCAAAACAAGAAAAAGCAGTCTGAAGTATGCTCCAACATTACAGAAATCATGTTGTTCATTATATTACGGCGGAACTCATAAAGTTCAGCACATATATTTCGTGGTGAAAGTCGAGGAAAGAGTTCACACGTGACTACCGCTTTAACTGAACGAAATTGTCCTATTTTCTCGCCGAAATCCACGATTCTACAAGCTATAGTCTCTGGACCTACGTTCGTTTCGCAAACGTCATTGCCTCCTATTTGTAAAATAACCACATCAGGCCGAAACTCTTCGAGCTTCTCATGCAAACGAAAATCGTGTAACAAACTAGCAACAGTTGCGCCTCCAACTCCATAATACTGTACCACACATTGATCCAGATTTAAATTAGAATGCAAGTCATGTCGTTCGTGAACATTGTTCTGTAAACGGCGAATAAAACTATGTCCAATTATTAAAACTGTCGTCCTTGATCCCATAATGAAAATCCAATGTTTGTAAAGAAACCCACGCACAAGAAAATTTCGAAATGGCGGATATTGATTTCCGATTATTCTGTAAATAAAAGCAATTTTAGATAAATTACCTCCAAATCTATCCACACAATACCTGTAAAAGTGATCCAGATATCAAATCTTCATAATATCCACTGATTATAGACATTAAATATACAAATGCGGTGTGAAAATCGTAAATCGATCCTCCTTTCTCTTACACAAGTTAGCGTGGTTACCAGATGATATTTCTAACTGACCAATCGTAGAGGATTCCAATGAGGCTCCAAAGGGGAGACTCAACTTTTACTTCTAATAAGGCTCCAAAAGGGAGACTCTATGAATACTAGCAGTCATGATAAAAGTTTGCATCCGTTTGCATAAAGTTTGTTATTAAAATAACTTGTATATATGTAAATAGCTGTTTGTTTTAATTTCATTATTTTATGAAGAGACTTTGATCTTGCTTTTAATATTTTCCTTGCATTAAATGTTCTTGCCGTGATATGGCCCTGGTCGCCGAAACGGCAATAAACAACAACAATCAATCAATCATACACCAGCAAATCTGTCAAACTTCCGAATATTTCGAGCAAAAGCTCGACATACATGTAAACAAGCCAGACGAACCTCTTGGAAAAATTTTGTTTCTAGTATTAAATCTCACACTCCCCTCAATAAAGTATGGAATTTTATTAGAAAAGTAAAAGGAAAAAATTAGAATTCCTCAGTGAAACACCTTAAAGATGGTAATACCACTCTAACCACCGAAAAAGATATCGCCAATAAGCTAGCTGAAACATTCGCTAAACATTCATCCTCAACTAACTACAAACCGGATTTTCAAAAAATTAAATCATCTGCAGAAAAGACAAAATTAAACTTCAAGTCAAATAATGCTGAATCCTACAACTCTCAATTTTCTATAGAGGAACTAAAATCGTCACTGGCTAAAGCCCACGATACAGCTAGTGGGCTAGATAATATTCACTATCAACTTTTGAAACATCTTCCTGATCCATCTCTACATACACTTCTTGCGTTCATGAACGAGATATGGGCTTCTGGTAACGTTCTGTCCATCTGGAAAACGGCTTCAGTAGTCCCTATTCCAAAACCAGGAAAAGATCATACGGATCCTTCAAATTATCGCCCGATCGCATTGACAAGCTGCGTCTGCAAGACAATGGAACGAATGGTCAATGATCGCCTTGTGTGGTTCCTTGAGAAGCACAACTTACTCACTAATATTCAGTGTGGTTTTAGGCAAGGCAGAAGTACTCGTGACCACTTAGTCCGGTTGGAAACGCTCATCAGAAATGCATTTGCTAAAAATGAACATGTTGTGTCGGTCTTTTTCGATTTAGAGAAAGCCTATTACACGACGTGGAAATATGGTATTTTAAAAGACATATTTGATATGGGGTTGAAAGGAAGACTTCCTCTGTTCTTGTCTAATTTTTTGTCAGATCGTCATTTTAATGTGAGGGTAAATTCGACTTTTTCTGAGGAGAAGGAACAGGAAATGGGAGCTCCCCAGGGAAGTATTCTTTCTGTCACTCTCTTCAGTATTAAAATTAATAGTTTAGCCCAAGTTTTGAAGGACAATATTGACGGTTCCTTGTATGTAGACGACTTTTTGATCTGCTACAGGGGACAAAATATGAGTAATATTGAAAGGCAGTTACAACTTTGCCTCAAAAGAATTGAGAAATGGGCTTTGGAGAATGGGTTCAAGTTTTCTACATCTAAAACTGTTGGTATGCACTTTTTTCGAAAGCGAAAGCTGCATCCGGCCAAGATCTCTTTTTTAATGGTAATAAAGTCAAAATAGTAGAAGAAACAAAATTCCTTGGATTACTTTTTGATAGTAAACTTTCTTTTCTTCCCCATATCAAATTACTTAACTTTAGGTGTCTTAAGGCACTAGATATTTTAAAAATGGTGTCCAGTACCGATTGGGGTGCTGATACCTCAATTTTATTAAATTTATATAGATCTTTGATTATGGATCTATTGTTTATGGTTCCACCAAAAAATCTTACCTTAAAATTTAGACGCTGTTCACCACCAGGGGTTGCGACTTTGCCTTGGTGCCTTCAGAACCTCTCCCATTGAGAGCCTTTATGCCGAGGCAAATGAACCATCCCTTGGAGACAGACGTTTGAAATTAGGTCTTCAATATGTAAGTAAACTTATGGCCTACCCAGATAGCCCTGCCTACGACTGTGTCATTAATCCTATTTATGTCGACATTTATCGAAAACATGAAAGCAAAAGCCCTCCTTTTGGAATTCGAATAAAACCTCATTTGGAAGCAATTCATCTGGAGACCAATGCAGTGACACCTGTTGTTACTTCGAAATGCCCTCCATGGGAGCTTCCACACCCTTCTTTCATTTTTGATCTGCGTGAATATAAAAAGTCCGATACCAATCCTTTATTTTTACAACAAAAATTTTCTGAAATTAAAGCAAATTATCCAGATTTTTCGACGATGTATACAGATGGCTCAAAAGATGGCGATAGCGTTGCATGTGCTGCTGTCCATGGTGACAGAACTGTAACTGAACGGTTGCCATCAAGCGCTTCCATATTCACAGCTGAGGCTCGAGCCATATTGTTAGCACTTAAATTGATTACTCAATCTAATCTGTCACAGTTTATTATTTGTTCTGACTCTTTGAGCTGTCTTTTGGCAATTAAGAATCACAAACTGAAAAACACTCTAATCTTACAAATTTTATATTTTATTCATCGACTTCGGGAATTTGATATAGAGGTTGTTTTTCTCAGGGTACCCAGTCATGTTGGTATTCAGGGTAATTCAGTTGTAGACAGGGTTGCCAAGAAGGCATTAAATGAAATAATAAAGGACGTTAGTTTGCCATACACCGATTTTAAACCGTTAATAAGGAAATATATTTTAAAGATGTGGCAGGACCGATGGGACGGTCTTGAACACAACAAACTCAATTCCATAAAACCCGATCTAGGCGTTCATCAATCCGGGTCGGGCAATCGCAAAGAGCAAGTGGTCATGACTAGATGCCGCATTGGACATTCTAGATTTACACATGGCCATTTGCTTGTTGGTGATCCTCCACCTGAGTGTATCCCATGTGATTGCCCTTTCTCTATCAAACATGTTCTTCTAGATTGTGTGGATTTTGTCAACACCAGGCAAAATTATTTTGACTGCGCCAATATGTTTGATTTGTTCAAGACCGTTTCATCTAAAAACATTATCGATTTCTTGCGGGACATCGGTTTATTTGATAAAACCTAAATTAGATACCTTCCTTGATTTTTCAATATTTTAAATGTTTTATCGAAGTTATGTTTCGATATGAATTTTGTGTCTTAGGTTCACCTTTTATGTACCTTTTTATATGTAAATAGCTGCTTGTTTTAATTTCATTATTTTATGAAGAGACTTTGATCTTGCTTTTAATATTTCCACTTCATTCAATGTTCTTGCCGTGATATGGCCCTAGTCGCCGAAACGGCATTAAAAGAAAACAATCAATCAATCAATCAGCTACAATAAAGTTATTTTGAACGCTATTTTTTGCTTTGCCAGTTAACAGATCGTCTCTCAATTTAACAATGGTCTGATCTTTCGCTTGCTCAGCTTTCAAATCTATTGTATCCAACTCGTCAGAACGATTACTATCATGACTAAAATCTAGATTTTGCGTATCAAATGTGGCAAACTGTTTTGGCTCAAAATGATTAGAATTCAAAGTATTCACTTGAAAAGCATTATCACTTATATCGAGTTCCTGATAGTTCTCATTACTATCAACAGCAGCGCTATCTGCGGGCAACCGTGAAAGAAAACCCGCCACTAAATTGTTTTTGCCTGCAATATATTCAATTGTACAATTGTAACTAGAAATAAAAGTAGCCCAGAGCTGAATGCGCTTGTTTTGAATGGGTGAGTCAAACATATAACGCAACGGTTGATGGTCTGTTCGAATAACAAATTTTGCCCCATGCAAATAATGATCCAATTTTTGTAAAGCATAAAATATACTGAAACTTTCTTTTTCAATGGTACTGTATCTAACCTGGGATTCATTTAATTTGTGTGATAAAAAATATATGGGTTTCTCAAGCATTTGTCCATTTGGCATCTCGACTAACTGAGATAAAACTCTCCCTACACAATGTTTGCTTGCGTCAGTTGTGAGTATAAAATCTTTTGACAAATCTGGGTGATTTAACAATGGAACTGCGCATATCTTGGACTTTAATAAATCAAAAGCTGTTTGTTGTTCTTCAGACCATACAAACTTTACGTTTTTCTTGGTTAGTTCAACAAGAGGAATAGCAAGTTCAGAAAAACCACTGATAAACCGCCTATACCAATTGAAAAGTCCGAGAGCAGCTCGAACCTCTTTTACCGTTTTTGGAGGAGGAAATTCTCTAATTGCCTTTAATTTCTGTAAATCTTGTTTAATACCGGTCTCTGTAATGCCTAATCTTAATTAATTAGTTTCTTTTTGCAAAATGAACACTTCTTTAGTTTCAACCTAATATTGTGTTCTCGCAATCGATCAAAAATCATTTGTAAATGACGCATGTGTTCTTCAGCCGACCTAGAAAATACTAAAATATCATCAAGATAAGCAATCGCAAACTTTTGACGACCCTTTAACACAATAGACATTAACTGCTGAAAAACAGAAGGAGCAAACGGCATGACGTTAAAAGAAAATACACCATGCGGGCATGTGAATGATGCTTTCTGCTTAGCCTCTTCATCTAATTCAACTGCCCAATACGCAGATCTGGCGTCAAAAGAAGACATATACACTGCATTTCCTAACAGCGAGCGAATATCATCTATCAAAGGCAACGGCCAACTCTTAGTCTTTGTAATTTTGTTCAATTTCCGAAAATCACAACAAATTCTCAAAGTCCCATCTTTTTTCTTTACAACTACTAAAGGAAAAGCCCATGGTGAATCAGATTCTTTGATTACATTTGCGTCAAGCATTTTATCAATACACTCATCTACCTCATGACGATAAGGCAATGGCACCCTGTACGGACGAAGCCGAATTGGTGGGTGATCCCCAGTATCAATGGACATTTTCAAAGTCTTAGTCCTACCTAAATCCCTATCAGTTTGTGCGAACACATCCTCATTAGCTATAATCAACTCATTAATTTGATTCCTAAATTCATCTGGTACCTGGACATGATTTTCTAATTCAGATTTGCTAACCGCATTGATTTCAATATTTATATCCGGCTCGCCCCGTGATACAAAATTCGACATGTCCGTTTCCGATATAGTTTCATCGGAAATCGGATGAGCGTAACCCAAAAAACACCCACGCCTACGATGTATCGTTTGATTTGTATTGTTCGCAATCATGAGTGGAAAACGTCTACTTTGACACATTTGAACTAAACTATTCCCTAACATAATACCCGGATGAAAAGCAAGAAAACCTGCATCTGCGGCTTCTATTTGAATAAACTGACATTTTTTTAAAACTCGGGTTATGCTTTAATCTAGCTTGACAAACATAAACTCGTTGAGGTTTTAAAACTGTGCTGGCCGACAATCGTACCATGGAAGCTATACGCGTGTCGTTCTCTAAAGGTACATATGAACTATTAATTTTCAAAGAATGCAAATCATAATATAACCTCACCCCATATTTTGAAAGCCAATCCCTGCCTAAAATAATATGCCCTTTTTTTTTTTTTTTTTTTTTTTCTTTTTTTTTTTAATAGTCAGGCTTTTACAGAGACCCTTACAGCACCACCTGACTAGGGTGTACAGGGGTATTAAATTGAAATATATAAAGAAAAAACACTGACTATTTTTTACAAGAAAAATAAGTTAGATCATTCAATTCAAAATATTAAGTATATAATGTTTTTGAAATAAATCCATATATATATATCAATTAAAAAAAAGTCCATTCACTCTCTTTTCCTTGCTTCAACTATATACAATATCATTAATCCTTTTATTTTAATAATCATTCATTACTCCTTTCTACTCTCTTTGTAACTCTCATTGCACACTTTCGCACAGTTGCACCCAGATAGTACATATAAAAAAGTTTGCTCCTTTTTCTATTATTTTTTTTTATATTATTTGAAAATTTGAACACATGGGACCCAGAATAGCTGTGTTTTATGTATAACATTATTTTGTGTTCCATTATACATATCTAGACTTTTATAATGTAAAATGTTTTGCTTTACACCACTTGTATTTGGAAATTTTTCATCCAATTTACACTTATAAATATAATTCTTAACAATAATAACAAGCAAATTTAACAATGATGAATATTCTGGATAACCAAGCAGTATGTTTTTCTTATCTATATTAATGTCGTGAAAAACTCTTTTCAGTCGAACGAAAAATTCGTGTAAAAAAGCCTGAATATGGCAACACTCATAGAAAACATGCTCAATAGTTTCATCATGATTTTTACAAAAAGTGCAAACCTTAGAGTTGACAAAACCTATTTTAAACAAAAAGGTATTTGTAGGAAGTATTCTGTGTAATAATTTGTATTGGAAAGTTTTAAGGTAGGAATTCTTACAACATTTTTGTAAAGTTAGAAAAAAATTCCTCCATTCAAATCTTTCCATATTTACCTTTTCTTGCCATGCCTCAATTTTAGGATTAGGCAAAACAAAAATACTTTTTACCAAATCCTTATAAACAAATTTAATACTTTTACATGTCTGTAAATTTGTAATAAATTTGTTATACACAGTAAAATTTTCAAAATCATACATAGTCATTCCCTGCAACCCTTCTTTCAACTGATTTTTTAAATCAGGTGGAATGCAAGAGCGAAGACTATAATATTTAATAAAATTTTTAGTATTACAAAGCTGACCTATCCTATCAAAAGTATAAAATGTTTTTGTATGCTTGTCTATCAAATCTTTTAAATTTGTCACCCCGTTTGATTTCCATTTGATAAAATAAGAGAAATCATCAAGAGATGCAAAATTCAAAATATCTAAACTTGAAATATCCTGCACGTTTGTACAGTTTGATGATTTGATATCATGTAAACCCTTAACCACATCTCGCCAAAAAGGGTTGGTAATTTTATTACAAACTTCTCGAAGTTTTTCCTTCTGCAAATTAAATAGTCGAACACCCCCAACCTTTTGAAGTTGGTTGTCGGCAATTTTTTGCCAAATTCCAAGCTCATCTGTAAAAAGTCTTTTAATCCAACTCATTTTTAGATATGTACTAAAAGACTCAAGGTGTATCATTTTCAGACCACCGTCACATAAATTTCCAATTAATGTGTTTCTTTTAATTTTCTCAGTCTTTCCATCCCAAATGAAATTATAAAACAATTTATTTATTTCATTCAACATGGTGACTTTAAGGTTTGGCAATGATGTAAGTAGATGTATAATCTTTAGGAGTGCCAAAGATTTAATAACAGTAATCTCTTCTAGAAGGGTCAACTTCCTGTGTTGCCAACTTTTCAAAAGTTTGCTGATATCAATAATTTTTTGTTTGAAATTAATATCAATCATAGTTTCCATACATAAAGAAAAATTAATTCCCAAAAGTTTAAAATTTGAGTGTGTCCAATTCAATTGTTCCTCTGCACATATAATACGATCAGAATATCTTTTACTACCTATCCATACTGCACTGGTTTTGGACTTGTTCATTTTTAATCCTGATACATAATAAAAATTTTCAAATGTTTTCAAAGATTCTCTGAGTGATATTTCAGTACCATCCAGAGTTAAAAATGTATCGCCAGCATATTGACTTATAAGTGATTCACAGTTATTAACAATAATACCTTTCACTCTTTGATTTGATTTTAATTTCAGTGATAGAAGTTCAACACCTATTATAAATAAGTACGGTGACAGCGGATCACCCTGACGACAGCCTCTTTGCAGATTAAAGAAAGATGACAGATATCCATTATTAATAACACAACTATTGGCATTTTTATAAAAAGTTTGAAACCATTGACATATAGATGGACCAAAATTAACACTTTGTAATGCATTAATAATAAAATCGAATTCAACAGAGTCAAAAGCCTTTTCAAAATCAATAATTAACAACATACCTTCGAAATCATTTTCTTCTAAATAATGCATAAGATCGTAAAGCAACCTTGTATTTTCTCCAATGAATCGACCCTTAATAAACCCTTTCTGAGTATCACTTATTACATCTGGAAGTACCACTTTCAACCTATTGGCAATTACTGCAGAAGCTATTTTCGTATAAACGTTCATAAGACTTATTGGACGCCAATTCGATAAATACCTTTGTCTTTCCCCTCTTTTGGAATACAAGTTATTACACTTTGATATTGAAATTCTGAAAATTCACCTTTTTCATACCCATACTTTAATGAACGAAATAAAAAAAGGTCCCAAATCTACCCAGAAAAACTTGTAGAACTCTGTAGTGAAACCGTCAGAACCCGGACTCTTACCATTTGACATATTCTTTAGAGCTTCTCCGCATTCTTTGAAAGTCAAGTTTCCTTCACAGAATTGTCTCATTTCTTCTGTGAGTTTAACATCATGATCAAAGAATGTGTTTCTATGTAAATCATCTCTATACTGTTGATATTTAGATGAATACAGATTTTCATAAAACAATTTTTGTTCATTCAATATGTCTGCAGAGTTTGACAATTGATGACCTCTACTATCTGTAACTTCACACAATGTTTTGGATAAAAAATTACGTTTCTCTAAACCGCAAAAAAAATTGGAGCATTTTTCTCCATTTTCATGCCAGTTAGCTTTTGACCTGAGTAAAATACCATCCACTATTTTTTCACGGTTTTTTAACTGTTCATTCTTCTTTTCATTCAACTTATTTTTTGTATCATCACTAGGATTTAAGTGAAATTCGTCTTCTAAGGAATTAATTTCATCTTCAATCCTTTTGATTTCTATCTTCTCATGTTTGGATTTATTTATACTATATGAAATAGCAGAGCTACGTATTTTCATTTTTAAAATCTCAAAAAATAATTGATCACTACACGAAAACCCAACATTCATCAGATCATTCAAATCACCAGAAGTATGATATTCTAAAATAGTATTCTGAATACATTCTTTTACCATAGCAACATATTCAGAATCATGTACTAACTGGGCATTAAATTTCCAATACCCTTTACCTCGTTTTTCTAATGATACGGAAAAAGTGAAAAAAATTGCAGAATGGTCAGTTCTGTACCCTGGAATAATATCTGTCTTTTTCATAAGAGAATATAAATCTTCAGATACCAAAAAATAATCAATTCTACTCTGCTTTATAGGAGAGTGCTGTCGCCAGGTGTATTTCCGAACATTGGGATTACTTATTCGCCAAGCATCAATTAAACTATATGTTTCTATAATATTCTGAACTGTATTTCTACAATTAACATGTCTATCATGTATAATATTAAATGTATCTATATTAATATCTTGGACAAAATTCCAATCACCACATAACAAAATAGATGAATTATTATATAACATTAATTTCTGTAGTATATCAGTAAACAAAGCATGTTCATTAGTATTATGACCATATAAGGATGCTAATGTTAAACGCTGATTTTTTATAGTAAGATCTATAATAATATATCTACCACTGTTATCACATGTTATATCATGTATGTCAATATCAACTAAATCTTTAAATAGAATACAAACACCAGCACTTCTACTATTACAATGACTAAAAACAATCTTTGACCCCCATTCATCTTCCCATACCTTTTCTATATCTTTTGTACTGTGTGTTTCTTGAAAACAAATAATATTAGACTTTTGTTCCCTTGCCCAATTAAGCAAGTCTATTCTCTTTTTCTTATTAGAAGCAAGGCCCCTAACATTCATAGACATCACTTTGATCACATCGGTCATGCTAACCAGTGTCCAAAAATATATACATGTATATTAAGGAGCAAACCAAATTCAAAATACCTAAATGACTCACCACACACACACTCACACACTCATACACAAGATGTCGCAGTAATTCTATAAACATTGTGTCAAATGGCAGTTTTTGTTTGGATTTCAAAAATTTTATTCCAATAAATTAGTCAAAAAATTTAAGAAATATCTTCATTTTCTTTTAATATGTTAATGATGAGTCGCATATTTAAATTTCCAAAAAAAAATAAACATATGTGAAATCAGACAAAAATAAAAAAAACCTAAATTGTCCCTCATTTTAAAATATAGCAGTTATCTCCCATTACAAAAACAGAATTAAGTACTATAATAACCATTTCTGTTTAACAATGTATTTGTCATAATCAATGTGAACATACATGTATATACAATAAGTACATTTTACCTTACATAATGTAAAACAAACAACAGTATTCTCTCATGTCAAACTACAGAAAAATAAATATCATAAACAAAATAAACTGCAGTTATCTCCCATTATTATGGCATGAAGCTAACTTGTTAATGGTTTAAAATTACTACCAAAATGTAACATGCAAAATTTCAATGAGGAAAAGGAACACAAATTGAAAATTTTTATTAAAAAAAAACAAACAAACAAACAAACCCCAAATCCCTAACTTTATTAATTAAATTGGAAAAGAGAAAAGAAATAAATAAACGGCATTGATTAAACATATTTCTTTAATATAAAAGATAACATTTGAGAAGAATAAATACTATAATTTAAAGACCAGTTGTCTTAATAACTAGGATTGACCTCTCTATACAAGAAATATCTCACTTTAATTTTTTTACTTTAAGATACAAACTGTTTACATGACTGATAAAAAAATTAATGTTTAGTATTAGTCATGTTTAGCAATTTTTTCATCCACATTGTCAAACAAATTAAACTTAATTCTCGTTCCTGATTTTGTTTTTCCAAAGACAGAACCATTGTAATACCATACACTTTCAAATCTTTTTGTTTCCGAAAGTCTAGAAATGAGACCCATGTTATGCCTTGTCACATCATCTACCAGTTTAACACTACCTTTCGGCAAGTTCTTCTTTTGCCGCATTATTTTGGATTTGACATCGGAATTGATCAATTTCACGATGATTGGTCTTGTCTGCCTTGGTTTACCCGGAATTCGGTGTATTGCCTGAATGTCGGACTGAGCAATAGCAATACCAAGTTTTTCTTTCACAATATTCTGCGTAAAAATTTCCCTCAAATTTTCACCTTCCACTTCTGCACATTGCATTACCTTAATATTGAATTTGCGGGAATATTGTTCATTATAATTTGCCATTTCTAACGATTGTTTTGATCTTTCATAGTTATCATCTGTATTACGCTTTAATTCAAGAATGTTTTGACGCTGCTTTGCAAACGCTTGTGCTCTTTTTTCCTCTTTTTCATTTACTTCATTTGTCAGTTCAAGTATTGATTTGCGATTTGAGGCGATGGATTCCCTCAGCTCTTCATTTTCTAGTCTCAGTTCTTCTATTGCTTTAGTTTGCTTGCCTAATTTTTCTCTTAGTTTATTGTCAATATCTTTTCTCATATCATTCATCAAATTCTTTACAATAGAAGTCACAATTGTTTCTAAATCTTCTTTTTTTTACAAGGGTTGACAATGCACTGTTTAAATCATCTTTTTTCATAACACATTCAAGACTTTCTTTTATAGAGTCTAAATCAGATTGTATTGTCCCCAAATCAAAGACTTACATTAGTGTCTGAAGATAGATCTAGTCTCTTGAATTTAGCTCCAGGCTCTCTTGTTGATTGTCCTTTGTTACTGCCCTTATCTTTTCCTGGTCTATCAACTTTATGGCTGCTAGCAATGTTTGTACAGTTTTTTCTTTAACTTTTTCCCCAGGGTTTGACATGTTTATAAATTAGTCCTATTGTAAATTAAATCCAAATTTCACAAATGTCTAAGGTGAAAATGTAGAACTTTGTAGTGTTGAATAATGTTCACTTCTCACTTATAGAATGATAATTTTGATATTTTCACAAAAATCTTCTTATTCCCAAGGAATTTTTAGAAATAATATGCACATCCAGAAAGTCCATAGTGAGATGGATATTCCAATATAAAATTTATGTATAATCATCCAGTTAAAGAGGGAATCCAAACAAAAAACTGCAGAGTAGATATCTAGGTGTTTTGTTCGGCGGCCATTTTGATATCGAAAAAATAATATTCCTATTTATGTTTTTAACCACATAAAATTGATGTGTCAAAATTTCCTTGCCAATTTTAAACTGAAGTTCACAAACTCCTTGAACATGTAATGCAGACCCGTCAACCCCTTGAACATGAACCCTAACAAATTTCAAATGTGGTTTATTTCTCAAAGAATTAAAAATTCTAGAATTCAAAATACTAATTTCTGCTTCTGTGTCGATAAGAGTTCGGAGATAACGATTTTGAATTCGAATTAAACAGGAACTTGGTGTACCCGCTAAATTAATTTTAAAATTTTGACCCTTCAATTTTTTAAATTTCTTGACACGTATTTTCTTCCCTTTATCGCTTACGGAATAAAGAGAAGGTTTTAGTTTAACTGAGTTCTATGAGGTGGTGGAAGTGGACAATTGGTTGAAATATGTCAGGTTTCTGACATCAATAACATTTTAACAAAGTCCGATTTTGGAATCTTTGAGCAGAGCCCTGTGGATTATATAAAGGAACACGTGGACCATTTCTGAATCTGTGGTCTGAAAAATTTGGATTATGTAAAGGTACATGTGCTGCCTGTGAATACCCCTGTCGTTTATAACCATTTCTGAAATTATGGCCCCGTGCAGGTCCGGGTGTTAAAAGAATAGGCCTGCAGCAGCGCTAAGCTTGTCGTATAAGGCGACTAAATAGTGCTCAGAAACCTAGCCGGGGGCTAGGCGCTCTGCCCACAGAGCAACTGGAATGGGGTACCTCTGGCGTGTTACATGCTGGGGTTGTCAGGCTATAATACGGAAAACCTGACCGCAAACCATAGTGGTGCACCGTGTTGGGAAAGATGCCACGTTCCTCGCACGTCAACGAACCCTGCTGTGATATTGGATAGGGGTAGGAACCTTTGCGCTCCGCCACAGGAAGCTAAATTGCCCGACCTTACCCATCCCCCCTTTTTCCAGTGGCAATCAAAATTTGTCGACCCTATTATCCTTGTGACCTATCCTTTCTTTTTCTCATTTCATGTTCATTTTATCATCCATTTCATGTTCATTGTCTGAATATAGCTGAAATATTGCTGCTCGGACGTTAAACCCCAACAAACAAACAAACAATTAATATGGCAACAATGAGATACCTGCATACCCCCAACAAACAAACAAAACTGAAATTATGAGGTTGCCCTAAAGATAAATTAGAGGAAGATCTACAAATTCCACATTATGTCGAAACTTATTACACTTATTACACCTTTGAAAGCTATCAACCTCCATGGGTTCGTGTGAGGATTCTTCATGATCAACATTGTGATTACAGGGACGCCTATACTGCTATCAAAGCGTTGCCTAGCATTAAGGTCACGTGACTGAGACCATTGATGAACTCTATCTGTTCTTAATGAAAATCGTTGCCTTAAATTTTGAGTGGCACTTTTAACAGCTATTGCAAAATCAACTCATTTTCAATCTAAAAATTCCCAAAATTTCACGTTCATGAGCATCAATTCCCCCCGGGAGATCACCATATGCTTCCTCAGCCAGATTTAATAACCTTTCAGATAACAATTGAACATTTTCATCATGTTTTTGCCTAATTCTTCTTAGCGTGGTTCCCGCGAAATGAGCATCAGAAACAGTACCAAAACGAGCATTTAATTCTTTCTTGTTTGTTTGTTTGTTTGTTTGTTGGGGTTTAACGTCCGAGCAGCAATATTTCAGCTATATTCAGACGATGAACATGAAACGGATGATTAAATGAACATGAAAAAAAAAACGAAGGATGGGTCACAAGGATAATAGGGTTGACAAATTTTGATTGCCACTGAAAAAGGGGGGATGGGTAAGGTCGGGCAATTTAGCCTCCTGTGGCGGAGCGCAAAGGTTCCTACTCCTATCGATTACCACAGCAGGATTCTTTAACGTGCGAGGAACGTGGCATCTTTCCCAACACGGTGCACCACTATGGTTTGCGGTCAGGTTTTCCGTATTATAGCCTGACAACCCCAGCATGTAACACGCCAGGGGTACCCCATTCCACCACCTGGGGCACATATCCCAGTTGCTCTGTGGGCAGAGCGCCTAGCCCCCGGCTAGGTTTCTGAGCACTATTTAGTCGCCTTTTACGACAAGCTTAGCGCTACTGCAGGCCTATTCGTTTAACACCCGGACCTGCACGGGGCTAATTTAATTCTTTCTTTAACCCTTCCCAAGTTTATTCTGGAAAATTCGTCAGCCTACGTTGAATTGTGTCATTTACATAACCCTTCGAAGTCAAGAAAGCAAATTGTTTAATTTCAATAACATGTATCTTACTGATGAAAGCATGTTTTTCTAGAGCCTTAACCCGACCTTTAAAATCTTCTGAATCCCCGTAAAAAGGTTTAATACGGTTAAGAACTGTTTGTACATTAACTGAATTTGTTGTTTTGTTGTTTGCTGGTTGGGGTTTAACGTCCGAGCAGCAATATTCCAGCTATATTCAGACGATGGCTACAGAGCAACTGGGATGTGTGCCCCAGGTGGTGGAATGGGGTACCCTTGGCGTGTTACATGCTGGGGTGTCAGGCTATAATACGGAAAACCTGACCGCAAACCATAGTGGTGCACCGTGTTGGGAAAGATGCCACGTTCCTCGCACGTTAAAGAACCCTACTGTGGTATTCTCCCGGAGTAGGAACCACAGGGCTCCGCCACAGGTGGTTAAATTGCCCGACCCTACCCACCTCTCCCTATTTCCAGTGGCAATCAAATTTTATCGACCCCATTGTCCCTGTTTCCCATCCCTTTTTCATTTCATGATCATGTCATGTTCATTTTATCATCAATTTCATGTTCATCGTCTGAATATAGCTGAAATATTGCTGCTCGGACGTTAAACCCCAACAAACAAACAAACAATTAATATGGCAACAATGAGATACCTGCATACCCCCAATTTGGAATTTGAAAACTAGTATCAATTGTTTGTAAATCTTTTAACTGATTGATTAAATTCGCCATTGGTATGGTTTCCATATATTGCAATGTGTTAGGAAGCTCATCAATAGTAAAATTAGGCAAAGCTAAATGAAAAGGGTGCCATATTGTGAATTCAGACACATTGTAAATTTCAATTAATCTTTTTAATGGTTGTGAACTTTGAAAACGGTCTTCACCCTTGTAATATGGTAAAAGTGTTAAAGAATCACTATTAGCAGAACAAGAAGTTTGTAACTTTACTAATCCAATCGGTGGATTTATTCTTGTGGTAGATAATTGGGAAGGATGACGACAAACTACAGAGAGTCTTAATCTTTTTTGTGTGGCTATTACCCAAAGACCTTCCCGTATGTGATCTGCCATAGGTAGAATCGAATTAGGATAAATGAGTGTTTGGCAACGTGTATTTAAGATATTTTTGTTTTTCATGAAAAGAGTAATGATACATGTCTTACTTAAGTTTACTGGGTAGACTGGACTTTTAATGTTGCAAAATCCGACTAATGGATTGGAACACTGTTTTAATTCATCTGAAGTTAACAACACATATTGCGTTCTAGCCTTATTAACTGCCAATGCATTACTTTCTAATTTATACTTCACAATCAGTGATAATCTACCAATACGATTAGACAGCAAAGGAATAGGTAAATTGTGGGCCTGAACAATTTCTAATTCTCCTTGACAATCAAGCAAAAGTAAAGAAAAAATAATTAAAATTTTATCATCTTGAATTAAAGTTGAACATGTTAGAGATTTATAATAATTCCACAAGTCCATTTTGGGATCGGAAGATAATTGTAAAAATGAAGGTAAATGACCTTGAACGTCCAGTAACAGGTGTCTTAACTCCGAAGGTGTAATAAGTGAAGGTGATAAATGGCCTAAAGATAGCATGTGTAATTGAAGTTTCAAATTATCTAAATAGACTAAACCTTTTTCAATCATATAATGAAGTTCTTTCATTAAATCCCGCAAATGAAAAATGAAGTACCATGAAATTTTCTACACTTACAATATGTTTCTTTAAAATTTCAGTATTGTTTTGCAGACAACCTATGAGACCCCTATACTTAGTGACCAATGAATTCAAAAGTTCCCTATTTTGGAAGACCTCATTTCTCGTAATATTTAAAATTGAGATACTTTCGGACACAACATGTGTAATCTTGTTCTGATTACGGGCCAAATTACCAATATTACGCCGAATAGAACTCAAATCAGACTCAGAGACTGTACCAAATGGAAAACTTAAAGCTTTACCTATGATTGGAATAAGGCTTCTTTTCCTCCTATCCCCTAAGATGCTAAAATCAACGAAACTATCTTGAATTAGTTGTTTAGTAGTATTTAGTCTCGCAATTTCCACAGTAAGTGACGAATAAGCAGATAACACTTCCGCATACAAAGGATTGGTACGATCAACTTCTAAATTTAACATTTGACGAACTGCAATGGTACCCTGACCTAAATATATGGATAATGAATCTAGAAAGGACTGAAAAGGTTGTAAATCTAAGACAAACGTAACTAGCCATTGTGACTTGCTCATGGTGACCGTATTAACCTTTTGGAAAACTACATTTTCATGAATCGTGACGCCTACCGCACCTCCAATGAGCAGGAAGACAACCAGATGGAACACCACCATCTCTACAATAAACAAGACCAATAACTAATAAAATTATACACACAAAACAATTAAAAGAACACGAAAAGTAAGACCATAAGAACAAGGCGCAAACATGAAAGCGAGTGTGACGCCTAACTAAAATTAAAATCACCAGTAATACAAAGAATACACGAATGTTAAGGAAAAACCAATTTCTTTATTCGAAAAATGTCACACTGGAATAGTGCAAAGAGTAATGTTGAAACTCATTACTATCATTACGCCGGCGTCCGCAAAAATGGCTTTGCGGTAAGCAGCAGGAGGCGGTTGGCAGAATGGACCCTGTTGGCTCGACAAGTGTTTAACCGTACCGAAACACGCAAACACTCACGGAATTCGTGAATTGTTCTTGGGTGGTGGAGAGACACCCAATGGCGAAGGGTCTCCTCGTACACTTTCCTGACGGCCAGTCTGTTCCGCCGAATGCCATGGTATGCCCGAAAGAATACCACGTGATTCCGAATAGCCACAGGCCGAAGGCAGTGCTCATCAACCAAATCAGTATCGAAAGATACACAGGACGCGACCGCAATCTGTAATTCAAAATTACAATCTCGCACCCGACGCCTGTGCTCAGCCTTCGTCTGATCTGGATTACCCTCACGAGACATCATCCAAATGATACCTGTAATTTCCGGAGGCAGAATACCCCTGAAAATAACACAAAGTTCGTGTAAGGGAATGAACACATTCAACACCCTGTTTACCATCGTCGTCGGTGTCGGCTGGCGGTGCAGCCAGGTCCATATTGCTTCCTTGTCCGCCAGGTAATGCGCGAGGGTCTCCCTTCGACCACACAGCCCATATCTTCTCTGCCATCGCCTCATCCATCTTCCACCTCATCGATCTCTGTCTGGCTCACTTCCAGCAATCCTGTCCAAGGTTGAATAAGATATGCTGCCAATAGCATCAACGTGACTGGATCAACCGCATAAAAGGATGGTGCCATCTGCATAAATGATACACGAACCCAATGTTATAACAACAGATAACTTCTAAAATTTTGGCTAAATGCCAACGAGTTCAACTGAATTCGATCGGAACCACCATTTTCTAGTTAACTTAAAGAAACCATAACTAATGATTTCAAAATGAATAAAATTAAAACAATGAAAATGAATGATATGACTACAATGAAACTTTTGTGAACATCTGAATTGTTCACAGACCACTAATAAAACTTTAACTGTGCACAATAAAATTGACAACAGAACTACAAGATCAATCTGACAATGAATTAAACGCACTGCAAAGCAATCTTTTGCAAGACATCTAAAGTCAATTTCAACGTCTCATTCCCTTCTGCCCCCTGTGGATCGCTATCCTTGTCGTGGTAGGGGGGGGCTTGCGTGCCTCAGTGATCCTAAGAGCTATGCCAGCTGGAGATTTTTCTCCTGGTAGGGTTACCCATGCTGGAAAGGTCACAGGTTAGAGGCCAGACTAAAGCGATCCGAACATCGACCGTGGGCCCGTTGTTTAAAATAAAAAGTGGGTTCACCTACTTGTTTGCCGTGAGTTGCAACCCGTGAGTTATTGGTGGGCGAGGAGGTCCTAGTGGATGAAGGTCGTATCTAGACTCCAGTCGTGACGTAACCCCCGTGTCATCGATGGCTGGATGATCGAGGATACGGCTGTATATGCCACTCGGCTCTTAGGTCATCTAAACGGGAGATCGGATGGACCCGGTTCGATCAATCGACTGGTCACGCCATGCCCTTCATTTGTCCACCTGCTTTACTGATGGCATTTTGTTTAATCCAATGTTTCTAAGATATTCAAAAGCTTACAAATGGCAAATGAAGAAGGCGGTGGCTCATGGGTCAATCGAGTAGTACGCTGTCTATGCGCCATTGATAGATACCTCTGTTCGAGTATGTCGTCTCTGGAATCCCTGATGCTATCTGCTGGAAATCCGTAGAATTCTAGCATCGCCCGTGTTGGCACTCGGTGGCGGGAGGGGAACAGAGACGATGAAACTTATAAAAATTTAACATGGCGACAAAAACCAACGGGGAGTCCAATGTTTCTTATTCAAAAACACGAAAGAGTGATGTCTGCAATTCTTCTGACGAAAGTGATAAAAACTGGCCAAGATTTATTGTAATTTCTGCAAAAGATAAAGCCCCGTGCAGGTCCGGGTGTTAAAAGAATAGGCCTGCAGCAGCGCTAAGCTTGTCTTAAAAGGCGACTAAATAGTGCTCAGAAACCTACCGGGGGCTAGGCCCTCTGCCTACAGAGCAACTGCGATGTGTGCCCCAGGTGGTGGAATGGGGTACCCCTGGCGTTTTACATACTGGGGTTGTCAGGCTATAATACGGAAAACCTGACCGCAAACCATAGTGGTGCACCGTGTTGGGAAAGATGCCACTTTCCTCGCACGTTAAAGAACCCTGCTGTGGTATTCGATAGTAGGAACCTTTGCGCTCCGCCACAGGAGGCTAAATTGCCCGACCTTACCCATCCCCCCTTTTTCTAGTGGCAATCAAAATTTGTCGATCCTATTTTCCTTGTGTCCCATCCTTTTTTTCATTTCATGTTCATTTAATCATCCATTTCATGTTCATCGTCTGAATATAGCTGAAATATTGCTGCTCGGACGTTAAACCCCAACAAACAAATAACAACAAGCAAAAGATAAAGACAAAAATGTTAATGACCTTTCTCCTTTTTTTAATACAGAAAACAATCAAGGGTGTAGCTGGTGGTGTTAAAGATACAAAGAAAATAAGATCAGGAATTTTAATTGAATGCCTCAGACCTGGCCAATCATCAAATTTGTTAAAATTAACCAGGATTGGTAACCTTGATGTGGTTTCATCTGCACACAAGTCGCTAAATCAGTCACAGGGTGTCCTTAAATACCGAGGTCGAGACCTCGACGCCTTGACTGATGAAGAGATCTGTGAGGAACTGAAATCACAAGGCGTTAAGTCAGTGAAAAGATTTACTTCTCGACGTGCAGATGCAACCACACCAATGAGAACAATCCTGTTAACATTTAGTTCCACTTCAGTGCCATCTCATGTCTACATTGGTCCATACAGGACAGCTGTCAGTCTGTATATTCCTAACCCAATTCGGTGTTTTAAATGCCAGAAGTTTGGGCATGGAAAGGGCCAGTGTAGAGGAAAACTGTTTTGTTTCCGATGCTCTGAAGAAGGACACGAGGGAATCGACTGCAAAAAAGATCTGAAATGCAGAAACTAATGATAATGTCATCATCTAAAGATTGCCCTCTTTATAAGAAAGAAAAAGATATTTTAAAGATAAAAACTGAAAACAAAATTTCATATAGTGAAGCTCGCCAGAAGTGGTCCCTTTCCAACAATTTTCTTGCATCTGGCAAAACATCTTATGCTAGTGTTGCAAAGCGTGCTTGTCTGTCCTCGACTGTTGAGGTGCAGACGATCATGAGTTGGAAAGAGGATATCAATGGTCTTGCCAAACTGCCCACTGAGGTATCCACCAAAATAATGAAACCATCCAAAAAATGTTTAGAGGAAATTAAAAAGGCCAGAGCTAAGAAATCTCACCAATGTTCCCAGACTCAGTCATCCCAAAAAATTCCGGATCATCTTCAAAATCATCTCCATCATCACAACAGTCATCGTCTTCCAAATCTCAACAGAAGAATGTCCAACCCCCAAAAAAGTGTGGAGGACTTGGAGAAATCCAAGTCTAGGCGACAGATTGTGTCGCCTGTGGTGTCGGAGTTGGATTCCGAGTCTGACATGGAAACAACAGATCATGGACTTTGTCCAGGTGAAAACTGGCTGGGTCCCGACCTTGATCAGATTGACCAAACAGATCCTGTTGCCATGAAAAAATAGAGGAGCAGCGCGCTCAGTCAATTCGAATTGACCTTAATGGTGGCACTCGTACTAGAAGGTCATCGAGTCGTGGTCGCGGATCCAAGTCAGAGAAAATATCCCCCATTCGTCACCCATAAAAATGGCCAAATTACTTCAATGGAATTGTCGAGGTTTAAAGGCTAATATTTTGGAATTAACTCTTCTTGTTCAGTCTATTTTACCAGTTGCATTATGTCTCCAGGAGACTCATTTAAAAGAAACGGATCAAATTTCCGTAAAAGGATATACAATGTATAGTACATTTGCTGAGGCAAATGAACGAGCTGCTGGTGGATCTACCATTTTTATTAGGGACAGAGTAATACATAGTTCAATTCCTTTAACTACCGATCTACAAGCAGTGGCCGTTCGGTTATCCCTTGACAAAACCATAACCGTTTGTTCCATTTACATTCCCCCGAATTCAATTTTGTGCAGAAATAAATTAGTTGATTTGGTTAAACAGTTGCCCAAACCATTTATTATTTTGGGTGACTTTAATGCTCATAATCCTTTATAGGGAAGTAATCATACGAATGATAAAGGTAAAAAAGTTGAGGAGCTCCTTCAGCAAGAAGATTTGTGCATATTTAATGACGGATCTTCAACGTTCCTTCATTCAGGCAATGGATCGTATTCTTCTATTGATTTAAGCATTTGTGATCATGGCGAGTTCATGATGACCTTTGCGGGAGTGATAATTTTCCAATTATTTTGGAGCATTTATCCTCCAAAACGGAGGAATGTCAACCTCGTTTTAAACTTGAGAAAGCAGATTGGGCTTCATTTGAAGCCCACTGTCTTGAAGAATTACGATTAGAAACGATGAAGGATGTTGAAGATCCCATTTTATTATTTAATGAAAGACTGACATCAATTGCTAATAAAACAATACCTAAAACCTCGACAGATCCAAAAAGGCCTAGTAAACCATGGTTTACTGATGAGTGCGACAAAGCGATCGAAGAACGCAACAAGGCCCATCGCCGGTTTGACCAAAATCCTACACCAGCAAATCTGTCAAACTTCCGAATATTTCGAGCAAAAGCTCGATGTACATGTAAACAAGCCAGCCGAACCTCTTGGAAAAATTTTGTTTCTAGTATTAAATCTCACACTCCCCTCAATAAAGTATGGAATTTTATTAGAAAAGTAAAAGGAAAAAATTAGAATTCTTCAGTGAAACACCTTAAAGTTGGTAATACCACTCTAACCACCGAAAAAGATATCGCCAATAAGCTAGCCGAAACGTTCGCTAAACATTCATCCTCAACTAACTACAAACCAGATTTTCAAAAAATTAAATCATCTGCAGAAAAGACAAAATTAAACTTCAAGTCAAATAATGCTGAATCCTACAACTCTCAATTTTCTATAGAGGACCTAAAATCGTCACTGGCTAAAGCCCACGATACAGCTAGTGGGCTAGATAATATTCACTATCAACTTTTGAAACATCTTCCTGATCCATCTCTACATACACGTCTTGCGTTAATGAACGAGATATGGACTTCTGGTAACGTTCCGTTCATCTGGAAAACGGCTTCAGTAGTCCCTATTCCAAAACCAGGAAAGGATCATACGGATCCTTCAAATTATCGCCCGATCGCATTGACAAGCTGCGTCTGCAAGACAACGGAACGAATGGTCAATGATCGCCTTGTGTGGTTCCTTGAGAAGCACAACTTACTCACTAATATTCAGTGTGGTTTTAGGCAAGGCAGAAGTACTCTTGACCATTTAGTCCGGTTGGAAACGCTCATCAGAAATGCATTTGCTAAAAATGAACATGTTGTGTCGATCTTTTTCGATTTAGAAAAAGCCTATGACACGACGTGGAAATATGGTATTTTAAAAGCTATATTTGATATGGGGCTGAAAGGAAGACTTCCTCTGTTCTTGTCTAATATTTTGTCAGATCGTCATTTAAATGTGAGGGTAAATTCGACTTTTTCTGAGGAGAAGGAACAGGAAATGGGAGTTCCTCAGGGAAGTATTCTTTCTGTCACTCTCTTCAGTATTAAAATTAATAGTTTACCCAAATTTTGAAGGACAATATTGACGGTTACTTGTATGTAGACGACTTTTTGATCTGCTACAGGGCACAAAATCTGAGAAATATTGAAAGGCAGTTACAACTTTGCCTAAAAACAATTGAGAAATGGGCTTTGGAGAATGGATTTCTACATCTAAAACTGTTGGTATGCACTTTTGTCGAAAGCGAAAGCTGCATCCGGACCCAGATCTCTTTCTTTATGGTAATAAAATCAAAATAGTAGAAGAAACAAAATTCCTTGGATTACTTTTTGATAGTAAACTTTCTTTTCTTCCCCATATCAAATTACTTAAATCTAGGTGTCTTAAGGCACTAGATATTTTTAAAATGGTGTCCAGTACCGATTGGGGTGCTGATACCTCCATTTTATTAAATTTATATAGATCTTTGGTTAGGTCTAAGCTTGATTATGGATCTATTGTTTATGATTCCGCCAAAAAACCTTAAATTAAAATTTTAGACGCTATTCACCACCAGGGGTTGCGACTTTGCCTTGGTGCCTTCAGAACCTCTCCCATTGAGAGCCTTTATGCCGAGGTAAATGAACCATCCCTTGGAGACAGACGTTTGAAATTATGTCTTCAATATGTAAGTAAACTTATGGCCTACCCAGATAGCCCTGCCTACGACTGTGTCATTAATCCTATTTATGTCGACATCGAAAACATGAAAGCAAAACCCCTCCTTTTGGAATTCGAATAAAATCTTATTTGGAAGCAATTCATCTGGAGACCAATGCAGTAACACCTGTTGTTACTTCGAAATGCCCTCCATGGGAGCTTCCACACCCTTCTTTCATTTTTGATCTGCGTGAATATAAAAAGTCCGATACCAATCCTTTATTTTTACAACAAAAATTTTCTGAAATTAAAGCAAATTATCCAGATTTTTCGACGGTGTATAGAGATGGCTCAAAAGATGGCGATAGCGTTGCATGTGCTGCTGTCCATGGTGACAGAACTGTAACTGAACGGTTGCCATCAAGCGCTTTCATATTCACAGCTGAAGCTCGAGCCATATTGTTAGCACTTAAATTGATTACTCAATCTAATCTGTCACAGTTTATTATTTGTTCTGACTCTTTGAGCTGTCTTTTGGCAATTAAGAATCACAAACTGAAAAACACTCTTATCTTACAAATTGTATATTTTATTCATCGACTTCGGGAATTTGATGTAGAAATTGTTTTTCTCTGGGTACCCAGTCATGTTGGTATTCAGGGGAATTCAGTTGTAGACAGGGTTGCCAAGAAGGCATTAAATGAAATAATAAAGGATGTTAGTTTGCGATACACCGATTTTAAACCTTTAATGAGGAAATATATTTTAAAGATGTGGCAGGACCGATGGGACGGTCTTGAACACAACAAACTCAATTCCATAAAACCCGATCTAGGCGTTTATCAATCCGGGTCGGGCAATCGCAAAGAGCAAGTGGTCATGACCTGATGCCGCATTGGACATTCTAGATTTACACATGGCCATTTGTTTGTTGGTGATCCTCCACCTAAGTGTATCCCATGTGATTGCCCTTTCTCTATCAAACATGTTCTTCTAGATTGTGTGGATTTTGCCAACACCAGGCAAAATTATTTTGACTGCGCCACTATGTTTGATTTGTTCAAGACCGTTTCATCTAAAAACATTATCGATTTCTTGCGGGACATCGGTTTATTTAATAAAATCTAAATTAGATACCTTCCTTGATTTTTCAATGCCCCGTGCAGGTCCGGGTGTCAAAAGAATAGGCCTGCAGCAGCGCTAAGCTTGTCTTAAAAGGCGACTAAATAGTGCTCAGAAACCTAGCCGGGGCTAGGCGCTCTGCCCACAGAGCAACTGGGATGTGTGCCCCAGGTGGTGGAATGGGGTACCCCTGGCGTATTACCTGCTGGGGTTGTCAGGCTATAATACGGAAAACCTGACCGCAGACCATAGTGGTGCACCGTGTTGGGAAAGATGCCACGTTCCTCGCACGTTAAAGAACCCCGTTGTGGTATTCGATAGGAGTAGGAACATTTGCGCTCCGCCACAGGAGGCTAAATTGCCCGACCTTACCCATCCCTCCCTTTTTCTAGTGGCAATCAAAATTTGTCGACCCTACTGTCCTTGTGTCCCATCCCGTTTTTCATTTCATCACCATTTCATGTTCATTTTATCATCCGTTTCATGTTCATCGTCTGGATATAGCTGATATATTGCTGCTCGGACTTTAAACCCAAACAATCAATCAATCAATCAATGATTTTTTAATATTTTCAATGTTTTATCGTAGTTATGTTTTTATATGTATTTTATGTCTTAGGTTCACCTTTTATGTACCTTTTTATATGTAAATAGCTGCTTGTTTTAATTTCATTATTTTATGAGGAGACTTTGATCTTGCTTTTAATATTTCCACTTCATTCAATGTTCTTGCCGTGATATGGCCCTAGTCGCCGAAACGGCATTAAAAGATAACAATCAATCAATCCCTATTTCCAGTGGCAATCAAAATTTGTCGATCCCATTATCCTTGTGTCCTATCCCATTTTTCATTTCATCATTTCATGTTCATTTTATCATCCACTTCATATTCATGGCCTGAATATAGCTGAAATAGTGCTGCTCGGGCGTTAAACCCCAACAAACAAACAAACAAAAATTGTCTTTCTGAATTTGTACTTTATCTGAAATTTTAAAAGAATTATTTGGCACTTACAAAACAGGTATTTAGCTGCCTGCCTTTCACGAATTCAAATATATATATATTAATGATAGCCAATATAAATTGTTTTCTCCTGTAATTTTAGATGACCAGGAACAAACAAATGGGTAAGTACAAAATTTTTTTATACAAATATGAAATTATTTTTAATCTTTAGACCCCGTGCGGTTCCGGGTGTCAATATGTTAAGTGGGAACACAACCCAGTTGTGAAATGGGGCACCTTGGCTTGCTATATGCTGGGATCATCTTGCCTTTATACGGAAAACCTGACTGCAAGCCATAGTGATGCACGGTGTTGGGAAAAATGCCACATTCCTTGCACGTTAAAGAACCGTTCTGTGGTATTCACTCGGAGAAGAAACCATTGGACTCTGTCTAAATTGCCCGACTCTACCCACCTCTGCCGCTTTCCGGTGGGAATTAAAATTTGTCGATCCCATTAACCCCAATAATTAATCTAATTCAAAGGCCCTGTGCGGGTTCGAAAAGAATATTTCGTTTGTTTGTTTGTTTAGCAATATTTTAGCTATATTCAGGCGATGAACATGAAGTGGACGATAAAATGAACATGAAATGATGATGAAATGAAAATTGTGATGGGACACAAGGATAATGGGGGTCGAGAAATTTTTGATTGCCACTTGAAATCGGGAGAGGTGGGTAGGGTCGGGCAATTCAGACTCCTGTGGTGGACCCCTATGGTTCCTACACCGGGAGAATACCACAGTAGGGTTCTTTAACTTGCGAGGAACGTGGCAAAACGGTGCACGACTATGGTTTACGATCAGGTTTTCCGTATTATAGCCTGACAACCCCAGCATGTAACACGCCAGGGGTACTCTATTCCACCTCTGTCGGCAGAGCGCCCGGCTAGGTTACTGAACACTATTTAGTCGCCTTTTACGACAAGCTTAGGGCTGCTGCAGGCCTTTTCTTTTGACACCCGGACCTGCACGGGTCTGTTTAATTTTAATTTTACCGTTTGTTCATTTTATTAGAAAGTAATAGATTTTCTTGTCGATTTAAATTTTCTTTTTCAGCGAATCGACGCTTTTTTCTTGATTTGCCAGCTACGGAATATATACAGTTATCAACATTAAAATAGTCTGTTTTGTAGATATTTCTAAAGAAATTTTGGGAAGAGAACCTACTGATAAACTACTCGATGTAATTTCTAGCGAAGTAATAACTGAAAGTCTCTTTTTGTCTGTGCAACTTGTCCACAGTGCTTCGTTGTGGCTAGCAATGAACGACGACAAGGAAAAAAACAGTTAAAATTAACAGAAAGGTATTAAGGAAATGGAAAGCCAAACATCCAAGAAAAGGTCAAATGAAAGATTTAGCTCAGGCCTTGTGTAATGTAGGACTTAACATCACAACATTTATACAAAATACACGAGTCGTGTAATATGTGTAATATAAATAACTTTGTATGTATTGAAATGGTTTTGTTTGTTTGTTGGGGTTTAACGTCCGATGAACATGAAATTGATAAATGAACATGAAATGATGATGAAATGCAAGAGGGATGGGACACAAGGACAATGTGGTCGACAAATTTTGATTGCCACTAGAAATAGGGAGAGGCGGGTAGTGTCCGGCAATTTAGCCTCCTGTAGCGGAGTCATATGATTCCTACTCCGGGAGAATACCACAGTAGGGTTCTTTAACGTGCGAAAAACGTGGCATCTTTCCCAACACGGTGCACCACCATGGTTTGCGGTCAGGTTTTCCGTATTAATGCCTGACAACCCCAGCATGTAACACACCAGGGGTACCCCGTTTGACCACCTGGGGCACACATCCCAGTTGCTCTGTGAGCAGAGCGCCCTAGCCCCCGGCTAGGGTTCTGAGCACTATTTAGTCGCCTTTTACGACAAGCTTAGCGCTGCTGCAGGCCTATTCTTTTAACACCCGGACCCCCATTAATTTCTTAATTAAGGGAGATAACTCTGTAAATGACACGCAAATACAATAGAATCTATTGTATTTTCAATGTTGATCATCTCCTGTGAGCAGTCAGATTTGAATGAATGATTACACATTTCATAGTATAGACCCATAAAACAACTTGATTACAAAAATAAAAATATGTTTGGGTTTTATCACATTTTTCAGATTTGGTATGACAAATGATCTATTGCAATTGTGGGTGACGTGTCTACCTATGGGCAAATTTTCCTGTGATCTAGCACAATACCAATCGTAGTCTATTTTTCGCATTTTCTTTTTATTAAAAATAGCACATTACTATGTTGTGATTAACACATGATCAATTTTTCGTAGATTGTTTTGTTTTTAACATGCCTTCTTAAATTTGTGAATAGCAAAATAAACTATTTTTTTAAGCTGTTATATGTGTATCTGAATCCCAAAGTAGTGCTCTATTTCATTCTTGGATTAAAAGGATTGAGTAAACTGCGAATTGCCTTAAGCTTTCACCCAGGTCCAATAGAAAAAAAATATTCAGGAATTATTAGGTATGTAAAAGATATGAATACATTTGCTTATAAAATGTGAAACCTGTTAAAAGAAATAAAAGGATTGTTTGGGTAAATTTGACATAAAACATTTTTGAAGAAAAATAAGGCAAGGAAATTTTTTCATTTGTTCTTATACTTGTTGTTTGTTTGTTGGGGTTTAACGTCCGAGCAGCAATATTTCAGCTATATTCAGACAATGAAAATGAAATGGATGATAAAATGAACATGAAATGATAAAAAAAAGGATGGGTCACAAGGATAATAGGGTCGACAAATTTTGATTGCCACTGGAAAAAGGGGGATGGGTAAGGTCGGGCAATTTAGCCTCCTGTGGCGGAGCGCAAAGGTTCCTACTCCTATCGAATACCACAGCAGGGTTCTTTAACGTGAGAGGAACGTGGCATCTTTCCCAACACGGTGCACCACTATGGTTTGCGATCAGGTTTTCCGTATTATAGCCTGACAACCCCAGCATGTAACACTTACTTATACTTACCATTTTGCTTCTAATCACTATCAAGTTAAGGAGGTAGACTTAAAAATCATTGGAACGGTTTGTATTCAGCATTTTACATCAATATCATGTAAGCATCAAAGTAACTTAGATTGATTTCATTCTGTGTCAAATGAAAGCTTGGTAGGTTTTGGTGAAATTGAATATGATACAAACATATCACTGACTTCATGAGTTATGTTTGTTTGTTTGTTGGGATTTAACGTCCGAACAGCAATATTTCAGCTATATTCAGACGATGAACATGAAATTGATGAAATGAACATGAAGTGATGATGAAATGAAAAAGGAATGGGACACAAGGACAATGGGGTCAATAATTTTTGATTGCCACTGGAAATAGGGAGGGTCGGGCAATTTCGCCTCCTGTGGCGGAGCCCTATGGTTCCTACGCCGGGAGAATACCACAGTAGGGTTCTTTAACGTGCGAGGAACGTGGCATCTTTCCCAACACGGTGCACCACTATGGTTTGCGATCAGGTTTTCCGTATTATAGCCTGACGACCCCAGCATGTAACACGCCAGGGGTATCCCATTTCACCACCTGGGGCACACATCCCAGTTGCTCTGTGGGCAGAGCGCCTAACCCCCGGTTAGGGTTCTGAGCACTATTTAGTCGCCTTTTACGACAAGCTTAGCGCTGCACGGGGCTCATGAGTTATGTATCTTACCCTAGGTCTACCTCCTTAAATTATAGTTTTTTATACAAGTAATGTCCCGCGATTTCTTCAATTATAGGTGGATTCAATTGGCTTTACAAAATTTTAAACCAATGGATCTTGATATAATGGGGACAGACGCGACACCATTACAATTTCTGTATCAACTTTTAAATAACAAATACTTGCGTAATAGTGACCCATAAATGCTCATCCAAATCTATAATAAGTCACAAATTAGAACCTTCATTCAATATCGTGAATCTATTCACCAACACAAAAAAATGAAGTCAAGTGTTGGTTCATTGGTAAGTGTCCTTTAGAAATACGATTTATGATACTCAAGATTCTCACATTTAAGTATGTGTATTGACCTACAAAGGATTTACTTAGTATCTATCATAAAAGGGAAGTAGGAATTATACAGTTTAACTTGACACTGAGGAAGAACCTGATTAAAAAAGTATAAGACCCATAAACTCTAAATAGCGTTTAGTTTTTATCACTGCGCAATTGTAATTCTTAATGGTCCTTCAGTGATAGTTTACCTTCAAGTTCAGGAATAACAATTCTTAGTTACTGTACCATAAGTACAGCCTGTGATATCCAGCAGTGATATTAATTACTGTACCGTAAGTACAGCCTGTGGTATCCAGCAGTGATATTAATTACTGTACCGTAAGTACAGCCTGTGGTATCCAGCAGTGATATTAATTACTGTACCGTAAGTACAGCCTGTGGTATCCAGCAGTGATATTAATTACTGTACCTTAAGTACAGCTTGTGATATCCAGCATTGATATTTAAAGGTAGGTAGGAGGTACTACTATCCAAGTAGTAACAGTCTGGGAATTTTGAAAAAAGGTAGGTCCCAAAACTTTCGTCAAAATCCGCCATATTGGCTTCTTCAGCAACCACCTGTCATTCGATATTTTCCTATGCAGGGGCTTCCGGTTGTCATATATTGTTTGTTTGTTTGTTGGGGTTTAACGTCCGGGAGAATACCACAGTAGGGTTCTTTAATGTGCGAGGAATGTGGCATCTTTCCCAACACGGTGCACCACTATGGTTTGCGGTCAGGTTTTCCGTATTATAGCCTGACAACCCCAGCATGTAACACGCCAGGGGTACCCCATTCCACCACCTGGGGCACACATCCCAGTTGCTCTGTGGGCAAAGCGCCCTAGTCCCCGGCTAGGGTTCTGAGCACTATTTAGTCGCCTTTTACGACAAGCTCAGCGCTGCTGCAGGCATATTCTTTTAACACCCGGACCTGCACGGGAGTCATATTTTAAACCTCACAACAGAAGGCTATGATAGATACGAATAAAAAAACTGAAATTTGTTTCTTTCTACAGATATAATAGCATGCTTGTTACAAATCAGTCGACCAGGTAAACAATTGTATAAGACATTTCCTTGTACCTTTATGGCATTGTGTAGATATTTATATTCACCAGAAAGACACACAATGCCAAATTTATACAGCCTTGCATATCAGTTTTAAATGTGAATATTGTATGGTGGAACCTGTCTAAACCGACCTTAGTGCATCCTATGTGATTGTCTCTTTTCTATGAAATATGTTCTTTCTAGATTGTACAGATTTTTGCCAACACCACAGACAATTTATTTTATCTGGTCACGGAAACTGTATTAAAAACAATCTGTCAATCAATCCTATGTATTTGATTTTAATGCAGATGCTGATTGGAGGTTGCTCCTTGAAACACGTATATTGCATATCGAAACTTCCAATATTATTATCGGTAATTATAATATAACTTGCTTTATCCAACACACTTGTTTTCATAGTCATACGTGTTGCTCTAATGTTTTTGACTAAATACTGGTATTTTTGATCATGTGATTCTGTTTAGATTCCTGTGATGCTTTTGTTACTTCTCTTCATGGTAATCATCTTTCACATCAAGACTTCATCTGCAAACATACAAGGTAAATTTTCTTATATGTTTTTTTTAATTGTATGATTGTAAATAATTGTATGTCACTGCTTATTCTCCAATATTGCGGTATACGAGAGACGATTGGCGACCGAATAGTATGTCCGAATGGCGTGACATGTCTATTGCTGATGGATCTTTTGTAAATAGCACATTAAACACTAAGCCCTTGTATCTGACTCACACAACATATGGTCTGTTTTATTAATCAAACTTGTTCGTCTTGAAATGCGTGAAATGATTGCCTTTTGATGCAAAAATACAACCGATCAACCACTTATCACACGTAATGCATGATAAAGCCTATGAGATGAATAAGTTCCATAAAGTTTAGTAAGGAAATCAATTATTTAACGTGGTAAGAGTAAATATCGGCAGAGAAGTACTTCGGCAGCAGTAGTGGGGTAATTAAAATAAGTCAAAATCCCCAAAACAAGCGTGAACACAAGGAATAAACATCTACGTATACAACGTAGAGAACCGTATAAAAGAGAGAGAGAAAAAATGGACATAAGGGAACCAGACGTCACATAAAAAAAGTTAACCATTAGCATAATGAACTCCCCACAAAAAAACGGCAGTTGCGTCAGGTGGTCCGGAAGGGTAAGCTTGCTCCGCCAGCGGCACCAGTCATATTACAAGTGATTATAATCCGGTAATCATTTATTGAAAATGTTAATTTTCAGAAGTTATAGTAGAAAACTTCACGGTAAGTAAGATATATATATGTATATATATTGGCATAAAATACAAATGCAAAAATAAAAAAAAACGACAGTTCGGAGAAAACAGAATCCACAAACATAGCCAAGACAAGGAAATAGTTAACAAATAACTTTAGGTGCTGTGGAAGGTTAATGTACAGGTTGAGTAGCGGTCGGTAATGTAAACATTTCAAACAGAACCTTATTTTTTTTCTGTAATTTATTTAATTTGTACACAAAGTACGAAAAATAAATCATTTGAATTATTTCCCGGTATAAACTGAGGAGTGTGTCTGCTTTGTGATATGTTAACCGTATCGGTGATATCTTTTCTATGGCTTCATTTCTCTGTTTGTTTGTTGGGGTTTAACGTCCGAGCAGCAATATTTCAGCTATATTCAGATGATGAACATGAAATGGATGATAAAATGAACATGGAATGAAAAATGGGATGAGACACAAAGATGATAGGGTCATCAAATTTTGATTGCCACTAGAAAAAGGGGGGATGAGTAAGGTCGGGGCAATTTGGCCTCCTGTGGCCCAGCGCAAAGGTTCCTACTCCTATCGAATACAACAGCAGGGTTCTTTAACGGCGAGGAACGTGGCATCTTTCCCAACACGGTGCACCACTATGGTTTGCGATCAGGTTTTCCGTATTATAGCCTGACAACCCCAGCATGCAACACGCCAGGGGTACCCCATTCCACCACCTGGGGTACACATCCCAATTGCTCTGTGGGCAGAGCGCCTAGTCCCCGGCTAGATTCCTGAGCACTGTTTAGTCGCCTTTTACGACAAGCTTAGCGCTGCTACAGGCCCATTCATTTGACACCCGGACCTGCACGGGCCCAGGTGGTGGAATGGGGTACCCCTGGCGTGTTACATGCTGGGGCTGTCAGGCTATAATACGGAAAACCTGACCGCAACCCATAGTGGTGCACCGCGTTGGGAATGATGCCACGTTCCTCGCACGTTAAAGAACCCTACTGTGGTATTCTCCCGGAGTAGGAACCATAACGGCTCCGCCACAGGAGGCTAAATTGCCCGACCCTACCCAACTCTCCCTACTTCCAGTGGCAATGAAAATTTGTCGACCCCATTGTCTTTGTGTGCCATCCCTTTTTCATTTCATCATCAATTTCATGTTCATCGTCTGAATTTAACTGAAATATTGCTGCTCGGACGTTAAACCCCAACAAACAAACATAGGAACAATGCAAGTTTTTTAATCGGATCAGTTTAAATCATTCTACGACCGATTTTTTTTTGCAGTCGTGTAAAAATAGAAACAGATATATAAGAACCAAAAGGTATTTGTTTTTTATATTTTTAGGAGACGAGTAGTTCTGGAAAGTTAGAAGATGATAAAGGAAATGAAAATACTGGTGAGATCAAGATATGCAAGTTTCTTCTTTTATTCAACTCGATTCAATTCGTGTTGATCATTGCATTCGAAAAACACTAAGTGGGTTTTAGTTTATGTTTAGCATGCATCAACGGCAACCTAATCAATCGACAAAATATGTAATTTATTAAATCGATGAATGATCGATTACGCCACGGCTATAAGAATTATTGATTGGTGTTTAACGCCCAAACATTTCAGCTGTATTCACTCAATGAGCATGAAATTGGAGATAAAATGAACATGAAAAATGGAATGGGACATAAGGATAATGCTGTCGACGAGTTTCGATTGTCACTGGAAATTTGGTGAAGTAGGTAGGTTTGGGCAATATAGCCTCCCGTAGCGAAGCCGACGCTTTTCCTGTCGAATACAACAGCAGGGTTCTCTAACAAGCAAGAAACGTGGCATTTTCCCAACACCGTGCACTACTACGGTTATCGATCAGGTTTTCCGTAGTATGCCTGACAACCCCAGCATTTAGCATGACTGGGGTACCAATTCCACACAACCCAGTTGTTCCAGGCGCCTTTTTCCCCGGTCAGGGATCTCAATGCTTTTTAATCGATTTTTACAACAGACTTCGCGATGCTGCAGGTTTATTCTTTTGACGCCCGGGTCATTTCATGTTCATTTTATCACCCATGTTATTATAAACGGGCCACGTGCAGGTCCGGGTGTCAAAAGAATAGGCCTGCAGTACCGCTAAGCTTGTCGTAAATGGCGACTAAATAGTGCTCAGAAACCTAGCCGGGGGCTAGGCGCTCTGCCCACAGAGCAACTGGGATGTGTGCCCCAGGTGGTGGAATGGGGTACCCCTGGCGTGTTACATGCTGGGGTTGTCAGGCTATAATAAGGAAAACCTGACCGCAAACCATAGTGGTGCACCGTGTTGGGAAAGATGCCACGTTCCTCTCCTCGCACGTTAAAGAACCCTACTGTGGTATTCTCCCGGCGTAGGAACCATAGGGGTCCGCCACACGAGGCTAAATTGCCCAACCTTACCCACCCCTTCCTTTTTCTAGTGACAATCAAAATTTTTCGACCCTATTATCCTTGTGTCCCATCCTTTTTTTTCATTTGATCATCATTTCATGTTCATCGTCTGAATATATCTGAAACATTGCTGCTTGGACGTTAATTTTTGTTTGTTGTTTGTTGGGGTTTAACGTCCGAGCAGCAATATTTCAGCTATATTCAGACGATGAACATGAAATTGATGATAAAATGAACATGAAATGATGATGAAATGAAAAAGGGATGGGACACAAGGACAATGAGGTCAACAAATTTTGATTGCCACTGGAAATAGGGAGAGGTGAGTAGTGTCGGGCAATTTAGCCTCCTGTGGCGGAGCCCTATGGTTCCTACTCCGGGAGAATACCACAGTAGGGTTCTTTCACGTTCGAGGAACGTGGCATTTTCCCAACACGGTGCACCACTATGGTTTGCGGTCAGGTTTTCCTTATTATAGTCTGACAACCCCAGTATGTAACACGCCAGGGGTACCCCATTCCATCACCTGGGGCACACATCCCAGTTGCTCTGTGGGCAGAGCGCCCTAGCCCCCGGCTAGGTTTCTGAGCACTATTTAGTCGCCTTTTACGACACGCTTAGCGGTGCTGCAGGCCTATTCTTTTAACACGCGGACCTGCACGGGGAGCTTGGACGTTAAACCCCAACAATCAATCAATCATATTTCAAACGGCCGGATATCGCTGAAGAATATTGCTGCTTGAGCGTTAAACACCAACAATCAATCAATCTGACTTTTTTCATCCAGGTAGCGTTGTTTCTTTAAAATATTCAATATATCCATTCTCGTTATACTGATTACAAAAAGACCCACTCATATTAGAATTGTTAATCTCGATAGGCAACACACGCATTTCAGTACGTAACCTATCATCAGCTTCATTAGAAATCTTTGGACAAAAATGAATTGTATACAGGAAGATTTAGAACGCAATATTTTTTTCGCAGCTGAAAGTGTCTGGCTAACATGGTCGAACTGGACCCCTTGTTCCTTCAACTGTTATGGTTGGTACAAGTACAGATTTAGAAGTTGCAAAACGTTCCTGAACAGCACCAATTGTACTAACAATAGTGTTCAAAATCGGACCTGTGATGCAATGCATTGCTTAGGTAAATTGTTTTTATTTTGAATAAAAATAATCTAAATAATTCAATTTGAAATTTTTATCATATCAAGACGCACATGTCTGTCGAAATGGATTCAAACCGAACAGCCTTAAGTTTAAATACCGGTTTTGTAGACCGCTTAGTCCATGGGTTGCTTCGTCATGAATCCTAGTCGTTATAGCTCTATGTCCAAATTTCAATTTTACACTGCATGAAAACGTCGCAGAGCGAAACATGTTGGACCTTTTCTTTAGGCTTAAGTTTAGTTTTTGACACAACTATTGACACAATATTGTCCAAACTCTTAATTAACAGAAAGAAGTTCTACTTCAATGGTGCTAACTAAGGACATATGCTTTTGATCCCTTCGAGTGGAAAACGTACAATCTTTTCTTTTTTCAAAAATCGGAGCTAATTCTTTTTCAAAATGAGTTTTTAGGGCAAGGCTCTCTTAGACCCAATCTGAGATTTTCAAGATTTTCACAAGATCTTATTAAAAAGTCATAATCGGACTAATTTAACAATAAATGATTTCTAGCAACTCTAATGACAACACTTATTTTCCACCTATTATCACCATATTTCCAAATGGACGCCGAAGACGACGACAAGAAGATACAGTATACCAATATAGCAACTGGGTTGTGTGCCCCAGGTGGTGGAATGGGATACACCTGGTGTGTTACATGCTAGGGTTGTCCGGCTATAATACTGTATCTGCATGTTCATCGCCTGAATATAACTGAAATATTGCTGCTCGGGCGTTTAACCCCAATAATCAATCAATCTTTTTACCTAGCCCCGTCCAGCTCCGGGTGTCAAAAGAATAGGCCTCCAGCAGCCCTAAGTTTGTAAAAGGCGACTCAGTAGTGTAAGAACCTTAGCCGGGGGCGAGGGCACTCTGTCCACAGAGCAACTGGGTTGTGTGCCCTACAGTTAGGCAGAGCTCCCTAGCCCTCGGCTAGGATTCTGAGCACTATTTAGTCGCCTTTTAGGACAAGCATAGCACTGCTACAGGCTTATTCTTTTCACACCCGGACCTGCACGGGGCTCCTCACACGTTAAAAAAACCCGTGCAGGTCCGGGCTTCAAAAGAATAGCCCCCTGTGGATCGCTATCCTTGTCGTGGTAGGGGGGCTTGCGTGCCTCAGTGATCCTAAGAGCTATGCCAGCTGGAGTTTTTTCTCCTGGTAGGTTTACCCATGCTGGAAAGGTCAAAGGTTACAGGCCAGACTAAAGCGATCCGAACATCGACCGTGGGCCCGGTGTTTAAAATAAAAAGTGGGTTCACCTACTTGTTTGCCGTGAGTTGCAACCCGTGAGTTATTGGTGGGCGAGGAGGTCCTAGTGGATGAAGGTCGTGACGTAACCCCCGTCTCATCGATGGCTGGATGATCGAGGATACGGCTGTATATGCCACTCGGCTCTTAGGTCATCTAAACGGGAGATCGGATGGACCCGGTTCGATCCATCGGCTGGTCACGTCATGCCCTTCATTTGTCCACCTGCTTTACTGATGGCATTTTGTTTAATCCAATGTTTCTAAGATTTTCAAAAGCTTACATATGGCAAATGAAGAAGGCGGTGGCTCATGGGTCAATCGACTAGTACGCTGTCTATGCGCCATTGATAGATACGCTCTGTTCGAGTATGTCGTCTCTGGAATCCCTGATGCTATCTGCTGGAAATCCGTAGAATTCTAGCATCGCCCGTGTTGGCACTCGGTGGCGGGTGGGGAACAGAGACGATGAAACTTATAAAAACTTAACATGGCGACAAAAACCAACGGGGAGTCCAATGTTTCTTATTCAAAAAAACGAAAAAGTGATGTCTGCAATTCTTCTGACGAAAGTGATAAAAACTGGCCAAGATTTATTGTAATTTCTGCAAAAGATAAAGACAAAAATGTTAATGACCTTTCTCCTTTTTTAATACAGAAAACTATCAAGGGTGTAGCTGGTGATGTTAAAGATACAAAGAAAATAAGATCAGGAATTTTAATCGAATGCTTCAGACCTGGCCAATCATCAAATTTGTTAAAATTAACCAGGATTGGTGACCTTGATGTGGTTTCATCTGCACACAAGTCACTAAATCAGTCACAGGGTGTCCTTAAATACCGAGGTCGAGACCTCGACGCCTTGACTGATGAAGAGATCTGTGAGGAACTGAAATCACAAGGCGTTTAGTCAGTGAAAAGGTTTACTTCTCGAGGTGCAGATGCAACCACACTAATGAGAACAAGCCTGTTAACATTTAGTTCCACTTCAGTGCCATCTCATGTCTACATTGGTCCATACAGGACAGCTGTCAGTCTGTATATTCCTAACCCACTTCGGTGTTTTAAATGCCAGAAGTTTGGTCATGGAAAGGGCCAGTGTAGAGGAAAACTGTTTTGTTTCCGATGCTCTGAAGAAGGACACGAGGGAATCGACTGCAACAAAGATCTGAAATGCAGAAACTGTGAGGAAGCTCACATGTCATCATCTAAAGATTGCCCTCTTTATAAGAAAGAAAAAGATATTTTAAAGATAAAGACTGAAAACAAAATTTCATATAGTGAAGCTCACCAGAAGTGGTCCCTTTCCAACAATTTTCTTGCATCTGGCAAAACATCTTATGCTAATGTTGCAAAGCGTGTTTGTCTGTCCTCGACTGTTGAGGTGCAGACGATCATGAGTTGGAAAGAGGATATCAATGGTCTTGCCAAACTGCCCACTGAGGTATCCACCAAAATAATGAAACCATCCAAAAAATGTTTAGAGGAAATTAAAAAGGCCAGAGCTAAGAAATCTCACCAATTTTCCCAGACACAGTCATCCCAAAATTCCGGATCATGTTCAAAATCATCTCCATCATCACAACAGTCAACAGAAAAATGTCCAACCCCCAAAAAAGTTGGGGAATTTCCGTGTGGAGGACTTGGAGAAATCCAAGTCTAGGCGACAGATTGTGTCGCCTGTGGTGTCGGACTCGGATTCCGAGTCTGACATGGAAACAACAGATCATGGACTTTGTCTAGGTGAAAACTGGCTGGGTTCCTACCTTGATCAGATTGACTAAACAGATCGTGTTGCCATGAAAAAATATAAGGAGCAGCGCGCTTAGTCAATTCGAATTGACCTTAATGGTGGCACTCGTACTAGAAGGTCATCGAGTCGTGGTCAGAGACAATATCCCCCATTCGTCACCCATGAAAATGGCCAAATTACTTCAATGGAATTGTCGAGGTTTAAAGGCTAATATTTTGGAATTAACTCTTCTTGTTCAGTCTATTTTACCAGTTGCATTATGTCTCCAGGAGACTCATTTAAAAGAAACGGATCAAATTTCCGTAAAAGGATATACAATGTATAGTACATTTGCTGAGGCAAATGAACGAGCTGCTGGTGGATCTACCATTTTTATTAGGGACAGAGTAATACATAGTTCAGTTCCTTTAACTACCGATCTACAAAGCAGTGGCCGCTCGGTTATCCCTTGATAAAGCCATAACCGTTTGTTCCATTTACATTCCCCCAAATTCAATTTTGTGCAGAAATAAATTAGTTGATTTGGTTAAACAGTTGCTCAAACCATTTATTTTTTTGGGTAACTTTAATCATAATCCTTTATGGGGAAGTAATCATACGAATGATAAAGGTAAAAAAGTTGAGGAGCTCCTTCAGCAAGAAGATTTGTGCATATTTAATGACGGATCTTCAACGTTCCTTCATTCAGGCAATGGATCGTATTTTTCTATTGATTTAAGCATTTGTGATCCTCTCGTACTTTCAGAGTTTACATGGCGAGTTCATGATGACTTGTGCGGGAGTGATCATTTTCCAATTATTTTGGTGCATTTATCCTCCAAAACGGAGGAACGTCAACCTCGTTGTAAACTTGAGAAAGCAGACTGGGCTTCATTTGAAGCCCACTGTCTTGAAGAATTACGATTAGAAACGATGAAGGATGTTGAAGATCCCATTTTATTATTTAATGAAAAACTGACATCAATTGCTAATAAAACAATACCTAAAACCTCGACAAATCCAAAAAGGCCTAGTAAACCATGGTTTACTGATGAGTGCGACAAAGCGATCGAAGAACCCAACAAGGCCCATCGCCAGTTTGACAAAAATCCTACACCAACAATTCTGTCAAACTTCCGAATATTTCGAGCAAAAGCTCGACGTACATGTAAACAAGCGAGACGAACCTCTTGGAAAAATTTTGTTTCTAGAATTAAATCTCACACTCCCCTCAATAAAGTATGGAATTTTATTAGAAAAGTAAAAGGAAAAAATTAGAATTCTTCAGTGAAACACCTTAAAGTTGGTAATACCACTCTAACCACCGAAAAAGATATCGCCAATAAGTTAGCCGAAACGTTCGCTAAACATTCATCCTCAACTAATTACAAACCGGGTTTTCAAAAAATTAAATCATCTGCAGAAAAGACAAAATTAAACTTCAAGTCAAATAATGCTGAATCCTACAACTCTCAATTTTCTATAGAGGAACTAAAATCGTCACTGGCTAAAGCCCACGATACAGCTAGTGGGCTAGATAATATTCACTATCAACTTTTGAAACATCTTCCTGAAACATTTCTACATACACGTCTTGCATTAATAAAAGAGATTTTTAATAAAATCTAAATTGGATACCTTCCTTGATTTTTCAATATTTTAGATGTTTTATCGAAGTTATGTTTCTATATATATTTGATGTCTTAGGTTCACCTTTTATGTACCTTTTTATATGTAAATAGCTGTTTGGTTTAATTTCATTATTTTATGAAGAGACTTCGATCTTGCTTTTAATATTTTCCTTGCATTAAATGTTCTTGCCGTGATATGGCCCTTATCGCCGAAACGGCAGTAAACAACAACAATTAATTAATCAATCAAAAGAATAGGCCTGCAGCAGCGCTAAACTTGTCGTTTTGTGTTCATTTCATCATCCACTTCGCCTGAATGTAGCTGAAATATTGCTGCTCGGGCGTTAAACCCTAACAAACAAACGCACGTTAAAAACCCCTGCTGTGGTATTCGATAGGAGTAGGAACCGTTACGCTCCGCCACAGGAGGCTAAATTGCCCGACCTCACCCATCCCACCCGTAGTTTTGTGGCAATGAAAATTTGTTCACCCTATTGACATATAGCTGAAATATTGCTGCTCGGTCGTTCAACCCCAACAATCAATCAATCCTGTATATGGCCTGAAGACCCCAGCATGCCAAGGGTACCCCATTCCGCTACCTAGGACACACAACCCAGTTGCTCTATGTGTAGTACGCCCTAGCCCCCGGTCATGGTATTGAGCACTATTTAGTTGCCTTTCACGACAAGCTTAGCGCTGCTGCGGGCCTATTTTTTGACACCTGGATCCGCACGGGACACCTGATTAGGTACTAAATTATCATTAATGCCGATTGTTCAGCAGTCCGATTTAAAAAAAAAAACGTTTTGATTACGAATCAGTTTTAATATTTAGACTGGAGTCCATTTTAATTAAATTATAAATGATAACCAACCTAGTTTAGTTGATTGATTGTTGGTGTTTAACGCCCAACCAGTAATATTACAGATTTATCAAGGCGATGAACATGAAATGGGTGTTAAAATGGACATGAAATGATTGATTGTTGGGGTTTAACGCCCGAGCAGCAATATTTCAGCTATATTCAGGCTATGAACATGAAATGGAAAATGGGATACGATACAAAGATAATAGGGTGAATGGATTTCGATTGCCACCGACAAAATGGAGAGCTGGTAGAATCGGGCAATTTAGCCTCCTGTGGCGGAACGCAGATTCCTACTCCGACAGAATACCACAGCAGGGTTAATTAACTTCCGAGGAATGTGTCATGTTTCCCAACACGGTGCACCACTATGGTTTGCGGTCAGGTTTTCTGTATTATGGCCCGACGACCCCTGCATGTGTCATGCTAGGAATATCCCATCATTCCATCCCGGCCATGGTTTTGAGCACTACTTACTCGCCTTTTACCACAAGCTAAGCGCTGCTGCAGGCCTATTCTTTTGACATCTGGACATGCATGGGGTTCTACCCAGTTTGTGTCAGTTTATAATTTAATGTCGCAAATTACACCTGGTTGTTTCGTATAATCTGTGCTAAAATGATAAACATTTCTTAAATTACAATATCAACACAGTTTAACTTTACCACTCTTTGTTATTTTCAAGATCCAACCAAACGGAAGCCTGACACAAAATGCAACGGGTTTTTTTTCTTATATTGGATAAAAATGCCTTTGCATGATACCAGCTTTAGTATATTTGATCATTTCACTAAGCCCTTCTTATTACTGAAAAAAAACATAACTTTCCAACGAGGGAAATAGTGCATTTTGTAGTACTAAGTCAAACAAATAAATACAATATAACATTTCTATATTCAGCGGGAACATGGATACCATTACCAGCTTTTCAACTTGGTGTAATAGTAACAACTTGTGCTTTTGTTTGGGCACTCCTGAGTATCATTGGTTGTTGTTGTGTATGCTGTTGTAGGAATCGTAAGTGTCATTTTTATCGTTCATTTATTTTGCAGTGAATGGCATTTGTTATTCATTAAAAATTATCATTAATAAGTGAATATGTAAATTATGATTAATGAAAGAATAAATTTTATCTATCGGCAAATTATGTATTTTAGAAATGACTTTTCAAAATATGAAAAAAAGTTGATTTTAAGGTCTCCTTTGCCAGAAAAAAAATTATAAATGTTGAAATAAGTATTTTTTTCTTTTACAGAGAAGAACGAAAGATCTTCTAATTGGTGAGTGACAACATTAATAAATAAAAATCCTTTTTGTTTTTGTTTTTGTTTTTGTTTTTGTTTTTATTTTCATCAACAATTAATTTATGTAATGACTTTTTGGCAATATGTGATTAAATCCACCGACCGATTGATTACAGAATTAAGGCTGAAATAAGTTTGTTGTTGATCATCACTACTGACATCATCCGTGCATATTAAGTCGCCTCATTTTAGATATATCAACCTTTTTCACTGTAAACATTTCACTAATTATTGGACGACGATACTTAAAACTTTGTCAACCCACAACTTTTGTATAAAAGACGGTTATAACTCTAAAAAATATACTACTATGAAAATCTGCTCAATATATTACTCGACTGCCAAAAAAAAAAAAAAAAAATTAGAAAAAAGGTGATGTTTGGTGTTCAGAACGTTCATTAAACGATCGGCTCAGGTAAAGCAAGTTAGTCATTTCAAATTTTTGAATTATGCTTCCTGAACTGAAAATATCATGATATTGAGTGGTGCATTTTCTGTAAGCACATTTTTGTTCTTGCATACCTATTTTCGTGTTTGAAGATATTAATTAGATTTTGCGCCTATTTTGATCGCAATTAACCATTTGTTTACCATGAATTTCTTTACGAAGAGATTTATTCGCGGCGTTTTTTTTTTCGGTTTCGAAACAAGCGAAAATTAATCTCTCACGAAGAAACGATGGTTTACATTGTGCTATTTTTCCTACCAGGCCGGTCTTAGACAAAAATCTTCGGCTCAAGATAAAAAGTAGAAGAGGACAAGCTTCGAATGATATTCTGCAAACACCTGATTACCGTGCACCTCAAATCTCAGAAACATGTTTTGCAGAGATGAAACAAACAGGAAGAAGAAAGGATATTCATTAAGCGCTTGTTGGACTGCATCAAAGAGCTTCTGATCTCAACTCACACTCATGTTCTAATTTGTAAACCCACCTTTAAATTGAAATTCATTTCTATTATTATTATCTTTGTGTATGTTTTTGTTTGTTGGGGATTAACGTCCGAGCAGCAATATATCAGCTATATTCAGACGAAGAACATGAAATTGATGATAAAATGAACATGAAATGATGATGAAATGAAAAAGGGTTGGGACACAAGGAGAATGGTGTCAATAATTTTTGATTGCCACTGGAAATAGGGAGAGGTGGGTAGGGTCGGGCAATTTAACCTCCGCCCCGTCCAGGTCCGGGTGTTAAAAGAATAGGCCTGCAGTGCTAAGCTTGTCGTAAAAGACGACTAAATAGTGCTCAGAACCCTAGCCTGGGGCTTGGGCGCTCTGCCCACAGAGCAACTGGGATGTGTGCCCCAGGAGGTGGAATGGGGTACCCCTGGCGTGTTTCATGCTGGGGTTGTCAGGCTATAATACGGAAAACCTGACCGCAAACCATAGTGGTGCAACGTGTTGGGAAAGATGCCAGGTTCCTCGCACGTTAAAGAACCCTACTGTGGTATTCTCCCGGAGTAGGAACCATAGGGCTCCGCCACAGGAGGCTAAATTGCCCGACCCTAACCATCTCTCCCAATTTGCAGTGGCAATCAAAATTTCATGTTCATCGTCTGAATATAAATGAAATATTGCTGCTCGGACGTTAAACCCCAAACAAACAAACAAACAAATATATACTGATGTTGTAATTGTTCTAGACATGAGATTATTATATGACCGTCAAAATTTGATGCATTGTATTATGGTATATACAAATATCTGTCTTTATACATGTATCTGTTTGTCTGTCCATCTGCCTGTATGCTTGCTGTAAATATGCCTTACAGTATCTGGAGATTGCCAAATTGGTTGATGATCAAGCTTTACAGTTATTTATCATGATTGTCTTGAGGTCTTGCTTATGCATTTTTTTTTTAGTTCTGGAGTCATGACACTGCTATTCATTTTTCTGTCGATTTAAAAAATTTATTGCTGTTCTTCATCTTTAGAATTAGAACGAGATTTTTAAAATAGAAAAATCAGTCTTTCATGGCTATGTATATAAAATATATATTTAACCATTTAAGGTTGTCATGCTTTCCAATAACTAGTTATTTATGCTCGACTGAAAATAATTTAATTCGGTTTATGAAATGTTATTTGATTGGCTGAATAACTTAGGTTCCATGTTTATCTATTTTCAATTGATAAATATTTGCATTATCATAACTTTGAACAATTTTGATTCAAATTTAAAGAAATTATTTTGATATGTAAAGGTTGTTTCAAATTAAATAGTAAGTAATAATGATAATTATTTTTTCTGTCTATTAGAAAAAAGTTACTTTTGGTGTCCACATCTATTGGTAACGAGCTATTTTCCACAAAATTGCATATAAATTGATTTATATCTTGTAAAAGCAAGATCAACGTCTTTTCATAAAATAATGAAATTAAAACAAACAGCTATTTACATATAAAAAGGTACATAAAAGGTGAACCTAAGACATAAAATACATATAGAAACATAACTTCCATAAAACATTTAAAATATCGAAAAATCAAGGAAGGTATCAAATTTAGATATCAGATTTTATTAAATAAACCGATGTCCCGCAAGAAATCGATAATGTTTTTAGATGAAACGGTCTTGAACAAATCAAACATATTGGCGCGGTCAAAATAATTTTGCCTGTGTTGGCAAAATCCACACAATCTAGAAGAAAGGGCAATCACATGGGATACACTCAGGAGGAGGATCACCAACAAGCAAATGGCCATGTGTAAATCTAGAATGTCCAATGCGGCATCTAGTCATGAATACTTGCTCTTTGCGATTGCCCGACCCGGATTGATGAACGCTTAGATCGGGTTTTATGGAATGGAGTTTGTTGTGTTCAAAGACCGTCCCATCGGTCCTGCCACATCTTTAAAATATATTTCCTTATAAAAGGTTTAAAATCGGTGTATGGCAAACTAACGTCCTTTATCATTTCATTTAATGCCTTCTTGGCAACCCTCTCTACAACTGAATTCCCCTGAATACCAACATGACTAGGTACCCAGAGGAAACCAATCTCTATATCAAATTCCCGAAGTCGATGAATAAAATATAAAATTTGTAAGATAAGAGTGTTTTTCAGTTTGTGATTCTTAATTGCCAAAAGACAGCTCAAAGAGTCAGAACAAATAATAAACTGTGACAGATTAGATTGAGTAATCAATTTAAGTGCTAATAAGATGGCTCGAGCTTCAGCTGTGAATATGGAAGCGCTCGATGGCAACCGTTCAGTTACAGTTCTGTCACCATGGACAGCAGCACATGCAACGCTACCGCCATCTTTTTAGCCATCTGTATACACCGTCGAAAAATCTGGATAATTTGCTTTAATTTCAGAAAATTCTTGTTGTAAAAATAAAGGATTGGTATCGGACTTTTTATATTCACGCAGATCAAAATGAAAGAACGGTGTAGAAGCTCCCATGGAGGGCATTTCGAAATAACAACAGGTGTCACTGCATTGGTCTCCAGATGAATTGCTTCCAAATGAGGTTTTATTCGAATTCCAAAAGGAGGGGTTTTGCTTTCGTGTTTTCGATAAATGTCGACATAAATAGGATTAATGACACAGTCGTAGGCAGGGCTATCAGGGTAAGCCATAAGTTTACTTACATATTGAAGACCTAATTTCAAACGTCTGTCTCCAAGGGATGGTTCATTTGCTTCGGCATAAAGACTGTCAATAGGAGAGGTTCTGAAGGCACCAAAGGCAAAGTTGCAACCCCTAGTGGTGAACAGGGTCTAAAATTTTAAGGTAAGATTTTTTGAACAATAGATCCAAAGGTTAGACCTAACCAAAGATCTATATAAATTTAATAAAATTGAGGTATCAGCACCCCAATCGGTACTGGACACCATTTTTAAAATATCTAGTGCCTTAAGACATTTAGATTTAAGTAATTTGATATGGGGAAGAAAAGAAAGTTTACTATCAAAAAGTAAACCAAGGAATTTTGTTTCTTCGACTATTTTGATTTTATTTCCACAAAGAAAGAGATCTGGGTCCGGATGCAGCTTTCGCTTTCGACAAAAGTACATACCAACAGTTTTAGATGTAGACAACTTAAACCTTTTCTCCAACACCCATTTCTCAATTCTTTTGAGGTAAAGTTGTAACTGCCTTTCAATATTACTCATATTTTGTCCCCTATAGCAGATCAAAAGGTCGTCTACATACAAAGAACTGTCAATATTGTCCTTCAAAACTTGGGCTAAACTATTAATTTTAATACTGAAGAGAGTGACAGAAAGAATACTTCCCTGAGGAACTCCCATTTCCTGTTCCTTCTCCTCAGAAAAAGTCGAATTTACCCTTACATTAAAATGACGATCTGACAAAAAATTAGACAAGAACAGAGGAAGTCTTCCTTTCAACCCCATATCAAATATATCTTTTAAAATACAATATTTCCACGTCGTGTCATAGGCTTTTTTCTAAATCGAAAAAGACCGACACAACATGTTCATTTTCAGCAAATGCATTTCTGATGAGCGTTTCAAACCGGACTAAATGGTCAAGAGTACTTCTGCCTTGCCTAAAACCACACTGAATATTAGTGAGTAAGTTGTGCTTCTCAAGGAACCACACAAGGCGATCATTGACCATTCCTTCCATTTCTGTCTTGCAGACGCAGCTTGTCAATGCGATCGGGCGATAATTTGAAGGATCCGTATGATCCTTTCCTGGTTTTGGGATAGGGACAACTGAACTCGTTTTCCAGATGGGCGGAACGTTACCAGAAGTCCATATCTCGTTCATTAACGCAAGAAGTGTATGTAGAGATGGATCAGGAAGATGTTTCAAAAGTTGATAGTCAATATTATCTAGCTCACTAGCTGTATCGTGGGCTTTAGCCAGTGACGATTTTAGTTCCTCTGTAGAAAATTGAGAGTTGTAGGATTCAACATTATTTGACTTGAAGTTTAATTTTGTCTTTTCTGCAGATGATTTAATTTTTTGAAAATCCGGTTTGTAGTTAGTTGAGGATGAATGTTTAGCGAAAGTTTCGGCTAGCTTTTTGGCGATATCTTTTTCGGTGGTTAGAGTGGTATTACCAACTTTAAGGTGTTTCACTGAAGAATTCGAATATTTCCTTTTACTTTTCTAATGAAATTCCATACTTTATTGAGGGGAGTGTGAGATTTAATACTAAAAACAAATTTTTTCCAAGAGATTCGTCTGGCTTGTTTACATGTACGTCGAGCTTTTGCTCGAAATATTCGGAAGTTGGACAAATTTGCTGGTGTGGGATTTTTGTCAAAGCGGCGATGGGCCTTGTTGCGTTCTACGATCGCTTTGTCGCACTCATCAGTAAACCATGGTTACTAGGCCTTTTTGGATTTGTCGAGGTTTTAGGTATTGTTTTATTAGCAATTGATGTCAGTCTTTCATTAAATAATAAAATGGGATCTTCAAAATCCTTCATCATTTCTAATCGTAATTCTTCAAGACAGTGGGCTTCAAATGAAGCCCAATCTGCTTTCTCAAGTTTAAAACGAGGTTGACGTTCCTCCGTTTTGGAGGATAAATGCTCCAAAATAATTGGAAAATGATCACTCCCTCACAAGTCATCATGAACTCGCCATGTAAACTCTGAAGGTACGCGAGGATCACAAATGCTTAAATCAATAGAAGAATACGATCCATTCCCTGAATGAAGGAACGTTGAAGATCCGTCATTAAATATGCACAAATCTTCTTGCTGAAGGAGCTCCTCAACTTTTTTACCTTTATCATTCGTATGATTACTTCCTCATAAAGAATTATGAGCATTAAAGTCACCCAAAATATTAAATGGTTTGGGCAACTGTTTAACCAAATCAACTAATTTATTTCTGCACAAAATTGAATTTGGGGGAATGTAAATGGAACAAACGGTTATGGTTTTATCAAGGGATAACCGAACGGCCACTGCTTGTAGATCGGTAGTTAAATGAACTGAACTATGTATTACTCTGTCCCTAATAATAATGGTAGATCCACCAGCTGCTCGTTCATTTGCCTCAGCAAATGTACTATACATTGTATATCCTTTTACGGAAATTTGATCCGTTTCTTTTAAATGAGTCTCCTGGAGATATAATGCAACTGGTAAAATAGACTGAACAAGAAGAGTTAATTCCAAAATATTAGCCTTTAAACCTCGATAATTCCATTGAAGTAATTTGGCCATTTTTTATGGTTGACGAATGGGGGATATTTTCTCTGACTTGAATCCGCGACCACGACTCGATGACCTTCTAGTACGAGTGCCACCATTAAGGTCAATTCGAATTGACTGAGCACGCTGCTCCTTGTATTTTTTCATGGCAACAGGATCTGTTTGGTCAATCTGATCAAGGTCGGGACCCAGCCAGTTTTCACCTGGACAAAGTCCATGATCTGTTGTTTCCATGTCAGACTCGGAATCCGAGTCCGACATCACAGGCGACACAATCAGTCGCCTAGACTTAGACTTCTCCAAGTCCTCCATACGGAAATTCCCCAACTTTTTTTGGGGTTGGACATTTTTCTGTTGAGAAGATTTGGAAGACGAAGATGATGACTGTTGTGATGATGGAGATGATTTTGAAGATGATCCGGAATTTTGGGATGACTGAGTCTGGGAACATTGGTGAGATTTTTTAGCTCTGGCCTTTTTAACTTCCTCTAAACATCATTATTTTGGTGGATACCTCAGTAGGCAGTTTGGCAAGACCATTGATATCCTTTTTTCAACTCATGATCGTCTGCACCTCAACAGTCGAGGACAGACAAACACGCTTTGCAACACTAGCTTATGATGTTTTGCCAGATGCAAGAAAATTGTTGGAAAGGGACCACTTCTGGCGAGCTTCACTATATGAAATTTTGTTTTCAGTTTTTAGCTTTAAAATATCTTTTTCTTTTTTAGAAAGAGGGCAATCTTAAGATGATGACATGTGAGCTTCCTCACAGTTTCTGCATTTCAGACCTTTTTTGCAGTCGATTCCCTCGTGTCCGTCTTCAGAGCATCGGAAACAAAAGTTTTCCTCTACACTGGCCCTTTCCATGCCCAAACTTCTGGCATTTAAAACACCGAAGTGGGTTAGGAATATACAGACTGACAGCTGACAGCCGTAGTAGGTTCTCTCCTGAGCATCAGATGGCTGATTTTCAAAATACCTTATTTCGCACGAACTTTTGGAACTAAAATTGTGAGAGAATGAATCGAAAAGGGTCGTATTATTTTTAACCTTTTTCCACCTTCTCCATGCATGTTTTCATCCTGTGGTAGTGTCTAAGTGCCTGATATTTTATAAAACATAGTAACTGGCTGTTAGTTTTGGAAGGGCGCCCCTGCTTTGTACTAAAACTCAGTAATATTTTTTTTCAGTATGTTACCATGGCTGCTGGATTTTATTACAATAATCACTAAATTACTTATGACTTGAATCTCCACACACCAAGGACTTCAAAAATATGCACTTTTTTATGACAAAACACTAGAAATTTCTGTGCGGACTGCCTCAAAACAGCATTATTTCAACAAAATGAGACCAAATTTTCAGAAACTGTATTGTACTACCTTAGCTCCACCAGTAAATCCGTCACTGCTCTTTTAACTAAACACCCATAAGAGGTATTCCAAATCTGATTGAAAAAAACGCCAGGTACCGATTTTCATAAGATATAAAAAAAATAAATTTCGATTTCAACACATGTTACTGTGTCAAGTTACTGTCAGGACATCAGGAAAAAAACATGTTTCTGCTACTAATGTTTGAAAAGCTCAAGTCTTTACCCTTAATATCAAACTGACCATTGTAGTATAGAATATTGTAGAAAATCATTATAGACATTCCTAAGCTTTTACTGGGGTTATATAGATGAATTCTATGAAGTACTTGTGTATGTCCCCTTTTGGCCCCTAATTATGAAACAGTTGAGACTACCCCCCTCCCAAAAAATTAAAACAAAATCAATGCCAACCTTCATTATGCAGTTTGTAATATTGATATAAAATTGCATAAAGATCATCCTAGTAATACTCAAGTTATCCCACAAAAACCAAGTGTCTATGGACGACGACGACGACAGCGCCATACTACCGTAGATTTTGGCGGTCGTATAAAAAGCTAAACAGACACATCAACATAACATAAGTATTATTATAGGATCACATACAAAAACAACTTTAGTTTTGAAACATGAGGTTCCCAGGAGCTTGAAGTGCACAGTACTGAATAATTTAAAAGAATACTTTATAAGGATTTATCATGATGATCATTTCATTGGAATTGAAAGTTTCTTTCTACCTATTATAGCTTTCAAGATATTGGCTGAAAACAGCTTAAAACATTATTATGTTTCGCCTTCTGAGGGCAATAACTTTAACAAGGGGTGGTCGGACAACTTTGATCCAATTAAGGCCTTATAATAAGGACTATTTGAGCAAATGAAAGAATTTGGCTAAACCTAACTGTTTTTGAAGATATATGCGAAAAACTTCTGTCTGACCACTATGTTCTATTTTAGTAACAATGGCCATGTTTTTGACAGATCTAAAATTCCCAAATCACCTTTAACGACGACGGTGGACGTGTGAGCTCAACACTTTAGATGGTCAATCAAAATGAAAATTTATGAACAAATTTAAGAAAATAGTATAAAATTCAATATATTACAATATCCGGCAGTGGTCCTTTCATTTCAGACTATTTAACATACAATTTATATACTATACATACAAGCGCACAAAACAATCATATATTTTACACAAGCATTCGATCATAGGAAATACTATATTAATATTTCATACCGTACTTAAAAAAAATGTAAGTGGTGCCTGATTTTAAAATACTGCACCGGGTGCAGCTTGTTACGACCACATAGTCAGGAAACTAGGAAAATGATTGTTTCTAGTCCATTAACCTAGTTTACTCAAGTTATTGTCCCGAGACCAAATTGACAGCACCATACCATTCTACGATAATACAATAATTTTCAAGATTTTTGTCTGTTTACTTTCTAAGATATAACAACCGGTCAATATAATGTCAAATGGACCAGTAGGAAATTAGATTGACTGTCTCGATTTAAAGTTAAGAACGTCACGTGACGTCATAATATACGAAGTTGTGTTTGTTTTTTTTTTAATCCATACTAATGATCCAGAGTAAACTATATCTGAAAAGTATAATATAGCAAACTGTTCATGTTACTTCGGGTCAAATTGCTATATATGGACCAGTCAGTTGTCCCAAAAAATTCAATGTACCATAGTTACGCTTCGGTCCATATAATTTTTTTTGGTGCAACCAACCAGTCCAAGTATTGCCATGTGGCCTTCAGCATCATTTTAACTACTTGCTGAACATTAGTTAAACTACAAAAAAAACGTAAAGCAGCGGTTCACCCAAGAATAAATCAATTCCAGACAAAAACTTGTGTCAGCTTTAATCATACAAAGATTTTAAATGATATAACCACCAATATGTGTCATATATGTTAAAAAAAGATCAAAGAGTCTTTCCAAAATTTTAATTATTTATCTCCCACTTTCTTTACTTTTGAAAAAAATATATATATAAAAATGGCCATACATTGCATTAAAATAGTTGACAAAAATTTAGGAATCATTCGTCCATGTTTATTGTTAGGCGAGACCTTATACAATACAAGAAAAGATTGCTAGTTGACCTACTCATTATCAAAATGCATTGTTTGTTTGTTTGTTTTTTGTTTTTTTCATTTGGACTGGAATTTCAAAGGTCTAGAATTTCAATTAACAAAAACTGATTGTTACAATTATGCAATTCTTTACTAATAAAAGCAATATAAACTAAAAAACTTGTAAGCTCACAAGGGAATATCCCCGGCTTAAAATGAGTAAAATGCTGACTGTGAAACCCTGTAAAAAAGTTGAATTATCTCTCTTTGCAAAATAATTGTATTATTGTCTTCCTTTTTGCACATCGACATATGCCAAAACTTCATCAAAATCCCTTTAGCGCTACAGTTTAAGTTTCACACTTTCAAATTTTTACATGATTGTCTACTGTAAACGTATTGATTTCCACCATTGCTAATTTTCGCGGATTCTGGCAAGGGAAAATATTCACGGGTATCAATTTCCGTGAACTAAAAAAATAAGCCTCAAATAGTATTAAAATTCAATTTCTTGGGTACTATTTTTCGAACGTCTATGTACTCCGCGAAAATAGCGAAAATTAGAACACATCAAAGCAATTCAAAAGTTGCGCTTGTCAGAAATGTGAACATACCAAAAGGAGGACAAACATACAGATAAATTAGTTGATTCCAACATATACTCAAAACTATGTGAGCAGAGGTACAAATAAGCAAGCACAGTACTGTAATTTCACCATGATATTACCATTCCAAGCTTCTATAAAATTGTAATGATTTTATCTTGTACAAATATCTACATGTAAGAAAGAAAATATGTGTTTTCCCTTAACCAGGGTTCGTCAATAACAATAGTCTGGTAGTCCTGCGCCTACCTAAATTGAGAGACGTTTTGATTGGTAATCCTTTTTGCTATCAAATTATTTTCTTAAGCCTAGTTATTACTAAGAAAAGGACTGCAAAACAATTTCGAGGACATCAAGTACCTAATTTATCTATCAGAAAGTCCTGTGGGCTATCTAGCGAAAATGGTTGTTTCAAACCCTGTTAACTGTTTCATAAAAATTCTAAAGAACATGTACAAATTACAAAAAAACACACATATTAAAAAAAAAAGCAGCAAGACCAAAAAAATTTAAACACCGTACCAGATTGGGTTAGATTCAATGGGAACACCTCAGACTTTCTAGTTACACGAAAGAAAAACCTCGGAGGCACCAGGCGGATGGATCTGTCGGGAATTCGACCGCTCCGATTCTAAAATTTTAGTTAAACTGGTTGAATTTTTTACCATTTCTTTTTTTTTCAAAGCTCCTCGCTTCGCGCCAAAATTCTTGGAAGAGTTGTTCTTTATTTCTAGTGCTATCCAATGAAAATTTTAGCGCCACTTGGTGGATAGATCTACTTTGATTCGCGTAAGACTACAACATTTCGGCACATTTTCAGGAAGAAATTCTTCTTTCTGCATCCGAGGTTATTTTTTTAGTGTAGCGGAAATGGCCGAGTAGTTCCGATTGGGCTAGGTTTACAAATACTTTTTCCTGAATAAAAAAAATCAATTTGGAAAACTTTTGCAACAAAATCCTGCCCATGCCTTACAGGGCCAAACTCTCTAAGTTATATTCTTTTCCCCTTACTCAACTTATCCATAAAATCAGCCCTACAAGTAATTTTATTTACAAGTTTTTTTTTAATTTTCAAAGCAAAATTTTTCAATTCTTTTATCATAGTTTTTACAGAATCATATGAACTTTCGAATAAAATATATTCTCCCTACCCATCCAAAGCCAGGAGCTTAAATCTGGGAAACTAGCATTGTTTTAAGGGAATAGACCTAGGATAAGGGACATAACTCAAACAAGTCACTGGAACGTTTGTACTCAACATTTTTACATCAATCTCATATAAGCATTATAGTAACTTGGACTGATTACATTCTGCTTCAAATGAAAGCTTGATAGGCTTTGGTGAAATTGAATATGATACAAACATATCACTGATTTTAAGAGTTATTTTTAAAGGATAATGATCATATGTTCAGTTAGATATTATCCCTCAGTAAAGGCACTATCCATCCTATCGTGCCTAAAAACTTTCTAAAATATCCTTGCTTAGATTTTAAAAGTTCTACAATTTCATTGCAGTTCAGTTCCATTGCTAATTCACATGGAGATATACCATTGACTCTATAGTCATACTTGGCACCATGTTCTAATAATAGATTAACAGCTTCATTATTGCGAGTTCTAACTGCTTTCCATAGAGCAGTTTCTGATTTGTTATCTGTTGCATCAACAATTGCATTGTGTTGCAATAACATTTTAGCAATGTCATTATACCCTTTTTCAACAGCGACCACTAGAAGAGGGGGTTTGGGAGGCGGAGATATATTAGCATCAGCTCCAGCTGATAGCAGGCTTTCAACAATATTAATGTTCCCTGGAACAGTTGCACAGAGAAGGGGGCATGTTCCATGCAGATTGCACGTATTAACATCTGCCTCATGGTCTAATAGAAGCTGTATAACATTTTCATTGACAATGTTTCCTTTTAATGCGGCTATTAATGCTGTATCACCTTTATCATCTTTAACATTGACTGAAGCATTGTGCTGTAGTAAACAACGTATGGCTGAAATTCTGTTCTTTTTCACTGCTATCCACAGAGCAGTTTGTTTAGAGTTATTCTCTAAATTGACATTGGCACCAAAACTCAGTAACATTTCAAGGATGTTGGTATTTTCATTATTTTCAACGGCACATAAAATAGAAGCAAAACCGTTGTCCGCTCGGATATCAGGATCAGCTTTATATTCTAACAGCAACTTTACAATTTCTGTTCTTTGTGTCAAAACTGATTTCATAAGTGGGCTTACACCATCTCTCCGACAAATATTTGGATTTGCACCATTCTGTAGCAATATTTTCACAATGTCAACCAGTTTCCTACTGACTGCAATATAAAGTGGTGTTCGATTTTCACATGTCGCACGGTTTATATTAATGCCAGGACAACTGAGGAGAAATGTGACAATATCCACATTTCCTTTCTCTGATGCCTCAAACAAAGCGGTAGCACTCTCAACTCCAGGATAATTGATATCAAAACCTTTGTCCAAAAGAAACTTCACAACTTCTAAATGATTTTTCCTTGCAGCCATAGCCAGTGGGTACGGTGAATGTTTTATTTTGTTTTTTCCTGAACCAAACTTATTGACAAAATCATCACCTGCAAAAGTTTCATTAATGCAGTTGTTGTAAAGTTGGTTATCAAAACCTGTGTTAAAAGAAGATCCATGATTAAAAAGAAGTTCCATTAAGTCCAGATTACCTGCCTCTGATACAATAGTCAAAGGTGTTATTCCATTATCAGTGGCTGCATTGACATCTGCATTGTACTTTAACAGCAGTTCAACAATGTTAATATATTCATTTTGCAATGCAATCATCAGTGGCGTTTTTCCATGATTTTCTCTAAGATCTACATTTGCTCCATTAACCAACAACAACTGGCATATTTCCTTAAAACCCTTCTGACTTGCAACAAACAATGAAGATAAACCTCTAGTCTTTTTGGAAGATGAGCATGTGTCAAGAGATGATTTTTCAAACTCATGAAAGACGTAATTAATATATGGGTTTACCACCAAGTTAGGATTTGCCTTCAATTTCAACAAAAGCTCCACTATATCAATGTTTCCTTGTTCACACGCAGCAAATAAAGGACCTGCACCATTATTTTTGCACAAATGAATATCAGCATGGTTCTCTAAGAGCAAATCAACTACTTCTCTATGACCTCTTTTGACTGCTATGAAAAGAGGAGATGTGCCGTTCTTATTTACAGCATTTACATCAAATTTCTTGGAAATAAGGAATCGTACCATTTCTAAATGGCCTGAATAGCAAGCTACCCAAATTGCAGTTTCACCACTTTTTGTTCTGTCAGGAAAGATAATATTTCTCTCATGCAAACACTTAGCAACTTCAATCTTTCCAGAGAGGCAAGACTCTAGAAACAGTGGATAGTAGTTATTATCTTGTTCATTGACTTCAATATTTATCATATAATAATTAGACAAAAGTTCATTCAAAATTTCGGTTGTACCCTCAGCAGCTGATAAGGTAACACATAAATCATACCTGTTTCGAATCTGAGATTTAACACACAATGTAAATCTGTTTTCAATAAATTTAAATAATTGATATAAACCACCAGCAATAATAAAATGAAACAGAGTAACATCTTTCAGTGTAAGCAACCTAGCTAGGTAGGAAAAATTGAAAGAAATTATTTCATCATTCGTGCCAAAAATCTCATGTATTGAATTATCTCCCCTGTCCATAACTATTTCTATTATATTGGACAAACTTCTGCCTGTTAAGTAGACATTGTTTACAGAATCACTTGATGATAAATTAAAAAGAAGGTTTTGTAGCTCCTGTTCATCCATATTACAAAACTGCCTTATCATTGCTTCCTGAAAATAATTTTCTCTCACTTGTCTATTCATGAGCAATTCACTAAACTTTCCCATCTTAAGTTCAGCAAACATGCGCTTAAAATAAGACTTTTCCATTGATGCTTGTAGGACGATTACATTTTGATCATCATTTTCAGCATGCTTAAAGAGCCTAACTCGTTCTCTAATGAACTTCAATGAACAATGCTCCAACAAACAACTTCCTATTGCAGTACCAATATTAGATGATATAAAGTCATACATCTTGTCATGCAAGCTTTTAAATTTCCCATTTTCAACAGTTACATATATGTTTTGTAAACTTTCCAGTTCTTTGCATAACTTTTGTCTTGATGTTCCTTTTGGTAATCCAATACTTGTACAAACCTGATCAATTTTTACGGCAACATCCGGCACAACCTCTAAATCTGATAAAACTGAACGTTCCATGGAATCTTCAAATATAACCAGAAGACCTAATGCACAGTATTTATGAGGGCTCATGATCTTAAGATTGTCTAAATCTTTTTTGTATTCCTCGAATGGCTGTGTAAAGAACTTCTCTGGATTAGATCGTATATGTTCATTCTCACCGAATAGTTCACATAACAAAGGGAAACAATCCTGACTCTCCATAGCCTCTTTGGTGATTGGAAATGTTTCAGTCTCATTGTCTTCTGAATTCAGAGGAAAATGTTTCATCAAAATAGCCTTCCTTTCAGTTAAAGTCAGAGCATAAGACATATTTGAGAAATCAACAACAGAATAATTTAGAAATGCCATCATTTCAAAATGTTCATCTTGATAAACAATAAGACGTGAATTCATTAAAAGTATTAAATCATTGTTTTCCAAGATCAATTTCAAATCTTCCTCAAAACTTAACCATTCTTGTATCAAAGTTTTATCTGCATAATACTTTCCACAGGCATCATTTATGACAAATACCTGCTGAAGACTAGGGCTGTTATAGTCAAGTAATTCTTTTGGTCTAGTAATGGGCAAAATATTATACCCCTTGCCTCTAAGATACAGGGCAACATGATGACAGCTTGCCGACTTGCCCGATCCTGAGTTGCCTGTGATAAGTATACATTTATTTTCCTCTACTTTTGTTCTGAGAGCTTTTGAGGCTGCTGTCTCTGCAAATTTAGTATCTTTCTCCTCCCATAGCTCAATTTTTTTATTCATTCTGTCTGAAAAATAAGGAGACACATATTACTTACATGTAGAATACAAAAGATCAAAGGCTTATCAATAGTAAATAACACTCCCACTAAAAAACATGCAAAATGTATTACATGGTTGGAAAACTGATATATATTTTTTTTATCTTTGATATTTTGTGTCAACAGAAATTAGCTTGAGACTTATTGTGAAATATAGAATCTACAACAATAACAAGTTGATTATGGAATTTCTCACATCGAGTGAAATAAATTTTATAGTTTTGATCGTGAGGCTTGCCAAACTATTCAAACTATAAAATTTATTTCACGAGATGTGAGAAATTCATAATCAACGAGATTTGAGTGTAGATTCTGTTTCTCTGATGCCCAAAAAATGTCAAAAATACCCAAAAATGAAAAGCTCACGAAACGTTGTGATTACGATTCATAGGAAACATGTTGACGTCACACAAACGCAAACATTCTGAACAAAAGAACAAAAAGACAATTTCAAATGCTTTTTTACTTCAAATCTTCTTAAGTCCCTTCATATTTAAGGTAAGAAAACATTTAACTGAAATATAACTACAATGGCAATCGAGGCGATTCAAGATGGAGTCCAAGACAATTGATTTCTAATCCAATCAAACTCTGATTACAAAAAAGTCACTAGTGATGAGAACATTTTTTTTCCACACTGGTCAAGCGGTACGAAAATTGAAGCAAAATTAGAGAAAGTACTTTAATTCGTGGATAAAGGAAGAAACACAATTTCATGGATTCATGAATTAACAGCTTTAAGGTTTTCAGTATACTCATCAATAGAATTCTCCTTTTCGTTGGGAACCGAATTTCTAATTATATGGAATGTATACTTAGAATTGCAAATTATGAGTGAAAACTCGTATAAATGACACTGAAATACAGTACCATAGAAATTATTGGATTTTGATGTTAATTATCTCCCATAACCAGACTGATTGGAATAAATAATTACTCTATAATATTATTATTATGGTATTAAATCCACATGTTGTATTTTATTAAAAATAAAACAAATATAAAATAAAAGTAATAAATTGCTGATCACAATTTTAGTTGCGCAAATCAGTTCAGGTACTAAATTCCCCATAATTTTAAAAAGAAATAAAATTGATCATCTGTACATGTACTTCAAAAACTTAAGGGGATGCATGAACACCCAGATGAAAAAAATATAATGGCATGCTGCCTAAAGTGAGGAAATATTTTTCTGTCCATCAACAAGCAAGTGGTGCACACATGAAAACTAACAGATATGAGAGTAATTTATTGTGCTCCATGTGACTGAGGTTATTTATTTTTCTCCCATTCCAAGCCGGTTATTTTGTATCCACCAGGGGATGATTAAATTTCTGCGAGGGGATTTACATATATATATATATATATATATATATATATATATATACTTTAGGGGGTTCATATATAGATTCTCCTCTGTAATACCCAAGAGCACGAAGGATAATCAAACCCCCCCAAATATCCTCTCATAATAATCTATAGGAATTTAACCTCTGACCTTAGAACCACTCAGTGCACGAAATTAGCGGTAGACCAGAAAACAAAGTCTATGTAAAATTGTGTCGGACTATACAAAAACCAATCAATAAACAACCTATGAAAAAAAATTATCTCTAATTGGTTTGTGTAATTAAAATATTAATTTTCATTATCTTAATTCACTGTCCAAGAAAATATTATCATGTCCTGGTTTCCGGTATATGTCTGACATCTATAGCATGTTTAAGTGTAGAATAGGTAGCCAGTATCAATAATGTTAACAGTGCGATGTGCCTTATGGTTGGAATACTGAAGTATTTTTGCAGGTCAGTACCTGGTAAAAAACTAAAAATCCTGAACTGAAAGAATCCTTGGATGATGCCGCTAAAAAAAGAAAAGATTAAGAACGATCAAAACGGGTTCATACTTTCTATGAACATTGGAAAACTGGAAAAAAAAAGTGGCTACATTATGTTCACATTTCAAATCTAATGAAATGTACTTTATGTGAGGAATTTTAATAAGGAATCGTACCATTTCTAACACACTAAACCACTGGTACTTCTAATTTCAAAATTGACACTGTTAAGTCGCATGAAGTATCAGCAATGCACCTAGATGCCAGTAAAGCAAACATAGATATCATTTCATCCAATTCTGGTAGAGCAGTACAAATACTAAATGCTGCTTCATATTCAAAAGTTGAATTAATATTTAGAAATGCACATGTGATAGTTAAACATGACAAATCTTTCAAAGATTATTGATGGCATTGTAAGTTTGACAAAGCCAAGGGACTTGATACAGGTTATACATACATAAATGGCAAATCTCCTTAAGAATTTGTAAAGCAAATTGCTTCTGTTGAAAACAATAAAACAATTTCTGAGTTGAATGTTGAAAATTTCTTTTCCTCAACAATAGATGGGGGTATGGACATTTCAGTTTTGTCATAGACCTATGGCTATGTCTATGAAAACTTAGATTTTAGTTTCCCACACTGACTGCCTTCAGTCTGAGAGGAAGTGATCTGCTGTGCAAATGTCAATTGGATTCACTCAGTCTTTTCTTGAAAAAAAATGTAGAGAAAATAGCAGATTGTGGAAGATGGGTAAGCATAAAAATATTCCAAGGTCCTGGGAAGATACACAACTTCAGAAAAGGGGTATTTTGATTTAAGTACCACTCCAGCTAAGAATCATGCAAAATGTGATTCATGGGTAAAAAGCTTACATATTTTTATTTTTGATATTTCGTTTGAATTGCCATAGTAAACAGAAATTAACATTCAGTTTTTCATATAACCCGTGTTCTTAGGAGATAAAAAATTATATAGAATGCACTGTAGATTTTAAAATTAAAGGAGATAACTCTGTAAATGACACCCAAATACAATCAAATCTATTGGATTTTCAATGTTAATTATCTCCTAAGAGCAGGCAGATTTGAATGAATAATAACACATTTCATAGTATAGACCCATAAAACAACTTAATTACAAAATAAAAATATGTAGCCTTTTTGGGGTGTATCACATTTTTCAGATATTGCATGATTCTTACAAAGACAGCTACTTAAATTTATGATAATTACATAATACTGTATCACAAGAGTTATCAATACTCAGGAGTAGAAATGTGAGAGTAGCCTCCCTTGAAGGCCTTCTACAGCAAAGCAGTATACAATAACTTCGACAATTAATGTACCTTGGACATTACATGGAACAGTCTGTTTCCTTATTTCATCTAGTTCCTTTCGAAGACTTTCTAGTTTGGACTGGGTCTTAAGGACCTCTGTGTAAACTTCTTGATCTGATCCATCAAGGGAGGCTACTCTCAGATCATGACAATCCTGATTGTATCTTCCAGCACCTATTCTAGATATTGCCTGAAATTATATGTGGGATTAATAAGATTTTGTTTCCATAAAAAAAACAGTTGAAAAGTGAAGAATTTCTTCATAGCAAACGATACAAGTCAAATTAAAAATAGACTGTGTGCTCATATGTTTCATCTTTCAGTTCCATATACAAATTAAAGAAGGATCCTGAAAAAAATCACAAGAGGTGACTTTGGTTCTATAATTTTAGAAATTTTCTGTCTTTTACAAGAAAATTTAACATTAAAATAAACTTTTCTTACACAAAAACAAAAAAAACAAGACCTTTCCTTCACAACAGTAAATACACATACACAGGTAACATTTCTATATACACAGTATAATAACAAGCTTTCAAGAGGTTGAGGAGAATTTCAGCTTTCTAGGTACCTGAACAGATGGAAATGAAAGACAAACAGAGGGGTGAACAGACATGGTGATACTCCTAATTCTGTTAAAGGCAGTAATAAAGAATAAAATAGAAGATCCACAAAAAATACACATTACCCCAAATAAATCAGTCCAAGCTGAATTATAATCAATTTTTGTAATTTTTCCGTGTGAATGGTGAGCAATAAAATTCCGGTAATTTTTTATCCTTGCTATGTCAGCTCCTTCTGTTAAATCTGTTATTGATGGTAATTTGTCAAACCCTGTCGTTGGTTTCTGGATTTTAAGTAATCCCTGTGGTACAACATTTCGTAGCAAGCAGATCAGCAGGGTGACATCATATGTGTTTGAACAAGTCGTTCCTATAAAAACAGACAATGAATAATTACACTGTAGACAGATTTATTTGTGGAAGTAATTTGCAAAGGAGAAACAACTCTAGAATAGACAGATTTATTTTTGGAAGTAATTTGCAAAGGAGAAACAATTCTAGAATAGACAGATTTATTTTGGGAAGTAATTTGCAAAGGAGAAACAATTAACCCCTGCGAATAAGTTTTTTTTAATTATGGATTATAAGTCAAACAGTGTTAGTTGTGAAAATAAATAGTAGCAAATTTCAAATGATATTCTAAAACATGATTTAAGTTGGTTTACATGTATAATATAAGTTTGAAACAAACATGTTTCAATCTTACATGGCAATGATATTGTTAGCCTTAAATTACCCGAAGCCCAGGGCTAGTAAAAACTGATTCAGGCTAGTGAATAAATAATTTAATTATCAAGTGTGTAGAAATGTATCCCGCCTTGAAATGTACTATAATCTATCTATCTAATCTAAGCTACATTGTATCATATCATATCTCAATAGTTCTGGTCTTAACCCCAAAAATCAATGCCAGTCTGACCTCTGTTGTATAAAGTATTGTGGAACAATACCATAGATATTCACATGTTATTCTCTGAGTTATACTCATGCTAACTAGTTTTTGCAATGGGGGGGGGGGGGTTCATTCACCCCCTGACCTTTGATTTCTGGGTATAGAGTTTTTCTAGGGTGGGTACAAATTGTCATTTCAATTTGGTTGTTTTGAATTATGGGAATGTTGTTATATGGAAGTTCTATGTAGAATAGATGCCTGTAACTGTAATATGTTATGTACATGTTAGTCTTTGCTGAATATGATACATGTGATAATGATGGAAATTGAAACAAGTACTATCTTAAAAAAAAACTTCTAAGTTTCTACATTTCTTCAAGGAGTTATAGAGAATATTTTATAAATCCTTAATTTCTTTCAAGAAAATAACACATGGCACGCAATTTCAAATTTTCGATACCATTTTTTTGAATGCAGTTTTTATGAATGCCACTAAGTTATCAGTATTTGGCCAATCGGGAAGCAGAATTGCTATCAGGTGACTTGCGTTTCCATAGAAGAGCATCCTTAAGGTCAAAGGGTAAAAAGTGAAACTATACCAACAGCGTCGGAAAAAAAAATCACACCACTGAACACTTCACTTTCATGTCATATGATTATGTTGTCAAATATTATTCTCTGTTACTAACAGAATGGAAGACAATGAATTCATACATGTAAATAAATAAAAATAAAAAAAACAACATTGTCGATGTACATTGTATGTGCATTAATGCTCGACTTTTGAAATTATACATACATGTACATAAAAAACATTCTACACTACGTGAATGGGCATGATAAGTTACATATACATTGTTAAATTTCATGATTCTTTGTATGGACATGTACATTGTTCATTTAGATGATCAGATGGGCGATGTGATTGCAGAATATGAGTGTGAGTATTTACATTTTCCTATGTAATATAACATATATGTAGCACCAAGCCAAAAGCCCCCTGCTATTATCTTTCTTTTAACTGTTCATTCAATATTGATAATTAACCTAACTTGTGAAACACATGCCATAGTATGATAATGATAAATGTTGTTAAATACCAGTCCATATAAAATTCAGAAACTGCCAATAGTAAAGTGATTCATGGTGTGGAAAAACCCACAGAACAAACAACGCTTTTTTAATCTATATATGCTATTTATTTACATAATAATATTTATTTCTGAATTCATATCTGCACAATTGAGAAAACATCACATTTATCTCCCACTAAAATTAACCAAATCAAAGAAAATCAAGAGCAGTAACTCTTGCAAATTTCAAATTTTATGTACAATCTATATAATTTTTTTCTCAAAAGTGCAACCACCAAATGAAAAACTAAGACTGGTTATGTGATTAGGAACTGTTTCTGACGAAGAAATTAAACTGAATTCAGTGGGTTTTTGACATGTATGAATCACCTTCTGCCTGATTTTTATAAAGACTGATACTTAATAACAACTTCTTTTCTTTTATTTATTAAAATAGGACTGCAAAGTACCTGATGATGGAAACAGCAAATCCCACTGGGCTGCATTGATGATTTTGGAATTTTTGAAAGCTCTAAGATTTCTCTTATTACTCTGGAGGATTTGTCCAAGGTTTGCTGGAGGAAATCTCTGATCAAACAAATACCTCACAGCCTGGGGTGCCACTTTTATCACTAAAATTGCCAATCTGAGAAAATCTGTTTCATCTTCTGACAGTGACGACATGGCAAAGACAGTGGACTGAAAGATACATGTAAATATGATTATCACTTGATGCTACAGTACAGAATGAGACATACTGTGACTGATCACTGACATAATGGTACACCACTCTGTGAGTGGTAGCCAATAACATTATTACTTCTTATGATTTCTTACGAATTTGTTGGGCATAACCTGCAATTCAAACTTTTAAAAAATTGGGAATTATCTTTCCACAAAAAAATGTCTGATACCACTCACGAATTGGTACTGTGAAAGTACTTTAATTCGTGGATACCAATTTTCATGCATCAAGGAAAAAACACAAGATTGTGAACTCTCGATTTCGTGGTTTTAATGTTTTCAGTATACACATCAATGGGAATCTCTTTTTGGTTGGGAACTAAATTTTGTGGTTTGGTCTACCAACGAAAACCACAAAAATTTGTAATACATGTATCTGTATTATCACTACATGTATGTCATTGATCAGTCATAGTATGTCTCTTTCTGTACTGTACAATGGAAAATGATTATCACAGGTACATTTTATGTTGTTTTGTACTTAGTGACCTACTTATCATAACTCCCACCATGCCAGCAGCAAAGGAATGTTTCTTGTATACATTCATAGAATTTATACAAAAGGTTCCTCCTCAAATAAAATGCTTCGTAAGGTGCAGCTTGGTACTACTGCAGAGGTCAAACCCTAAACAGCTCAGGCAAGTGTAGACACACCATAAAAATTTGACCAGAATCCAAGTGGTCCCCTTTCATGCTTTTTGGCCCCTAATTTCTAAATGGTTTAAGTCATAACCCAGCCTTCCTTTGAAGGTATGGCACCTTCTGGTATGATATTCATTCACTTAATTAGCTAAGCCACTGTTCAGACATCAAGATGAATGCTTATTTACAGTCCCTCAGGGGAATGTCAACAAAACAGAGGTTATTGTGAAAAAATTATCAAAACATCAATGAAAATGAAGTCTTCGCAATGAATATGATACAGACATACAGGAAAATTAATTTTGTAACTAACTAGGTAAGTCTGGCAAGCATGATTTAAATCTGAAAGTTGTTAGAAGCGTTTGAAATGGAATACTTTGCGGTGCCTCTAAATATCCTTTTTGTATGGCACATTGTTCTGATCTCATAACTACATGTACATATCAACATCCAAATGAAAAAGAGGAGGGTTACACGATCAGAGGATACTACGACTACATTTGTACATACACATTTTTTGTATAGAATGGTAGACACAACAATGTCTAGTGGTATATCATCATTCCAGTGCAATCACAAAGTCTGATTTTTTTAAAAATAAGAACAGTGGCCTGCACATGTGGATCTTATGACATTAAGGTCAGGTCAAGACATATTTACTAACATATTCAAATAAGCTTAACATTCCATATACGGTATAATATTCCTTTTTAAACAATAAAGCCCTCTATTTGAATCATCTCCCTTTGAAGTCCTCCTACAGTGATTATTTTCCTTCATGCACTTCTACATGCCAAACCTTTCTAAAACAATTCATCAAAATCCCTCGAGCAGTTTAGGAGGAGTTCCACTTACAAGAAATATTGACTGGACAGACAGAAGGAGGGATGAACAGACAGATGGACAGACACATTGATGCCATATACGCCAGACTTTGCAGGGATTATTATTTGTTTGCAATGCGGGTACCTTTGGTTTTGTACTGTAGGAGGTACTTATTATCATTTTGAAATTTTAAAATTCTGGAGTTACCTTTCAGTAGTTTAGAAGGGTAAAAGTACCTTGTATCACCTCTTAATGAAAGGCCTGCATAGACTTTGTAGGGAGTGTAACAAGAGTGTGGCAGGGTCTGAGAAAAATTATTCACTAATCCAGTATTAGTCAAAAATAAGATATTGTTTTTTTTTTCCTGAGACAAGTGGCTGCTCCATATCATTGGAACTGTCATTTTGTAAAGACCTTTTACCATTGAAGAACAGTCGACAGCAAAGGACTCTAATGTTTACATCGGACACTTCTTTCTGTTCATAAAAGTAGCTAATTCAGGAAAAAAAAATATCCAATAAAATTCCAAATTTATGTTTTGACGACTCGGCTTCTTGTACAATTCGCCCTAAAGATTAAAGGGTCAAAGCTGTGAGTCTTTTTTTTAAATTCTTTTCGGAAATGATATATTAGTCAGTGACTGAATTGGGAGATTAGCGTACATATTTCTATGTGCAACATTACAAATCGTTACACTGAGTTGACTGACTTTCGGTAAAAATCATAGGATTAGAAAGGGACGGAATGTTAAAGGACCGAGATATTTATATGTGATCGCTGTCAGGTGAACGTTTAAAATAAATTCGAGGTCAATTAGAACCTTAACTCAAAGATGGGTTGAAAGCGTCTAGGTACATGTAAATTGTATTTCAAGATTATTTTTCCAAGCAGATGGAAACTAGTAGAGATGCACACATTATTTTAAGCAACTTCATCTGAGGTGTGCGTTTTCTCAGTTCCAAGTGTCATGGCCTGCCCAAGTAACTGAATAAAGCCCTCTTTTTTAGGCCTTGCTCTACTCTTGCAGTCTTGGGTCAACTTGGGAGGCTAATTTTTTTTTATTTTGCTGGACCGCCTCTTTGCCTGATTTTGGGGCATAAACAACAGGTAATAAAATGTCCCTGCAAAAGTTATGATGCCTTGCCCTTGTCTGCCTTGTTCACAGGTGATCAGACTAAAAAACCCAAGCTTCAAAACAGTGTCTGATGTTAGAAATTCACTCTAGACAATGCAAGAATCTTGTTATGAACTGGGTCTGTTGAACTTAAAAGATTAAGAGCGATGTAATAGGGTAGGGAGGAAGACGATCTTGCACTGTTTTATACAACAATGTCTTAACAATCATGGCAATTATCTAACACAGGAAAACAGTTCAATTGGCCTGACTTTTATGAAAATGTGATGGATGGACTCCCAAAAGTTCTAAAGGATTGTTTAATGACACAATTCAGTTGAAAATGACGTTTTACTGTCTAAGTTCTTTTGGTTAAATTATAAAGACCTTTTTAATGGTATCAACAAAATGACCACACCCACCACTTACCAGTGATTTTAATTTCTCTAGAGCTGTGGACTTATGGTCAAGCCTAGGGAAAGGAAAACTTTACCTTGGTATAATTGAAATAGACAATACAGACAGAAAGATTTACCATTGTTAATTGTAAATTTCTATGTTGTAACTGGTGCCATTAAATATGTCACATTCAACCTTATCATCCTTTTTTGGCAAGTTATTTTCCTTGTGAAAGGACATGCACCACAATGAAAATTTGTCCAACCAGAGAGTGAGCCATGTGTTCATTTTGATCCATGGAGATCCCTGTAAAATGTATTGGAAGGTTATAACTCTCCTGAAGGCAGCATTAATGGTTGTATCATCAACTGGGTTTAGTATACTTATGGCCAGAAAAGCCATCAATATCCAGTTTGTGTATGTAAAATCAGGAGCTTAAAAATAGCACCGTGGCAGTTTCATTCTGGTATACTTGGTAAATGCAATTGAGAATCACACCAGTCTTGAAAACATTAGCTACATGTACTTGTACATGTTGCTTTGACGATCAAATAGAAATTGAATCTTAGCTTTTTCCACAATAAGAATGCTCAAAACATGGCACCTGAATGTTTACGAAAATGAAGTGATCAGCATATCAATTCTAGACAACTTGACCCAAAGGCATGTTGGACCATGAGAACTCCCATAACCAAAGTTGGATCTTTTGATCAATACATGCACATGACAATCCACAGTTCCTTACCAAAGCCAGACATTTCAGACCATGGCAATAGGAGAATGCATAAGGGCAATAAATACTGTACATGTATATCTTAACAAATTTTACCATTTTGGAAGTTAATGATAACAGTGTTGACAAAAATTATGAAAGGACTTAGATGTTCGAATTCATCTGTTTCTTGGGAGCATTAAAATGTTTCACCTTCCTCATATTAGAATAATATAACAGGGCTTACAAAATGAAAGGTTGTATGCATTTAAGTCGTGTACATGTACACTACTGTCAACCAAATTATTAATTTCTCCACTCTTCACAGTGGAGTCACTCATGTCCTCCACTGTAACTCCACCAAAGTAAAAACTAGGATAAAATTTCTCTGTTTCATTACTTGTCAGTATTTTTGTCTGTCCAAAACTGAGAATGTTATTAAACTGCTAGAACTATTAAATACATATGTACATGTATACCTTGGTATTAAGACAGTAGTAAACTACAGACAGTTTTTGAAATGGTGACTCCACTGGTCAAGTGCATGGAGACACTGTGACTCCACTGTGGAGTGTGGAGAAATTAAAATTTGTGTTGACAGTAGTGTATGCTATCAATGGATACAAAGTAACCATTTTGTTAAACATATTAAAAGAACCATAACAATTCACGGTTAATCATGAATTTATCTTTCAAATTATCTTTGGGCCGAATAAAACAACATTCATAAAGCTGCTTATATGTACATCATCTCCACCATTTTCATGAACTTTTGGTTGCATACTGATGACTGTTTTGGCCATCACTATCTTTGAAAAAGCTATCATATATTTGTATGATTTGTTTTATGTCTAATCATCAAAGCTAGCCAATGTTTTCTAGGACTGGTTTGGTTCTCAATCACATTTATATACATTATAGTATACAAAAATGGAGCTGCCATGATGCTATTTTTAAGCTCCTGAATGACGGTGCAAACTTGATATTGATACTTGTAGTGGACCCAGTTGACTATAACTACTTATTACTATGCTCGTTTCTTTTTTAAAATTTATTTACATCACTTACATTACTGTCAACCAAAATTTTAATTTCTCCACTCTTCATAGTGGAGTCACTCATGTTCTCCACTGTGACTTCACCAAAGTAAAAACCAGGATAAATTTTTATAGCTTAAAAAAAAATCCTGTCCTTTACTGACTTGTTAATAAACTGCTAGAACCATTAAATATACATGTACCTTGGCATAAAGCCAGGAGAAGTTAGTTACAAACAATTTTTGAAATGGTGACTCCACTGTGGAGAGTGGATAAATTAAAATTTATTTACATTATTTACATGGACATATATATTCTATCAAACATTTTATTTTTACATGAAGTAAAGATAATTATTCCATGTAATATACATGTATGTTTACAATATTTTTATTGTTTGCAAAATACCAACAAAAGTAAATTGCTCAGAGAACTTAATGAGGTAGACCTAGGGTAAGGGAAACAACTCTTTAAAATCACTGGAACATTTGTATTCAGAATTTTACATCAATCTTATGTAAGCATCTAATTAAATTGGATTTATTTTACTCTTCTTCAAATGAAAGCTTGAGAGGCTTAGGTGAAATTGTGTATGATGCAAACATATTACTGATTTCATGCATTATGTTCCTTACCCTAGGTCTACCTCCTTAAGTTGGTTGACAATATTTTTAAAAGTATCTATTATGTTGTTATTGTCTCCCTTTGATGAATATAACTAAGTTTTTAATTTCAGGACAGCTAAATAATATAATGGATAAAAAAATAGAAATAGAACAGGCCGGGACAATTTTGTGGAAGAATGTTGAAGACATAGTAAGTTTTCCATGTTGTTACATGTACATGTATCATACCTACAAATGTACATGTATGTGTACGTTGATGTTTGGAGAGTATGTGTAGATGTGACTTGTGAACTCTTCCTAAATTTTTCAAGGGAATTCGATGATACTATATTGATGCTTGACATCAACATAGATCAATACCATAAAATTGGCTTGACGGGATGAGTTAAAAAAAATAAACATTTTGAAGTTCTTCCATGATGAGTACCATATCTTGGCATGTAAAAATAAAACAGTTCTTCATCATATTGTCTTTTCGTCTGCTTTGAAATCTTACCAATTTAATTTATAATATTTGAACGAGTAATTGATAGTGTAGGTATTATTGTCAAAGTTAAAGAATGATAAAAAGCCACTGTACACATCAAACAAATTCTCTCACTGTTCATATGTTGCCTTGTTTATAAGAAGATAGACCTGAGGTAAGGGACATGACTCTTAAAATTATATGTAAGGGATAGACAATAATACAAATGATGATTCTTCTTTAAAAAACTCTAGATTTAATCTAATTTCAAGTTTATCATTAAGTCATTATTTTTTTTTTTCAGGGTAAAAGATTCTGTACCAATGGAGCAGAGTGTATAATGTTAGCTTTTGAAAAGGACAAAAATGATGTACTAACTTGGTCAACAGAAGCTGGTAACCAGTTTTTAAAAGCTAACCCAAAATGGCCGGCTATGTTTCAGGATTTTTGCTGTAGGTTATTGATCTTTAAGATCTGAATGAATAATATCTCTGAATCTAATGAAATATTTTGAATTCATATTTGTACATTTGTACAAAAAAAAAAAAACCCAAAGTTTCAAGTTTCAATATTTTTACAACTTAAACTTGTGGATAGTTGCTAGTTAAACAGATATAAAGAGACCTTAGCTATCAACAAATTTATTGTTGCACTTGTAGACATTTACATTTTTATGGAAACACAAGTCAAATGATGATAATTCTGTTTCCCAATTGGCCAAATACTGATAACTTAGTGGTGTTCGAAAAAAAATGTGTAGGAAATTTGTAATTGTGTACCATATGTTATAATCTTTTTTATTTCAAAAATGCAAGTGTTATATTTTTGTCAAAGAAACTTTTAACAAATACCTGTATTCACTCTTCATATGCCCATCAAAGATTGGTTGTATCAGGATAGGAAACTCACTCAAATTCTAGTCAGTCCTGAATACAATTTTTCTATAAATTTACTATATGGCCAGTTCTGCCCAGAAATGGCCAGTCAAATATGCCCATCAAAGATTGGTTGTATTATGGTATACAAATGTCTGTCCATCCATCCATGTTAACATGCCACATGGTAACTTGAGAACAGCTTGTTTAATAAGCTTTAAACTTTACACGGGTGTTTTTTTTATGGTTTAGCAGTCTTTATACTTTTTGGAGAAAATTACAATGTGTGATCTTTTGGACACTGTCTTTTAAGTTATTATGATGACCTTAACCTCTAAAGGTCAAGTAAATACAACTCACTGAGGCCATTTAAATCATTGTCATCATAATTGTCAGCTATTCAAACTTACAAGGCAGTGTCCAGAAGACCACACAGGTGTTTTGAAGTAGTTAAGTAGGACACTTTGGTATAATTTAGGGCAGATTTCTACCTAGAGAGCTATTTAAATTACTCACTAGCCTACATACATTAGTATTGAAATTGGAATTGGTCTATTTTAATTAGCTGTAACAGTCTGTATAATTTTTGATAACATTTTGAACTTAAGTTTCACTGTTATGGGACTTTTCCATGTTTTTTTTCACATGTCCATCATGGGGACAGCCGTATTACATGCTCATGGTGCATCTGTTTATTACATTATTTTCCCTCTAAATGTAAAATTTTATGGGTATTTAATTTTTTTGCAAAAAATGTCATTTATTGATTAATTTCTTTTGTGATTGTAGCACAATACAAGGCAACATTGAAAATCAATCAAGAAGAAAACAGTTCAAAAGATGAAGCAGCAAAATTGATTGAGGATTCAGAGGTTAGCTGAATGACTTTTGGGATTTCCTCAATGTTTTGTAGGAAGGGAAGGGGGTGTATCCAAGGGATATTTGCTTATGGTTTTTCTAATTGCTGTTTTTGTATGAGATGTTTGCATATCAGCACATCAAGAATTTTTAGAGATTGCCTCAAATCAGTGACATTTCAGATTTTTTTTCTATTTTATATTTTCAATCTGTTCCACAAAACCATTAAACTTTTAATGTAACTATAATCAAATTATTATTGTACTCACATTGGTGTTGGTTTCAGAAACAACAAACTGACCATAAAGTTTTACATATGAAACAAGGTAAACTACCAAAAAAAATGGGTTTTCAGACCCTCTCCCTTGCTGTTACTGCTTCATTCGTCATATTTATCACTATATCATTAAAATGAGACCAAAAAGTACCTTTATCATCATTTTATGCTGGCTATAAACAATACAAGTTACCATCAACATTTATATTGGGCAATAAAATAGAAAAAAAGCCCAAAGTGCTTCTCTCCCTTTTTTTTCATGAAAAATTGCTTGTGAACCAAGAAATGATCATTTTCTTTTTCATCCAAACAGGAAGATGATGATGAAGATGGTGGGATGAATATGGATATTGATGATGATGATACAGATGATTATGATGTGGAGCAAGATTTAGCCCAAAGCAGGAAAAGGGGACGTTCCTGCAAATCTAGAAGTAATTAGAATTTGTTTGTGTTCTTATTTTAGAGTGATTTCAAAATGGTGATTTCACAATAGTCGATAAAATAATGTATTATTTTATTAACGATGCAATTAGAAGGATGAAATGTTTTAAATTTATAACGCTACTCTTTCATCTACTCCAGACATGAAATTTTATGAGCAACTCATCAGGTTTTCCTAGAATATCAGGGAACTTAATGAGGTAGACCTAGGGTAAGGGAAACAACTCTTAAAAATCACTGAAACATTTGTATTCAGCATTTTATATCAATCTTATGTAAGCATCTAATTAACTTGGATTCATTTTACACAGGTACGAAACCTTGATTTAGAGGTCCCATCTTCAAGACTTTTAAACAGCAAGATCAATAGAGTTTTTGATAATAAAAGCTTTCAGAAGATTTGTATGGGAATATGTTTTCAAGAACAACATGAATAGTACATGTAATTATACAAAAAAGCTGTAAAAGCGTTGACATAAATAAACTAAATTATGGTCCTTGCATGCCTACTGTATCTTAAATTACAGTACAGGAAGAGACACCATGGCTAAACACTGATAGAGTGGTTTTTAATCATTTTTTTTTTCTATAAGAGATTTTTTGTTGCTTTCTTTTGTTATTAGAGTTGTAAACATTACCACTTTAAGGAGGTAGATATGTTTGCATCATATACAATTTCACTTAAGCCTCTCAAGCTTTCGTTTGAAGTAGAATAGAATGAATTTTAGTTAATTAGATGCTTACATAAGATTGGTGTAAAATCCTGAATACAAATGTTCCAATGATTTTTAAGAGTTGTGTCCCTTACCTTAGGTGTACCTCCTTAAATGAATAAAAATTATTAAAAAAATCATCAAAGACTAAAAGTGGTACATCTTCATTTCAGTGATCAGTATGTCTCTCTCTGTACTGTAATTGAAACCATTTCAGATTAGAGAAATGAATTCATTGTAAAATCACATCTATCTTATGTTAGTTATCTCCCTTGAGGTTTTTTTCAAAATTTAGTTTTGTTGTAAGAGCTCTTGTGACTCCATTTGACAATGAATTTTGGTCATGTTTACAAATGTATATCAAATGTTACAATAAGGTATTCTCGGACAATTTTGGGCTGTGGACTTTATTAGTACTCTTTAATAATTATATCTTTATGTATACTTAAGGCAAACCACCCCCAAAAAATAAAGTAAAACCAAGGCAGAAGAAGAGAAGCACAAGTAAAGACCTCATTCAAGATGAAACTAAAGTAAAAATGACAAGATCAAGGATAAAATTAAGAAGAGGAAGCCGTGAAGACCTAGGAGAAAAACTGCCAAACAAAGTTGTTAAACCAGAGCAACTGTCTGACACACAGATGCAACAGGAAACTTCGGAGGAAAATGAATTAGAAACAATTACTCAAGAACTCAAAGGGAAAATGCGTAAAGATGGGCGTGGCCGTAAAATGACAGGGTTCAAAAGTCAAGGTAGTCACTGGAGTTCACACCCAGAGTTAAAGCCCTTGTGGGACTATTTATACAACAAAAAGTACTCCTGTTCAGTCTGCAATTTGGCTTTTGAAAATGCTCCAAAATACTTCAATCATGTACGATCCCATAAAAGTCACCAGACATGCAAGATTTGTGATGTTCTCATACCTAAAGGAGCTGAAGAAATGGCTAAGCACTCAGAATCGGCACATCCTAATGGCTTTCTGTATCAGTGTCTAGGCTGTGACAGAAAGTTTAAGAGTAAGCTTGGACTGAAAAATCATTACATTGGTACACATGCACCAAGAAATGCTCGCTATATCTGTAAGATTTGTCAGACAACATACGGTGACAAAGTACAGTTAGAGAGACATATTAAAACTCATGAATATGAACATCCTTGTTTTATTTGCCTGAAAAAAATTAAAACTTTGGAAGAGTTAAAAAGTCACATGAAAGCAGCTCATTGTTTATATTTCTGTACTACCTGTAGTGCTTATTTTGTTGATCCTGTTGTACTTAAGGAGCATGAGCAGAAACACAATGATTCTACTTCCTGTCACGGTGTACTTGACTCTTACACTACTTCCTTAAATGATTCCACTTCTGCAACAATAGTTGGTAATAGAGAGTCTGAAGTGCCAGAAAGTGTGTCAGATGTAGCCATAAATAATGAAGAAATATTGCAGAAATCAGTGGACATGATTGAAAAACAAGATAATTCTTTGGATAATGCAGTAGAATCGATTATAAATCAGAACAACTCATTAGGATATCAAACTTCAGAAAGTCAGTCAGAAATACCAAGTGTAAATGAAAATGAGTCAAAAAACAATGTTTTATCAGATGCAGAAATTAAGAACCCAGATGACCCAGAGGAGTCAAGTGAAACTATGGCTTCAGATACAGAGAAAAAAGATATGAATGACAAAACAACAGAAGAAGACTTGAAAGCTGCAGTTATTGGGAGCATTAAAGGAAACCGAGATAAAAAGACATGTAAATTTTGTGGAAGACAATACAAGCATGGTGTGGCTTTCTTAAATCATTTAAAACTGCACAACAATAAATCCAACTTTACCTGTGAACACTGTGGTAAGGTCTGCAAGACTGATGAAACATACAAACGACATATCATTCTTCATTTGCCTGACGAGGAGAAACCATTTCATTGTGATGTATGCCAGAAAGGATTTCAAACAAGAACAAACCTGAACAAACATCTCATCGTCCATAACGAACCCAATGCTCTACTTTGTGAGATCTGTGGCAAGGGGCATAAAGATCCTAGAATGCTGAAGGTACTTATTCTGTAGATTAATTTATACCCCCCACTCAACTGTGAGTGGTATATTGAAATCACCTTGTCTATCATTCTGTTAGTCCTTATGAACTCCTTCGCAATTATCTCGGCTCCTAATGGGTGGATTTACATGTAATTCATACATCTTTTCGGATGCAGTCGATATAGTTTTGCTTTTTACCCTTTGACCTTAAGGACACTCTTCTATGGAAACACAAGTCATCTGATTGCAATTCTGTTTCCCGATTGGCCTAATACTGATTACTTAATGGCTTTCAAAAAAAATGTATTGAAAATTTGTAATTTTGTGCCATATGTTATTTTCATGAAAGAAAAATAAAAAGAAGTAAATTTTACTGCATAGGCTGTCTGTTTTTAAAGATAGTACTTGTTTAAATTTGGTGTGTGGATTTATATAAATTGTAAGCAATTTAAGGAGCTGTCTGGTGTTAACTTCTTGTGTTCTTTTTTCCTTGGACTTAGCCATTTTTTAATATATGGTACAGTACAGAAAGAGACACACCTGAACCATGACTCAACACCAACATAGTGGTGTACCACATTTAGATTGGCTGAAAATATCTTTTAAGTCTTTGAAAATATTTGAATATTTGCTTCTGCATGTAAAGTGGTTGAGCTTACCACTTTCAGTACAAAACAGTAAAAAAAATTGTATAGAAAATAATTATTGAGAACCACTCTGAAACTGGTACACCAGTATGTTGGTGTTCATTTATGGTATGTCCTTTTCTGTACTGTATGATGGAGAAAATTCTCTTCACTAAAATCTTGACTCCCAATAAAAGGATTGATTTCAAATTTGGTACATGTTCATGTACAATGTATGTTGTAAGCGAATTTGATGCTGTGCATTTTCAACTTCCTGTATGAGTGGGGGGTACTGTATTTATAACTATATGTTGTACATTTTGTATGACAGCATATGGAACTTCATTTTTTATAGCTCTCCTGGTTTAACCTAGAATGCCCATGTTAGAGTCTGAGATTGTTTCATCATGAAAGTCTCAAATTCATGTTCTTTTTTTAATGAATGAGTTGCCAATTCATTAAAAGTCATAAATGTAAAATGTTTTGTGAGATACATGTACATGTACCTACATTACATGTACATGTGTATTTGTTTCCATCTTGTAAAAGGATGTGAATTTTTTATTCAGGATTTTATTTGTTAAAAATCTTGTTTTTATAGAATATTTTTTGTCAACTGAGGAAAATCAAGACTGCATAAGTATGACATACCAATATTGTTTTTTTTTTTATACCTCTGCTCTACAGGAAAGGAGGGGGATGGTTATACTGTTTTACCCATGTCTTTGTTTCTGTAACATTTTTTCTGCCACTGTTTTCTCAGCAAGTACTCATCAACTTTTTAACACATTCTTTCAGTAGTTATGCCATATGTTGTGATTCGAAAACAACTTTCTGTTTACCGAGAATTTTTGTTAACTTTCTTTATATCTTGATTTGAAAATGGGGGTATCACTAGTGAGCCATTGCTCACAGATTTCTTGTTTTTCATGGCTTCCTTAGTCATCCTTGATTTCACTTTTGTAAATCATAGAATCATGCAAAAGGTGATTAATAGATGGAAAGATTGCATATTTTTTGAGTGAAGATATGTTACAAATGTACATGTATTTGAAAATAAATTCTTGTATAACTTTCTTCACATACCTTTTCTACATGTACATTTACATGTAACTGGCTTTTTATAAAAATCATTGTCTATTCCATAAATACATGAAACATACTTGCATAAATATACATGTACATGTGCATGTACATATAAAATAAAAAAATGTCACTTTTTTACAATTAACTACTGAATTCTGATTTTGTAGGACACTCCTTTAGACTAAATACTTGAAAAAGTTTCCATTTTCTTTTTTTTATTCCAGATCCACATGAGAAAGCACACAGGAGAAAAACCTTATCAGTGTGACATATGCCACAACAAATTCCGTAGTCGTGAAAATCTGGCCAATCACAAGGTCACTCACTTATCTCGCAACAATCCGGCTGTCATATGTGATGTGTGTGGTAAGACCTTCTCTCACAAACTCAGATTAAATGCTCATAAAAAGAGGCATAATCCAACTGATAGTGTACCATGTCCTATGTGTAAGAAAAGCTTCAAAACTACTTATAATTTGCAACTTCATTGTGTATCAATGCATGTCGATTATGCGAAGTCGCGTGGTTGGCACATGCATACATGTGACTACTGTGGGAAGTGCCTGGCAACAAAAGAGAGATACAATAACCATATAAGGACACACACAGGTGAGAAACCTTACCGTTGTTCCTACTGTGGGAAAGGATTCGCCGAGAGCAGCAACCTGAAATCACACATCCGAATCCACACGAATGACAAACCCCACTCGTGCGAAGTTTGTAACAAATCATTTATTCATAAAAGAACACTGAGGAAACACCTTCAAAGTCATGGAATTCAAGTTGAATCTGAGAAACAAGATGCAGAAACTGAACTCTCAATGCAAGAAAGACAACCCTCTCCAGAGATACAGAACTTGTCTGTGCCTAAAAAGCCGGCTTTTGACCTGCCGAGAACTCAGAACTTCACAACTGATGAGTTGCTGGCAATTTCTATTGTTACAGGCACTGATAATTTCTTGATGCAAAACTCTGTCCATCATCCCCCAGCTTTAATAGGGGACCAGTCTAATGTACCTGTAGTTGTCAGGGAATCAGGCTCTGATTATGTGGAGCTTAAGGATGCAGTAAGGAGATACCCAGTTGAACAAGTACCTCAAGACAGGAACCCAGGACCGGTTTCCATGGCCCCAGTTTCCATGGCACCTCCCCATATCGGGCAACCCAGGGATCACAACGAAGATATGTGGAATAGTAATAAATTTAGACTTATGTATAATTAACACATATATTTATTACAGTTGATTCTATTTTATTGCAGTTTGATCATGTTGATACATAAATGTATGCATGAAAACTGCATAGGAACTCTTAACACATAAGCATTATCTATCTTACCAATACAGAAAAATTTTGACTTGTATGAGAAATAAGCCAAATACAGTAAAACTTGTGCAAATTTTTATTAAATTTCTTTTGGACTAAAAAATTGGTTTTGTTAACCAAAGTTCAAATTATATTATTTATTTAATCTGATTAGCATGCCTACTGGTTACTGGATCTGGTGGTTCATGCAACCCCTAGCCTTTGAATACAAAGGGTTTTTTGTTAAGGGTAAAAATTATCCAATATACACAGACTAATATTTCACTGATCAGGAATGGTTTTTTTTTTTCGGCTTTTTAGCGGATTTCCGCTATTTTAGATCCAAACTTTGACCGTTATGATTTTTTTTACTGTATATTTACTCTGATTTTGCCAATTTCGGCTTTGTTTGTTGACCTTGCTGACCTTGACCTTGTAAAATCATCCCTGACTTACGATGTAATCAAATATTATTCTCGAATGTTAAAACATATGCTGTTCCAGAAGACGAACTAACAGTAGACCAAGAATTCAAAGATTGAAATAGAAATAGAATGTTGTAAATGTTTTTCCTGTAAAATTATCTGCTAAAATGTTAATGCATGTTTTTTTTATTTGATAAATAGGCTATAAAATTAACTATCTGGAATCCACTGTACCACAGGTTAAAAACTTACTGTGTAATGCAATGTATAATCAAGATAATGGCATTCCCAAAATTCTCTGTTTTTTTATTTTTAAAGAAAAATAAGTTATATGTTGTCAAAAGTACAATATTTTCATGAATATCTAATATACATGTTCATATGTTTATCAAAGGCATGACCAGTTGCAGTTTTAATAAAATGCCAATGAATACACAAAAAAGCAATGTAATGTCATATTACAAGTGGTTTTGTCAAAAGTAAATGTCACTGTAAGCTTGGATGTTGTGTTTTATTGTTTGTTGTATTTTGTTAAGATATCAAAGTTTCTAGAACCGTAGACCTGTGGTTTGTTTAGAAAATTCATCTTTTGAAATAGTTAGGGGACATAACTCTTGAAATCAGTGATATGTTTGTATCATATTCAATTTCACCAAAGACTGTCAAGGTTTCATTTGAAGCAGAATAAAATCATCCTAAGTTGCTTAGGTGCTTACATGATATTGATGAAAAATGCTGAATATAAACGTTCCAATGATTTTTAAGAGTTATGTCCCTTATCCTAGGTCTACCTCATGAACTATGGTTTTGGCAAGTCAGTTCTGATGGGTCAACATTTCTATACAATTTTATATAAATCTCATGAATTCTTATTCTTGATTAAAGTTGGCAGCCCTCTCAGTAATTTATTTTGAATAGATGTCACTTTTTTTTATTTTGGGCTTTATGATGAACAGTACTTTAGTCTTACCATTACAATTCCTTTTTGTCCACCACAACAATGTGGAAGGAAACAAAAAAATACTGGAGTCCATGCTTCCATGCATTTGTCATTCACATTTTGTTCACGCAACTCCTTGAAAACCACTCGACAGATTTTGTTAAAATTTTGCAAGATTATTATTTAACATATTTAGTTGATCATATTGAGCCAACATTTTGATTCAACAAATTTTAAATGAGAAATGGGACTTTTTCACTTTATATGCCGTGGTGAGGGCTATAAGGCTACGCATAGCACTTCAATTTTATTAGTGGTGACAGGGACTTATTGCTGCACATAACAATCTTGTTAACTGTATTTTTATGTCTGATTTTGCTAATTTCTGCTTTGTTTGTTTTGCCTTGTAAAATTAGTTCTGTTTATTGATTAGTTGTGTCATGTACCACTGCACAATGTTTTTATTTACTTCCTAGATGTAACTGCTGGTTCATGCATATTCATTGTTCCAAATTTGATGTTGTTTCTTTTAAGAAAGGATTCTAACCAACCATTAGATGCTTTAAATGTAGTAATCCTCTGCAAATCATAATGCCTTTTCTTTTAGAAGTGGTCCTGTCACATTAATTCTTCTACTGACGGCATCTTTAAAAAACTCCAAACATAAGTCATTTATATCTTCGTTGCTGGTCTTATGTCTTTTCCGTTTTGATGAGCCCGCTATGTTTTTCTCCAAATTCTCGAGAACTTCAGCTTTACGATTTCGCAAGTTTTGAATCTGTGTTTTTCCTACTCCAAAACTTTCAGCTACTTTATATGCTGGACTTCCATTGTCCAACAATTTAATTGCCTCTACTTTTTGTTCTAACTTTAAAACTTTTCTTTTCATCGCCATTTTCGTATCTAATTGTAAACTGTTTTCAACTGATTATTATTCATACGTCAGTATTTATTTCCGCGAGTTTCCGGATATTTTCGTAAATTTGACGGAATTTTTTGTTTTAAAATTACTTTACTTCTGGTTTTCGAACACTTCCGCTAAAATCAAAAGGTCGCGCAAGTCAGGTTTTTTAACCATTTAGACATGAATAATACGGTCGCTAGTCGCGTTACGCAGGGAGTCGCTTAATACAGTTAAAAATAATAGAAAAATGAATTGGGGGGACCTAAATTAGGTCGCATAAAACAGGTGGTCGCTGAATACAGGTGGTCGTTAACACAGGTTTGACTGTATATGGACCAGTAGAAAATTGTATGAATTGCATTGGTTTCAAATTACAAAATTGTCATCATCATTTAAAAAAGAGATGTTTTTTTTTCTCTTTTCTTCCATACATGTATTCTAGAGTAAACTACATTCTAAAAGTATGATATAAGAAATAGTTCATGATACTTTGGGCTAAATTGCAATATATGGGCTGGATTGTTATATGACTATATATGCTGAATATTACTGTAAAACTTTTCTAACCAGGAAACAGTTCAGATATATCTTTTCTAGTTTTCCTCTGAATTCAAAACATCCTAAAGTCAATGCATTTTCATGATTTTGAACCTGTGTAATCCAAAGTTTCAATGAATTTTCATTATTTTGAACCTTTATAATCCAGAAGTTCCAAAGATGAAAATAAAGATAACAAATTATTACCTCTATTAATTATGATTTATTTTTCGTTATGTGAAAAAATGGCAGCAAATAATTTAATTTCTGAAGTAACGAGCTTTCTGATTTGATAAAAAAAATTGTCTGTATCTCATAGACCAAATTTTTTAATGTGTCTGTGAAGTCATTGACTTTTGTTATAATACACTTGTTGAATTTTGGCATTACAATTAAATTATAAGGAATGAGTGTTCATTTTTTTCGGTCTATGAAGAAATTACCTCGGTCATGTGATACACACTGAATAACCTGCATATATGGAATTACTGAATGTTTAATTAATTCTTTCTGTTACTTGTGTAATAGATTTGAAATGTATTTGACCATTTGATATCTCTAGTACATTTTTTATAGTGCTTTGTTGTTAGTTATATTTGTTAAAGTTTGACTTTTAATTAAGTGCAAGTTTTTTGTAAGAATCGGTTAATATGGGAAAAATCAGAAACATTCATGTCAAAATTCCTCTGATCTGACAATATAATTTCACTTAAGGATTCCTTCTCTATTTGAAAAGACCATTATTTCATCTCTGTATCACTTGATTTGCTCAGAAAAATGCAGAGGACGCTAACCCTACCGGTGCACCTGGTACATGCTCCAAGTTTTTAGTGGAGTCTGAGTTGCTCATTTACTTTGTTACTTTGTATGTATGATTTTAGTTACTTTATGTTCTTTGTTGTGTATATCTGTTTTCCATGTCTGGTCTTTGTCCCTGGAATACATTCTTTTGATTACAGCTATAACCTTGGTTCCCATGATTACTCTTTCAATTGAATGTTAGAAAAATGACTTTTTTTTGACAGAGTTACCTACCTTTAAAATGTTCATATTCAGTCCATTTTAATGAAATTGTAATTCTTCTTACCAAAGTGATATGGAAAATCTTGTACTTTTTCCTTGGTTCTGATGGTGCAAGTAATCAAAAGTCAAAAGTCAAACTTTCTAAATGGTGTTTTTCCATACCATGGTTCACTAATTCTTACAGAGACTTACACTTAAATATTTATACTATAATTGATGTTCTGCACATGTATTTTTTCTTGAAAATGTAAATTGAAAAAAAATTATTGCATTTTGATAGGGATCATTTTTAAGGCCTTGAGGGGGGGATGTTGTTTCCTCTTATCAAATTTGAAGATGATCAACGAAGTTGAACCAAATGAGTTACATGTATTATTAAAAATTATAATAACACATCAAAATTTATATAGAAAAATGCAGTCGGAATACTTTAATTCATGTTATATTTTCTACCTTGCCCAATGTTGGTTAAACTTCAGGAGTGTTAACCCATGATATTATGATTTCAACATTTTCTGTCAATTATAGTTCCAACTTAAATCTTTGACTTAAAAAAATTGTGTTAATGTACTAAATTTATACCTAGATCGGAAGCAAACCCAATAATTGCCAACTTATGTTAATTTTTGGCAAAATGTCATATGTGAAAATAGGATGATAGTATGTAACTGGTGGGTGGGTGTTGAAATTATTTTCATAACATTTTTCTCAGCAACGATTAATCCCACCCCGTGATATTTAGTATCTCCAGCATCAGGTATAGATCCCATATCCTAGGATTCGATTTCAGGCCTGTCGGACATCTACTTCCGGTTTAATAAAATGTTGCCATTTCTGCCTTTTGACCCATTTTTATTTTTGCTTATACATGATTAATATTTTACCACATTTTTAAGCCATGGGCTGATCTAGAAATTAAAAAAAGGGGGAGTGTGACACAAAAATTTCAAGTACAGGGGGTTTCCAGGTTATCATTTGCACTTTTTTATCACATTTTGCAAAAAATTTACAAAATTTTCATGATATATGTTATAAGGTGATTTGCTGATAGGTTCCCCAAAATATTGACCAATCAAATCACTTGAAATTGAATATTTGATGAAACCCAAGAATCTGAGGCCTGCAAAAGAAATATCTTGGAATATGTACACAATTTGTTTACCTTATTTAGCAATTTTCTTTGTGGACATTTTCTCTAGCATATGAATAATTGCATTTCAACTACAATAAAATCATATTACTGTATTGATGTTTTTTTAATTATAAATACATGTGAATTATTGTAAATACATGTACGTACATTTAATGAATGAAAGCAGTATATATACATAATGATTATATTAATAATAAACTTTTTAAGAATATTTTATGTTTCTATGCTTTTTCTTTGTAAGAGAAATCAAGAGAACCAAGTTTCTTTGAGATCTTCCCCATCGTCCATGTTAATCAGGTCACGTGGAACAAGTGTGTGTCTTGACTGTCTTTCACGAGAACCAGAAATAATAGAGATTTTCTCCTCTACAGTGGTTGAAACATCGATAAGATGAGTGCTATCATTTATTGGTATTTGATACATTCCTGTTGAGAAAAATAATTGAACATGTAAACACAATGTATATAGTTACCGCTGAAAGAATAATTAAGAGAACCAAGTTTCAAGCTGAAATCAAAAGAAAGTAATCCATGGACAAAGACCAGACACAAAACAAAGATCATAAAATAACCAAAATAATACATACAAAGTAACAAAAGTAAATTAGAAACTCGGACTCTACTAAAAACTGGAAGTATGAACTAAGTGTACTGATATAGATAACATGAAAAGTAAACCAAGTGTACTGGGAAATTTCTATCAGTACAAGTTCGTTGGAGCTTTATAAATATTCGAAACAAATATCATAAAATCATTTTTTCTAAATAACTTCTTTCGCAAACGAGCTTTGAGAAATATTTAGTAGCTTTGGTGAAATTGAATATGATACAAACGTATCACTGATTTCAAGAATTATGTCCTTTACCCTTGGTCTATCTGCTTAACAGATGGATTTGACAGATCAATGACTACTTGGAAACCTATCAGTGATTTAGGTTTACACAGCTTTCACCGAATGTTAAATTGTATATCTTTAGTACGCGTGTTATTCGTTCAGAATTATATATTGTTTCGTTACGTTTTCATTTTATATTAGCTTTGGTGAAATTGAATATGATACAAACGTATCACTGATTTCAAGAATTATGTCCTTTACCCTTGGTCTATCTCCTTAACAGATGGATTTGACAGATCAATGACTAATTGAAACCTATCAGTGATTTAGGTTTACACAGCTTTCACCGAATGTTAAATTGTATATCTTTAGTACGCGTGTTATTCGTTCAGAATTATATATTGTTTCGTAACGTTTTAATTTTATATTAGCTTTGATGAAATTGAATAGGATACAAACCTATCACTGATTTCAAGAATTATGTCCTTTACCCTTGGTCTATCTCCTTAACAGATGGATTTGACAGATCAATGACTAATTGGAAACCTATCAGTGATTTAGATTTACACAGCTTTCACCGAATGTTAAATTGTATATCTTTAGTACTGGTGTTATTCGTTCAGAATTATATATTGTCTCGTAACGTTTTAATTTTATATTTTGTACTTTGTTGTGATTATGACATCTAGTACGTGGGATGAGATAACCCCTCTTGCACGCCCCCACTCCTCAACCAAAACATGATTTTCAGGTACTCTTATACCTCCCATTTACGAATCTTTTTGCTGTCAAAAAATAAACTGAAGCATTTATGTATTTTTGGCTACTTTTTATATCTCGCTGAGGCAAAAAGCCATTTTTTAAAATTTTTTTTAGATTATACGAACTTCTTTCGATAAAACATAAATTGTCATATGTATGCATCTCTATGTAGCAAAATATATCAGCTTTACCATGGAACCAAGAAAGTTGCGGTAACACTAAGGTGTTTGGGGTAAAGTTATTAAATTGACCCCTACCCTCCGAAAAATAGTTTAAAATGACATTTTTTTCATGAAAAAAAAAAGTAAAAAAGTGTTTATGCTTCAGTAAAAAAAATGTCTTATTTGGTATTTTTTGTTCAGTATTATCACAATGTATACTTCCGGGGTTCTTTTGATGAATTTTTGCGATTTTCGTATCCAGATTTTATATAAAAAAATGCAAAAAATGGGATTTTCGATTTTTCCGTAAAAAGTCTCATAAATTCGACTCTACAAGTTTTTACTCAACCAAAACGTCTCAAATTTGATACCATTTGATAGATAATTTAATTTTCTACATAAATAAACCACGAAAAATTATTTTCAAGAAAGAATTTTCAAAAAATGATAAAAATATTACCCCTAACCCAGAAAACTGGCCTCGGTATCAAACACAATTTTCATTCATAGCATATCGACACTGTAAAACTCATATTTAGGCTTTCATAATTAAGGTAATGATGTACCCAAAATATCTGATCAATTCAGGTGTTTACATTTTCTTTTTGGGGTAACAATTACTTTAAAATCGTAAAAAAGGGAATTCTGTCTTTTAATTATTTTTCGTGGTTTAATTTTGTACAAAATTAAATTATCTATCGAATGATATCAAATTTGAGACGTTTTAGTTGAGTAATAACTTGTGGAGTCGAATTTACAAGACTTTTTACGGAAAAATCGAAAATCCCATTTTTGCATTTTTTGATAAAATCTTCATGACTACGAAAATCGCCAAAATTCACCAAAAGAAAACTAGAAGTATAATTACCATAACCTTTTCTGTATTCAGTAGTCCTTTTCACAAAAAAATCGTAAGTGTAAAATTAGTCGTAAGTTATGACGTTATAGTAAATCAAAGTATTTTGACGTCATAACTTACGACTAATTTTACTCTTACGATTTTTTGTGAAAAGGACCACAGATCCGTACATTCATTTCCTACTATAATCAACCAAATCAAGAACATTCTTGCAAAGTGTCAACTTCATGTATAATTATAGGCTAGAAACCACTAATTCCACTTCCCATAGGCTTCTATGCTAATTTTACAATATTCAATGGCTTCTCTGGACTTTACCTTAACTTCAACCTGCAGAGGACTATATATCAGCATGATTCTACATATGTCAGCTCACAATCCTCAGAATGGCATGTGGGGTTAGCAGACTTGCAGTGCAGTACTGGTCACCGGAAGTGAAGGGTCTATAAATAGCATGGGAAATCCCAGTGTTTTCACAAGATAGGGGTATATTTAGAAACCATTATGGAGATTAGGCTTCACATCACAAGAGGCAAAATGCACCTATAAAATGTACAGAAATGTTTTTCCTTTCAGAAACTGTTTAAATTTTTTAAATAAGATGAGAACTTTTTTCACACCACCATGAGGAACAAGGGTAATTTCTGCGTAGGACTATTTTTGCGTACATTCCAAATGCTCATTGGTTGAACTGGTGGTCTGTAACCTAAAATCTCAGGAGAACAACAACAGAATAAAAGTAATAAGATTGCATGGCTATGTGATCATTGACTATTTCTGAACAGGAAACAATTATGACAGTGGTGGGTTTTTGTAATGAATGAATAACCTCCTGTCTTTTTTTATATCAAAATTGCACGTCAGCAGGCGAAATGTTATTCATGGTTGGAAAGCCTACATATTTGTATTTTTGATATTTTGTTTAAAATGTTATAGTAAACAGAAATTGGCATATGGCTTTTCATATAACACTTTATCATTGGCGATAAAAAAGTACTGCAGATGTACTGTAGCATTCAAAATAAAGGGAGATACCTCTATAATTGACAATAGAGTAAATATAAATTGTTGTATTTTCAAGGTGTATCATCTTCTTAGAGAAGAAAGATCGGAATGAAATACTTTACTTTTCATCTTACAGACCTATAAAGCAACTCAATAACGAAATTAAAATGTGAGGCCTTTTTTATAACATATTACAGAACTTGCATGATTCTTACAAAGACTACTACTTTAATACTTGCTTAATAAAATTAGAATCACCGGTTTATATCGGGGTTTGAAAACTCATGTCATATATCAGAAGCGTTTTTAGTTTCTAGAACAAAATAAACAATTTAAATATAACAAAAATATCATCACATCACTTTATCCAACATAAAATAAACAGTCTGTAACAAAATATTGCTTTAATCAAATACAGTTTAGACTTTGGACTTTGGTGCCAATGAAGTAAAATACTGAAACATTAAAACAACGGATTTTCAAAAACAAAATATAACAGTTGTTGCACTGGAACGTAGCAAATAAAACCCTCTTCCCCTATTATAAAGGACCAGGTGGGTTTGGTGTTAATAGAAAAAAATAGATGCTTTGCATCTTATTTAGATGCATCTGTGTGCTAAATTCTTATTCAAACCCTATGTAATATCAAATTTAAAAATACTTTAAAATCGTAAAAAAAGGAAATTCTTTCTGAAAATTATTTTTGGTGGTTTAATTATGAACAAAATTAAATTATCTATCAAATGATATCAAATTTGAGACGTTTTGGCTGAGTAATAACTTGTATAGTCCAATTTATGAGACTTTTTAAGGAAAAATCGAAAAACCCTATCTAATATCAAATTTGTAACTAAGTTTATAAGAACCAATAGAGTTAGCTAGTCTTAAACCTGTCGAAACCAAATCCTTCATAAACCGAGAAAGTGTGTAAACCAGACATCTTAAGTATGAAATTGGAGAGCATGGCAAAAAATACAAAACAAATACCAATAATATATTAAAGAAACGGTGTAATGGGATTTGATCGTTTTTTTTTTGCCCAGCCTACGACAAACAAAAAAAAAAACAATCCATTGCATACAAACAGTCAAACAAAATAAAAATAAAACAATTTGAACGAAAAAAAGCGATTTATCAAGTTATTTTATTTATTATTTATTATTTTTTTGTTTGTTTTTAATTTTTTTTAAATAAGCAGAAAGATACTTTAATCCATTAATCAAAATAAGAAAAAATCTTCTGTTTGCTAAACTATGAAGTAGAGTAGTTACATAAAAAACGAACTGGTGGGCAAACAGCTGTAGGCAATAGGCAAAAGGAATAGGCAAAAATAGGAACATCTATACAACAAATGGCAAAGTGGGAAACTTGGGACGAAATATGGCAGAGTTATTTGAAATTATGATGGGCTAAACCCGATTGCAGTGCTCTTTTTTACGTAAAATTAAAATGATACTGTGTTCGATAAATTTGTAATGATATCTTATTTTCCACTTCCTCCCGAGAAGTAAACTTGCAAAAAACCGACCACGTAATTCAATTAAATATGTTCAAGCACGATGTCGAAAACGATGAATTCAAAGTCCTTTTTAACGGTTCCTTATTTCATTATTGTCGAATCAATTAATTAAATTAACGCATCGTTCCAAGATTTTCAAGACATTCGAGACTGTATACCACATGATAGGAATCGATTTCATATTATTGTTTGTTTCCATAATCATTTGTAACATTTCTTTCCAGAAATTTGATTTTTTCTTATTTTGGCACTTAAATTTCCCTTTTCACACATTTTTACTTTCATTGCTCTATTGGTATGTGAGATATCGCATGTCAGATCATTCTTTTGAAAAAATATTCGTTTTAGAAGAAAAGCTTTTGATAATTTTGTATTTATGCTTAGTTTTACTTGTTGTATTAGACACCATCCCCTTCAGCTCTTTCTATATATTTGTACACAGAAAACACTGTTTCGGAGATAACTCATAGATATTTACCAAGAAAATACTACGAATTTAATGGGATATAAATAGTAGCATATCTGATCGATATTAGCTGTAATTTGTATCCTTTTTTTAAATTTGTTTCTTGTTAAGTATCATTTTGCATAAGAATCACGCAAAATGTTATTTATGGTTAAAGTCTTCATATTTTTTTTTTTGATATTTTGTTTAGAATATCATAGTAAAAAGACAGTAACAAGTGGCTTTTCATATAACTCTTGATCATAGGAGAAAAAGTTAAGGGAGATAACTATGTAAATGACACTTAAATACAATAGAAACGATTGGAATTTCATGTTGATTATTTTTTTAAGAGCAGGCAGATTGGAATAAATAGTTACACATTTCATCATATAGACCTATAAAGCAACTTAATTACAAAAAAAAAATGCGTAGCCTTTTTTTAGGTGTTGTTCCACATTTTACTGAATTCGCAAGATTCTTACAAAGACTACTACTAATATACTTACAAAAACTAACAAAAACACCAAAACAAAAACACCTGAACAAATGTAAAACACAACAAAATGATACAAGATGAAATAGAATAAAACAATCCACAATTTGAGAATTCCCCTTCTTTCTATACATATATTATCTACAGTGGAAACGTGCCTAAAACCCTTAATTCTCTAAACCAACACTTTGCAAAGTCCATTTACATCAACAATAACATAACACTACACCTGCCCGAACCAAATAGGTTCAGCTTAAACAGATGTCAGGCGTAAAGTATTGATTGAAAATAAATTGGTCATTATTAACGCGGTTTGTTATCCCTGTCGAATCAATGAAGAAAACCCTCAAAGAAAAGAACCTTTCATATAATGTAAAAATGATTAATTACTCACCGGAGTTTTTTCATACCAAACAGAAAAAATCTTCTTCATAGTTTCGAATTTTTTACATTGCACAAATGATTTAAATCATGTTCTCTATATTTTCGTAAATAGACTAAATTATTTCTACATTTTATGCCAAGTTCTCAAAACCTTTTCATTAAACAGTTAAATAAAAATGAATTGACATCCTCGCACGTTTATTTTGGTACCAAATTTATTTCAAAAAGAAATAAATCTGTTACAGCCTTTCAAACATTTCTAATGTGACCTTCAATTTGTCTTCATTCTTGTATGATGTCAGGTCGTCATACAATACAAGGTCCCTGGATTATACTTGACAGTTTTGAAGGGGTAAGTAAGTGTAGACAAAGAAATGACCTGAGGTCTACATATTGGGTTTACAATGTAGCTCCTATGACAACGCCGTACTTACATTATGACAAGGAGACAGAGTTACGTTTTCTAACCCCCATGAAGGCCAGCAAAAATCTCCAAAGATTTTAGTCCCATTGTTCGAAGCCTACAACTTCAATACTAAATAATTTAATTTCAGAAATCACGCTTTATGATTTAATAAAATAAAATCGTCCATCATCTCATAGACCAAATTTGGTGACGTGACTATGACGTCATCAACCCTTTTAAATGATTTGTTCGTTGAATTTTGATACTTATATTAATTTACAACGAATGACGATGTTATTTTCTTTGGTCCACTTGAAATAACTTAAATACCCATGGTGCACACTTGAAAATTACCTGCTACGCAAATTATTTAGGGTGCACCACTTGACTGAGATAATTTTTTTCATAGAATGAAAAACAAAACATAACATTCATACCTAAAAAAAAATGAAGATAGCAGTAATGTTCTGTGTAATAGATATAATATATAGGCTAGAACACATTTGTATGATATCACACTCGATTCGTATGATAATCATATATAACAAACCATATCATTCTCAAAGTGTAGCACTGTTGGCTGTGTACGCGTTCCGTAAAATACGACTGAAAAACGTTATTAAGATCTCATAAAGAATGCAAAAAAGACACTAATTCGTAATGATAATTCTTTGAAATGAATAGAACACTCTCAACATTACTGTCAATAACAACAAAACAACAATGCAATTAGTTTGTGAAAGTCAACATGAGTACTTTTAAAGAAACTGTGCCAGAAAGCACCTTTCAAATACGTAACAATAATAAGACAAAGTGCAAAGATAACAACTTCAAATACACTACACGCGACACTACACGACACAACATGACAAAACACTGCACTACACTACACTACACTCTACACTGCACTACATTACACATGACACTATACTGCAATACACTACACACGACACCACCAGGCACTACATTACACTTTACTACATACGACACGACACTGAACTGTAGACGACAATGCCCTACGCTACACTATATACAACACTACACTACACTACACTATACTATACTACATACGATACTAATCCGTTCGTACAGTACATTCAAACCTCAAATACACAATCCCATGAACATAAAAACTACAATCCTTAAAGAGGCAAAAACAAAATCTGTTGAAGGAACAATGACGTTAATAAAGAACACTTTTGTTAAAAAAACATCATGGTTCCAGTACTGAAAAAGGAAGCAAATATTAGTATGTAAAACATCCATTGGTTTTCGGTCAGTCATTAATCTGTCAAAGTTAACAATAAAACCAGTCATCGCTTTCCGTTTACATCACGTGACCACTAACCGAATTACATACGAAATAAATTGTTTTATTTTTCAATTTCACAAATATTAAATTAGACAAATATTTCATTACATTTCTTTTATATTTGTTTACATAATAAGTACACAACGTGAAAAAATAAAGTCCCTAAAATTCGAAGTTGTCGAAGGTGTTTTAATGTATTATTTTCATCGAAAATTCTGAAAATTGTATGATTCAAACGGCCTTTATTTAACATTACAAAACCGCGAACAGATCGGTCACTGGTTATCGATCTGTGAGCCATATATTCATCAAGCTCCACGGAACGGCAAATCAAATGTCGTCTTACCATCGGATAACGTCGCGTAAAATCATTCATTTTTTCTGGAGTTTCTTGCATTTTCTGAATGGCTGGCTGCAGCGTCTAGAGTGACTTCCGAACGTCAGACTCTGTTCGGAGCTTGTATATCCATAATAAGTCATCGATCCGTCAAATAGTTTTGTGGGTGGGTTCAGTGTCTGTATTTGCGTAATCCGTCGAGCTTTTTAAAATCACTTTTTCCAGCCCGATCAGTTTCGTGTGAATGAGAATAGGAGGAGTTTGATTCTATATTTTTTCCTCTCGTCATACAAAACCCCCACCTTACCGTGCGAAACAGGAGAGCTCTAAATTTCTTGATACGTAATACGTAAACAATCGGGTTGACAAATGACGTCATTGCGGAAAATATGAATATAGTAAATCGAGTAAACCTTGAAGGCCATTCAACAATAGTACCGTAAAGCATTAGACATGACCATGGAATGTTAAGAGTAGTACATACTGTGGATATAATACATATTGTAATAATCGTTTTATTGTCCCTCCTTCCCGATACATTGATGTTTTTCATTTGAATTTGATGATACCGTAGATAGCCAACAAGAATTATTGTATTAACGAGAATGCCTGTTTGTATCACTAGAAGAAAAATACTCATGTATGGAGTACCCTTAGGGAAAATCCGTGACAAGGAACATCCGGTCTCGCCCGTGTCATGACTTCTAAATATAGCCATCAATAGTACTATAGTTAGAGGAAAAAACCAAGAAATGACTGTGCAAAATAATGTTACCAACTGCCTGTTCGTCTTGATCGATACCATGTCGAAACAAAGGACAAGAATTCTATCCATTGAGATACATAGTATATGTATATTTGAAACGTAATAGGACGTCCCTGCCGCAACCCATCGAATTAAACATTCTGTAAAACTCGTGTCTATATCAGGGTTAGAGTAAGTCTCGATCATGCTTATCCAAATAACACTAAATAAAAAGTCTGAAGCACTTAGACTCAATAGAACAGCACAGTTTTTAAAATTAGTTTTTTTACAGTATGAAAGGATAACTACAATTATTGCTGGAATGTTAGCCAAGGCTGTAGTACCACTCAGAAAATATTGCATTGCAACCATGATTTTATTAGGCTGTGTTTGGTTGCCGACATCAAAGAACTCCTGATGCAAAAGCGGTTGCGTATTATTATCAAACTCATCCATTGGAATGATATTATGTCCTTAGAATATATCGAAATGGTTATTGTTTCATAGAACGTGCAGCGCAAAGCTTTTGACAATAAATTATCAATAAAACATGATTTCACAGCGGTGATGGAAAAATGTAGTTTTAGCAGAGCATTCAATAGTTCGACATGTTAACGTACAACGTAATCTCATAAATATATATATCGAAGCACGTGATCTGTGTACGTCTTCATCCTTAATGTCGTTGAAGTAGCACTCCAGCTAAGAATCGTGCAAAATGTGATTCATAAGTAAAAAGTCTACATATTTTTATTTTTGATATTTTGTTTAAATTGCCATAGTAAACAGAAATTAACATTCAGTTTTTCATATAACCTTTATAAATTATATAGAATGCACTGTAATTCAAAATTAAGGGAAATAACTCTGTAAATGACACCAAAATACAATAGAATGGATTTTAGAGCAGGCAGATTTAAATGAATAATTACACATTTCATAATATAGACCCATAAAACAACTTAATTACAAAAATAAAGATATGTAGCCTTTTTTGGGGTGTATCACATTTTTCAGATTTTGCATGATTCGTACAAAGACAGTTACTTAAATGCAATTTGTTTTACCTACTTCAGCTTATTTATATGAGTGACTACGTATAAAAACAGTTCATGTATGTTTGTTGTCAATTCGACCAATCAGAAAAATGTACCTAATATATCTGTCAAAGTATATATTCTCTTGTATTTAAGAGTGCAAGGGAATGAACATCATTAGGGATGATATTAACAGTTGCCATACAGGCACAAAACACCTCTACTATCGATCAAATTGTTGTTGTAGTATTATAACATGTGTGTTCAAAAATAGTGTCTGCATTTAAGACACCTTTTTTATTAATTAAAGAGAAATCAAAGAAACCAGGATTGAATGGTAATTAAATAATAGAATGCAAGGATAACGACTAGACAGGGAAAATAGATACACAAAACAAAGACCCAGAAATAAGCAAAATATCACGTACAAAGAAACAAAAGCAGATGAGGAACCCGAACATTAGTCAAATGAATATTGTCAAAGATCGGTAACAAAAAGACGATAGCTCTATTGAAGAAGCTTTCATTCAAAAATACGTCAATAAATTAGATATTGTCAAAACAAATGCGAAAATACGGAATTGTCAATAAACAGAGATTATCGTGGGGATCCACGTGCACAACAGAGATGAATGCCACGAACTCCTATCTATAAAACCTGGGTGGAGGGAGCAGTTCCTGCTTTGTTTAACACACCCGCCGTGCTGTTCTATAAAGGGTATATCCGGTGGAAAGGTAGAAAATCTACCAAAAATATAGTTCATTATTCATTGTAGAGTAACACGTACACCATAACAAAAAGCTATGTCATGCGGACCATAGTAAGTTTTTATACGATAACTGCATCTTTTCGACAACATCGTATGCGACATGACAATCCAGCAGAACAAATCCACGGGATTCGTTATATAAAAACAGGAGTTCTTTTTCCTTCTATAATATCAATACTAGTACATATTGTGTTTTCTACAGCTCTGATAATATAATAAAACTAAACACTCACCTACTGAAAGAAGGAAAGAAAACTTCTTAAAGACGGACAAACCAATAAATAAATTCTGTCAAAAGTTGAGGCAAAAGACCGATCACTTTCCGATTTCAGTTTATTATAATTTATACAGGCTCCAAACTGGACTGACGCACTTTGTTGTTTCATTTTTTTTCAGACAAACACTTGTTATGAGGCTATTTTTCAACAAAGGCTCTGTAAATTGCCATAATCTATTCAATTGATTCAAAAAAGTTGTCAAATGAATATTATACCGTTAACATATGACGTCTCCCGTAATGTATGGAATAAAACGTCGCGATGATGTAAACTTTTAGGATTATTTCTCTTGAAAATTGTCATAACATATCTTTTACCTTTATAATTTGTTTGCATTTTCGTAAATATTCCTTTTAGCCATTTAGTATATACATATTGTAAATGAAATAAATAAATGTGCTTATCGTTATACAGTACATGGAAGAAATCATTTTGTTTATCGTTATAGAGTTGATGGAAGAAATAACTTTGTTCTTATATGGAGATGTATAACACACATGCGGAACCAAAATACGCCCTGAGACGTAGCCGAAGGGTGTACATGGCACTGAAGATGTAAACATCTCACTATGTACATAGTCAAACCTGTATTAATCAGTCACCTCTGGGGAATACTCAAAGTGACCTTTATAGAGAGGTGCCCTTTGGAATGAGGTTACAAATTGTGATGTAGAAAGACTTTGATGTCATCATATAATCCCATATTCCATTGGATTGTACTACCTCTGATTGTCATAATATTACATGTATTTATCTTTCATTTTCATAGGCAGATCCATGTATTTAAAAATATTTTTATTCAAAATATCATTCAGATAAAAATGTATCACTACAAAAAAATAAAGTATTTCCTCATATCCCGTTTTATGTTGTTTTCACCGTCTTCATTATTTTCAATATCCTCTATAATTCCTGCTTTTCTTTAGGAAATCTTAGTAATTTGTATTTTTCCGATATCAGTTTTCTTTATAACGGCACGGGCACCTTTTTCACTATTTAAGTTTGGAATTGCCTCATTTCATTCCATTTTCCGTTTCTGAGACATTTCGTCGCAACTCAAACTTTCATAATTTAACTGAACACTGACGTTTTTACGAACAGTGAGTACATTTCACACCTTTACTACCGAATCTTTAAATTTGTTTTCATTGCAGTACTGATTTAATCCCTTGGGCAACCTAATTATCTGTATATACACGTTCTAAATATAATTAAATCACATGACACGATACTGTTATCGGGTCATATGATCAATCGAATGTTTACAAAATGCCGGTATAAGGAGTCAGAAAGACTACTTCGGCCGAAAATTAGGTGACCGTTGGCCTCTTTAGGGAGATGACAGCTAATTTGAGTTAAAATAAATGAAAGAACAGTTGGGCGGGTTTCGAAATGACCGTTAAGTGAAGGTGGCCGTTGATTTGAGGTGACCACCAGAGCAGGTTTAACTGTATTTGAAAGTATGTAACTAATTTATTATCGATATTATTTCAGTAATGTCTGTTAGTTCCTCTGAGTGTGAACATTTTAAATGTCTATTATACCACAAATTAATAATATACAATACTAGCATTGTCTAAATGATTATTTCAACCGAGTCAGGACCATTGCAGTTGTTTCCAGATTTCTCTTCTGTTTTTGTCTCGATGTTGCCATGTTTTACATAGACTTTCAATCTTTTTACTTTTCCTTTTGACTCTTCTTTGGGATTTTCGCCTCCCAGTTAGGTCATTTGTTATTATCATATATTTTTAAAAATATTTTCGACTAACAAATACTGGCTTTTGATCTTTGCCGTGATTAACATCTTGAAATCAAACACTATATAAATTCACAAACTTAAAGGAAAAGACCTACATTTGTATATTGAGGGCTATACATTTACGAATCACTAGTACGTTTGTGTAAATCATTCATTGTAAGTGGCAGGGGATAGTAATACCTCTAAATATCACCATCTACAATTTCTTGGTAAGTAAAGTTGATGCGTTCCAATATATGTACGAGTGATATAATTAGAATGAATCTAACTTCCGTGGGTTCCAATTTAATTTCTTACAACGTTAAAAAACATGGGTCCCATAACTTATATGTTGAGTTTTTCCAGTCTTTGAAATGTACCTGCATGTACACTACTACGAGAACCAGTTTAAAAGGACAGCTTCCATATAACTCATCAAAATGACTGATATACTGTCAATGTGTATATGTGTCTATGCTTAAATGACTTGTGCGTTGTTGAAGAAAGATGAGTGGGCGAATAGGGGGGAACTTTTCTTCCTTTTCCCATCCCTGTTCTCCTTTCTTCCGACCATTATCTCCCTGTCTTCCTTTAGCTGTCCGCTGTACCAAATACAGCTTGCTTTGACACACCAGTAACGTCAAATAATTCAATGATATTTACGGTTTAACAAGGGGAAATGTATACAGAGAACATCAATTTTATTTAATATACTATTCTCAGCATGTAAGCATCAAAGTAAACAATATTGATTTCATCCGCTTTCAAATGAATTCTTGACAGGTTTTGATGAAAATGAAAATTTGATGTCACCGATTTCAAGAGTTGTGCCCGTGTCCTATAGCTTAGGTGTACCTTCAAAAGTGACTAACACGTTTTGTGTAGTTATATATTTATTTCTCAATAGTGTGTTTCTTAATTCTGAAGTGACGGATCGATGCATCCAATAGTGTTACCCATGTTTGCAACTCTGAAATAATAATGACAATATTGCATTATACGTGTGCATGTACAGAACATGTAGCTAAATGGGGTCTACTTACCATTTAATGGGGTGTGTGACAATGGAGAATGGGTCAACGGGCAATGAGACACAGATTATCGTTGAAATGGATTCTGTGTAATGGGGTATGGGACAATGGAACACGGCGTAATAAGACAGTGGCATAACGAGTTAATGGGGAATGAGGCAGTGGGGCACGGAGTAATGAGAAATAAAAAATGAGCCAATTTGAAAAAAAAATGTTATGGGGTGTGCAACAATGGGCAATGCGACACAGATAATGTGGAATAAGGCATGAGGCACGAAAGATGGAAAAGAAACTATTGATTATGCATTGATTTCTACTTCATTAGTTTAAGATATATATATATAAAACTGCAATCAATTAATTTTGTGACATACATGGTCCGTATTTATTAATTATTTGGTGATGTTGTTTTTGTATGCAGAACTGGACATTGGGATTGGCGAACGAGGTAATGGTGTTTTGTAAGAGTAATCAAGAGAACCAAGGTTCTAGCGGAAATCAAAAGAACATAAAGTAATTAAAATAGTACATACAAAGTAACAAAAGCAAATGAACAAGTCGAATTCCACTAAAACTTTGAGCAAGGACTAGGTGCACCGGAAGGTTAAACGTCCTCTGTTTTTCAAGCAACACCCGCAACAAGTTGCTCATAAAAAAGTCATATCCGTGGTAGACGAAAAATGAAAGGAAACTATGGCAAGTTGAACAATCAGTTTTCAAGGCGCAGATGGATATGCCGTAACGATCCACGAGTTCATGATGACGACTTTAAAACTTTTGTAGTGATGACTTCAATCGTGTAGCAACATAACCCTGTTCGTTCCAGAAGCCTACTTGTAAGAAATCTAGCGCGATACAAAAAGTCTGCGTAGTTTCAGCAAGCTCTGGCATAACGTATGAGTTGTGATATGAACACTCCATGCGCATGTGTGGAAGGGATATTGTCACAGATGAATGGAAAGCTTACAATTTTGAATGAAAAGTCATCACGTTTGTCGTAAATTTGGTCAATAGCTGTCCCTTACCATCGATTTCTAAGTATAGGTCATGATATGAGGCTGACTTCACAGTGTCTGTAAGTCTCGTCATGTGACTTCGGGGTTTCAAGAGAATGGGTCCTTGTTTACCATTATCTTGCATAGAAATTGTCATTAACGTTTTCATTTTTGATAGTAAACATATTTTCGTGTAGAATACCGATAAAATATCTATTTCTATATATAAAAGTGTGACAAAAAAGCACAGAATAGAAAATATGGCATTGTAATAAAGCGTTTCGAGTTTCCGGAAATTAACAATAAAATGCAGACCAGTATTGGATATCAATACGTTCTACATCAGATATTCCGGCCATGAAAATTAGACTAGAATAAGACTTACATACCCTATTCAGTACTTTACTTACAGTTCCTTCTCATGTTGTTCAATTCTCTCGCATCGTGGACATGGTTTATTTGGATGTTGCTTTCGATAGCAAAAGTAACAACAAAATCTCCTGAGCTGATGGAAACTGTTACTTTCGTGACATATGTCAGCTTCTCTGTCCAAATAACGACACTGGCACTCAGGGATAGCATCTTCTGTTGTGCAAACTATAAAAGACACTGACCTACTTGAATTGTATGCTTGACTTAAATAATACCAGCTAACTAGACATTGAATAATACACCGAAAACCAACTTTTTCATTACTTTGTGTTGTCTTTTTTTCTATGTAAATCTAATATTATAGAACTAAATAAGAAAAACATATTAAATGTCACTTTTTATGTTTGCGGCGTGTAAAAGCGTTGATCGCAGCACATTATGGACATGAAAGGCTTTTCAATTCTTAAATGAAAAAGAAAATGTCACAGGGACTATTTTTTTCCTATTTAGGTTATCCGTCAATAGCGCACGGGTCATGCTCGGACTCTTTGCGCAAAAAAGGAGACAGAAAATGAAAACATACCAGCAACAGATGTTGTCGATGCTAAAATGAAAAAGAAAACTGTCTGTGAGCTTTACCCTACCGGCTCACCTGGTCCAAGAAAGAGAAAGACACCTGACTAAACCGAACAATTTTAGACTTTGGAATTGGTAAGCGCTAACAGGTGCTCTCGATTTACTACTATTGAGACTAGTTAAGACAGAGTTCCATTTGGACAAATGTTACTGCATGTATCTTTATAAATACACTGCATTCAACGTTAAGATTACAAATGAAATGATTATTTCTGAAATTTTGAGTCATTCCTTTGCAAAATATTTTTTAGAAGTTAATTGTTGATAACCACTCTCTGTGATCAATAGTTGGTCTTTGTTCGTTAGAAATGTTATTTACGGTGTTGGATTGTCCCTGCTTTTTGCTGACTTTCATGATCATGTGAATGCGTTAGTAAAAAAATTACATTTTTTTAATTTACTTACCCGTCTTTCGTGTTGTCTGGACTATAAAATTAAATCATTATCAATTTTACTTAATTACACCATGTCATTCGCTATATTGGATTCTTAAACGAAATCCCACGTTTTAAATGAAATATATGATCTGCCTATACCATTTATAATACTAGGTGGTGTTACATATGGGTTGTAATTTCTTGTTTTCGAATACAACAAATACCATTCATTATATATTGCATGTTTTTGTTGTCTGTACACCTGTTTCAAGGAGTAACCTATCATCAGCAGCATTAGAAGCATATATATGGGGAGATCTAAAATGAATTTCACGTGTAGGCTCGATTCACCCGAATTTCACACGGATCTTTTTCACAAAGTTTATTTCTCAATACGGGTGAAAATCAACGTTGGCGTAACAAACGTAGGTCTAACGGTCAAAAGTTATGTCATAACACCCAACGATAATTTAAAAAAATTAGGAACTAAAATTCGTGTACGAATGACACAAGATTTGTCTCCAAATGACCTTTTGACGTTAGATAACTATTATAATTTTGTGGCATCATTAGTCATTCAGTTGAAGTTAAGTTCAGTACTAGTGAGACCAATTGTTATTTTCCACAAAGGCGTCCACCCCGCAACTATACTAAAATCATTAAGTTCTATACAGCAGCGTACGTTTGTTTCCTCTTTTACTACCTGCTGAAGACAGGCGTTTAGAAATTGAGGACAACATTTTAATCAAATCATATAACATCGCTAAAAATCATTGACTATTCCTCCGACTGCAAGACTTTTGCATTTTCTGAGAGGGATGTCGGCAGTGTATAGAGTACGTTACACGTGTCGGCCAGTGGTTGGATCCTGTTGAATAATACCTTGACACGAGAAACGAAATAGATGGAAAATGTGACAATAAAAATGAAATTCATTTATTTTATTTGATAACAAATATTTCTATGATTTCAATCCAGTGAATAATGTCTGCACTGAACCTCTTTTGACTTCAAGATTGGTTCAATTTAGACAGGTAATATATGTACTAAGGCTCAAAACATATTTATATAAGTATAATGGGACTAAAGAGTTATTCAGATTATTAAGAGGTCGGTTGAGACAGATTTCATCATAATTTAAATCATCTCCATATTGTACATTTATGTTATACTAAGATTGACTTACCAGGCTTTGTAGTGGTAACTAAAGTGTAAAAGAAAAAGGCCATATTATCTTAATATCAGATAAAAGTTGCAACAGATCCGTCATGTAATACTTCGCATGTAGCAATACATGAACCACCCCCCCCCAAAAAAAAAAACAAAAAAAACAACAAAAAACCAAAAACCAAAAACCAAAACAAAACAAAACAAAACAAAAACAAGAAACAAACAAACGAACAAACAAACAAACAAACAAACAAAACAAAAAAAACCACTTGTTTACTATTACCAATGTAAGGATCTGCAGGTCGGTATATAGAAGATATAGTTTGCTTTTATTTTGAAAGAGTAATCAAGAGAACCAAGATATTAGAAATCAAAAGAATGTAATCCAGTGACAAAGACCAGACATGGAAAAAAGACAAAGAACGTGAAGTAACTAAAATAATGCATACAAAGTAATAAAAGTAAATGAGCAACACGGACTCCACTAAAAACTTGAAGCATAAGCGTCATCTGCTTTTCTAGAAATACTCGTCGATTTGCTCATAAAACGTCAAATCTGTGGTAGAGGAAAGAGGAAGGGAAAACTATGACACGTTGAATAAATCAGTTTTCATAGAGCAGATGGATACACCGTCGCGTTCCACGAAGTCATGATGACATATTGAGCTAGTTGGGGCAAATGTGCTCGGAATAGCTCCCGTTGATGGATATGTTCTTTAAAATATAATAGGTTAGTTTCCGTATTCGTGCTACCGCTACTGAGAGGCGAGATAGAAACTCGATACCGGAATTTCGATTATTGTATCATGAATGTCTATGTATGCGGCTTTGAACCCAGGTTGGTCGGGTAACAGGAAACATGTTCGTGTCTTAATAGAATAGTTGTCAGATGCATCTTGTAAATTATATTAACCATGATAATGTTACGATCTAAGGATTGCGATTGCTTTTCAAGAATGAAGCAAAAAGTACAAAAAATGTCTATCAGTTTGATAATTTTGTCATTACCCTTTATTTGCGTCAGTATTAAAACACCCTCGTTCATAGACTTGAAATAAAAAAACGTTTTCAAAGATCACTTAATACTACTCCCCACCCCTCCCCAACCAAGTCAAAATATAGGAAATTCAAAGGTCATACCAGTCAGCTTCGTTGGCAAAGACAAACGAAATTTTTCTAAAGCTGCTGCATTCTTCCAAGTTTTATATACAATACTTAAACTATTTCAATGTTTAGAATTAAGTTTCGTGAAACCCTTACCTTGACTTGATGCAACTCTAACAAATCATTGGAACGTTTGAATAAAGCATTTTTCATCAAGCTCATCTAGGCATTAAAGTAACTTGGAATGATATCATTCTATTTTAAGTGAAAGCTTGATTTTTTTCTTCTGAAATTTGGCCGACTTTTATAAAAAAAAAATACTTACACGATTTTAAAGTTCAGAATTTTGTTTTGTGAAAAACCTACCTTGACTTGAGGTAACTGGGCCTCCTATTAAACAAAAGAAATGCATCAAAAATATGTCCCATTTTAGATGAAGTACAAATAATTATAGAATAATGACTAACAATGGGATAACAGCTGCTTCAATTTTTCCTCCAAAAAATCGATTTAAAATTAAATCGGTACACACAAAATGGATTGGAAATGACAACATGGTTTTGGTGGAGAGATAAATTAATATTTTTGAACTGGAACCTAAATTTATTTTTTTTTTTCGATACACGGAATTATTAGCACATATAATCAGAAAGCTTAAGGAGGTAGACCTAGGGTAAGGGACATAACTTGCAAATCATTTTAACGTTTGCGATAAATGATTTACATCAATCTTATCTATGCATCAAAGTAACCTGGGTTGATGTCATTCTATTTCAAATGAAAGCGTGATAGGCTTTGGTGAAATTGAATATGATGCAAACATATCACTGATTTCAAGAGTAACGTCCCTTATTTGCGAAGCTATAAAACATTTATGGAAATTTCAAATAATATGTTATGTATATATATTAAAAATGGAAGAGAAGTACAACATTTGTAAATTGAATATTCAGAATCGAAATCAGCAAGATGGTGGAAAAGATGTTTCTGGCAATATGCCACGATATCCTGCTGTTTTCAGAAGCAATCCAGGTGTAGTGACTGTCTCACATAAAAATTTATTTACAATTGGTAGTTATTTTGTAAATATGCCGACATATACATACCGTTGCACGTATTGCAGGTGACTCTGCATTCACTGGCAATTGTAGGGACGATACATACTAATGCATTGGAACAAGTGTAAGCAGGATTGTCTCGACATTCATCTACAAATGAGAATCAAATATCTGATAACCGATCAAAATTTCTTTATCGTTTTGACAAAGTAATTGAACAAAAAGCGCATTTCATAAATAATATAAAATTGGGCACAAATCTCCAGCGCTGATAGTACATTGGTAATTTCAAAGCTTAATATATATGCCACACTCAGTACTAAACCCCTTCTCTTTATCCAAATAAGAATCAGGCAAAATGTGATTTATGGTTGGAAAGCCTACATATTTTTATTTTTAATATTTTGTTTAGGATGTTAGAGTTAACAGAAATTAACATGTGGCTTTTCATACAATATTTGCTCTTAGGAGATACAAATTATAAAGAATGTACTGTAGAATTCAAAATTAAGGGAGATAACTCCGTAATTGACACTAAAATACAGTAGAAACTGTTCGATATCTTGTATGAGCAGATAGAATGGAATGAATAATTTTACATTTTATCATATAGACCTATAAAGCAACTTAATAACAAAAATAAAAATATGTAGCTTATTTTGGGGTGTATCACATATTACAGAATTTGAATGATCCTTAGCTGGAGTGCTACCTAAAAAGTCAAAACGGGGTTCGCTATAGGCGGGTTTCAAAGTACATAGGAAACTGTTTCCCTTATTTGAATTTATATGTAGTCATACTTTGTGAATATTGTTATATATTTAAAAGAACTAATACGCTTGCGGAATGATACATATACATAGTAAGTAAGTAAACAGTTACAAGGTTTGAAAGATTAGCGAAAGAATTAAGTCGACAAGATAATCTAAAACGATACTTACTAGGTGCTAAAGTTTGGATTGTCGTCTTCGCTAGAAAATAAATTACATCAAATTTCTATCAAGCCCTTCACGTAAGCAGCTCAGAGTACATGAAACTACAAAAGCTTTACGTGAGTTGATAATACACATACATCATAAGGACATTCATTAAAATACATCATGAGGGCAGAATACTCGTACATCATGAGGGCAGCATACTGACACATCACGATGGCAGCATACTGATACATCATGATGGCAGTATACTCATATCATAACGAGGGCAGCATACTGATACATCACGATGGCAGCATACTCACAAATCATGATGGCAGCATATTCATACATCATGAGGGCAGTATACTCATACATCACGAGGGCAGTATACACATACATCATGATGGCAGCATACTGATACATCATGATGGCAGTATACTCATACATCATGAGGGCAGCATACTGATACATCATGAAGGGAGCTGTGCATCATGCATATATACTTATATATCACAATAAAAAGCGACAAAGTAAAGAAAAAACTAATCTTACATATAAAGTTGATGACGGTTAGTAATGCGAATTTTGGCCTCCCCCGTACGACAAACCATGCGTTGATGAAATAAAAGGTGCAGTTTTCTAATGATAATGCAATTAATTAGCCAAACTTCAAATCCTGGAACATTTTCAAGTCATTTTTTTGTGAAATAGCATATTTAGCACATAATTCAGTTATAGTGAAATTCCTAGATACTACTTGCTTACAAATCTCCATTAACATTAAAAGAACTAAATGAAAGAAACATGAAGGTAAATATGCCTGTTTTAGCATCATGTTAAAAGGGCCAAATTAACCATTGTCTGTTATGAATAGTTAGTGATGATATTGTGATATTGCAATGTAAAATAGTCATGTGACTTTTCCCATGATGTTGATCTATTACTAACAACGTATCTCATTCTATGCATGTGTTGAGAGTAAAATGGTTACCGGGAGTGCTAAGTGATCATTAATTAACCTATTTTCCTTGTCAATAAAAAAAATGATTCAACTGATGCCATATGCCATGTGTACCGTGTAGACCAGCTATGCAGGTTAACAATGTACTTTAAAATATGACGTCAGATGTGGTAGGGATGTTAGATTTTGTAAACAAGTATCTGTGGCCGATTTCACAAAACTTTGCAACTGTAAAATTAGTCGTCGTTATGACGTCACAACTTTCGACTAACTTTACACTGATCTTGTTAAATAAATAATGTTTCTTACGTCGATCAATGTTAAAAAATCTCGTCGACATGGTGACTTAAAGAAGACAACTCGATATACGCGTCTCTGTTAATTATGAAATGGGTCCTAATTTCCCATTCAACGAAATGGATGCATATAATGTAAGGACTAAAATCTTATCAGGAAAAGCCTTTAATGCGTAAATATGATGATGATGATGATGATAAAAACTTGACGCTTAATTATCTCTACGTTATAAGTTCGGTAAAAAATAACATAGAAAATGATATTGTTGCATCCAGAAATCAAATCTGTCTCCGGTTTTAAATGATTTCAACAGTGGAAATTCCGGAAAAATCCAGGATTATACATACAAACCCTATTTTGATCTTGAAAAAACTACATGACTGACTTCAGGGAAACTTATTAAAATATGTTGCGCTGCCGTTTAAGGATAGTGCCTTTGTCAAATAATACAAACGTTTTTCTAGGGTACCAGAATATGTTACTAATATGTTAAAATCTCATTTTGACAAATAACTCGAGGTTCAATCTAACAGGTTATGTCAATAAATGGTTTCTTTATATCATAATTAAGCCTTATATCTTGTACATGTATCTACGCAGTGCTGTCAAAATAATTTCCATTGTACAATACCATTTGTTAAATTAAGCAGTACATACAGTACAAAGACAACAATATTATCTTGTTTGTATTCATCATAAAACTGGAAAAAAACTGGAGTAAACTTAAGCTTTCTTAATAGAAAATCCCCGTTCCTATCCTAGAAATGGTAAAATCAAAAACAAGTCGATAAACCGGAAATGTATATCACTTCAGTCCTAAATCAAATCAAACGACATGGCATTCATATATATCATATATTTAGATTAAAATAGAACCTTTTTTGTATGTGCATTATAAGTGATTGTTTAAATCCCATATCGTCTACTCTTTATCGCATACCCTATATCACACCTGTAGACCTATATCACATACCCTATATCACACCCCTAGACCTATATCGCATACCCTATATCACACCTCTAGACCTATATCGCATACATTATATCACACCCTTTCACACACCATACTTGAAATCTTGTTAAGATGTATGATATAATGAACATGGCATGTTAAAATCTGTATCACATGCTGTATCAACCCTCGACCTATATCGCCCGCGGGCCGGTGGCCTTGGGGTGATATAGGAGCCTTTGGTACATCATGTGATACAGATTTTGACATGTAATGTTCATTGTTAACCAACTACCCAAAATACGTTAAAATATGACAAAAACTGACCAACTGATATGAATTCAAACCGGGCATCTGTATAGGGACAATATGGATCAAACCTGGGCCAATACGGCATCATAACTTCCGGTCGTTTGGCACCGCCATTTTGAGTTTTGAGAATTGGATTTCATGAACTTTGATCATCAGGAATAAAAGCTGCAGAAACTCAAAAAATCTTCCGTTTTATACAAAAAGGATATTTATAAGACTGATTAATGCAAAATAAACCTACATGTTTAAAACACGAAAACAACTGTTCTACAAATCATCTAGTTGAGTTGCTTAATAAAATTGTCAATAATATGTAATTTCATATTGGCCCTGTTATAGGTTTCGGTCAATTATATTGGCCTCGACAGTCGTATTGGCCTTCGGCGATTCCTCGGGACCAATACAACCGCCTCGACCAATATGACAGACCTCAAACCTATAACAGGGTCAATATGTAATTACATATTTATTTACATATAGTATAAAACCTAGCTATATCAAATTTCATTTATAATTTTATCAAGTTGCTGTGCGATAAAACTCATATTTCATGAAAAAAGGACTAAGTATAAAATACTTTCAGCAAAGTGGTACAAAAACGTCTATTTCAATTTTCGAAGTCAACAGATTGTTTATCATTACATACTAATTCATGCAACCATAAATGAACGAGTCGTTTATGAAGCCTGTGAAGCCATGTGATGAATTTCTCTAACGCTATCGATAAAATTATGTTAATGGTTTTTACTAAAATGGAAGAAACAAGGTCACTACACGTCGCCATATGTACCCCGCCGCCGCATCAAAAAAAATTGCAAAATTCCCATAACTCCTGCAAAATGCAAAATTTGTCGAGTTAAATGCAAATGGTCAACAATATATGGTGACTACCTATCCTACAGAATCCGTTGAGTGGTTCTGAAAAGTTGTGTGAAAAAATCAAGTTTGATGGACGGACGCACGGACATCGGTATTTTTATGCCCATTCCGTATTAACATACCTATATCTGTGGCTGGGGGTACTGTATTCTGTGTTACTGGTGCAACGGTAACTGTAAGATTAAATGAATACTTCTGACTATACTAATGCTTTGTTCTCAATGAGCAAGCCCGTTCATTTAAGAAATATGTTTTGGTCTGTGAAATAATTAACGTAGCTTAGTCTGCATCTGATGATTTAAGGAGGTAGAGCTAGGGTAAGGGACACAACTTAGAAATCATTCAAACGTTTGTATTCAGCATTTTACATCAATCCTATGTAAGCATCTAATTAACTTGGATTCATTTTATTCTGCATCAAACAAAAGCTTGAGAGGCTTTGGTGAAATTGAATACAATACAAACATCTCACTGATTTCAAATACATGTAGTTAGCGATTGTCTATGGGTCGTAAGATTGTTATATCATTTAGAAAAAAAACTATTCTTTTTATTTTGATCTATAAAAATGAAATTACTTTCTGTCTAAGTCTATTGACTGATGTACTGTAAACAAACAATTTTCGCGTTAACGTTATTTTCACGGTAAGACCCGTAACGCAAAGAAAAAAATCAACTCTAGTGAAATTTCTTTCATAACATAATGATATAAGTTTGGAAAAAATCCAAAAAAAAGTTTTAAACTGCAAAATTATATTAATCTCAGATCCAGTAACCACAAAAAAAAGACAGCGCGAAAATTGCGTGGTATATTGTTTTGTTTATTTTTCTTTGGTTTCCGTTCTATTGCAAGAAAATTTACGCGCTGAACTATGGCTTTATATTTCATTTCCGTCATAGCAACAATGTTACATGGAATGTATCATAGTAAACACTTCAATATAGCATATACTTGTTATGTATATACTGATAAATATATTGCTGAAATTTACCTGAAGAAATTCATAATAGCAGATAGAATACTAAACTTACCAACAGGTCCAGTTCCACCTACAATTACAATGTTTCTTTCATTAACGCTAAGCATTTAAGTATCAGTCTTTGTCAGAATAATACAGACCAAGGAAAAGCTACACATTTCTATTTTTGTTATTAGGTTGCTTTACAGGTCTACGTGGCGAAATTTATAATCATTCATTCCAATATGTCTGCTATTAGGAGATAATTCACATTGAAAATCCAATAGTTTCTATTATATTTAAGTGTCATTAACAGAGTTGTCTCCCTTATTTTTTTAATATTCTATATAATTTTCATCATCAAAAGACAAGGGTTATATGACAAGCCACAGGTAACTTTCTGTTAACTATGGCATTTTAAACAAAATGTCAAAAATAAAAATATGTAGGCTTTCCAACCATGCACATGTATACCATTTTGCATGTTTCTTATCTGGAGTAATACTAAGAAACAAACACTTAACATTGAAAAATGAAGGTTAAACGCACACACAAAACAGCAAATACTAAACATTGAAAACTAACAGTAAAACAAACACAATACACTTAAAAAACAAACTAAATATATGAAAATAAACACACAAAAAAAACTATAAAAATATCATTATCAATTAACATTTTCAAACAAAGATTCTAAATGAAATAATGATAATGGAGACAAATGGGAAAATAAATCAGACTTAACTTTACAAATTCAAATTGCTGAAATCGGAAGTAAACAAATAGTAGAAAAGAAAGGGGTCGGAGTAATCCGGATTTGAAATATTGGAATTCAACAATAAGCCAATTACAAATCAGGCCTGATAAATGCTTCTGAGTGCAAAACAGAAAATAACAAATAGATGTACAATATAACCGAGTACAATTTGTTCTTCTAATAGTTTCACTGCAGTGGCGGATCCAGAAAATTTGAAAAAAAGGGGGGATCAATTACTACTTACACTGTCGACATGTGGCTGGACACTGATAATATTTGTAATAATCATCTGAACACTGGTTTATTTTTGTGGAACATGCTGATGTTGAGTTGTCCCTACAGAATCGAAGCGGTGGAGGGGTCATCAAAGGAGATTTGGCTATATCTGAAAATGCAATTGACATATGCTTGATGATAAAGATGCTGGGATCGGCAAAGAGAATCAGCACATGTTACAATAACTACTCAATTACAGAGAGTTTGCAGTTACAAAGATATCAAGCGACATGTATAAAAAACGCATAGAATAATGTGGATACTTTCCTTCCCACTTTCGTCTACCCAGGACTTGACTTTTTCATGTTTTTATGAGCAAGTCGACGGGTGTTTCTAGAAAAACCTTACCAGTGCGCCTGGTCCATGCTCTCAGTTTATAGCGGTGTCCCAGCTACTCATTTGCTTTTGTTACTTGTATGTATTATTTCAGTTACTTTATGTTCTTTTTTGTGTATGTCTGTTTTCCATGTCTGGTCTTTGTCCCTGGATTACATTCTTTTGATTACCACTAGACCCTTGGTTCCCTTGATTACTCTTTGACTAAGTATAATTTATATTAACATGCAGAAAATCTGTTTAAAGGAATCGTATGATTTGGTCATAATAGTTCCTGACTATTACATCGATAAATAAAAAAATTGATGGTAATGGGGGGGGGGGTGCTTTGCGTTCAAAACTTGCATACCAAACTAAATGAATCGTGCACTGTATGGATTTTTTTTCGAGGTTTTATCGTGAAAAGACCGACATGTTAACGTACAACAGTAAAGCTGCTTAACTCGACGATATTGTCATAACGAATAGCACAACATGTAAAACCTATATCCACGAAACCCCAGTCAAAGAATCTGTCCGTCTTGTTTCTACAACGTCGATCCATAACCGGAACCATCTTTACCTTCTATGAACAACACCACACTCCTGCATATACTGTGAAAAGAATTTTGATTCGTGGATACTAATTTTCGTAGATTAGGGAAGAAACACAAGTTCGTGGATTCTTGAATTGGTGGTTTTGAGATTTCAGTTAACACCTCTATGGAAATCTCCTTTTCGTTGGGAGCCAAATTTCGTGGTTTGGCCTTCCCACGAAAACCGCTAAAATTGGTACCCCACGAACAATAGTACTTTCACAGTACGCACAACATTGAAGCACATGCCTCGTGAACAAATAGAGTGCGCTCTAGATTCTTAGAAACACAGTACGGAATCTTTTGTATATAATTGTAAAACTTACTTACTGTTTCCGGGACAGAGCTCTCTGTTACAGTTACTTCCGGCACAGCATTGTCCACAATAATCACCAGAGGCCCTTCGGCCTAAACCAACATTTGTAATCCCTGGTTGCGAAGTTGCTCCACAGTTCTACAATGAACCAGATTTGAGCAGGTAAGAATTCTTTTCATTAATGACTAGTTCCCTTTTCATAGCAACCTCAGGATAAAGTATTAATTTATTTAAGTCAGCCAATGATGGATTGAGGGGTGCAAGACCTACATCCCAAAATCTTAAGTGTAATTGTTTGTAAGAATCAGACAAAATGGGAAAAATCAAATCATGCATGTCAAAACCCCACCGACATGACAATGTAATATCACTCAAGGATGCTTTCTCTATTTGAAAAGACTATTACTTGATCTCCGCATCACTGGCTTTGCACAGAATTTTTTCAATATAATATTAGAAAAATGAGGTTTTTGACAGAGTTATCTACCCTTGAAATGTTCATTGAATTACCAATGAAATTGTAACTCAATGGTCCAGTAAGATATGGCAAATCTTGTCTGTTTTCCTTGATTCTGATGATGCAAATAGTCAAATTACACTATCAAAATTGTGTGTTTTTTATACCATGTTTCACCTACTGCCTGATTCTTACCGGGACTGACACTTTATAATCAAGCAAAGACTGGACTAAAAACTGATTGAATATTTTTACCATGCTGGAAAGATCTAGAAATTTATTAATTTAGTGGGTAACGATCAAACATTTTTACAGATGGTCAATGCAAATTATTTGTCTAAAACATTTTGCACAAAATGTACAAAAAGTCAAACAAAAGGGTTTCTACTCCGTGGACCTCTGTGTCCACCATTATTTAACTTACACTTTTGTGAACACATCCAAGACGGTATCTCCTTTCCTGATTATGTATAATACTTTGAGCATAGCAAACCTGCAAAACGGGATTTTAAAAATGTTAGTTAATTCTTTACACGAGGGATGCAAAAATTTGCATTGGGACAGGTTTTCCCTGTCTTTAGTCATGCGATTAAGCCAGAAGTCTAAATTACATGTACCAACAAAATACAGAACTGCATGGCAAAAGTTCAAATATTAATCTTCCAAGTAAACAAATTTTAAAAGATACTATTCTTTTTTTGTGTGTAAACTTGGGCAGGTAAAAAGTAAATACCAACCTTCTACACGAAACAGATAATGCACAGAGGAGGCACTGAACATTGATGTTGTAAAATCATCAAAATGGAGCAAACACATACTTTTTAGGGTGGCTAGGCTCAAGTTTTAACTATAGGTAAATAAAACTCCGAAATAAAAATCCAGGCCTGAGCGTCAAAACAAAACATTTGTATAATTTCCATGGTTACTCCAATCAAGGTATTTGAAATCGGCGACGTAACAAATAACTAAACATTATTTTTTCAGATTAAGCATTATTTGACTTTTTACATTCGACTTCAAAATTTGAAGAATTTTGTTTCTTTTGAAGGGAATCATGAGACACACGAATTCAAGATAAAAATACCCCAGCCCGGTCCCTCCTTGCAGATATGAAATTGATGTTCCGCCAGTGCCCCTGCGGGCACCAAATGGTAGCCAGGCCCCGTATGTGCTGACTTAAAATGGTTGCTTAGTCCCTGTTCCTTATTGTGGACATTAATGGTTACTCTTTTGTCTTGTTTCATTGAATGAAGAGATTAGAGTCAGTCGGAACCACAAAGAAATAAAAGTTCAAGTCAAAATAAAAATCCAAGCCCGCGCCCCTCCCTGTGAATATGAAATAGTTTTTCAGCCCCGGTCCCTTCCTTTGAACATTAAATGGTTTTTCCTTTATAACATTTACCTCATCTTCGTTACACTGTATGGAGAGATTACAGTCAGTCGGAGTTAGCGCATATTCACAAGACATACAACGCTTCCTATTGCCTAAAAAATAAGTAAAAAAAGTATGTATTTAAAATGCTTAAAATAAACATGACATTAAAACAATACTGGCGTGAATAAGTGATAAACTGAAGCCCTAAATACACAGTGAAATTTAAGTATCAGTGCGTGATGCAATTATCAAGCGTGAATTCTTGTCGCAAGTATAGAGATTGGGATCCATGATTTTGCAATTTCTATAAACACCTAAACTTGATTTAAATTAGTTTAATTTCGACAAGTTAACTATTAAATTTATGATAATTTAGTATGACAGGAAAATAATTCCTAAAGATCTTTCAGAGTAAGCAATCTCCTATCTATGAGGCGTAATATGTTCCCGAAACTATTGTGTTAATACATACTGGTAACCGGTATATCACATGTCTCTAGGTTGCAATAGGAAGTATTGCAACATTTTGTACATGGAATCACATCGTTACGTTTACCAACCATTGGAGCACCAGCATTAGCTGCACATGTCTAAAAAAAAAAATAATGCATGAACAAAAGTACACATAGATCAAAGAAATATATTAGTATCCGAGCTACTCAGTCCGATCGAATTATGGTTCGACTTTTACATGTGCTGTTACCATGAAATCGCGCCCTCAGATCCTTCATTTTCATATTGCCATTTATTTGACTTCACTACTATTTAGCAACTTTTAAAAGCATACAAATCGCATCTGATCTACTAAGGAGGCGAATTTCTGCTCGGGAAATTTTTAGATAAGATAAAAATGTTCTATTGTTTACAGCATAACCTGATATTAACACCCTTTGTTGTGAAGTTGAATACCCTTTGATGTGAATCTAATAATAGTATGCATGAAATTATCAAATGAATTCCGTTTCAGAAATGTATTTCAAAAACTTGAGGCTCCAGGAAATCCTTTGCTCACTTGCACGCAAAATCATCTACATTTTCCTAAAAAAAAATAGGGTGGGGTAGACATGTAACCACATTACCACCCCTTCTTTTTAGATCCGATGCTATTTACTAATAAAATATGTTCAAAAACATGGCATAAAAATAGGGATGATGTTTTTTGTTTGTTAACTTCTCTTTGTATGAGAGTGAAAGCTTAATAATTTAATCAGAAAAATCTGTTTAAGCTAGAAACTTCTTTCTATGTCCCTTTTAAGAAGGTAGACCTTGGGTAAGGGACACAACTCTTACAAATCATAAGAATGTTTGTATTTAGCATTTTACATCAATCTCATGTAAGCATCAAAGTAACTTGGACTGATTTAATTCTGTTTCAAATGAAAGCTTGATAGGCTTTGTTGAAATTGAATATGATACAAACATATCACTGATTTCAAGAGTCATGTGCCTTACCCTAGGTCTACCTACTTAGGTTTACATCAATTCAAATGTATTTTTTTAAATATTGGTAAACTGATCTCCTGAACCAATTCAAATTTAAAAGCGTTCGGTTTAGACAGGTGATAATGTACAGTAAAACCTGTCTAAATTGAACACCTTTTGAATTGGTTCCGTTTAGTCATATGGTCGGTTAAATCAGTTTCAATATAGTCTTAAATTCACATGAAGGGATTTATACAAAAGGTGTCTGGTTGACACAGGTGACCGGTTTTTCAGGTTTCGATTACAAGCTCCAGAACAACGTCTGACGTTCGAAATTCACTCTACACCCTGCATCCAGCGGTCTCAGAAAATGTAAGAATCTTGCAAAGTCGGGAAAAAGTGATTGATTTTACGCGACGTTATCGGATTGTCAAACGACGTATGATAAGAAATAACACCCGATAAGTTCGAAAGGCCTGTCTGCAGCGGTTAGTATGGAGCTTGTTCCAGTTAGAAAGGTATGACTGTATAACATACCGATCTTGACCTGCATCCTGACCTAAACTTTATCAAGGCGTCATCTGTCACAATCCTCTCTCCATAACATTCCTGTTGAAAAATAAATTACACTGTGTACATGTATTTAGTTGAAGGAACATACAGCATGCCAATAAATTTATCCACTGAAATCAAAAGACTTCCATGGACAAGATTAGTTCACTCTATAGATACAAACTAATCTTCGATAAAATTTCATGCAATTGAACCAAAGTAAACGAATTTTATTTTTTTCGGTAAATTAAAACAAATAAGATTTCAGGAGTGGGTTTTCATTTTATAATTTTTTTCTTTTTGGTCGACATCATGGCCACCTCCACCAAGGAAACACACTTGTACACACTATAGTCCCCCAAAGATCGCTTGTACCGGATTTTCCCTTCACATTCAATAACCTAAATTCATTTATAATTATGGTGTTGCGATCGCAACCACTAGTTTATAGAAGTCTCTACAAAGTCTCCGATCCTCTCTTTCGCTTTGACCCGGATTTGACGGGTGTTTCTGAAAGAGCAAATGACACTTACCTTACGGGTGCATGTGGTCCACACTCAATTTTAGTGTAGTCCGTTGTGCTTATGTATTCTTTAGTTTATATATGTATGCTCAGTTAAGCTGAGAATCATGCTGATTGTAATTTATGGTTGGAAAGCCTACATATTTTTAGTTTTGATATTTAGTTTAAAATGAAAACATGGGATTTTTCATAAAATTTAGGTCTAAGGGGATACAAATTATATATATAGAACCGTAGAATTTAAAAGTAAGAAAGATTACTCTATTTTCGAATTTTGATTTGAATTGTCTACTAAGACCAGACATATTTGAATGATTAGTTACATAGACACATAGAGCAACGGAATAACACAAATATATGAGTTGTCTTTTTAGGAGTGCATCTTATATCACAGAATTTGCACGAATCACAACAAGATGCTTACCTTTTCGGTTTTTTGTTTGTTCGTTGTTGTGTTTTGTGTTTTTTTGTTTTTTGGTTTGTTTTTGTTTTTGTATTTGTTTTATACATTATATATATTGTGGAGTTTTGTCTGTTTCCATTGTCTTATATTTGTCTTCGATAATGTTTATGCATATCTAGGTACCATGATTTTCTTTTTGACATTCTTATCACGAGCCCTTCCCTGCCTGTTACCTACAAACATTACCTTTCGGGAGTAGGACAACGAGACTTGGGGAATTCAAGGGTTTTTATCATATTAACTGACCAATTAAAAAGTCATGCATACTTTACTGAATGATGAACTTCAGAAATGATATGATAGTAAATAATGTCTGTCAATAAGTCTTTTGTTTTTTTTTAAGCCAAAACAACGAATTTGAAATAGTGTTGTTTTATTGTTAATCTATCATGTTTATGTATGAGATTTACTCAAATATATTATGTATTTTATTTTTAATGGTGGTGATATTGGTATTTATTTCTTTTATAGCTTTCATAAATTCTGCTAATTCCGAGAAAAATCCTTTCACTGTGTTCAGTAATGTACAAACAGGGAATAAGACCATGCTTGTTTTCCATGAAGGGATACGAACAACTTTCCCTCAGTCAACTTCCGGTTCGTCTGTTTCGTTGTCTGAGACGAACCATTTGTTATGAACCAACTATGGAACACGAATGTGTGATTTAAGAGGAACGAATTGTATGATGGAAAGCACCAGACTATGTGAAACGATCTTTCAGAAAAACATTGATTGACTGATTTTTTTTAATTTTTAACGCCAAAGCAACAATATTTCAGCTATATATATCCTGGCGATGAACATGAAATGGATGATAAAGTGAACAGGAAATGACGATGAAATAAGAAATGGGATGGGATACTAGGGTAATAGGGTCGACGAATTTTGATTGTCACTGGAAATTGGAAGTGGTGGGTAGGATCAGGCAATTTAGCCTGCTGCCTCGAAGTGCAAAAGTTCCTTCTCTTATCGGATTCCACAGCAGGGTTCTTTAACGTGCGAGGAACGTGACATCTTTCCCAACACGGTGTACCACTATGGTTTGCAGTCAGGTTTTCCGTATTATAGCCCGACAACCCCAGCATGTAACACGCCAGGACTACCCCATTCCACTACCTGAGGCACACAATCCAGTTTCTCTGTGGGCATAGTGCTTAGCCCCGGCCGGAGTTTTGTGCGCTATTTATTCACCTAAAATGTTGTATTCATGTAAGTTTTATGTAGCTCATTTTCTATTTTGTTTAGCTACAATTATCTCTAAGAGTAAAATCAGACACATGAACCCTACCGGTGCACCTGCTCTATGCTCCCAGGTTCAACCGTTGTGCATGTACCGCTTTGTTCGATACTTAACGAAAATACACACTGACCTCAAAACTTCCACATTCCACGACCCTATCGCAATCTCTTTGATGTGGCAATTGGTCACATTGGTAGCACATGACTCCTGCAAATAAAAGTAAAATAAACTGCAAATCAGAGTCTTAAATTCAAACAGGAAGAATGAATAATTAAGAATATTTGAAGCACACTGATAACGAAACTCGCTTTTCTTTGACTTCGATCAGAGGCATAGCCAGTGTGTAATGATGTATCACAAAAAGGACAGAGTTTGTCGTCAAGATGTTCAGGCTAACGTCATGGAAGTCTAGACCCTTGTAGACCAAAGCATATATGTAATAGCCTAGCTAGGTTCCTTTTGAGCAAAGCAGTGTTTTTCCAGTGCATTAGTTGAATAAGCAAATATGATTTACAGAGTTTGTTGTGGTAAGGGACGAAGTCAGTCCTGAATTCCTAGGTTCTTAGAGAGCAAACCCTTGATAGCCTAATTCATTGGCCAAGTGCATTAGTGGACAAAGCCATGAACACATAGTTACCCTGGGGAAGAATGCATCAAGCCATGGAATCATAGATTCCAAGAGGGCAAACCATTGATAGCCTAGGTTTTCAGTGGTAAAGCCATGTAACCTAGATTCTTTGGAAACGAAGCAATGACAGTCGAGGTTTCTTGGGAAGAAAGCTTTGATAGCCAAGGTTGGGTGCGGTCAAAGCTCTGACATCCTAGGTTTTTATGGGACAAACCCGTGGTAGCTTGTGTTCCTTACAGAGAAAGACGTGGCAGGCATGTTTGCTATTGGGCAACGACGTGATAGTGAGTGTTCTAATTTGAAATTCTAGGAACATCCGCGTAGCTGTTTTGTCCGTATTTCACATTTGCAAACTGTGATTAAAGGTAATTAAAACAGAATGTTAAAAAAGCAACTCATTGATTTGAGTAGTGTCTACATGCGTGTACAAGCTACTCAAATTCATCAAATTAAGATTTAAATAAAACTTATCATAGAAGCAAGATCTGCTTTTTACAAGGCGTTCACTAGATCACGTTACATAACACACCCTTGTAAATCTATGAGAAGTCAATCAAAATAGACGTTGCATCTTACCTGCATCGACATGGTCCACTAAATGAGAAACTACCAGCAGTGCCACAACTGGAAATAAAATTATATATTTTAATGATAGGTATTCGCTCAATTTTAGATGCCAATATATATATACTGACTGATTGTTGCAGTTTAACGTCTCCTGGCAAATATTTATTTTTTAACTGTTTTAGATATATTTTGAAGTTTTACTGCGACTATTGAAAATGAAATAATAAGGAAAATGACATTCTAAAATCTTTTACAAAACATAGTAACACATTGTCTTACTACAGTCACAGAAGGATCGTTTTTCGTTTGTCGCAAAAGGAAAGCACATGTATATACTCTTGTCTTTTAAAAAAAAATACACAGGGAAGGATCTTGAAACTTATTTAAAAAACAGATGCCTTCCCTTCCTGTGCACTTGCAATGAGAATGAGAAAGAATGCTATACAAAACCTTAGCTTATATCTAAATTTCATGTTACCGTTACATTGGGTTGGGTCGATCTAGTAGTGCAGAAAATGGATGGTATGGGCTACCCGGCTATTATTTGCTGATTTTACCCCTACATTTTGTACAAAAGTAACAAAGCTATCCTATAACAATAGGGTCCAACACCTGAAACCGTCTATCATAGAGCCTCCAATGGCGATTGTTTACGAAATGCGTCTCATTTTTAGTTTATCAGTTAATCCAGTACAAAAATGCACGTGGTCGCTCATATATTGCTGGTATCATTGTACTAAAATTGCACGTGATTTCGACCTTCTCACGTGTTATACAAATTGTTGTGAATTTCTATGGCATCAATAATATTAACTTCTTGTGTATGTACACATTGATGAAAACATTTCTGGTGTGGCAACTCCGATTGACAGGTCTTTATTTTGAAGTATTTCAGTTGACAAATTCAAATTCTGACTTGTACCAAACCTTTCAATATGATAAGAGTAACCTTTCATCATCTGATAAAAAATTGCTACCACCCCTTCCCCTCAAATGCACATATAAAAAAAAAATGTTCGGATGAAATGGAATAGATTACCAATTACAAGATAAAAGGGGCACTTTGCAAAACACAAAACTGCTAAAATGTATATAGGTAATACGAAATATCTCACACAATTGAATGAATACCGCCGGATTCACCGAAAACAAGATACTTTAAACCTGCTACTCAATAATTTGGAAAATATATAATAGTATGCCATATTTACCGAATGTATTGGATAAACAGAATGTGCTCGTCATGATTCCCTTTTAGATAAGAACAGTCCTACTTATCATCATACAAGTATTTCCATGTCATGATTTCGTCCCTATAATTATCAACGAATCCACATTTACATACACTGTATTGCCCTCACTGACCACTAGAGAGATATAAATAGCGTGCAAAGATCTCAGAAACATCTTATGAAACGGCGGATCGAAACTACCAGGACAGGAAATATGGATATAATCCCGACAAGGACTCAAATATAGACGTTTTAGAATATTTATTAAACATTACGATTCATGATTTTTTTTTAATTAAAGTTGCCATAAAAAGGGTGAAGCTGTTAACGGTCCATCCAGATTTTACACCGGCTTAGCTGAATTTGGTTTAACGATTTACCGATGGTACATATATAAAGGGGCAACGACCTCAATTAAATTAAAATGTAGTATCATATTTACACTCTGTCCAAGTTTGGCCTTGAGTAAGATTTTTATTTTCTGGTCTTGTCATATTTGATTGCGGGACGTATTTTGATCTTTCAATCCAGTGGCGGTCATTTATGTAGCAGTTCATCCCTATTATGGGAGCAGATTGACTGCAATTGTCATAAATTTCTATTTTTGGGCATGACATCGGTAAGTGCTTCTGTTAAAGTAGATGAATGTACCAAGTCCTCTTCCCGTAAGCAGTGTCCATCTTTACAATTGGACAGATTTTTTGCATTCGTCATAAATTTCTATTTCCATGTATAACATCTCTGGGTGTTTATTTTAATGTTTATAAATGTACCAAGTCCTCTTCTTGTAGGTAATGTCTACCTCTACAATGGGAACATATTTATTGCATTCATCGCAGATTTCTATTTCCGAGTATTAACATGGTGGATGTTTCTTTTAAGACTAGATGCCTAGCATTCCAGTGCACGTGGGATCGGGTATGAGCAACTCGGACTCAACTAAAAACGGAGCATGGACCAGGTGCACCGATAGGATAAGCGTCCTCTGCTTCTCTAGAAACACCCACCGAATTGTTCATAAAAAGTCAAGTCCGGGGTACACGAAAGAGGAAAGGAAACTTATGACACATTGAACAAATCAGTTTTCATAGTGTAGATGGATACACCGTAACGATCAACGAATTCGTGATGCTGACCATAAAATTTATGGATTGATGGTTTAAATCTTGTAGCAACATAACCCTGTTCCTCTTTATAAAAAGTCTATTGCGAAACAAAAAGTCTGCAAATTTACGGCAAGCTCTGGCATAACGTATGACTTGTTATATGAAAACTCTCTACACAGGTTGTCACAGATGAAAGGAAAATTGACAATAGGGAATGAAAAGTCATCGAGTTCAACAACAATACGTCATCTATATAGCGGAAACTGAGATTAAAGGATCTGGCTAAACAATGTTCTCTCTTTTTAATCAGATCAACTATAAAGTCAGCCTCATAAGAGTGAATGAATATGTCAGGAATTAGAGGAGCACAATTTGTGCCCATTGGAATGCCGACCGTTTGTTGAAAAACGCGTAAACTACACTGGACAATTATGTTATCAATCCAGCATTTTGGACACATATTCTTTATTATATCTAAAAGATGATTTGGAATTTATTTTAAGAACTTTTTATATTCTTTTAAAATTTTTCGCTTGTGTCTTTTGTGAATCCACGTCTTAATGATATATTAATAAATGTGCAGTAATGAGTCGATATTGGTTTTATTTTCAGAGCTCTAGAATGGGATGCCTTCGATCGAATTCATTGGCTTAACTTTATGTTTCAAAACAATTATACCACGCCTTAATCATTAACTCAACCTGTGAATTCGTTGTTTAAGTATGTTTAACTCGTAAAAAGCGTAGTATATATAATACATGTACATGGAACAACACGATGTAAATCCATTTAAATCATGTCACCCACCATTCAGAGTCGTTCTTTATGGAACAATTTAAAAGGAAAAAAAAAGATGGGATAACCAGATTTTGTCACGTGATTCTAATATGCACCTATAAAATTCGAGCTACATTTTTAATATTCTTATGAGATCAATATTTTATGATGTTCATTTTGTATTCCGTGTTAAGTTCTTATAAATATCATGTAAATCTCGGTTCAGATAAATATTACTTGATATATGTTGCCTTACGTGATACTTCTCATAAAAAAAAAATAAAGGATGAATAAAATTACTCTAAACGTTGAGTTCGTTGAAATAATTATAATTATTCAATTATTGATTACAACATGTCAAGAAACTGACTTACAAACATTTTCAGTTGAACCAGGGAGAACATGCGAACGAGTGGACACAAGTATCAATGACGTCAGGTCATTTCTGATGTGTTCTGCTAAATGCCGGAAGTATGCATGTTGCACCGGAAGTTATAATCAATTAACGCGTCAGTGTTTAATAAGTACGTCATGCGGATCACTTATTGTAAAGGATAATCATTGGAGACAATTTCAAACACCACAAGGTTTGTTAATGAAACATTTTAAAACTATTTTTGTGACACTTTAACTAATAGATATTTATCCCATCCCATAATCAAGTCAAGTCCAAAATAAATCTGGCAAAACAGATTTTTCACCACAGGAGCAGCTGCTACCGCAACGGTCCTGACTTTCAAACGAAATTGGTTAAATCTACGTTTAAATGACTTCCTTTATATACGAATTGTATAGCATGCAAAATGTTATTTTTTGTTTTGTTTTGTTTTGTTTTGTTTTGTTTTTTTTTTTGGTATTTTTGTTTATGCCAAGTAACATTTGTCCGGGAAAAGTTTTAGCATGTACAGACAACACAACAATTTAATTGTAGAAAAACTTGCCGTTGTGTTGGTATGAGCGCTCAATTTTTTATACGACCTGGTGGTCCATTCGCCAATGTTAGACATTAATCCGTCTCCATGAATGGTGTGAAGCTAGTGCTCGAAACAAATTTTGAAAATACGTATATTTTTAAAGTTGTGACGAGACTCGAACATCTGTCTCCGCTTGTTTAAAGATTTACTTACCTTAGGCCATAGCTAGATCAATAGAACACCCCACGTAGCCCGAACCTCCTTATAAATTGAATTTTTTTTTTAAATATTGATTTTGAATATTTTTGTTAATACTGAGAAATACTCAAAAAATAGTTGTTAAGTTTCCTAAACACTCAAGCATAGAAGTTAGTTCAGTATGATAGAACACAACGGAAAATGATGCATGTATTTGCACATTGTTCTTGAGAAAAAAAATGGACCCCTACATTGAACAACTACCACCCTTTGTAAATCTTTTAATTCGCCAATTCTTTTGGACAAATTCTACATTTTTCTGCTTTTCAGCCAAGATTAATCCATGTATCCCAAACAATTGCCAAAATAATGGAACATGCAGCCAGTCAGAAGATAACCTAAACTATACTTGTGTATGTCCAAAGAATTACAATGGAAGAAACTGTGAGAGTAAGATCATATTATGACATCTTTTCGAGGCTGAAAACACTTCCTTTTCTGTGAATTTTAATTTCAAAGATAAGAATGTCTGGCATATTTAATATTAAGGACACTGTAAGAGTAATGAAGGGAACCAAGGTTACAGCGGAATACAAAAGAATGTAATCCAGGGACAGAGACCAGACATGGAAAACAGACATAAACAACAAAAAACATACAGTTACTAAAATCATACATACAAAGTAACAAAAGCAAATGAGAAACTCGGACTGGGAGCATGGACCAGGTGCACAGGTAGGGTAAGCGTCCTCTGCTTTTCTAGAAACACCCGCCGAGTTGCTCATAAAAAAGTCAAGTCCGGGGTAGACGAAAAAGAAAAGGAAAACTATGACACATTGAACAATTCAGTAAAAATAGTATAACTAACTAGACCTTTTGACCAAAAATACCGACAAAATGCGGAAAGAATTAAGTGAGTAATTGTGCTTGACGTGCAAGATCAATCAAGAAATATCCACAAACACATTCCTTCTTACAAATAATGTTTGAAATATAAAAAAAATATTAAAAATGCTTATACCATAAATGGAAGTACAAAATGTGATTTTTTATTAGAAATTTTAGGGAAAATAATCAAACCAAGACCTGAAATTCCCTCCCGTTTTTTTTAAACTTCTATATCGGAAAACTCCTCCGGTACATACATATGTATATACATGTATCTGGTGCCGGTTTTGATTTGTCGATTCCACCGTGTGACAAACCTTAATTTCAACTGAAGTCGAAAGTTTTAAGCCATAAAAAAGTACACTCTTTTCTATCATGGTTAGCTTGCAACTTGTGTTCCCTTTCAGTTTATGCACACACGTCAAAATGTCTTTTTTACGTGATAAATCTTTTACTCCAGCTTTTCACTGCGACGATCATGCATATGATGAATGTCAAAATGGAGGGAGTTGTTTTGAAGGTGTATGCTATTGTTCTGAAGGTTACACTGGAGACTTCTGTGAAAGTGAGTAAATGCAAACAGAAAAATAAACCACACATGGGGATCATATGATGGGCAACATATCATAATCATATAAGTCGGGCTTGACTTGATTGACATACGTACGTTTTAGTTTAAATATTGTAATTCAACTATCGTTTTCATTTTCTGTGAATTTTAATTTCAAAGATAAGAATGCCTGGCATATTTAATATTAGGGACACTGTAAGAGTAATGAAGGGAACCAAGGTTACAGCGGAATTCAAAAGAATGTAATCCAGGGACAAAAATAAACCACACATGGGGATCATATGATGGGCAACATATCATAATCATATAAATCGAGCTTGACGTGATTGACACACGTACGTTTCAGTTTAAATATTGTAATTCAACTATCTTTGCATGTTCTTTGTCATTAGAAATACACTATTTACTGTTATGGTTAGTGTGCATATCTTCTTTTTCAGTTTACAAACACGTGTGAAAATGTGTTGATATGTGTTTGCCTTTAACATATTAATGTTTCTTTTCCAGCTTTCAACTGCACAAGTGATGATGTATGTCTTCACGGAGGGACATGTTTTGAAGGTGTTTGTTATTGTGCTAAAGGTCACAGTGGAGACACCTGTGAAAGTGAGTAAATACAATGGCGGATCCAGAGGGGGTGCCTGGGGTTGGCATCTCTTGATTGTTGGAAAATTTGACATTTTTATGTTTAAAATTGACAAAAATGGATATATTGTTCAAAAAGTCTCTGGAACCGCCCATCGTGGTAAGCTTGCAACTAGTGTTCCTTTTCAGTTTACACACCCATGTCAAACTGTCTTTTTTTACATGATAAATCTTTTACTCCAGCCTTCCACTGCGACAATGATGATGAATGTCAAAACGGAGGGATATGTGTAGATAGTGTTTGTTATTGTGATAAAGGTTACACTGGAGACTTCTGTGAAAGTGAGTAAATAAAAACAGGAAAATTAACCACACATGAGAGAATAACCAAAGGAACCAAGGTTATAGTGTAATCAAAATAATGTATGCCAGTGACAAAGACCAGACATTGAAGAGTAATCAAAGGAACTTAGGTTATAGCGGTATTCAAAAGAATGTAATCCAGGAACAAAACCACATACACAACAAAGTACATGAAGTAATTAAAACCATACATACAAAGTAACAAGTGAAAATGGGCAACTCGGAATCCACTAAAAACGGAGCATGGACCAGGTTCACCGGTAGGGTAAGCGTCCTCTGCTTTTTTAGAAACACCCGCCGAGTTGCTCATAAAAAGTCAAGTCCGGGGTAGACGAAAGAGGCAAAGAAAATTAAATTGATAAGATTATACAAATTTGATATGATTTCTATATGAATAAAGCTTGTTATGATTAACAAATTTTTCAGTTTACATATTATAATTGAATAATCATTATTTAAAAATCTTGTGTTTAACTTTACATTACATTTTTGCAAGCATATGAGCAAGTCAATATTACATATGAGCATCATGAATTAATCAATAGTCAACTTACACTTTCAACACGGTTGTTTTAATACCATTTTTCATCCACTGCCTTATTCCTACAGAGATTGATACTTGATATTATGTTTATGTTTTGGTACAGTTCCTCCATTTTGTTAACACCAAATGCTGCATATTTCCCATACCATATTGTCCATTTCACATCTCTCATTGCCCAATCCGCCATGCTCCATTTTAAAGTATGTTTTCCTTTCATATTGAATATTGCTCCATACATACACGGATTACTTAAGTGTAAGTTGAATCAGACAAAATGGGAAAATAGGAAAAATGAGGTTTTCGGCAGAAATCTGCCCTTGAAATATATTAATTTTCAGTGTATTTTAATGAAAATATAAGTCAATTCTTATAAGTCGATTCTTACGGGGACTAACAAGATCTTGTATAAAAATCAATTTGCTTTTTGGTTTCATTTTTTTTTCAATCGATTGAGAAATATCATACAAGTACATTCCTGTTTTTCATTTCAGTTGATGATTGGTATTAATTATGACTTAACCTAAGTAGTTTTATCACTTAACCAAAACAAAATGATGTAGTGCTTGATTTTATACAGGAAATACTTGAACCGATCCGCGAAACGATTTGACTGATCGATTGCCGATGACCGGTGACCGAACCGATCGAAGTTTTGTTATGTAAAACAATGTAAGATCTGCTTGAAATAAAAGAAATGTTAAATAAAAGTATAAATTGATGTTTAAATCTATTACATTATGTAAATTTGACAAAGAAAACAACAAAAACCGTAAAATACATTGACAACTCTATGGTCATGTGATGCGATCACCGTTAAAAATGGATCGGTTGACGGGTCGATGACTGACCGGAAACTGATCGGTAATCGATGATCGATCGTAATTTTTGTTGCACAGATTGATTCAGGTACTGTAGCTTTTAGTCTCTGAAAATAACAATCACAATGCACGAGCATTACTCATTAAACATTTTATTGTATGCTATAATATTCTGCTTGAGGGGCGGGATCCACCGCTGAGTGTTAAAAAGGATGATACAAATTGGTGAATGGGGACAAGATTCGAGCGGAAATCAAAATAATTAAATCCAAGTATAAGCCAAAAAGGAAAAAAACAAACAAACACAACATAAAATAAATAAAATAACACGTACAAAGAAACAAAAGTAAATGGGCAACTCGGACTGCAATAAAATGTGGGAAAATTGGCCAGGTGCACTAGTAGGGACTAGTCTGCTTTTCTAGAAACATCCGTTTAGACAAAAAGTATTGAAATAAAGAAGATGCTTTTTACACAGAAGATTATTCTATACGATCTTTACTTATTTAAATTAATATCCTTCAAATAGCGCATGATATATAGTGATTATGGTATCCGTCCGATCATCCGTTACTTAATAAAATCAAGAACGATAACCCTTGCAAAGTCCCAATTTCATTTACAATCTGTATAATATTTATCTCAAAAGCACAACAAACAAATGACAAACTAAGGCCGGTTATGTGATCAGTAACTGTTTCTCAACAAGAAATAAAAATGAATTCGGTGGGTTTTCGACATATATGAATCACCTTCTGTCTGAATTTTATTAAGACGGCTACTTAAATCTCTACGTTTACCAGTTGTTGCATGCATAGCGTAAACATGCGAACATAATGACTTATTCATTTGCGGAGATTAATATTCACTGTTCCATTTCTTTTACATGCCATAAGTACATGAGTACTTAACCAATATTTTAACATTAATCAATAAATTTAAACGGAAATAGCTTCACAGTGTTCATTACACCATTAAAGTTTATTCCTTGTAGTCATTCCAACTAACGAAGAAGCGGAATGCTGGGTAATAAATCCGAAACTGTTTATCCTCTGTCGGCAAAGAAAATGAATCATTTTTATTAGAAAACACCGGACGTTAGTTTAAGTGGTGTGAGCATCAATTTTATATGACACTTCACCAACTTATTTAGTGATCTCATATTCAGATTTCTTACAGTTAGGCTTCTGGAACAGCATCATGTTGCTACAAAATTGAAGTCATTACTACAGACGTTTTATGGTCGCCATCATAAACTCGTGGATCGCTACGGTGTAGCCATCAGCACCATGAAAACTGATTTGTTCAACGTGTCAGTTTCCCTTTCCTCTTTCGTCTACCCCGGACTTGACATTTTTATTAGCAACTCGGCGGGTAGAAAAGCAGAGGACGCTTACTTCCGGTGCACCTGCTCTGTGTTCTCAGTTTTTTTAGTGGAGTTGCTCATTTACTTTTGTTACTTTGTATGTATTATTTTATTTACTTCATGTTCTATGTTGTGTTTTCCCTCGACTACAGTATTTTGATTTTCGCTAGAATCATGGTTCCCTTGATTACTCTTTTACAATTTACTCATTTGCATCTCCTCTCATCTCGTGTCAAAATGGCTTGCTAATAACTAACAAAATAAACCAATCATGACAAAATCCCCAAATTTCAAATTTAATAATTTTGTGATTTGTCCTGTCAAGTTTATTCAAATACACTTATACTTGTAAACTAAAAGTTAAGTCCATGATTAAATACAAAGTTAACAATTTACTTACATGATCTTAAAATTGTATATCTGAATCAATAAATATTTGAATACTTTTTTGAATATATTTTTGTGCCAGTCCCAAGCTGGGGATTTCTTGCCTCTATACGCATTGCTTCGTTTTCATTTTAAGTTTATTTTTATGTTGCTGAAGTATATTTTTTTTTCTTGCTGAACCTGTATATAATGTTGTTTTGGGGCCAGCGCTGCAGCCTGTCCTGTGGTGTGAGGGTTTCCTTTTCATTTCTTTAAGACCCATGGGTGGCCATTTTTGAACCCGGTGAGACCAGGCAAATCCTTTAGTGTGGGAAGCACAGAGTTATCTCCCTTTATTTTACGTTTTCCAGTGCAGCCAATGTTAATCATATTTTTCCTACCATTTCAGTAATTGCAAACCAACAATCATATTTTAGAAAACACGAGTTTATGATCTATAAAGGATGAACATTTATTGAAAACATAATGATGCATACGCCACCACCCATTGTCTGTGTCTTCGATATACGTCCTCTATATTTGTTCAGTCAAATACTTAAAAAGAATATTTATATAAAGAGGGGCCGGCCCCGTCATGAAAACCGTCCGCCCGGAACAAATCGTGTCCAGCCTTGAACTTTTTTTTGTCTTCTAGTGTAGGCTTCTCATATTTTGCATGATGATAGATCACCTCAGGATAATGTGTTGCTAAACATATTTTGTGACCTTTGACCTTGAACTAAGACCTCAAGGTCAAATCACTGATTTTTAGCGTACAGTCATTCGTGTCCAGGCTGTACCCTGTTTTGTCTTTTGATGTATGCTCATGATATTAGGCATGATGGTAAATCAGCTAATTATAAGTCGATGAGTCAGTGCTGTTATTTTTGCATAACTGTTTTGTGTGGGCTGTAATAAGTTTTGCGTGATGATTTGAATATTTTGTGCATGGCTGTACATAATTGTTACCACTGCAGGGCTCCAAGAGATGAATTCCATCTCAATGATATCTAGTTTACGAATGAAAAGAGGTAGTAAATTTGACACACAACTTTTCATATATGTTATCCCAGCAGAGAAGTTGGTCAAATTCCGGACGATCGAACAATATGTAGCATCGCATCAAATCTAAGGTTTTTTTATCATTTAAGGAGGTAGACCTAGGGTAAGGGACACAACTCTTACAAATCATTGGAACGTTTGTGTTTAGCATTTTACTTCAATCTCATGTAAACATCAAAGTAACCTGGATTAAATTCATTCTGTTTCAAATGAAAACTTGATAGGCTTTGGATACGATACAAACATATCAATGATTTCAAGAGTTATGTCCCCTACCCTAGGTCTACCTCTTTAAACACACATAAAAGCAAGTTTAAATAGGAATGTCTTGTTTTGGTCTCATGTAAGTCAAAACACTGCTTAGATCTTGTATTCCATTGTATAGCATACAATAAAGGCACCGAAATATATGTTTCATTAAAATTTTAATTGCAACATACGAATAGCTGAATAAGTAAAAGTATGGACGGATACTGAATAACAATAAATATATAACTACATATATCACATTTCTTATTTCTATCACAATAATGTGTAAATACAATATGCGTTAAAACTACATAATCTAAAATTTGAAATATTGAAGGACGATCTATTTGGAAAAGTGAAAGAGCAAATTCAACGAGTTCAGTCTCCAAGCATTCTCGCCAAGAGTAACAATATATTGATTATTCACGAGTGGAATAATTTTCTGGTTTTTATTTTAATAAATGTTGAAATTTTATGATCAGCGGATTAATATTCGAATCATCAGTGACGTCAAATAAAGGTAACGACACCCGATATGTGACGTTTTGGCGGGAGAAAGCCCGGAAGTGAAATTAGTTTACAGAACTGATTTCACATGGAAAAGTATCGATATTCATTGTGCACGTAATATTTGAAAACTCACCGCTACTCATAATATCTAAAAGAAATACAAAGTAGCGTAAGGAAATGTGGAATGTAAACAAAACGACCACGCTCCCATGTAAGGAGAAAAAATACTCCCTTTTTATCAAGTAGCAGTCTTCAGGAAAATCCGACAGAGGATGATTCGTTCATGTCAAAAACCCACCGCACTCACTTTTACTTCTTGTTCAGGAAACATTGTTTCTGATTACATTATCAGCCTTACTTTTTCATTGACATGTATAGGGTGTACATGAAATTTGTACTTTGCAAGAGTTATCGTCCTTTATTTGGTTTGATTTAGTTGATTTTAGTAGAAGATGAATGTATGTTTTTCTCAAAAGTGTAGATCTGAATCCGGAAATGATTATTGTATTGTAAAACTATAGAAATATAGCATATGCAGCCTGAAAAACCATCGTTTGCATGTTCGGTGAGTTTTTCTACACCATGAATCACTTTATCATTGGCAGTGTCTGAATTTTATAAGGACTGGTACTTAAATTGAAAGTTTTTAACCGACACAAATAATATATCTCAATAAAATGGAAAGTATCATTATCAACCAAGAAATTCTTTTTTTTCTCGTCATAGAAAGTTTACGCGGAACATAGAAACTAATAACGTTTCACAACTCAGAATGCTGCACAGTAGACACTTATGTAATCATAAGCACGTTGAACTAACTGTACTAAGAAAAAGTTTGATTTGAGTAAAAACTACATTAATCTTGAGTGCTATTATAAACTAAACAACACAAGAACATGCGTTTTCAACAACAGATATGGTCATATTTCCGATAAATCTATATCACTTTTAAAGTAAATAACAACATGGTAATTGCACCGACAAATAGGAATAAAACAAGCTCCACACAGCGGAAGTCGTTCGTTTTGCCTCTTACTAACCGCTGAAGACAAGCCGTTGGAAATTCTTGGACATTATTCAAATCAAACATCGTTTGACAATAGAATAGCGTTGAGAAAATCATTTACTTTTTCCCGACTTAGGAAGATTCTTGCCTTTTCAGGGAGGGCTGACAGCAGCGTCTATACTGTGAGGTTGAAACGTCAGACGCTGTTTCGGAGCTTGGGAATTAAAGTTAATATTTTTCATTAGCAGAATACATCCTTGTGAAAAGTCTGTTTACTATATACATTCATTATGGTAAGGGACACAACACTTACAAATCATTAGAAAATGTGTATTCAGCATTTTACACCAATCTAATGTAAACATCAAAGTAACTTGGACTGATTTCATTCTGTTTCAAATGAAAGCTTGATAAGCTTTGATGAAAGTGAATATGATACAAACATACCACTGATTTTAAGAGTTATGTCCCTTACCCTATGTCTACCTCCTTAGACAACATTTACAATGCATTCCATTGCACACAATGTATTTTTATCACTTTCAAAAAATATGAAATACCCGGTAATAGTGGTTACATTTGTTATACACAAAAGGACACTATTGAATACGTTGCATTCTAAACTCTCTGTTTTTTTTCTGTATTTCATCTGTAAGGTCATCTCTTCCACATTTTAGTAGAGCCCCGCTCAACGTTGAAACCTGTCAAAAGGTACATGGATCATCGTAATGTCGACAAATATTTCAACATAAATTTCATTTTTTTCTCAATGTTAAGTTTTTGTTACTTTACAAAAAATCATCTTAACTGGGCTTATAAGGAACCTGAATTTGTAGAGTGTTGTATTGCGGAAGGTCCTCAGATCTTAGGACCTTAGAAACACTGAGAGCTTGATTTCAGTCTGATGTCAAAAGTTTTAACACCAAGTGTAATATAAAGCAAGGATCGTATCTTTGACAACATTTAATGTTAATAGCTCGCGTCTTGAAGATTTGTTAAATTATAAAAAAATATATCCTAATTGATGTAAAACTGAGAAAAGGCATAATAATTTTAAACAAAATATAGTAATATGTCCACTTTGGCACTATAACAGGTTACAACAGCTTCATGTTATGATTATCACTACATTTTTGTTCGGTAAATGATTTTTTAGCTTAAGGAGGTAGAACTAGGGTAAGGATATAACTCATGAAATCAGTGATATGTTTATATCTTATTCAATATCACCTAAGCTTGCCAAACATTTATTTGAATGAAATCAATCTAAGTTACTTGGATGATTTCATGAGATTCGAGTAAAATTGTTTAAACAGGCGTACCAATGGTTTGTAAGAGTTATGTCCCTTAACCAAAGTCTACCTCCGTAATTTGGGCCTTTTTTACTTAGCATTTATGTTCATTTCCATCAGCATATCAAGATATACCTTGTCAACTGCTTTCGGCATCTTTTTCAACCAACTCATAAGCATTTCGTAGCGAGCGTCCTCTTCCGTTCCATCACAGATTTGTGTATTACGTAATATTGCCTGTATCCTTGCCCGGCTAACGTTGAGGTTTTGTGCAACTTTCTTCCATTCATCGCCCATTTGTTCCGCAAGAAATCGCATGAGGTTTTCATTGATTGGATCTGTTTCATTGACAATGATCACTGGCGCTTTCACTGGTACTGGTGAAGATTCTAGGTTATACTGAAGAGGAAATTTAAGAATTGATAACTACACCGTGCCTAACCGTTAATAACAGCATGGAGAGTTTTTACCTAGAAACAGGAAGTGCACACAGTTCCGATGCACCCGAATTCACCACGGGTTTTAGTATGCTTCGTGTTAAAAATTTTTATGTATCTACATTTAAGTTCATCTGTATCGTGTGATTTATTTTTTCGGTGTTTTCGTCTAAACCGAACCCTTTAGAAGATCCAAAACCTCTCTAAGTCGGACACTTTTAAAAGTACATTTTCCCAATTTAAATGCATTTTGAACCTTGGAGAACCGAATATATACCTGTCTAAACCGAACCACTTTCAAATTCAAAGGAGGTTAAAATAGGTTTCACTTGTCAATGTATTATCGGTGTTCTGTTAGTAACATGTGAAACGCTGTCCATTTAAAGATCAGGCAGGTCCTATGATATGAGTGGTACATGGTAAATTTTATTCCATTGATTTTTTTTTCTTCAAATGTAATGTATCAATCACTTGAATCACAAAAAAGTATATTACAACCAAGCATTGCACATTTACTTCAAGGCGTTGAAAAAGGTACGATGGCTGAAAGGGGCGAAACAAAATAAGTAAACGGTTGTCCATTTTTTTTAAAAACTCAGCGTACTGATGGGGGGATATTTTGAAAACAAAATTGTTCATATACCACCCATTGCTTGGTTTTTGCATGGACTCCCTCTTATCTGATCTTAACTGTTGTGTTTTTACTGGAGTAAGATCAGTTCTAATCTTAGAGAAGTATTTGTTTGATACAACCTTTATAATATGTTACTTTATCTATTCTTTTTAATTGGGGACATAATGGCAGTGTCTTCGTCACATAACACTCACTCATATTTAAATTGAAAATAGTAAGAAGTTATGGAGGTGGAGCTAGGGTAAGGGACATAACTCTTGAAATCAGTGATACGTTTGTATCATATTTAATTTCATCAAAGCCTATCAAGCTTTCATTTGAAACAGAATGAAATCAATCCAAGTAACGTTGATGCTTACATGAGACTGATATCAAATGCTGAATACAAACGATTTGTAAGAGTTGTGTCCCTTACACTAGGTCTACCTCCTTAAATTAGTTTCAGTTGTTTTATACAAAAGATCTTTTCAGAGTATTTTCCTTCCGTAGTAATGTCTGAATATTTGATGTATATAAAGAATTATTTTCACAAGACTGAAGATGATTGGCACTTCTCGAATTGAACAAATTTGAATTATAATAGTTTCGATAAAAAGTAAAAGAGTAATCAAAGCAACCGATCAAAACCGAATATATGCATTGTTGTAAGAGCATACTTTTTGTGTATGTTGACCAAAATTAGTCAAAACTAGATATCATTGAGATGGGAGCCATCTCTGTGGGCCCCGCTGTCAATAACATTCGGTAAATAAGCTGATAAGAAGCATTATTTGAAGTTATTATCACAAACACTCTATGGTGTTGGTTAATATACATGTCAAGTATAAACTTTGAAATCATAATGGTTCTTAAAATATAGAGGGGACACGATCTTTACACAGGACATGGGGTTTTCAACTGAAACAAAAGTTTTTGACCTTGACCTTTGACCCAAGAAGTTGTACATACATTATGACACACCCTCTGGTGTTGGTTAATATACATGTCAAGTATAAACTTTGAAATGATAACGGTTCTCTAGATATAGAACGGACACGAATTTGTTACGGACGGACGGACATACTGATCACTATAGGGAGACCCGCCTAAGGCGGGGCCCTAATAGGGTTGAGAATGTGTACTGTTAAATTCTACAAGTGTCTGAATGTTGTTTACACGTGTAAATAATTCGCCTACATGCTGTCATTTAGCAGAAAATCAAGGGAACCAGGGTTCTAGCGGAAATCAAAAGAATGTAATCCTGGTACAAAGACCAGACATGGAAAACTGACACACACAACAAGGTACATAAAAAAACAAAAATAATAAGCACAAAGTAAAAAAAGGTAAATGAGCAACTCGACTCAACTTAAAAAAAGGCTTAGAATGACAGAACTTTACACAAAAAACTTCTTTTCAGATTTCGAATAAGAGAGGGCAAGATGCCACTAAGGTATACTTTTACAATCGACTATGCAAAGAGATACTACAACATTTGTAATATAAATGGAAAGATAAATTGTAGCTATTACCTTGGGAATGTTAATTGGAATATCACAAAGATGCTGCTTTGTTTTTTCCACCACCGCGGTGTTAGCACTATCGTCTTGTCGTTTAGTCTTCTTGTCCTTAGCGTCACAATAGCACCTGAATACCTGAATTACTCCGCGATACACCCGGAAGTTCTTTTGTAAGTATTTGTCCACTTCCGACAGATATAGTTCCAATTCAGAATTCATATTTGAATTGTAAACAAACAATGGCGGTTTATTTGAAGTGTCACAAACATTGCCTTTAAAAGCGATTTCTATGTGGTCTCCTTCGTTAAGGTTTATGATGGGGCTAGGATCCGGTCCTTCTACGTAGCCTTTTGAAGCCAAGTCTTTTGTCAACTTTGACGATTTGCTTGCTGGAACGACATTGATAATTGTGTCATAGGGATCGTCATTCCTGAAAGTAAATACAGATATTATAGTTCTTACTGGCCTGAAGCACTTGTTTGTCAAACATTTGTTTTCTATGACCAAACGTGATATTTGTCAAGAGTGTTTATCACGTTTATTTGTTTTTTTTTTAATGGTGAACACAAAAATCTTCGTATATACAAAATGTAATCAAGGGATTTTTGTTAAGTATTTCAACAACAGCTTTTGGGTGCAATACACAGCTTTACAATGTCGAATGAAAGAGTAATCAAGGAAACCAAGATTCTAGTGGAAAACTAAAGAATGCAACCCTGGGATAAAGACTAGACAAGGGAAACACAACAAAAACACGAAATATCCCAAAAAGAAAGACGAACAAAATACAAAAGTAAATGCCCAACTTGGAATCAAGAAAAGACGGAGCATGGACCAGGTGAACCGGTTGGGTAAGCGTCCTCTACTTTTCTAGAAACACAATTCCCAAAATTCCAGCAATAACCCTTACATGTATATTGTTTCAGAGCGATCGGTATTTTTTTAGGAAGATTTACGTTGCATGTCTTATTTTGATAATTGAATATGCATCACTCGTCAGAATATAGATGAAATATTGCTGCTCGGACGTTAAACCCCAACAAGCAATCAATCAACGAACGATCATCCGAAGTTTAAAAACCTTCATGTAAACCCCACCCTATCAACTTAATGACCTTTACCCACACGTAGAGTATATTAAGCAATGATTGAGACTTCAAAGACTTTTCAACACGAATCTCTACTTTCACATACAAATATTGAGATTAGTAGGTCATCATATCTACAAAGTCCTTAACAACGTTCAACCATTTTGATAAATCCTTGTAAACATGTATTGAGAGATTACCACTGGAACAAGGAAGTTAAAAGTATAAAACGGATGACCTCAAAATAGGAGTGTAAGTCAAAAGAAGTTATGGTCATGTGGGTAACTTCCCAAAAATAGAGGCATGCACATGAAAGGCCATTAATACAAGTTACATTTAAACTGTGACTAGAAATATTTGTTTAAAATGAGGCGCATGTTCTGAAAATGTCCAAACATGGTTAATTTAGTCTTGTCTCAAATTCATACAGTAGAATAGCAAAATACAATGTAATGAAGTGCATAAAAACAATTTAGTAAGGAGCTTATAGTGCTTGCAATGCACAGAAAATAAAGGCAGATGAAAACGCATGGATCAATGAGTTCAGAACAGCTATTTAAAAGGGGAGGATTGTGATCAAGCCAAAGTACTTTAACCAAGTAGCATTTTTTTTCTCTTGTCCCAAGTCAGGAATTTTTTTGTCTATGTGTCTGGTCAAGTTTTCACTTTCAGTTTACTTTTATGTTGATGGAGTATATAGGGCTACCATTTCGCTGTGTCAGTGTATCATGTTGTTTCAGGAGCAACTGCAACCTCCCCGTCGTTCAATGAACCCCCAAGGGTGACTTTGAGCCGATATTTTTATCCCCCTGGAGTTTTCTCTTGAAATATTCACCGTATCCATTCTCTTATATTTAAGTATCATTTAGTGGACTGGTTATGGTCAACTTCTCAAAATGATCCCTTTTATTTTTGTCTCCATTTCTTAAATTATTACCTTAGCCGTCATCGTTTAATGGTTATTTTGGGTTTTGCCTTTTAATTTTCGTATTATCCTCACCCCTTTCAGAAAATCTAAAATTTCTCAGAAAATTGTAATACTTGTTAATTTTACCTTTGTTTGACAATAACTTGTGCAAATCTTTGAACAAGGAACTCTGATATGATTTGCGCCATTGGAGGTACTGTGTCTTCAGCTGTGTTTGTTCGGGTACGTAGCACCATAAAACTAAAGAGGAAACATGTAATTTTGGTAAAACAAATAAGCACATTAAAGAAGTTATAGATAAGGTTCAATTACTTACATGTACCAGAGGATACAGTGAAGGTCAGAATAAAAACGAAAATCTTGTGCAGCAATATACATGTATAAGTTCTTCTACCTTAAAAAATGTGTACACGATGAAACGCAAAGGGGGACAATATATTTATATCAAAAAAACCTTTTCTGTAGCTGTTCGAAGGTAGTTCTGGAATCTTTTGGAAAAGATTTCATATAAAATACACGAGAAGACTCGATTCGCACGAATTTCACATGAAACCTGTCAACTCGGTTGAAAATCATGTGATAATCATGCAAAAATAATTTTGCCTGCGTAGGAGTATAAAATTATTTTATAGACATTAATAAATGTAATAAAAGAAGTGCAAACTCTAAGGCTTTATTGATATCAAACTGTAGTACTATAGTACAATTGCGTAAGGTTTTCCATATTGGCTGAGATATTGGTCCGAGGCTAGCCATATTGGATTTCGGCTACGCCTGACCCCAATATGGCTAGTCTCGGACCAATAACTCGGTCAATATAGAAAACATTATGTAATAACACCATAGTCTATGTTTGTCCCTAGAAATAAGGACTATAATATGTATTCTATTAACTTTAAGACTGTATTAAACGCAGAGCCATGGTCAATTTATTCAAAATCAAAAAGGTTTATTGGTACCAAACTATAGTACAAGTCTAATTTGTCTGCTATGTATTAGGAATATTATATTTATATCTACGAAGACTGTGTTACACGCATAGTCTCGACCAGGCATTCATTTCACAAAAAATCGTAAGCGTAAAGGTGATCGTAAGTAATGACGTCATAACAGAAAATAGCATTGTTACGTCATAACTTGCGATCAATTTTACACTTACGACTTTTTGTGAAACGTTTCAAAAGGTTCATCAATATAATTTTACACTTTTTGTGAAACTGACGCCAGATTACTCACGTTTCAAAAGGTTCAATATCAAAGTGCAGTAAATTTGTATTAAAGGCAGAGTCACGGTCAGTTAACTTCCGTTTCAAAAGGTTTATCGAATTTAAACTAAGGTACATGTATGTCTACTTTGTCTGGTAGCCGTATGTATTAGGAATATATTTATTATCTACGAAGATTTTACTCACGTTTCAAAAGGTTTATCGATATCAAACTGTAGTAAGTCCAGTTTTGTCTGTTGAATATCGACGTCGTCGTGAACTGTCCATTTACCATTGTTGGACATAGTAAGGAAGAAAAGCTGATCGTTCTCATCATCTGAAAGTATTGAAAAAATTGTAGTGAAACCTTCAATTATCACCTATCCATTGTAAACAAAAAAAAGAACTATGCATTCATTATATATACCTAGATGTTGAAAGTCTGTCCTCCTGAAAAAAAACCCAAACAAAATGTGTTTACGGCGAGTTTTATTTACTGTAGTACATTCATTGATTCTGAGGCTTGACCTACGACTTTATATTAGATATTGATAGAGGACTACATTTTCTTCCAACTACATGTTTACTATAGTTTCCTTGGTGATTTTAGATAGTAAAAGAATGGTCAACACTAACATCAGCTTAATAGGACCCCTCTGGAAGAGTAAATAAATATAAGGTACTAATTAGAATGGTAACTGTTGTTAAGAAGTTTTTTTTTGCAAAAACCAAGAATGCATTCCTTTTGTCTTTATAAACAATATAGTTTCTAACATTAATGCAGATTAAAGATCAGGTTTATTTTTCACCCGTTCGAGAAATTAAAGCCTTTTTCACGAGTGGAGCGTAGCGGAAAAAGTGAAAAGACTAAGAATTTATCTAACGTAAAAAGATCTTTGATCTGCAACGAGTAAAAGTACCTTTTTCTTCAATGAAAACAATTTTGTTCGCTTGTTCTAAACAGCGCCACCAGTAATAGTGACGTCAAATTTCCTCTTGCCTTTGTTTTGAATAGGTCTATGACGTGCCACTTTTAAGACGTTTCATTGGTTAAGAAAACGCACGTGACCTCGTCTTACACGGGTCGTCTCTATTCACAAAACGTCTTTCCAGAATATAACTTGAAATCTTCATTATGATAGTTTTTTTCTCGATTTCATTGTGCCAACTCAAGCGATGAAGAGGGTTAATATTATTGCCAGTACTACATACCATCGTTGTGGGCATAATCTCCCATATACCACTTTGCCTGGACTTTCTTCTCTTGTTCTTCCTCTAAAGCCTCTTGTTGCTGTTGTTGATACTTTCTTCTTTTTTCTTCCATCAATCTTCTTTTTTCTTCTTCCTCACTATACGTAACAATGACCGGTTTAGTCTGTTTCATCTTTTCTTCTTTCAGTTTTCTCATTTGTGCGATTTTTCTTGCTTTTGCAGGGTTAGGAGGGCAAGGAATTGTCATCTACATTTAAAAATGGAAAACATTAACTTCTATTTGAAACACGATAAATATCAGTCGACAAGTATATAATCAACTCTGAAATATAATATGATGAAGGTGAAACCTTTGAACGCTCCCGAAGAAACATTAATTAAAAACAACTTTGATAATTCTTGTCAGGTCTGATTTGATACTTTATACTTATAACCTTCAAATATGATAAATTTTGTAATGATATATGTCCTAAAGCATTATACTAATTGGCATGGTCTGATATGTCTATTGGACGAAATGTCCGGCATTCATAAGGAATTATTGGTTGTCATGGTCCGAAATGTCTTTGGGTCGAATTATCCGGCACGGGTAAACATAATACTTCTTATACTTGCGAAACGTCTTAAAATATTTGTCTTATTCGATTTAGTTTTGCTTCATTCTGTTTCGATTTGTATCGTTTAATTATGTTTTTATTACGATTTGATTCATTTGATTGAACTGTTTCGTCTCGATTCTTTCTTTTATCAGTTATTTTCGTTTCGTTTTCGTTTCGCAATTTTTATGACCCGAGATTATGAGTAACATTGATTACGCTATTTTCGTAAACATCTGGGCGCCATAGTGCAGATTATTTTGGCCAACCCTATCTTGGAAAAGCTATGATTCGATTTGTATTTAATTATCGAAACCAGCGAATACTTTCCGAGACTGGGTTGGCTCTCAATCGAATATATATAAAAATACGCAAATGAAGCTGCCATTAAGCTGTTTTTCAGCTCCTGAAAATGAAGGTACAAACCGGATATTGATATTATTTCTTGCCATAAGTATACAGAACTAAGTTGATAATACAACCATAAACGCTCCCATATTGAAAGATCTCAAAAAGATCCACCGCTTTTCCCACAATATAAAAGGAGGACAAAGTCAATTTGAATTTAACCTTTGACCTGAGAATAACTGAGAGCCCGGTTTCAGCCTGTCAGGAAGTCAACCTATAATGTCATGGTAATATAAAGCAAGGATCTTCTTTAGTTTGGTATCTTTAACAATTAAATGCTTATAACACAGTCCAAAAGGTCTTGTCAAATTCCATGATTAACAGAATTATATGTAATATGTAAACGACCGAGAAATGATAAATATTCTTATTAAATAAACATTCAAATGATTCAGATTCCCAAGCCCTTTTACAGTACGTACCGTAACCGGTTTACTCATTCCACCGCCGTCCCATTTGATTTTGATGATCGGACTGGATGTCAGTATGTGTTTACACTCTAATCTCTTTTGCTGTAGTTCATGGACAGTGGCAGAGTCTACTGGCTGTACCTAGAAATTAAACGAAGCAGGTGTAACCTGGAGTGCTCATTGGAAAATAAGTTTCGGGTATGGTAACAGATGCCAATTTTCTTGGTTTAGGGGAAAATGCTCAGTTCGTGGATTCTTGAATTCGTTGATTTGACCACTCTATCATACAAATGAATGGAAATTTTCCTTTTCGTTTGGAACAAAATTTCGTGGATTACCAAACCCACAAAATCCACGAAAATTGGTACCCAACGAACAATAATACTCTCACAGTAATTTAGATATTTCAGTGTAAACTTCCTTTGCAGGCAGGCGCGTAGCTGAGGCCATATTGAAGTGTAGGCAAAATTACGACGGGGTTCGGGGCCGCTTAAGGCCCCCAGCAGGTCCAGGACATCGTTGACGCTCCGTCCATACAAAAATATCGTATAGTAAATTTTGATTTATTGACATTGATACTTCATTCGTGATTGGTTGGTGTTTTATATTAGCGTGTCAGTAGAAAGTATAACGGGCCAAAAACTGATTACATTGTAGATATACCTGGAGTAGAATGTGCTCTTTTGATTTGAAGGTATCTTTAGCTACTGTTAGCGTCACTCTTTGATCATAAGATGAAGCAATCTTGGCTGATCGTTTTGAGAATGTAATGTAGTCTCGTTTCAACCTGGTCATCACAGCAAATTTTCCAAACGTTTTTAACTCGGCCTGGGCGAACTTTGTTTCCTGAAAGAGAAACTACTGTAAATGTTGAAATTCAAAGGGTTCGCTTCATTCTCTGTTTGTTTATGAAATAGCATCAATCGTTGCACAATGTCTTCTTAATGATGCTTTACAAAGGGTTTTCTCCCTAACGTGACATTATAGTAATAGCCAAGATTCCCTGTCAAGAACTTAAACCGAGAATGATGCTTAAAAGTCAAATTGTAAATGATAGGATATTAATGACTGCTAGAAGGGAACACAATATGAAAACCAAACTTGAACAGCAAGTCAGTTTCCATTTGAGCTTGAAGTACAGAAATCATTGTATTTCTGTTGGGGTGGCAGTAACAATCTTTTCAGTGTTTTTATTTCACTTTAAGTTCTCTGAACACTTAAACATGGACATGAATATTTTTTTTTTTAATTTTAGACTTTTAATTTACAATAGTTATTTTCATAATGAGGATTAAGAAAATATATTTTAATAGAAAGTATCAGATGTGACATTACGAAGCAGGAAACAATTTTCATTCTCCAATTCATACCGTTGTTAATTAGATTTTAGGTTTCATAGAACGCAATATTGGTCAGGGTTGCAATACACATTTTAGCATTATTAAAATCATGCAAAGGTAGCTTGATTTAAAGTAGCAACATCATTTCTCTCTGGGTAAAAACGTGACACAAGAAAAGGTGTCAAGTATGATCCGACCAAATTGAATACTAATTTAAATTAGTCAATTTATACAACATAAATAGTTAATGATCACTGTAATTTTTAGAACCATCATCGTATGCAATTAATCAAAATGACTTTACATGAATGCGCTTGTCTACAATTTTTTCTAATTTTGATTTAAACAGTTTTTGTGATACTTTAAACAATCGATTAGCAATATTGGAAAAGTAATGGGCTATTTTGCAATTGACAAATGACAGGAAAACAGTACAAAAAATGTACTCTCTTTTCGCCTTTATAGATCGGTCATATAAATGTAAGCTATTTTTTTAGAAACCCCTCAACACTGTTAAGTATTACCATTATAGAAATTAAAAACAAATTGACCGGCGTACATGTAGACTGATCCAAAGGGCACTAAAGACACCCCTTGAGCTTGAAAGTTTAAAATCATTATATAGAAATTCAAATTACTAAAATTACTGGACAGCCTTCTATTATCAGAATTTCTGCATACGCAACATTTCAATCGTAAAAAGGTATCGGTTACATATCAAATTAAGAGTCAGGACATATTTCGACTACTTTTCTCATTTAAAATCTTCGGTACAAACCTTGTGTTTATCGAAGGTGACCTCCCTTGTTTCAAGATCTGACCAGTGTCCATTTGTTTCGGCTTTGATGAAGGGCTCCCTTGAGTGAGCTGTAGACCGAGATATGTTGAACGGTACACACACATACACGGGTACCTAAACGAAAAGATAAAGTATAGAATACCATTGTCATCGGCCTACATGTAGTTACAGCAATGAAAAAAAAAATAGTGAAAATGAAACAAAATGGAAATTATTTCCAATATCAATTCGAACAAGGGAGACAATACGTATTCATTTCTGTTAGTAGCATTTATTTGGAAGCTCCTTGAGATGCTGCATGCTAGCTAACCAACAAATCTCATAAATATCAAGATTGCCAAAACCCCTCCCCGACTCCAAAACTAACTTCTGTGATAATTTATCCAATCCAAACTTTTGTGGTTATAAACACTTCATCAAAGTTTGAAAGAAATCTGACAAAACGTATATGTTACAAATTACTGTTAGAACTGCAGACAGATTTACTGACAGATTTACTGACAGAACTATAGACACAATTACTGACAGAAATACGGACATAACTATAGACACAATTACTGACAAAACTAAACACATGATTACTGACAGAACTATAGATATAATTACTGACAGCACTATAGACGTAATACTCACAGAACTATAGCTATGACTACTGACACAACCATAAACAGAATTACTGACAGAACTTTTAAAATATTTACTGACATAATGTAGACGTTGGAGCCATCATTTTTCCATTGGAATGACTACATGTATAAGAGTGTCTAATTATTGGACCAAAGTTTTTATGCCATGTTTTAATGTTTACGCTCTACATACGTGCATGTAATTCAAGGCTTATTACATTATACAGTCTCGAACTCCCGATTAAATGTAATACTGGTATCTCATCCTTACAATTGTATGTCAAAATCAAACATAAATATGATAAGCCATCTAAATAAGAAAATAAAGTCGTTCTTAGATAAAAACGTCTAACCCTGCTGTCTTCACAATAGTTCAGTATATCATTTCAACAATTATAGGTGAATACCTATTGCAAGTTTGTTAAAAAATCAGGACGTTCCGAAATAAAGACGTCGAACTCTGCTGTCTTGACAATACAAAATACACATCTCTACTTAAACCTGTCTAATTTTGAAAACTATGTAAATACCTACTGCACCTAGGTAGTCGTAAAGGACCACTCGATCTGTCGTTAATGCAGGTAATCCCTTAAATTGTTCAAGTTAAGTAGTGTTCTAAGCTGTTTCGTTTTCTCGTACATTTAATGGATTTGTATGGCAGTAAAGTTAACCCAGGTGTCAACAGAATTTTTTCGTTGATGCAATATACATGTAAGTAAATGCTAATACTAAATCACCGCTCAATTTAATGTCCATATTATAAAAGAGACTCCGTTTTTGTCGTAACCCTTACCTTAAGGAAAATGTCTATTTAAACACGTAATTTTTTGACACTCATTAGGTTTCCTAGATAACGACTAAGCGAAATACCCCTATAGTCAACATTAAAACTCTGAGGAGACCAATTAAACAAACACATTATCAGGATATCATCCTCAAACAGAAGTTTAATATTTAGATGCCAACATTCAATAGTATATTTGTACTTTTTTCATTTATTAGCTTTTTTTGTTTTTGTTTTTTTTTAAGGGTTAACCTTTTCCCGTCGTACATGTACATGTATATCATGCCTAAAAATACAGGTCAATAATTTGTTCATTATTGCTTTAAATTCAATGAAAATTCCTTAGAGACTGTTGAGACATAAATGTATTATTAAATGTAATCTCAAGATCCCGGGCGGACATTTTGAAAGGGGTCCGGGAAAAAGGGAGTTCCAGTCTGTTGTTTGCTTATTTGCTCTATACGTGTAATTGAACACTAAAATAACACATTTTTTTCATAAAAGGGTTTCTACCACCGAAATCCCAGCTTTCCTGGATCCGCCACTGGAATGCATTGACAACGCAAGCCCCGTTTCATCCGGATTTGTGAAAAAAGAACAATATAATTCACATAAAGTAACTTTATAACAAAAGAATATATTTTTTTTACGAAAAAATAAAAAAAAAGATATGCAGTAGAAGGCGAGTTAGAAATACCAAATATTCAAACGAACGGAAATCCGCATACAAAGCTAGACCGAGAACACAATACAGATAAAACAAGACCCAGAACACAATACAGATAAAACAAGACCGAGAACACAATACAGACAAAACAAGACCGTGAACACAATAAACAGACAACAAACGACAAGTAACTCACACAACGCAAAGACATTAAGAAATACCTAGAGAAACAGTCAGCACAAACTCCACTAAAACCGAAAATATCATTAAAATAAGTAGAATTAAATTAAACTGATTTTTATATCTAATCGAATTCTCTTCAAGGATGAGACTAGAACGTGATTTTTAAAACCAATTTACCTCGAGGTTCTGTTCGTCATTGGTTGGGTGTAGACTGAGTATATTGCTGACCAATTCTTCCTGAGAACCATAAGTCAAGTCACAGTTCATCTGATTGACTGGCTCACATTCTACATTTTCTGGTTTGAAGTGACCAGGGCTGGCTCGTACTATACATCCGACATCTCCGTTATCGAGCACTATCCTAAAAATCAAAAAGAGTTATGCACTTTTGTTAATACACCAACCTGTCTTAACCAGAAAACCGAATGCCATCTTTTTGGATCACTTAATTTCAGATTGAACTCATTGAGTGCCCTCTGTAAACCAAACAACTGGTGTGCGGTTTAGACAGGTTGCATTGTATTTGAGTTTTGTGCTTTGTTTCATTGATTCCCAGACCCACATACATAAACACTTCTCCAATGCAAACCATGCAAGTTCCCATACTACCCCAATCTCCTGTGCAGAGGGCGTATTCGCTATTTCAAAGCTTTACAACTCTGCCACACTCAGTACTTAACCTCATCTCTTTATGCAAATTGGTACATAACAGCGGAAATAGCTCCGCAGATTCATTAAAGTGAATCAAGCCGTCAACACCAGCCGCTTGGAAGCTAGCCGCCAGTAAATAATATTCATGAGCGGTGCGTTCAAAATTTGAATTAAGTTATTCATATAATGAAAACGTTAAATAGGAATAAAAATAAGTAAGATTTTTTTCTAAATATTGTTATATTTTTTGTTTTCAATAGTGTTCATGCCCTGTGAATTTTTTCACATCCTGTATAGCAGCTCCTATAAGCGAGCAGAGTGATACGAATACGAAGTGAATCAGAAAGCGGTTATAGGTCTACGGGGAAGATTGATACTCCCCTCTGCATGTACATGTACTACTTCTACAGAACCGGAAGATCGAACGCTGTTTCTCAACAATACTGGTAAGCTTTCAGGATATTGAGGCCTGCGGGACACATTACTATTTTTCTCACTTCAGAAAGAATGTGTGTTAATATTATGCTTTGATAACTCCATATGTTACTTAAACCAATTTCCCCTTTCCTCCTGTTAAAACGGAAAATGCACACTCGACACCCCCCCCCCCACTTTTATCCGCGCCATTGTTAACGGTGTTCGCAGTTTAGAAGTTAAAATTAAAAGGAGTACGAGAGGCATTAATGTCGAAAGGCCATTATTAGCAATGATATATACAATGTAATTAGCACAAAATTTCTTCCCGAAGCTTATAAGTACGTGTATTTCTCTAATTATTATTTCAAACTCTCCACTGAACCAGATACTGAAGATTTTTATCACGTTATTAAGAATTTAATGACATTTCTGTAACAATGACTTATTTTGTTTTCTTTACATAGACCTCGATTGTGTAGCTTGATAATTTTCTAATAAAATTTTCTTTATTACTTGTGTTCGTGATGATAATAGCAATTTACATTCTGGTACAATGGATATTTATTTTTGTTCATGCTAATAATACAAGAATCTAACTTACTCAAATGTAGGCCATTTTTCCCAAGTATGACTTTTTTCAACATGTCCATGTTCTTTTCTTTTCCATTCGGATTCTTTGTCTTTTCTGGCTTGTTCTTCCATTCGTTCCTGTTCTTCCTGTTTCCGAATGGCTTCCTCCATCCTTCGAGTTTCTTCAATTTTCTTCTTTTCTTCGTGTTTCCTCTTAAGTTCTATTTCTTCTTCTATTCTTACAGCCTCGTCTTTAGCTTTCTGTGCTGTTACCTGCGCGTGTGTAGCTGTACGCTCTGTTTCAACTGAAAGCCTTATTGCTTCCGAGAGCTCGGCGTTAGCGCGGGCTACCTCGGCATTCAATTGCGCGAGCTTTTCAGTCAACTCCTTCTGTTCAATACTCTGTGGTTCCTCTTCTACAAAACAAATGATCCATCTTAATTGATTGTCTAAACCACATTCTTCCAAAACATATAGCTTTCAAGTTTCCAAATTGCAAGGAGGGTATGAAGTAAATTGCTAGAAGTTAATTACGGTATTTTAAAAATATTACAAAAAGCAAACATGATACATGTAACATATATTACAATTGTTGAATATGAGCTCTTTTCGACCATAATCAAGTTTTACTTTTCATATTTGAATCCAAAGGAAGAAAATCGAAAAAAAACATTTGTGCTATATATTAGAACATAGTAACATACCGTTTCTTTGAAATTAAACCGAAAGGTTTTAACTACAGTATATTGGAAATAAACTGTTAATAGAATGTCGGGCGTGTATAAATCACTGATGAAACAAAATTACATGTCATTTTTAAAATTACCAACCATGTTCGTGTGGAAACCTTTAATTTCATTTTCACACAGTTACATCATAATTTATAAGATTTGCTATTGGATGTTAGATGGGATTAGCGGCGGTGGTACATGCTCCATTCATCCGATCAACCGTTCTAAAGTTCTATATTTTAAAATTCTAATAGAGGTTGTTTTATAGTGGGTTTTCCTAATTATCTATTTGCATCGTTTACATGGAAACTGATAAATAAAATATATGAATTTCCCTACCCCATTCATAATTTATGAGGCCTGTAATTGCAATTTAAACCCGAAACAGAATATGCATGCTTCAGATAACGTATATTACAATATTCGTTCAGTATCAGTGATCCAAAACTTTGGTAACATGTAAAGATTCAATGAGTTTTATGATCATTCATTCACAAACGATAGTCGTCAAAAGATACAAAATTTAACTGTTATGTCATAAAACATAACTTACATTATTAAAATATTACCATTTATTGATATAATTCAAAACTTCGCTAATATGTGAAAGTAAAAACTCTCATAAAAACAAACATATGTTACGGAAAACCACATTTAAGTAAATATTCTGTAAGAATATTAGGCAATGAAAAACACACTTCACAAAAAAAAAAGATAAACAGAATGTTATGATTATTGACAAGGTAATTGGTACAAGTTTACTTGAAAATAGGCCCAGCGTGTACGGATATCACGTATACACCACAGGTATCAAAAATTCGGTCCAGATGTGAGTTGTCGCACGTTTAAGTTAACTGTGAAAGTACTATTGTTCGTGCGGGACAAATTTTCGAGGTTTTCGTTGGTGAGCCAGACAACGAACTTGTGTTCCCAACGAAAAGGAGATTTCCATCGATGTGTGTACTGAAAACCGCAAAACCACGAATTTAAGAATCCACGAATTTGTGTGTCTTCCCCGATCCGCAAAAAAATGGTAACCACGAATTAAAGAACTTTCACAGTATGAAAGGCGCTAGAGTCTTGGTGCACTTTGATGCACTCCTCGTTGTTTTGACCGGCACGTGTGTTTTATTTCGCACGTTATGGTTAAATTCAGCGATGTATATGTACCTATTTCTCACTGTCCATTGTAAGGCTTCAAATTTACTTTTAAGAGTAAAATGGAAGTCCTAGAGTTTTCCAAAATTGAAATCAATGGTAAACTTGTGAAAAACAGGAAGTCATCATGAAAGTGTCACTAAAAAGATTGAAGACCCAGGACTTACATGTACGCAAATAAGATTTTGAACGCCTTATAAATCAGGAGGTGAGGGTCCTGGACCTCGGTTTACCACTAATGTGAACCCTTACGGCATCGGTATGTAAGTTTTAACACTTGAAAGTTTGACAAACAATCGGGTCTTGATATACACTACGAGTGTATCTACTTCTGTGAGCGACGGGAAACATTTTTTGTCGTTTAACTTTAGTTAGAAATGGAGTATTTGTGTACCTATTCCACACCGTTTCGCGCGGTATGCGAGTTGAAATTTAGCCTCATAATGAAGTTGTTTCTACTTTTCTACATTGTAGCTACATCTTAAGAGATATTTAGGAACTTACACATGCTGAAACGAGATACATGTTTTGTACCCTTCTATCGATGAGGATCATTTATATAGTATACAAACAAACAGATGGAAAGCTATACGACTAATTTTTTTTGACACAAATAAGTAAGCAACAAAAAATATACGTCTGCTGCCGGCAGGTAAAAAGCTTAACCTAAATTCTAATCGGAAATCGGAACAGACCCCCGAATTTCCGGAAACGTGATATACCGTTATGTAAACGGACAACCATCCAAAATAGACATATATGTGCATGACATGATGTAGGGAGATTGTCATACGACAACCGTCTTACGATATGAATCAAATACAAAGAAACTAGAGGTTTCCGGAAGTTCATTTCGCACTAAACTCCCCTTCAGCCTTATGGTATTTTTTTTTTAAATTCCTGGCCTTATCTCTAATTTAACAAAAATCTTTCCCGTCTCAGATATTAATACAAGCATCACAAATGACTACATATAAACACTTATTCCGGAAACTGCATATACATGCACATGAAGTAATTTAGACTTCATTAAAAAGGTTCTTCATGCGTTTGCAAGATGGTATCCTCTTCATGGTTATAGTGGTTTCATTGATGAACTAGACATTCGCGCATTTACATTTACATATATATATATATATATACATATATATATATATATATATATATATATATATATATATATATATATATATATATATATATATATATATATATATATATATATACCCCCACCACATACCCGTTAAAATACCTGATACAATACATTAATTTGGGCATCATCTTAATGTTTATTGCGCTATTTAACGTGTCATTGAAAAAGAGGGTGTTTGTGCGCATTTAAAAAAATAACGAGGATTATAGGTCTTAAAAGTGCTATGCGCTCGATCTTACCTTATTTATGTTGAAAAATGAACATCCTAAATTAGAGTAAGTATTATCTCCAAATACAGCTGCATTAATTCAAATAATGAATAAAAAGTACTGTTTCTGTAAACTAACGTAAATTTCGAGCATCCAAAATAAAAAAAGAAACAAATTGCATTTATTAACATTTATCTGTTAAACGTTTATCTGTGCAAATTAGAATACAGTACATGCTCGTCAATGACAATTTTGAAATTACATTGTAAATCCTGTTTCAGTTACATTTACAGTAATTAGCAAAAACTATCCACATTCGCTCATCCGAAAATAAATTAATTTTACTAACCATGTAAAGTTAGGCGTAAATACGTAAATAACCCATCTATCTCCTTTGGTTGTTATGACTTTGAATAATAAATCACTTCAATTTGGTAATAAACTTCTCTCTCGTTAGAAACTGCTTGGTCTATATCCATTTAGTGAAACACTTTGACCGATTTATGTTAAGTACCATGTTTGCTGATTTTCAATATTTATTATAAAGCCCTCTTCAATTAGAGGTACCTGGTCATTACACCTTTTACTTTTGTCCAATGATAAATTTCCTGAAGTAATGATTTAAGTACTAGCCCAGCCAAGAAACAGGTAAGCTTATCATGATTGATTCTTCTATATTCAAGGGGTTTTTCTTTTTTTTTTTAATTTTCGCCTCGCTATGTTAGGAATAGATTCGTATAGAATCTGTTCTAATTTTATTTTGCGCCTTCGACATTCCAACAACGTGGCCGAAATACGTAAGAGAACCAATATCTATTCTGGTTACTTTTTAACTTCAAGTGTCAAATTATGGAATGCCTGTCGACATTCGTAAGACGTCTTGAACGTTTCTAACGTCGTCGTTAGAAACGTTCAAGAACTATTTGAAAGTTCAAAACGTAATATGCCCAACATACTTCTATATAGGCAGTAGAATCGGTCAGGTGCTCCATGCACGATTACGAATGGATAGTAGTTCTTTGAATGCTCATTTATTTGCGCGAAATCTTGTCGATAATCCATATTGTACATGCGGTCAATCTGAAACGTCAGCCCATTTTCTTCTTCACTGTAGCAAGTATGCAGCCATTCGCCAGACATACATATTGTCGTTAGATTTACCAATCCCGTTAACTCAAAAATTTTGCTTCATGTATCAGATGCTCTAACTTTAGAACAAAATATTTATATATTTATAAATGCGCAAGAGTATATGGTCGACAGTAAACGGTTTGTGAACACCCAACTATAATCAATTACCTATCAATGCATTTCAACCCTTTTTTTCCTAAATACTTTATTTTCTCCTCGCCACATATTATATTCTTCAACATGCGAGTGTGCAATAGAACATGCGCTAACCAAATTATTTTTTTAAGGAGACAGACTTTGTTTAAGCTATGCTTGTTTCCGAATCCTTGTCTTTTTATTATTATGTTTTGTAATTTATTGTAATCAAACTATTTCATATTAAAATATGTTTAAACTAAGTACTGGCCGAGCCAAGAAACAGGTAAGCTTTTTCATGATTGATTCTTCTATATTCAAGGTTTTTTTTTTTTAATTTTCGCCTTGCTTTGTTAGGAATAGTTATAAAAAAGAATCGTAAAGAATCTGTTCTAATTTTATTTTGCCCCTTGTTTAAAGGAAATGTGGAAACTTGTCTAATTATATAAAAAAATTTCAATGCATTATTTCTAATCAATTTATTTTCCCTTTTAGATTCTATCGGTTTTTTTTAAGTTGTCTTTTTATTCTGTGTGTGTGTATGTGTGTGTGTTTCTCCACCAACAGGAACAAAATACTTTTTTTTACAAATAGGCAAAACCAAAACCGAACATGTAAAGCAGAAATACCTTCACTTCAAGTAGTGTTATTATTTTTTCATCAACATTTATGCAAAATAGAAATATTGTTTTCATTTACAAAATGTTGTATTTTACCCTTTTCCTGCTTGCTGCGCATCCAATACAAATTTCACATAACTTTTCCGAATATGAAGTCATTGATGGTAAATTTTTCGTTTTTTTTTTTCTAAAAAGCGCAACCATAAATATTTTTCCTAGTAATCTTTTATCCACGCCTGATGTTTAAACAGGTTTGTAGGTGATATTAGATTTTCTATTATTTATTCAGGGCAAATTGACTTTTACAACAGGTCGATAAGATTTTAATTAAAATTATCTTCACGTATATAACGCGGTTTAAATTATTCGTTCGCGTTCCCTTTTCTTATGCGTCGTTAGCATCTATTGATAATTCATGCGATTGAGTTGTCTCTCTTGTTTTATTTTAGGTCCTTTATAAAAAAAAATGGACTGTTATTTTAAGCACGTTAGTATCTTTTATAGAGCTCGTTAAATCAAGTGTTAACCTCTGTTGTTCAAAGTCGATCCGTTCCATTCATTATCATTTATCTTTTAGGGCTATTAGCGTTTTTTTTTCTCATTTTATGTAAATAAGAAAACTTCCATAGTAGCGATCGTAAAAGGTCATATTGCTACTTTACATGCAAACAGGTAAATACAAGACAATCATATATAATGAACGTCAAAAGTATTATACAAGAAATCAAAGAACTCATGTACATGTACTATTTCGATTAATATCGAATGAAAAAACTTACACAAAATTCAAATAATGAATACAAATGTAGCTGAACACGAAATAGTAGAAATACCAGTAAGTCCCAGTTTGTACCCATTGGCAGGAGGATTGGTTTCTTTTCATGCAGTTTATGATGTTCTTATATAGAAACTACCCACGTAACACTGGAATTAATGAACAATTTAGTTCACTTATTAACATTGTTTTAGACGTCAAAACCGAAGTTAGAAACCAAGACTGCGATTAGATATGAAATAAAATCAAGTCAACACATATACACACGAATCTAAGTCTCATAACGAAACTACCTACATATATACAGATGTACATTTTTTGTGTAAAATAACAATCCTATGGACTTTGATAACTCGAACTTGTGAATGTCGATGCAAATATTTTCCGCGGAGGTTGCTTACAGGTCTACTAATCTCTCGGCTCTTACGACTGCATAGATGTGTCAAATTCCGATCTTCGGTCTTAATTGACAAAATATTAAAATAAAAAGTAGCAGTTGATAAATTTACATTATAATTCAATTATGGATCAATTTAAATTCTACTATAAATCATACCTTTCCCCATTTTCCCTGTGTATATAATCAGTAGTCCCAAAGTAATGATTAAGAAAAAAAAAAGAAAAATCTTTTATATACCCGACTTTACATGTAGATTTGACCTAATAATACATTTGTACTTCTAACGTTGATTTGGCAAAGATTTTTTCCCAATAAACAAATTCAATGGTCAATAGTCTCTCTATTGAAATTGATTCAAAGATATGAACGACGAGTTCAGTGACCTCTCAGTTCACTGACCTTAGTCCCTTGTTGTTATTGGGGTTCTTTAAATTTATTTCCTTTTAGATGTAAGATTTTGTTATACAACCTTGTTTGGCAAATTGATTGATTGATTGAAGTTTTTAACTTCCTATGGCCGATACTTTCAAAATTTCAGGATGAAAACGTTTGACCAATATGGAAAAAAACTAGCACTGTACTAGTCTGACACGCTGAGCCGGATTATATTTGGTACTATCCCGATATCACAGAAGTACATGTAACAACCCTAAGGTAGGCATGTCACCCCACCTCCGAACACATCATTCTGATTATGAGATTATGAGCCAACTAGCCGTTACTCTATCTCCAATATGTCACAAGCTTGGTAGTGAAGCAAATACTACCAGTTTTAAAATCTTTGGTATGACTATTTCGGGGATCGAACCCACACCCCCTCCCCATCACTCGAGGCGAGGACGCTACCCCGAGGTCACCAAAGCGGTATTCTGCCAAAATTTGATTTTAATATGCCATTTCAGTATTGTGGATTTTATTGACGGTCATGTAAAGATATTAGTTATTAATTCGTATTTAACCAAAATCTTTCCTGTTTTAACATGTACACATGTAACATCATTTGAATTTATTAATCAAATTTTAATTTGAAGACACCAAATGCATGCATAATCATTGTTACGATTTCTACATTTCTTTTTTCGTTAACAGGACCGTTTATTTAGAGACGATAATATATGTAGCATATCAAGGTCAATTGTTCCTCTGTTTGCCTGCCCATTCATCCAGAGATTATGTAATAACCTTTGAGCCTTTTTCGTTTAAATAACTTGGAAGAATTTAGTGATGTATTGAAGAAATCTATCTTGTATTTTATTTTAGATGTACAAGTTTTCCTAATATGTTTTAGAGTTATGGAACTTTATACGAGAAACTAAAGGATAAATCATGATATGAAAGGAAACGTGTGTACAATTTGTTTGAAAAAATAAAATGGTGTCATAAACATACAGTGAAACTTGTATTTTAGATTGGGAGGGGGGCACAGATAAAATTTCGCGGAGCGGAGCGAAGCAAAAAATTGTTTGAGGTTCATTTTTTAATAGTCTTCTAGAGTGGGTGCAATGTAATTATTTTTTTGTGGTAATATTAGCGAGAAATTAAAGTTTCAACCTAAAACGGCCTTAATCTACCCCTGACAAACCATGCTTTGTAAATTTTAGGGGGGTACACGCCCGCCACGCCCCCATTTGTATCCGCCCCTGATATAAACCAGACATTCACAAACTGGGGATACATTTTGTTAAGAGGGGTGTTCGGTTTTCACAGGATAAAAAAAGTAAATTTTATATGACATATAAAAGGACTGTAGAAGATTGTTAGTTTAGATAGGGTAGCGATTTGTTCTGGGTTCGGTTTAGACAGTTTCAATGACAAAAATGTTCGTTTTGTGGTTTTTAAACATGCATCCACCTCTTACACAAAACGTTTCATCAAGATACTGCATAAACCAAAATAATTTTTGACAATTAAGTCAACACCGATTTGATAGGCAAGAAATTCAAAAACGTACTCAAAAATGAAGTACGACTAATCTGTGGCTCGTGGGCAAATATTGACGAATATAAATGACAGACGGGTACTGTTCCATACTTATAACATGACCTATGTCTATAACATACATACATAGTCAAGTGTAGTGCTACTAACAGGCACAAAAGGTTGTTTGAACAACATGCTTCAATTCAATCAATGGCACCATCAAGTGATTGGTCGAACAAACAAAATAAACTGAGGCCACAGAGAGTGGACGACCTAACAAACACTGAACTTGCTATGTATTAACTAGCCCAAACACCATATCGTAACGTGAAAACACTGGCTGTGTGTGAAGTATTAAAAGCTTCGATTTCTGTCAATATTTAAACGGGACCTGCGATTTAGAAATACTCGATGAAATTGTATATTTACCTAAGGTTTTACAAAATATTTACATAGATCTTTAAAGGTCTATATGGTTATAATTGAATGTTGAATTGAAGTTTTTACGAGTTAACAACCGATCGACTGAATTGCAAGTGTCGTGAAGTTTTCCGTTTGAATTCGATAAACCTTGATATATAACCGACTTTTTTTCGGAACATTTGTGTCAATTTAACCGTAAACCCTGACCGCGGAACTAGCCAGCCACCTGTTGTTAAAAAACACTGAGTTTACTGAACAAAAGACTATGCAGCAGACACCAGTTTACATTAACCTTTGAATGAAGTGATAAACTGTCTTGGTCATTATTGACGTTATAGAAATAAGCAACAACTTGTCTTTGTCATACCGGAAGTTAATATCTTTAACAATCACCAGACACCTGTCTATACTAAACATCGAATAAACCGTACAATTGTCTGAAAGATATTTAAAAGTGTCAGTCTCTGTAAGAATCAGGCAGTGAGTGAAACATGATGTGAAAAACCCCACCGTTTTGAAAGTTCAATTTGACTATTTGCAAAAACTTACACTTAAATTGTTGAAAATGTATGCGATATGGGTGATTATCGTTATATTATATCTAGTTCCATTTTACATTGTAGTAGGTGTGCTACTTGCACAAAAAGAGCCGAAAAAATCAAATTGAAAATACTGAAACGCGGATGTAAAGGATGGTCATCAAGGGGAGCGTATCCTATAACCATAAACACGTTGAAGATCAGACAGGCAGACTATGACAAACAACAAGAGAGAAACAAAAAATACACACAGAGATGAACAGCTCGAACACCACAAAAAATTAAACCAGTTAAACCAGGTGCTCTGGAAGGGTAAACAGTTATTGTATCTTCAAGACACCTGTCTTCTTGTGTCCGGCAGAGAAAAAAAAACATCTATGACAAATTTGGTTCATCAGTCATTCTGTGAACAAAAGTCCCATTCTAAAGTTAAAATTTGCTTACGTATGTAATATTTCGACACAAGCATGTGGCTAAAGTCGGAAACCCGAATTTCTGATCTAAAAACTAAAATAAAGTACAATGTACTTATCTCTTTGCTCTACATTTGAGGTGATTGAGGAGGGAGCCAAAAAAATTATAAAAGAAAAAATTGAAAGGGCGCAATCTTGTTATACTATTTAAACATTTGCATTCTCCTCCGAGCAAGGTTAATATGCCAAAATTGAGTAGTGTGATTGTGAGAATTCAGAATTCATATTTACACCAGAATGGTTTAGAATACCAATTGGAGTAAGTAAAATACACAGGCTTTATTTATATTTGGAATGTACTGTAAATTTTTTGTTTGACATATAATTATCTTGAACTGAACAGTTTACCATTTGATTGAGCTTTAAACTATGGTATAAGGTTTTTTGTTTGACTATGTAATTATCAGGTCCAATGTAAATTTGTTCAAGATAACACAGTGACACCAGTCACATACAATGTATATATTTACGTGGAAAAAGTAAAAATATTTGGTATAATTATTTATAACTTGTAAGAATAATCGTTATACTATATGTGTATATCCTAGAATAACACTAGTTTGAATTATAAGAAGACAAAGAAAGTAGAAATAAGTTTGTTTCAGCGGATAAAGTTGCTCATAACGTGGCCATGTTTTGAAATAGTTAAAAGAAACAAGATATACTTGTGCATGTATTATCACAAAGACTATCTGTTCAACCCGATATTATAACTTTTTCGTACTTGTAAAATTAATATCACACTTGCTAGCAGACGTTCTTATTACGTTATTTAAGCTGTGAAATTGGTTTATGCAATATCTTTACAGGCCATGCAATCATGTACATGTATTTGACATTGAACTGTAAATTAAGTATTTTCTAATTAATAGTAAAGCACTTTGTAATACTTTCCTACAGTTAATGGTACGACTTACATATATACAGATAAAAGAAAGTGTTTCCATTACAGAAAACAAACAGCTAAGTTTTATGTACATTAAAGATGAAATTGTACATAACGATACAAGCAATCATTACAGTTTCAACAAGGCGGAGACTATAAGTAGAAAATGTAATTTACCTACCAGGTGAAAGTTCCATCTGACGTTTGGTGATGCTGAAATGAATATTCTCTTTGACATGTCTCATCTTATTACAAAGGTCTTCAAGTTGTTTCTGGCTGTTTTGAGACTGCTGCTTAAACTCGTCAATTGTACCAGATATAACATTGACAAAGGAAACCAAATCTTCTACAGGGAAATCTTGATCGACAGTATTGAATTTATCAGTTTCAAAAACTTCACTATATTCCAAAATTTTATCGTTGAACGATTTTATTTGATATTCCTCAGACGCTTTTTCGGCCCATTTGTCTCCTTTCTCCTCTTTGCTATTATCTGGATCCTCCTCAACGGGGCTTGCCGTATGGCCGCGGATCCCACCATTCTGCTCTGCCACATCATCGATGTCATTCTTTTGCTGGTCCTTATTTAGATCCTCGGCTACCTCTACTTCCTGTTCCGGAGTTTTAGCGCCATTCTGTTCAACAACTTCCTGGGTTTTCTCTTCCTTTCGGAAATCGTCTGCAGACTTGTTTCGCGATTTGCTTCCCTGCATTGTTTTAGGCTTTTCCATAGTAACTGTCTTTGATTTATGTGAGGTTATGCTGTAATTCCTCTGTGTTTTCTGAGTGGTATTAGAAGTCTGACGTCTGTTTTGTGCACCACCAGAAGTGGCACCCTTCCCGGCTTGGTGGGCATGTCGCTGGTTGGGAGCTATTTGACGTCTTTCACCAGGCATTGTCGATTTTAATCTAAATCAAAAATCTAAAATACAAATTATTCATTATTAGGTAAGATTTCACACTGACGCATTTGTGTATCGTTATCAATTTGCCATTTCACTACTCACTAAGCAAAATTAAAGTGTTCAATTGTTCCCTCTGAATATTATCCGTTATTCCCTGTAGAACATAAACGCACGTTTTCTCATAAAATATGCATGGACAAAGTTAATAAAATTCCATCTGTTTGAAGACATAATGACAATGAACACTTTTCATATTTTATTCACAAAAAAACTTTTAAAGCCGTTTAATAACAATTAACATACTCTATCAACACCCCAAGAGAGGCTGAAGCATTGGATCAAAATGCCAAATATCTTCCTGTACAACAAAAATTATTCGATCAACAGCTGTGTATTGTCTTTTTGCTAACATGTGGTCTTTAGATATCTTTTACTATCAACTGAAACACACCGGTTTTATGAAAAAAGTCGTTTGGGACAATAGAGAAACATACTACTTTAATACACAGGGTATGCTTATATAGGAGCTTCTATGGAATTTAATAACAGATGCATTATACAAATATTGAAAGCAAAACCTTTTAAGTATTACTTGGTTTCAATGTTATGCAGCTGAAGGTGTACTGGGACAGCTCATTTTCCCAAGACCAACACAATAACACATTTTGTAGTTACATGAATTAATGACTCATGAATTTAACTCATTCAAATTGGTGGTATTGTCGACCTCCTGTACAGAGGGTATAATATTCGTTATTTTAAAGATACACAAGTGTAGCAACGCGCATTCGGAACTACTCGGTCATTTTTGCTACACTTCATCAGTGTAACCAGAAAGGCTGATTCAATGTAGTTCTGATTGGAGTGATACGCAGTAAATCGGGAAGCGGTTAAATGTCTGCGGGGGATTTTTGAAGAGGTATACATACAGTTAAAGAGGTTTAATCCTTTGCGCAAAATAATGGATTCTGCACTGTAACGACGCCGTAAGTTTCGGTACCATTTCTTGTAGGTACATGTTGTATGGTGAAAAAGCAAAGGCGGATCCAGGCCCGGCGCGTTGGGTGCGCGCCCTCTCGTTAAAAAAAAAAAACGAAACAAAACAAAACGGTTGAAATGAAATATAATCGCTGGAGCGTGAGGGTGCGCGCGCCCCTTTGGTCAGTCAGCGTGTCCACCCGTTCTTCAATTCATGTATCCGTCCCTGAATTTTTTTTTCACCAAAAAACGGGCATTCATTGTTTTTTTTTTTAATTTCCACAAAAAAATCATACTTGCGCTAAGATACACCCCTGCCTGGTTCTTGGTGTGATGGTTAAAGAAAGTAACAACAGCATTCAATGACGTTATATTACATAATCATTTTCAATTTAATCTTCTTAATAAAAAGCTAAAATAACATGCGTACACATTGTATTGGTTTTAGAGATCATAATATTCTTTGATATGTTGACAGAATTTCAATTTCACTTGATCACATGTTTTAAAATCAAAGTTATACTTTTCAAAACGCTGCACGTGTAAAGAAGGACTTTTTTTAATTATACGATCAAAGATTTACGAAGAATAGGTAGGTATAACGAGACTAGATAATTAAGTCTTATTTCGTGGTAAAGATTACGCTTGATAATTTGTTAGATCCTTATTACGGTATATTAAATCATTCTTCAAAGTTTTCGTGGTGGTCTTTTTTTTAAATTTGTATAAATTTTCGCCATGTACATGAATATATGCACTTGTAATACGAAGTTACATGTAGTTACATGCTTACAGGTATGCTTATTTTTTTGGCATACTCAAATTAATAACACGTAACTGAGCGATACAAGGGGGGGGGGGTCAAACCATAGGGGCTAAAGTTCAAATCAAATCCGTAAAATGGGAAAAAAATGCACTTAAGTGTTGTTTTTAACGATTGTGTTTACATTTTCTAAAAATGGCCATATCCGAAAATGTAAAAAATAAAAAATTTAAGTACATGTATATATTTTTTTCCAATTCTGTTCAAAAATAATACAGTTTTCTAAAAGTGAAGGGGGTTCCGAAACCCTCCCACTGGATTCGCCACTGAAAAATGCATCTGTCACATGTATCTCTGAATTTGGATTGGAAGCGACTACGGTACATGATTTTTTTATGGGAATGACAGTACTAGGATTTCTTTTCATTTTTTTTTGCATTGATTTTTTTAAATGGTACATTTTACATGTAGGCCACTAATGATCGGATTTAAATTAGTGTGCAAAATTTTAGACAAAACCACGTGAAAAGTAAAAAGTAAAAACAATTATAGTACTAGTAGCTATAGCCGAATATCTCATTTCCCTGGTCGTTTCTTTTTAATACAATTACATCCCATCACACTGTCAAAATGTGAGAGAAATGACGTTGAACATAATGGTAATTGATGTAAAGTATTGAGGCTTGATCGTGAACGGGGAATGTTCAGGGCCGTGCAAACAAATGTTACTTTTCGACAAAATCATCGAAACTTCAACTTTTACGGACAAATCAAAGATGTTTGTCAAACTGATTATCATTTGGAAAGAATGTAGAAACATATCTTTTATTCTGTTAATCCCCTTTTTCTAGTGCAAAGAGCACTATTCACGACCATTTCTCTTGCTTGACAGTGTGACGTGGTGAATTAAATGCCTTTTCTTAGGAACTCGATAAATACCACAAAGAAGAAAAAATCCAAAAGTCCCAGACGCTTTTAGCTTTAAGGATTCTTTTATTCGAAACGTTAATTGATGTAGAAAATAAATGAATTGGATTGAAATAAGATTATAATTGAAAAGATGAAATAGACTCAAAATAGTAATAATGATAGCAAATATATAAAGATGATGTAAGCATTTACGCAGAAATATGTATCTAAATATGTAGATGATGAGAAAATAATAACTTTGAACTTCCATAAAATAATAAATATTCCTTTTGAATGACATTAAATGTACTTTAAAATTCCTCTGAACTGACCTGATCAATTATATGCTATGGCTGATATTGTATAACGGGCTAAATCTTGCGTAAAGTGAGAATTTTACCAATATCTATAATGGTGTGACTATGACGTTAGGATACAGGTCTTTGTAAGTATTAGGTAATTATAAACTCTCAAGATAATACAATGATTGATCGTTGGGGTTTAACGCCCGAGCAACAAGATTTCAGCTATATCCAGGCGAACAAGATAAGATAAAAAAATTGATTAAGGTTAACCTACCTCCTAGCATATTTTAATGTTTTTATTTTTATGAAATGTCGCTAAACTTTTTTTGGCTTGGATATTGGCGTTGTACACAAAAAATACGTGATAAGATAGAACTCATCGCATATTTAAATAAATCTTCAGTATATATGTACTTCCTGATCATCCAGAAACATGATTTTTGCATATTTAATTAGTATTTCGTAAGTATTGTAATAATACTGTAATATCTAAAGTAAAGTGCTGCTTTTCATTATTATATAGGCACATGTGTAAATGTTAGTATATCCGTCTTAAAATGTTTAATTTTCGTCCTAATAAAACATTTGAGAACTTCAATTAAATTGCTCCATAAGAAAATATCAAGAGCAATGTTTTGCAATAACAGCGCAATGATTATTGAAATGTAAATACACTTCCTATCAAATCGAATAATCGCATTCAAAAACGCACACCCTACATGAAAGTTTCTTTGTGATTATGCCAAAATCGGGTTCATATTATGCAATGATATTTTTTTTCATTTTATCAAAATGAAAAATCAAGTTTTGGGTAACGGAAGTTATGTTGTGTGCCGTGGATAACTTTGACGTTATACTGAATTACATGTACCATGTAAGGGTTTTAATACGATTTACAGTATGTCTCCTATCTGGATAACGAAATTAATATTACATTTAAGTAGCAGTCTTTGTAAGAAACAGGCAAAATCTGAAAAATGTGATACACCCCAAAAAAGGTTACATATTTTTATTTCTGTAATTAAGTTGTTTTATGGGTCTATATTATGAAATGTGTAATTATTCATACAAATCTGCCTGCTCTTAGGAGATAATCAACATTGAAAATCCAATAGATTCTATTTTATTTGAGTGTTATTTACAGAGTTATCTCCCTTACTTTCGAATTCTCCAGTGCATTCTATACAATTTTTATCTCCTATGAGCACGGGTTATATGAAAAACCAAATGTTAATTTCTGTTTACTATGACATTTCAAACGAAATATCAAAAATAAAAATATGTAGGCTTCCCAACCCTGAATCGCATTTTGCATGATTCTTAGCTGGAGTGCTACTTAAAAAGAATGACGTATCGTGAAGGGAGAAACATGTGCATGTACGTTGTTACTTAACTGTGGGTAACGATCGTCATAATTCGTGCAATTCCGTACAAGTATAAAACGAAGTGAAGATCATTTTGTCCAGTGCATTTGGATCAAACTTTCGAATTCGAAATACACTTGTACCAGTTATATGCATACTGCAAATTTCGTTATGCTGTACACGAGTTTCAAGGAGTACAAACTGTTACCTATCATCCGCAATATGACAGCAATGCATAAGGAAGATCAAGATTAAAAATTAAAGTGTATACAAGAAGTACTAAAACCGTCGAAATGTGAAGCCAAATCCAGCACCGAGTATGACAAAGTGGTTTCATGATGGTTACGAAGCACAGAAAAAAGGACGCCTCCGTTCTGCGCAATCTTTTTAAAATTACATCTTTGTGAGGAAATTCAAACCATTCTAGAGCTTTCGACCAAACTTGGTATATGTACATATTAAGTTCTTTGGAAATTCTGAAATTTACACACAGTTTCGACATAAGTCACAAGATCAAGGTAAAATGTAATAAAATGTATGTACGCCGTAACACAGTCTAATTAAAATCAGCTCTTAATTGTAATATTAGTTTGTTCCCTACGTTCCCGAGTGCGGAAACGTGAACAAATTACACAGCTAGTTTTTTAAAAATGATTGTTCGTAACATGAAGAGGATTTGACATATGCACGATTCACCATGATTGCCCTTGTTGTTCCGCTGCAAACCATGCGCTCACTACATTTGTGTATTAGGCAAATCAAGCACATTGTCAGGACAAATACGGGCGCCCACAGTTAGAAAAAAAGGTCACATTTGATTTGAAGAACCGATTAAATAACGCATGCTCAGTAACAAGAGAAAGCTAATAAAGAAATAAATCACCGAAACTCCATTTTATCATTGTTTTACCACGGGCTGACCATTTCTTTCGCATTGTTTTACCCCGAGAAATAACGATGGGCTAAAAAACGACATAAACAGCCAGTCCATGGTAAAACAATGATAAAATAGAGTTTCCGTGATTTATTTCGATTCTAATAGCTTCTTCATATTTTTTAATAGACGCAGCCTATGTGTTGCACGAAATGTTGGTCATGTGTTTATCACTTTTTTTCTCATGAATTTGGTCTAAAGAGCTTTGAAGTAAGTCATAATAGAATAACATGTAACTGACATGATAAAAAGAAGATTCATTTTTCTATCATAATTCAATTGATTCTGACCGAAAACCACTGTTTATTGTACCACATGAACGTAACTTGTTCATAATCAATGCAAATTTCAAACAAAAGAATTGACAACGTCGAAGTACAATAAAAGACGTTGCAACTCAATTATTGTTGAAGATATTTGTTTACTGCCAGAACTCATCGATCAAATTACGAATCTTAATTCATATGGCGTTTAAAATGGATCGAGTTATATTCAAGTACTTTCCAGTAGCTATGAACCATGGACCACCACGTGTTTAATGAAGTTTCTAACGCCATAAAACAAATATTTAATAGGCGCAATAATCCAGTTCGACAGACTCTTGTCCGGGATGAACAATTCTGAAGTACTTGGTAAATTATTTGAAGTTATAGAAATTCTGAAATTCAATATCGTCTTTAAGTCCTTATCTGATGAGATTATAGAATTGTGTTAATTTATATCTTGGATCTGACGAGTTTAATGAAATATAGCTTCAGTGATAGAAGCGAATGTTTGCGAAGAATCCATACAAACAACGTTTCATAGCTGGATCTGCAAAATGTACCACCAAACCTCTTTCAAAACTTTTAACTTCTATACTCACAACTGTCAAAGAGGGTCTACAGTCCTACCACAACACTTGTTACTCCCGTAGTGGTATTAATTCAATTCATTCGTTTGATTACAGCTATAACCTTGGTTCCCTTGATTACTTTTGGTTTGATGGAGAATTGTCTTTTATTACTTAAATAGAAACAAGACAAGGAATGAGTAAAAGTAGCCTTTCAGGCACCCGCATGCCCTACAAAATCAAGAAAGTGCAGATCCAGACATATTGGAAAAAGATGCTCAAAAAAGGGTAATCCAGACTATTTTTGGCAATTATTGCTAAAAATGTGCGAAATTAACAAAGTTTCAAACAAAAAGGACATCGGCTTCCAACCGCTTGAACACACACTTTCCAATGCCAAAAATACTTTATTAAATGATGCCCCGCTCAAAACAGACACCATTCGAAATTATTTTTAAGAGTGTTCAAGGGAACCAAGGTTATAGCTGTAATAAAAAAGAATGTAATCCAGGGACAAAGACCAGACATGGAAAACAGACAAACACAACAAGAACATAAAGTAACTAAAATCATATATACAAAGTAACAAAAGCAAATGAGCAACTCGGACTCCACTAAAAACCAGGTGCACCGGTAGGGTAAGCGTCCTCTGCTTTTCTAGAAACACCCGCCGAGTTGTTCATAAAAAGTCAAGTCCGGGGTAGACAAACGAGGAAAGGAAAACTATGACCCGTTTATATCATATTATGCGTAATATCTGATTCGTTATTCTGTTCACACTAGGAACAAACAATGTCATTAGCAGTGACAGGCCCAGAGACTGAACAACATTGTAAGGCAGGCCTTATCCCGGGTAACGAAGTTACTCCTTGAAATGTACAGTTTGGATCTTTTAAAATACCCACTAAACTATAACTGTTAGTATTAACGATTTAGCTGAATTATATTTTGAGCTATATTACTTTCTGAGTATTTTCATGTCTTAGCACGAAATTATATCTCTTTCAACCCACCCCCTCCCCTTCCCGAGCCGCCTACGATTAGCAACTAAACAAACAAAGAGAAAAGCAGAAAAAGAAACATACCCTTTTCCCACAATGCAAATCACTCGATTAAGTCCAATTAAGTCAAGATTATCGACCGGAAACTGGTCTCACGTGATCAACAAGTGTGTTTTCAATTATTTCTACAATGTCAAAGGTTAGCATGATTTCCGTTCTTCCATACTAGTGGCAGATCCAGCGAATAACCTTAAAAAGGGGGGACTGAGCCCACAAAAAAACCTTTGTTAAAGACTTTTTATACGTGTAAATACACACAAAAATACGTTATTTTCGTATATTTAAAAATTAATAAGCCCCCTCCCCTTGGATCCGCCTATGCATATTGCCATGGCACCTATTCTCATTAGCTTGACAGTCAAACTTCAGCATTGCTTGAACGTTCTCGATGCATGGCCTTGATCTTTATTCTGAGCCACATTGGTTTTGAGTTTGTTTTTTATCAGCACTGGGACCTTACACAGTGTATAGCTTTATATGCAGTATTCGGTGAGCAGACTTTTAGTGTTTTATAATCCTTTGTTTATAGGAGTATTTTATTTTTTATATACAAACACAACTTCAATTCGATTCTAAAATTGTATTATGAATTATTTATTAATCCAAATGCTTTTAGCTAACACTTATTGATTCCCATTAATAATGTGGAATTAAAAATTCGGAAATTAATCAGAAATTTGATTGATAATATCGCGGATGAAATAATGGAATATTTCGATTGATGTTTGTGAAAAAGTACCACTTAATACATCACATAAAGTTTACTGTAATTACGATTGAAGATAGCGGTGTTTGTCTCGGAAATTATTCAAATATATAAAAAATAAGCTAATAAAATCAGACCGCTAATTCATTTTGAGTTTTACAGTCAATTAGCCGAATGAATATAAAACAAACAAACAAGTCATTCTACAAAGTTCAAATTTGGGGACAATCGTTTCGGTAAAAGGATTGTATATTCATTGTCCCTCGTAGCGTTCGGTTCCCTCAAAATGAGGAATCACTGCAGACAGTTACAGCGGCGGATTCAGAGAATTGCAAAAAAAGGATGGACCCAAACCCAGGACCTATTTTTCCTTTAAAAAAAAGACAGAAATCATATTCACGCGTGTTACTAATGCAATTTTCATGATAATGTTATGAACTTTACTTCTTAATGAGTATTTTTATGTTTTTACGTCAAAACATAACACTTTTATAATTCACAACTTGATCAAGGGGTGCCACTTCCCTTGGAGCCGCTTATGAGTTTTTGTATGGAAATTAGGGTTCAACAAAACATATGCAATTAACTTTTTCTGACATTCTTCCTCACTGCCATATAACTTTCTATAATTTGGTAGAAAGTATATCAATTTCGTCTAAAACTGCATACTAATATCATAGTAAGTTTATACATATATATTTTTAAGTCAAAATCTTACTAAAAATGTTTTTGTAGAAATTTACTGCTTAAATGTATGTTAAAAATGAAGAGTTTCCTGAAGACTTGAAAATAATATTCTATCAACGTTGAAGCATGAAAAGCTCGACCTATCCCATAATAGTAATGCATAGTTAGTGCCTTACTAAATTATTTGCTCTGGGAAATCAGCATGATCATGATATAATTGTGTCTTACCAGATAAAAATTCAGCATTCCGTTACTATCTACTTCACAAATCTTGGTGCTTTTTATATATAGCAGCATTGTTTTAATATTCTATTATATGATTTCTGTCGTAACTTGATTCTTAGTAAATTCGTGAAGGGTTTTTCTGGAAAAATCCGAATAACATTGGGAATGGCCATTCTTAAACATTATGTACGTCAATTTCATATTATAAACTAATTTTAAACGTTAATCCACATTTATTTATGCGGTCAATTGGCTATTTAAAAATTTGTCATGTTCTGTGATTCAGATAAAAGTACATTCAAATTTTGAAGTTTAAAAATACAGATAAAAAGATCCCAAACAAAATTTCAGGCTAATAAAGATCGAGTCTATTTGTTCTTCCGTCCGTTCATGACAAATTGTCCGTTATTTTTCTTCCGAATTGCTTAAATTGAGTTTTTAATGTTCAGTATATTCTTCGTTTGACAAATTGACTTCGTTTTCTTTATTAACTTCTTTTTTTGCGGAAGTGTACCACAGGAGGCCATATCTCAAGGCCATGAAGATGTAGGTTGTCTGTTGACTCTTTTTCGTCCAGCTGTTTCGCGTCTTTAGTTTTGGTCAAAGCAATCGTTTGCATATCTATGTAAGTGGCACGTGTTCAAGAGTCGAAATGTATAAACCACACACACATACGCGCGCGCACACGCATACACACGTTGGTATCTATGCCAGATTTACTTCTCAATTTTGGCATTCCATTGTCTTTGTATCAAAATAAAATGAGACTTCCGTAAAATAAGTATAAAAGGATTCATATAGTTAAATAAGTGCATTGAATTTATCATGATAATACAGCCAACATACACTTTAATTACCAGCTAAAGCCGGATGTGTGACGGACGAACTCAAAGACTACGTCTGTAAAAATGACATCTGCGACCTTGCCCGAATTTAAATAAATACGTTCAGCCTATTTTTAATTAAATTTAATTCAACTCTAACACAACAGCTTTAAAGGGATAATTATACTGGCTTCCTAATACAGTTATTAGAGGTAATTCTTTGTAAATAAACCATTCGTAGTTATTCTTATATGTAAGTTGTATAATGGTTAAAAATAATAATCTACCAAGTACTCTTCTATAGTACCGAAAACACGCTGCAGTAAAGGCACGATCGAATCCAAAATTTCTGAAAAGATGGGATTTCCAAGCTATTTTTTAGTATTGTGTCCAAATATTGCACGAAATAAATAAAATTGTCCATATAATTGGGGTTTCCATTTCCCGGTATCCCCGCCGCAATATGCTATTATTAAAATCTGTCTGTTGAGTTTTGACATGCATAAAATGTACCTGACGTAAACAATGTATGACGTTGTCGTAGTTAGTCAAAACAAAGTAAAACAGGTGTTTTACATAGATATCATCAATAAATACTAATATAGTAAACACATACACAGACGAGATCAGTTCTAACCTCTCACAAAACTGTCATAGAAGTGTCAATAGAATAGTTATATGACTGATTTTGAGCCAGTTCATCTGACATTTCTAGCAGAGCTGGCTCTACTAGTAGAACAGTTCTCGTAAAGCTGGTTCTACAACTGGAACTGTTCTCGTAGAGGCGGGTCTGCTAGAATTGTTCTCGTAGAGATGGCTTTGCTAGAACTGCCAGAAGAGATGGATCTAGTAACAGAACTGGTCTCGTAGAGCCGGTTCTGCTAGCAGAACTGTCAGAAAAGTTTGCTCTTGAACTTTTCTATGACACTTTTAGAACTATCCTAGAGCCGGCACGCCTGGCGGTTCTCCTGAAAGGTTTGAACTGACCTCATCTGTACATGTACGTGTACCAACCTAATTCAAGAGCAAATAAAAAGCATCATTTAAAGCAATTAAATGTTAGATTGAAATTAAACATTGAAAACAAAGGCGAGAAGTTGCGAGAAGTTAAGAGAATAAGTGAGAATGAAAGTGGGAAGGAGGTAGACCTAAGGTAAGGGACATAACTCTTGAAATCAGTGAAATGTTTGTATCATAATAATACAATTTCACCATAGCCTGTCACGCTTTCTTTAAAAACAGAATGAAATCAATCTAAGTTACTTTGATGCGTACATGAGATTAATATAAAAGCCTGAATACAAACATTCAAATGATTTGTAAGAGTTGTGTACCTTACCTTAGGTCTACAAATGAGAACAATTTAGACGAGCAAAAATATAAAAAATATAAAACAAGATAAGAGGTGATAAAATATTTACTACTAACCATATTGGTTACCTATCATTCTTTCTACTATAAAATAATTTTAAAGGAAAAGTATTACTTACATATGTTATAAAGTTTTGTTAGTCCCGACACTATATGTGTTTATCCATTTAATACTGTTTCGTCTGAAACAAAAATATTCCGAATATATTTCATGTTATCGATTTATAAATTTATAATCTTTAAAGGTCTAGGCAGGATTCGCTGGACGGCGCATATAATTATGCCAAATTCATATTACTGGAAAGAACAAGTAAATGGCATGATTTACGAAGCATGGCTATTTTATTGTATAACAGGATACAATGATGGGTCTGTTTTTGTTTGAAGGAACTACTCTGTTGACACAACGTCATAACATGCAAATGAATTACCGATCTAATAAACTCTAGGAAAATTCGAAAGGAAAGTCCGCATAGCAAATAGCAATATCAGGGTAACAAGTACTATCTTTAAAAAATAAAAAGACAGCCGACGCAATTAAGTTTTTTTCTACTTTGAATTTTCTGCATTTCTTTCAGGAAATAACTCATGGCACGCAATTTCGAAACAGTTTTTTTTCGAACGCCACTATGTTATCAGTATTTGGCCAATCGGGGGATATAATTGCAATCAGGTGACTTGCGTTTCCATGGAAGAGCGTCTTTAAGGTCAAAGGGAAAAAAAAACGAAAATATACCGAAGTTTGAAACAACTGCAATAATCCTGACTTTGTACATACAGTACAGTATACATTATACTTTCTCGCATAAGTCTTGTGGTTTGAGTGGAGAGGAGAAACTATTACACGTGCACATGCACCGATACAAAATAATTAAGCTGTTTCTGCTTAATTAGATCTCTAAAACGGTTTCACAGCATGTTTTTATAGAAATACAGAATTTATTCTCAGAAAATTAAAATTTCATTTGATCGTAAATGGAATTATTTTATTTTAAATATGTTCAATATGCACATCCAAGCTATCGAAGTAGAAGAAAACTGGATACACGTACGAAGAGGGGTTATGGTTCAATTTGTACGTTCTTGTAAAACGGAAAGTTTTACACTTACATGTATATATCATTTATGATGAACGAGATACTTTTTTCTTTCGATTTTGTATTGACCACTCACATTCATAAACTACGTACTAGTATTTTAATTTTTGATGCGTAAATACCCTGATCAACAAATTTTGCATGATATTTGTCACGTTTAATTATTAATCAATTCAAATTAAAACGGGAAAAATCAACAAAATTTTATCATTTGTCACTTTCAGAAATCTAAAATAGATATACACAGATAATACCTACTGATATGCAAAATCCGATTGAAGTTGTTCAATACAATCAATTCCTCGTTAACAACCTGTATGGTTGTCCCTGACAGAATCGATTACTTCCCTTTAAACCCGTATCTACACGGCAAAGTCTTTCGTGAAAATATCATTCCACACCAGTTTGTTAATAAAAATGCGCATAAACACAGATACTTTGATAGATAACGGAAAGATAATTCCCTTGTAAATGAGATTTAAATCTTAAAATGATAAATGAATTTTAATCAAAGATGTATTGGTGTTTTCTCCGTTTCGAAATTTAACAGTTTTATGTCCATTAGGTTCCCTATGTACGTTATGTGCTGGGGAATATTCTTTCAACTAAGACAGCTGAGCAGTTTTCTTTTGAACCTACGCAAATAGGGCATATAATGAAGCATTAAACAATATCTGGCCACTTAAAGGTGAAAAATGGGGGATGGCAAAATGTCCAAAAATGGCTCGACTCGAAAACTACATTTTAGATTTTGATGAAAATTAAAACTTTATCAATATTTTATAGAACTACATAACTATGGAAAATTTCAACAACAAAAATTCATTTGTTCGTTCTCAAGTTATCAAGAATATAAGTTGTTTTAACCAGAATGTGCCGATGGTTACATGCTTTAAAATAGTCACCTACTAAGTAACTGTTTTACAAAAACAAATCTAAATTTGAAACAACCCGGCAAAAAAAAAGCCACGCGCGTCACATTGTACCATCCTAACATACCGTTAGTGTCAGCAACATGCATTTGAAACGGTGTAGGCCCGTTATGTAGCACTGGCGAAACGAAAGAGGATAAAGTCAGTACATGTAACAGGACACGGACTTAATTTATACATGTATGAAGGAGTCGTACATCCGCGGCAAATATGCGTGGTTGTGGCGAGTATTTTACCAAAACCGGATACAAATACGTTATTTTTTGCCAAACTTTCACACAAAATAAACGTAACTTTAAGGTGGCTTCTAATCCCCGTACCCCTCACCGTACTCCTCCGAAGGACCTGCAATTACAGGGTTATAAGGAGTTAACAATATTACTACATGTAACTAACGAACTCACACAGACAGAATGTACAACCAACTTAGATGGCAGAAAAAAAAAATCAACTCTCGTTTTTAAATCTCGCAGTGCCATAAAATATGAATTTTTATTGCAATCAAATCAAAAAGCGAATTAATACCTGACAAATATCAGTTTCAAAGTGATTTCCATATCACTATTACAAAGAAACTGAACAAGCCATATATGACAAAAACCGTAACGAAAACCAATAAAACAGATATAGTACATAATTATACATCCGAACTAAGATCACAACCTACCCTTCATTTCATGCTATATTTCCGTCATTTTAAACGATTTCCTATTAACAAGATATCACACTAAGCCGTTCCTACCTTGTTTATATGTATATTTACCAGATTATCATAATTATATAGGTTCCTATGTACATTTTCATATTTATTTTATCAATATAAATGAAAGTTTATTCCCGGCATCGTTATGTGTTATTGACAACGGTCGAGGTCCAATTCAGGGGATTATTGTGATGCAGCGAGATGAACAGCGTTTGTAATGTAAAAATACGACGTTTTTATGTAATGAGTTATATACAGTTTAAATGTAGGTGTAATTTTCACAAAGTAATATCTGCATCTGTATATAATTTCCTAGTTATTTCACAAAAACGCACTTAAAAGACTGATGCAGGTACTGATAAGATATGAATTAAGTAAAATGTTTTAAAGCCCTTCGTGAATATATCTATGTGCATCTGGATAATTACACATAGAGGTTAGACATTTAAGTACCAGTCGTTTTAAGAATCATGCAAGTGATAGCAGAACACTGATTCATGACAGCCCTAGAATTAAATTCAAAGTTGGATATTTTATAGAGAATGATAAAAAAGGCAGTTTGTGCATTATTTCATAATTTTTGGTTGTGTTGCTATGGTTACAGGTCCACATTAAGAATCAAGACTTTTTGCAAATAATAGAAATATCAAACTAAACATTAAAAAAAAAAAAATTAAATTAATTAAAAAAAATTTGAGAGACAAGTTTTATAAGAAATTACACGTTTGACCGCATTACTTAAACAATTCTGTAAAACAGACTCAACAGTTAGTTTTTAGGTGGTTAATTTATGGTATTTTTCTTGTCATATATTTTTAAGACCAAAATTCAAACTATGAAACTTCATTGTAAAGTTCATTTGTTAATAATAACCAACAAAAAAAATGACTTTAACAATATGCCACGAATCCCCCACTGCATGATCCTTAGAAAGACTGGTACTTAAAAAAACTATTAGACTAAAACAGTTTTTCATTTGGAAAAAGAGTGCTTGATTTTGTTCATCATATTAACATGTACAAAAAAAGTTAATTAAACCACGGGTATCCATCTCCAGCCGACTTAAATACAGGATATAACCAGTTCAGTTACCGGTTTTATTTCAGAGGGAAATATGACAGAAAAATAAATGTATAAGTCTACCTGCACTACAGCTCTCTTGGTGCCAACCTAGTAGATAGATATTGCGTCATGGATAAAAATTAATTACAAAAACATTAGAAGACGAACATTTTGTTCTGCTCTCCCATTTCCGTTTCCCATAGAAACGAATGTATTTTTTTACGTATAACGAGGCATCAAACACGTTTAAACTTTATACTGTATTCCATACTTCGGATAATGGAATAATCATGTTTTGTAAATTCAGGTTCACTTAAAACGTATGTTTGCTCAAATCATTGTTAAAGAGGTCTAATATTTGTTCGTCCGATACATACATTGGTTTTTTATGGAACAGCTGTAATTAAAACTGAACAAACCAAACCATAATACTAAAAAAGACGTCAAAACTCAACTCTGAACAAAGTGTGATGTCTGTAAATGACTGAAATAAAATTAGATTTTCGATATGAATTATCTCATAAGATCAGACAGACTGACATGCATAAATATACATTTCATCAGACAGTATTCGAACGGTAAAAATAATAACACATTCCAAGGATAACGAATAAACATAAAAAACAAACAAATAAAGAACATGAAATAACAAAAATAACCCGTACAAAGAAACGACAAAAATGAGAAACCAAGGCTCCACTATCAACTGGGAATATGTACCAGGCGCACCGGTAGGGCAAGCGTCCTCTGTTTTCCTACAGAAACTCGCCGAGTTGCTCATAAAATGTACAAATTAGCAAAATTGTCCATGCACAAAAATTTGGTTCCAACCTCCGAAACCGCCTCTTCTGAAAAAGAATTCACTATTTTGGATTTAGGTTATACGCTAGTGCATTTGTTGCGTTTAACCTGAAAAAGGGGTGTGCATTTTCTGTACAGTGGAGTGTGAAGAAATCAGTTACAATAGACAAACTGTAACAAACTGATTAATAATAAGAACGCAGTTCAACTTCTACCTGTTAAAACAAGTCAGGTAAACAAACAAATCGCTTGTGAAATTTGATATTTGAATTTGACGTTTGTGGGAGAGAAATGGGTGTTAGATTAAAAGATGAAAAGAAACGTTGTATAGGTGATACAGGTAAACAAAAAGGACACTTGTACAATAAAGGTGAAAGTAAAAATAATTGTCATTTTCTGATGACATTTAAAATTTACGGTCAGTACCTATTTTGCAAATTTATGAGTTTATGAGGACTAACGTAAACTTTAAATGTTTTTATAAAGACTGTAAATATATATATATCTTGGATTGTAGGTCGAAATAAATATTTCTTGTATTATTTATGCTCTACAATTAATCATTGAAGCCTTATGTACAGTGTGGTCTGGCTAAACTAAACCTTTTTATAACCATGCAGCATTTACCAACCTCTTGAGACAAGAAGATCTGATAGAACCTATCATTATATACATTGTAATAATTATATATATATATATTGTATAATGATAGTTTGTTTATGCCAGATTTTCGTTGTTCCTCATCTAAAATGTAAGCCCCTTAAGCAGTGGAAAACATTACTGTTAAGAAACCACACTTTGATCTCAGTTGAAGGTGTAATTTAAGTTTTGTATCATCAAAATTTGATACTATATATAAAGAATCAGTTCATATATGCCTCACCGATCAATGTCATGCAACTAACAGAAACTTCAGGGCCAAATAACTCTGTGTAAAATGAAATTCCAAAATCTACAGAGAGGAGATTTAAGGAGATGTAATTGTTAATCCGACAGATTTGTAGAGATCGGTCATTTTGCAAAAGGAGTTGCATTTGTGACAATTTATTCACATATCTACGTGGTGTATGATTAATGCAAAATCTTTCACTTTAAGGAGGCACACCGAGGGTAAGGGACACAACTCTTACAAATCAATAAAACTTTTATATTCAGCATTTTACATAAATCTCATGTAAAGATCAAAGTAACTTGGACTGATTCCATTCTGTTTCAAATGAAAGCTTGATAGGCTTTGGTGAAATTTAATATGATACAAACATATCACTGATTTCAAGGGTTATGTCCCATACCCTAGCTCTACTTCCTTAAATATCTCCAGTCTTACGATTGGTTTCACTGTAAAAGTTATATATGGGCAAGAAATCTTCCAATGAACTTGATAATGTGATTCTCAGTATATCGAGAAATAGATGTTCAGAGTAATCGCTGTTTATTCAGTTGTTTAATGGGATTTATTGAATATCAGTAGGACATAAAACATTTTACGTACAATTTTCATGCTTTGAATTATAAATCATACTACTGAGAATCTGTTTGACGGCGTATTTACTACCAGTGCCATGGAAAAGGTGAATTGAAAAACAAAATGTGTCAAGATTTATAGCTACGATGTGCATCAATAGAGTAAAAAATCAATCACAGTTACTTAGTATGTAAAAATCTATATTCAAATTGACAAATAAAAACGTAGGACATTTTAAGTATTTAAATACATAGGATATATTTTTAGATGAATACATTATATTTTGTAATAGTCTACTGTTGCCGATCCTGAAATTTAAAACGAAGGGGTACGTTGATTTGTCTAAGGGATGGGATCAGCGTCACTGATTGTAAATGTTCAAGTTTTTCTCAAAGATCACCACTGAAGCATCTTTCAGGAGGACACATAATAAAAAGTACTTCGAGAAGCACATACACAGATGCTTTATTACAAAACGGTGCTCTTTAAAGGCTGACGAAATGCAAACATGGATGTTCCAAAAAATTAGTAAAATAAATTCAATTGTATTAAAACAATGTAGGTCAGTCGAATCATATTTGCCATAAGTGCCAAACATGAATCATGATAGTTTGCAACAGATGATAATCACATGAATCGAGCAGTATATGATTATCATATGTGAACATTTGGCTTCGTCGGTTGAATGGTCAAAATTGAAACTGGTATGTACTGAAAATTGAAAAAAAATATCACTTTTATTTAATGCCAAATGGCCTTACGCTGGAAAAATTGCAATATATGTTGATGTATGGTTTGTGCCTATAAAAACACATGGAAACAATTGTTTCTAACATTATGAAAAATAATTATATACTCCAATATTATTTATATTGACTTGTTTTCCTTGGTTTGTCAAAAACAAAGTCATATGTTTTTCATCGTGCTCATAAAAATATGAAAAAAATACGAGGAATGAATACTTTTGGGCGTATTTCAAAGCGCAGAGAGCATGTTGATATTTTTCCTGTATACACGTACTGGCATTTGATTTTTAACAACAATTCATGTTATTCTATCATTCTACAAATTGTCGAACTTTGTTCATGTTTTAGACGTTAAAACGGTTCAGACAGGTACATTAAGTATAAGAAAATAATAAATAAAACAATAAATTTAGCCAGTTTCATTCTCACGACGTAGTCAAATATGTAATTAAGAAAATAATTCTAAAAAAGATCCAAATGAGTGTGGCATTGGTCAAGGCCAGAATCATTCAGACTAGCTCATAATTTTCTGATTTAATGTACATATTTTATCTTTTAAGTATTTATTCATTCACAAAACTATTGAAAATGGATGACAACACTGCTTTATGACATAATAATGTTCCTGGTCTACATAACATATGTCTATTGATTAAGTATAAACTTTTGTGACCCCTTGTTTAGGTGCCGAATAATGTACATTCATAATTCAGTTGAGAATCGGGCCGTTATGTAGTATTTACAATTTATATTGTATACGTATCTTCCGTTAAACACTATTATCAAACATAAAAATATACATTAGAAGTATATAATGTTTGTTATAAATTTTTGATCAGATTGGAAAAAATCCAAATTGTTTGTTGTTTAGAGCAATACTTTAAAAGTACATGTAATTATTGAAATGACCTTCCTACCCTCACTGTTTAGACTTCATTAACTGTGCTATTGTGTTAACAGTGCTCTTGCCAGTGAGGTTTTACTTGAATGCTTGCTTGTGTGATAGCTGCTTGATATTTGCTTAGTTCTTATTGAAAAGAACTAGGTTTTTATTTATATAAATTGAACAGAAAATTGAATTCTTATATATTTGCTGAGGTACAATTTTTCCAAATTATGCGATAACATCTGATGGTGATACATGGTCTTTCAACCCTTTTAAATGGGTAATTCAACCCTCTGCCCGTCCCCCGCTCCCAAATTGCCGTATTTCCCATTCCCGTTCATATTCAATATCGCTTCATACATTTTCATTTCATTAATATTTTATATATTTTAACCAAACCAGAGTTTGTTTATTTACTATGTGTGAGTAAGTAATGAAATATGTAGGAATTAGGCAAATTAAAACAAAATCATGCTCAGAAAAAAAGGACTTCGACAATGTGGGCAAATAATTTATGGTCTATTGAAGACAAATTGATAGTTCATTTGTCTTTTGGAGGGTCAGAAGATACAGAAAAGCGAGCTCAAAGTAACGAATGAATAAAAGGGGGAAAGTGAATTATCTCCCTTTGATGATAAAATTGCAATGCATTTTTGAATCTCATTTCTGCATTTCAGATAACATTTTGAATAAGATTTCATGGAAAGACGTGTGTGTGTGTTTTTTTTTTCTCATCATGATACACTCACTGAGAACAGCACTTGATAACTATAATTCCCCTTTCCTCCATCATATGACCCATTCCCCATTACTCAGACTACATTCCGGATTACTCAATTGAGTCGAAGTTAACCCCCGTCAATTTTAACGATTTTTGTAGCTGAAACTTGAATTTTGCCATATAGCAACTAAGTCATACCTAGTTAAATTACAAATCAATATAAGGCATCCATCCTTAACACTGCAATCATTCTACTCTTCAGCTTTTCAAAAGGTTTTCAGTCATTATACATTTCGCGGCCTTTTCTATCATTATGTTAAAAAATTTTCATTAGTTGACTGGTGTTGACTATAATTATATTTAATTTAAAGAAATACGAAGGGTAATATAAAAATTATCGAACTGATAATTTTTAAGTACAATATTATTTACATGAACGCCCATTTTATGAAACAAAATACATAAGCATATCAATTAGTGACGTTTCAGTTGTATAGTAAGCTCTAATCTAACTTTCATAATGTTTAGTAAACCGTTAAATTAATAGTAAATTGTTCCGCAAAGTAGTAGACGGGAGTATTAAAAGAGTAGTGTTCGTTTCAAGCACAACATCAAATAAAATAAAGAAATAAAAACCTAACACATATTGCACACAATGCAGTAAGTTCTTATAGTCAGTATAAAAGTCGTAAGAATTAGCTAAAATGCAATTGAAACTCCATTTGATAACATAATAACATGAAATGTAAAGAGTAAGTTGAATAATGTTCACAGAAATGGCCATCTTTACCACAGTTTTAGCACTCTTATGTGAATCATCCCAATATAAATACAAATGATTTCAAAATATAAGAAATACAAGATACTAATGTAAACTTACTTAACTGCTACTCAATATCTAATAAAAATATTATTCTAATGTAGCCAGGTAAAGATGTAATATTTTATTACATGAAATTTAATAATAAAAACAGTAGACAACTTACCTGTCTAGAGCGTTAATACTTTGACAGTTTACTAGTGTTGAAGCTTTTAAATACCAAACCTATATCACGGTAGAATCCATATATCACCACGGTATGGACCAAATGCAATGAAAGTATTTCACATCTAGTTTAGATATTTAACCTTCATTTTAAAGGTTTACCGTGTTAAATTAAAACCTTGAGTGCATTTTGGTCAGCTTTTGTTGCGCGTGTGTTTTGTTATAGTGTATATCCCCCGCTTGAAAAGCGGAGGTATATAGTGATCATGGTGTCCCTCTGTTCGTCCATCCCCTGTTCTAGTCTGCACTGTTCTGAAACTGTCAAATGGAATTCGATGAAACTTTCACAGATTCTTCATTACTTGATGCCAATGTGCATCTTCTATTTTAATCAGCCTTTGTTGCTTGCGTGTTTCTGTACTATTCCTTGTTTAGGTCTGTTTTACAGAGATCAAATCCAAATTACAGTGATGAAATATGGACCTTTTCGTCACTAATGTTTATTTTCAAAATTGAATATTAATCAAAACATATTAAGCAATATTAAAATATTCAAACGTAACCACGAAAACTTATTTCTGAGCTACAGGTAAGTTGTTCAAACATCTGAATGGATGTGAATAGGTTGATTATTAGGAGTATAAAGTAATGAAATTATATCACCTATACAAAACATATAACCTGTTGTTTGTTAGTTTGTTTGTTTGTTTTTTTTGTTTTTTGTTTTTGTTCTTGTTACCATCATTGTCTCATCAAAAACTGTAAATTATTTTAACAGAATGTATATTGTATTGTAATGCCTCACTCCTACATTTGATATATTGTAACCTTAAGTTATTTCTGTATATCCTGAATATGTTCACAATTCCTTTGTCTTGTAAATGAAATTACTTGATATATAAAAGCGCTTTGGTCGTTTAAAGTTTTATTTGAAGTTGCATACCATATAACGAGCATGGATATAGTAGATATGTTAAGAGACAACAATCCCACCGAGATGAAAAATGTCACATACATTTTGGGTGGTTTCACGCCAATGATGAATTTTTATTGTATTCCTTTTATATTTACATTCTTCAGTTTATATGTGAGATACCAATACTGAGTATTTTTGTACGGATAATAAAAAAAAGGAGTGAAGTTAAATTATATCAAGCTCAACGCAGCGGCAAACGTTCGTATCCGTTCTAACTGACCGCTGCAGACAAGCCTTTCGAAATTCTCGGGCGTTTTGCATATCATACGTCGTTTGATAATCGGATAAACCGTGTAAAATCATTCACTTTTTCCCCCGACTTCGCAAGATTCTTGCATTTTTTTAGAGGACTGGCGGCAGTGTCTCGAGTGGATTTTGAACATCAGACGCTGTTTCGGAGCTTGATATTCTCCATTATGGTACTAAACTTGAATTTGTTTCATTTTACATTTTTTCTGATAAAGTAAATATTGCACTAATTTTGTTGTCATTTTGAAATTTCGGTCGACAATTCAGATATTTTGCGAGAAAAAGAGATGGTGGTATCTGAAATAAATACACAGAAAAATTGCAGCATGTTTACATATATTCCGGATTGATATGGATTTTTTTTTGTGCCTATAAAATTACATGGAAGCAAATAATGTCTAATATTATGTGAAAGCCATGCTGTACTCATACATTACGTCGGACGGAAGACGTATGATTACCATATGAATTCTATGTACTTAATTTAGAAAACAGATGCAAAACATATGCAAAACACATGAGAAACATATGATGTCCAAGTGTTTTCAAACATATGAAAACCATATGTTGCAATCTTTCATGTGATATGTTTCGTTAACGCTTAGATAAGGGTTTGGTTTGTCGTTAACATTTCTTCACCATCTGTATATCCATTTTACTCATGTTACTAGAACAGCGTTATAAGCCAATGCATACCATCTAACTAAACTTGATATTATGTTGTGTTACATGTTCTTTTGTTTGTTAAATACCAACCAAGAAGTAACCTCTCATCAACAACATAAGAACCAAAAATATAGGTCTCAGTATCGTATTAATTTTCCCATAAACGTCAATAGTGAAGTGCATATTTTTAGGATTTTTTTGGAAAATACGTCAATTGATTCAAAAAAACTTTCACTTTTGTAGCATTTCTAAGGACATGTGAAAAAACAATTTCCCGCACAGATAATAGGGTGAGTCCACGAAGATCGGACAGAAAAGTAGTCGAACTATAATTAGTCATTTTCTCTACTTCCATTTTCGTTTTGCACTCACCAAACCAACCTTTTCAGTGGATTATTTTTATGTTATTATGTTAAATTTTCTTTTTAAAAAGTTTTTCATCTTACAGTGTGATGTTTGTTCTATTTTATAAGTCATTGTTCAGATCATTTGACAAAACATTAGTTTGTAGAGAGGCTAAAAGAAAATGCCCTATGCATCCATGTTTTGATGTTTGTTTGTTTGTTTGTTTGTTGGGGTTTAATGTCGGAGCAGCAATATTTCAGCTATATTCAGACGATGAACATGAAATTGATGATAAAATGAACATGAAATGATGATGAAATGAAAAAGGGATGGGACACAAGGACAATGGGGTCGAGAAATTTTGATTGACACTGGAAATAGGGAGAGTTGGGTCGGGCAATTTAGCCTCCTGTGGTGGAGCCCTATGGTTCCTACTCCGGGAGAATACCACAGTAGGTTTCTTTAACGTGCGAGGAACGTGGCATCTTTCCCAACACGATGCACCACTATGGTTTGCGGTCAGGTTTTCCGTATTATAGCCTGACAACCCCAGCATGTAACACGCCAGGGGTACCCCATTCAAACACTTGGGGCACACATCCCAGTTGCTCTGTGAGCAGAGCGCCCTAGCCCCCGGCTTGGGTTCTGAGCACTATTTAGTTGCCCTTTACGACAAGCTTAGCGCTGCTGCAGGCCTTTTCTTTAACACCCGGACCTGCAGGGGGCTCCATGTTTTGATGTACCCCCGCTCAGGGATAAGCAATGCAATACTGGTACCTATAGACACTACAGCCAAACATTAATTGTATACAAGAAGTACTAAAACAGGAAATAGGAAGCCGAATCTATCACCGAGAGGTTTGACTGTTGTTGTTAGCGTTGTTAATTTTTTTGTTTTTGTATTTTGTTTTCTAAGTTTGCTAGTTATCTTTTGTTTGGTCCTTTGCTGTTTAAATGTTCTTTTATGAAGTTCTTCTGCTTATCATTTATGTTGTAGAAAAAAAACAAGCTGAGAAATTAAGGGGCTACATACAGGTGCGGATCCAGGATTTGAGTTTAGGGAGGGGGCGTAAATTGAATTAAATGCCGTGCAAAGCAAGACAAAAACTACTATGGGGTGAAACTTGTGGTGAACCGTACCGATTTAGGGGGAGGGGGGCGTACGCCCGGTACGCCAGTCCTGGATCCGTGCCTGACATATATATGTATGTTATTCTGTAGGCAAATCCCGAGTAAACTGTACTTAAAATACTACAAAACCAGTTTTTTTTTATAGAAAATGTATGAATTATTTATATATTTCTGTCTCAAACTGTTTCAACTTGCTTTCACAATAAAGTTAAAAGTCCAGATTTAATACACATCATTATATTTATCAAGAACCATTTTACTTCATTTAATTTAATCAGTCAATGAAAAACATGAATACTAAACATCCAGATAATTTCATATCATCATGCATCGATTGGTGTAAATCAACTGTGACATATACGATTTCCCTTCATTAAGATTAACAAGTGGGACAGCACGATGCACGTGTACTTTACAATACTTGTATAGGAATTGGGAATGGGGAATAGGGGGATGGTGAATGGTGAAGAGTGGGATGATGATTAGGGGGATGGTGAATGGGGACTTGTACGACGGGATAGGGAGGGAGAGCAAGGGTTAGGCACACAACTTCTACAAATCATTGGAACGTTTGTATTCAGCATTTTACATCAATCTCATATAAGCATCAAAGTAACTTGGACTGATTCCATTCTGTTTCAAATGAAAGCTTGATAGGCTTTGGTGAAATTGAATATGATACAAACATATCACTGATTTCAAGAGTTATATCTCTTACCCTAGGTCTACCTCCTTAAATATAATTATTTAAGTTGTAAACAAATCATATTTATACAGTTTAAGACACTATAATTTTTGTGTGAAGAAGTAAATAATTTTATTATCAAATAATATAATATAGAAAAATGTTATGGAGATTTTATAGAGAATGGGGAATTCTATATTAAGGAACGGCGTACATGAGATTAATCCATTCACACGAGGCATTAATGACAGAAAGGTGTCAAAGTGGTCGCTTATACCATTTTGCGGTATTTTAGGAAAATTATCTGTAAATCTCTGAACATTATGAATATTAACGTAGGTATTATGTAGAGATGCGAAATCCGTGGAGTCAAATTAAATTTGCAGTCAACACTCGCAGAATATACGAAGAATCCGTGAAGGCGTATACCTCTGAGATAGGGAATAATTTGAGAGAAACGGGCAGCAGGATCCCGGCTAAAATCCAGATGTAATCTATATGCTCCAAAAGGAAGAGCAAATCCTCTTTCTTTCGAAACACCCATAGTGCTGCTCGTTTAAGAAGAGAAGTGACACCTATTACAGATGGTGGTCGTTGCTTATTGGAAATGGGCGCGCATTATCAGTTAATAATACATTGGGACGACCGTAAACCGGAAGACCAAACAGGGATTCGCCTAAAAAACAAAGAGCTTGAAAAAGTTGCATCGGCAAGTGTATTGTAGTCATTCAAAATTTAAGGCATATGTATTATAGTAGTAGTTTAATTCAGTATGCCATCCTGGGAGGCTAGTCTTTGGTTTGTTTGTTTGTTTATCTTTTTCACTTGTCTATTTTCTTACCCTGTAAGTCAGATTAAAACAAAATGTTTTCCTAATCGAATGCAGTAACTATCTTCACTATTGGACAATTATATGTTAGGACGTGCATTAAAAGGAACAAATTTGGGAAATTCCCTTGACAGAAAATCTATTTTTAGCAATATAACGAGCAAACAATTCTGAGGTGTTCATATATTTAAAAAAAAAAAAAAACTTTCATATGAATGGTCTCTAGAAAATATTTATAATCATACAATAAAATATATAACAATACCTACAACAATTGCATATATAAACCTTTTGCACAGTAAATAGTTCAGATAAGTAAACACAGGAAAAACCAGTAAGTAATATAATGCATCCTATCTCCCCATTTACATCGACCAATGAGTAAGTCATGTTTTGCATCAGGAAATACAAAATTAATGCACATGGAGAAACGAAACATGAAGTGTATAATGGCACCGTGTCATTAAGGATTCCATTCCAATCCGTGTTTTCAGAATAGTTGCGGATTAGAAGATGATTCGCCCTTTGGTCGACCAATAGCCAATTCAATGTTTTGCATAAGGGAATCATTCAGACTGAAAACAAAATAGGAGATGCACAGTGGCATCATGTGATTAAGAACTTGTTAAAGTTTGATCCAATGTCATTCAAAGGTTTCAGAGATTATAACTGGTTACGGACAGACTGCGTGATCTCTATATACCCGCGCTTTGCATGAGGTTTTATAATGAGAAATTTGATACATTAAATACAGCGAGGGAGTTGTTTTAACGCTTAGTGGAAGCAGCATTGTTTACTTGTCCAAAGAAAATATGCAGGATTGACCAGGTTTGACTTCGTGGCTATCCATACTTCCCGAGATATTTGTAGTTTGTAAAGTTATATAACAGGCAGATGTTTTAGTAAAATAAAATTTGTCATCTACAATTACATTACATAAACTACTTACAATTAAAAAAAAAGAGTCATGAAACCGTTGTAAATTTAGGGGTTATAAAAAGGGAAAAAAGTAAGAACAGAAATGTTATACGGCAATTACTGTATGTACTCTTAAATAATGTGAATACGTGGAGACGATTATAGTAGTATGGAAATTTAATAGTATGGAAAAAATTGTATTTTTTCCAATAACATCTTATCTTACTCATAAAGTATACATAAATTAAGAGAAGAACATTTTCTTTCAATTGTCCTAATTGAAACGAGTGAGCTGTTTATCAATTATATAATTCATTCAGTCTGAAAATGTCTTAACTCTATAAAAAGGATCAACATCCTGGAATTCAGGATCAACCCACATTGCCAAAATGGTATCTTCTTCCTCAAGCATAACAACATGGAGGTTGCTAAAACTGGGGTCCTTGAATCCACTTCCGGCAATGCGCCCTTTCGAAATGAACCTACAAAATCATCCATGGTTCAGTACTATGTATTTATGCGAATGTAAAGGTATGCTCTTTCAAAAGCAATCCAAATACCAATAAAATAATTGTCGTCTAAAACAGCAATTTGCCCACTGATGCTACTAGGATTTTGATACCCGATGTTGGCAATCTGCCCTTGGCTTAAGTATCTGAAATAGACACATTCAAATAGTAAGCAGCCGTCTCTTTTTCCTTTTATTTTTCTGAATTGTTTCCTTTTATTTTCAAGGGCATAATCATCCTTAACTAAATCTTCTACAGTGATCAGTACCTTTCAAGTGATAGAGATTTAAATAGGTATAATCACCCTTAATCGAATCTTCTACAGTGATCAGTACCTTTCAAGTGATAGAGATTTAAAAAATCTTCTTGAAAGAGAACCTTTGGTTGGCGGATGACTCTTAAAAATCATTCAAACGTTTGTATTCAACATTTTACATCAATCCTATGTAAGCATCTAATTCACATGAATTCATTTTATTCAGCTTCAAACAAAAGCTTGAGAGGTTTTGGTGAAATTGAATATAATACAAACGTATCACTGACTTCATGAGTTACGTCCCTTACCCTAGGTCTACCTCCTTAAAATAGCTCAGTATTTCAAAATGTCTCGACGAACGAGTGTATATATAAGGGTTACAATTTTTGCTTAAAATAAAAGTGTCTCCATATGACGGACCATGGGATTTATATACCATTACACGAAAACAATTTTGTTGTGCAGACCTATGAAATATTTCGCAAAAATTTCTGAATTTACCATATGCCCGTAAAAATACCACAAAAGCTGATATTTTTATATTTATTAGCATAAAAACGTGTTCTTGAAGTCTGTTTTCATAGCCTTATCATTAATTTGCACTACCCCTGGTGATTCACATGTGAATATCATGACAGAATATTTTCAAAACTGACTCATTTGTATACAAGGAGCAATCCAGAGATCTGTTTACATTTAAATTCATAAACAATGCTAAGGGTATAAAAGGTCAAAAACAAGCAAAATAATTTGGAGTATCCTAAACGATGTAGAAAGTTGTCACCAGCAAGTAAATAATTTGGAGTGACTTAACAATACAGTCAAGTCTAAAAAAACAAATAAATAATTTATGCTTAAAAATGTAGGAAGGTCTCAAAACGAGGAAATGATTCTGAGGGGCATTAACTATAAAGGATGAATTCAAAAAAAGTAAATAACTTGGAGTGGTCTCAGATAAAAAATCAATACACTAAGTCTTTCAGTCTAAAATATCCAAATACACAGTACATATCAGACCAAAGATTACAAAAAATGTCTCCAGACAATACAGAAAGTATTCCATTAGTTAATGCTGGATTAGTATAACCTGTTCCGGCAACACGACCTTTAGACAAACATCTGTAAATAGAACAAAAAAGGTCTTTGTGAGTTGCCTCAGATCACAGCAAGAAATTATTTTCAATGTTTTAGTAATTTCTATAATTCAAAAGACTCAATTTTAGCATTATAATCCCATAACTATGAAACACAAAATGATTAAGTGATTAAAGCCTTAAAATCCAACAATAATTTATGATTACCCTCATGAGGTTGGTCGATTTTCCAAAAGGCAATGGTTTATAATTTCCATTTTTGCATGGATTTTCCCATTGGATTTTAAGAGGCTTAATACCTTTTGAATTACATAGGAACCTGGGGGAATTCGAAATATATTAGTACGAGAAAAATGAGAATACGGAGACTTCTGTCGGTTAATTGTGTGTCCAATTTGGCAAGCGATGGCAAATGATAGTCTGCAACACTTCCCCCAAACCTACCAACAAAGAAAAAAAATAGATCAGAACCCATTTTTTCTTAAAACATTTGTACTTGTATGCATACAATATTTATAAATTTTTATAATTATACAAATTACACATCAATTGTATTATTATGTATTTATTTATAATATAAATTTGTATAAATTTTATTTGTATTTATATTGTATTACTCATCAAGTTTAACTAGCAATAAGAATACGAAACTAAATCAATTAACACCCCACCCTCACAAACACACATTTTCCAAAAAAAAAAAAAAGATATATAGTTTTATATTTTTATCACATGTGAATCAGCAAGAGTTATGTCTGATTTACATTCTAGTTATTTCCCTTCGAATGTATTACAAGTTATCATTAAATGGAAGAACATTTAAGTTGTGATAACCAAATGATTATAACAGTTTATCAAAATAGCGTTCCTTTTATTTTTGGTTGCAATAGTATTGAAACATACTGGATTAGTTGCAGACCTAGCTATATTTACAAAAGAGGTGGGAAAGTCTTTCTTTAAGTTAAATTTGAAAAAAAATATACAACGTATTATCAAATAATGAAATCTTGACAGTTTGTTGAACTACATAACATTTTTGAATATTTTAACATTAAAAATAAAAGTAAAAGGATGATGGGCCATACAGGACCCCCTCATGAATTGGCCTTTGTGGAAGAGTAATCAAGGAAACCAACGTTATAGCGGTAATGAAAAGAATGTATTCCAGGGACAAAGACCAGACATGGAAAACAGACATACACAACAAAGAACATAAAGTAACTAAAATCATACATACAAAGTAACAAAAGTAAATGAGCAACTCGGACTTATGGAAGTTATGTGATGCCTAAGCCTATATATTTGGTGTTTTTTATTTAAAGTGCTCACTCTAGTAACTAGCAGAAGTGTTAACATTTACATACTCTCCAAAATTTATATGGATTTTTACTGCCAATTCGGTGATACAGAATGTGATTCTGAATTAGAAGCTTTACATTTGGAGTGTTAAGAATAACTTGATTCATAAGTACATATATTTGTACTCAGGACTCAGCAGGGCCACAAAATGATAAAATTCACTTTCACATTAACTTTATCATATAACTCTTGGTCTGCATTAAAACTTCCAGAAATGATGATTTTACTTATTACATATCTAAATACAAAGAATGGTATACAAGTCTTATATGAAGCTTATCAAAGTATGGAAATTCATAACAAAGCACAGGACACACTGACAGACAGAATGGTTCCTGTATTTATCGCAAACTTGATTCCCGGTGGTAGAATAAATGACTTTTGCATAAAGAAATGTATATCTCTCAATTTCAAAATTAAAAGGGTATAACTCCCACAAGATTCAGATGATCGTAAATTCATTTAAAAATGCATATCTACACATCCTAACTACTAAACAGTTTCATGAAACTGATGAAGTAGTTTCAAAAACTTTTCTTTTGTAACCAACAGACAATCAAACGTACAGTGCAAAAACAATACGTCTGTGTGGTAGTGAAGGTGGAGACATAATTAATTACATTCTCACCTGTATTTACATCTCGTTGGATTGAATTCACTACCAAAGAATGACTGAAAGTGTTGTGGTATAAAAAAGTCCTGTTCATATGGTTCTATTTTATCACTTTCTGGTACAGAACCTTCCCATTCAGAGTCAAAGTTCTCTGGGTGTAATTGCTCTTCCCTAGTAAGTCGCAGTGGTTTACGTAAATTAATGAAAATGCTTATCTCCCCTGATGGAACATTAGGATCACCCTGTAAAATATTGATAAAATTATCAAGGGAATCAAGATTCTAGCGGCTGGGACAAAGACAAAACATGGGAAACAGGCACATACAACAAAGAACATTAAATAACAAAAATAATACATAAAAAGTAACAAAAGGAAATGAGCAACTCGGACTCCACTGAAAACTGGGATCATGGACCGGGTGCACCGGTAGGGTAAGCGTCCTCTGCTTTCCTACAAACACCCACTGAGTTGCTCATAAAAAGTCGTCCAGGATAAATGGTTCACAATGGTAACAAGAGTCAAGGAAGTAAAACTTAATGAATTGTTACCACGGAGATATGTTTCGTTTGCAGCATATGAACACTGTTAGACAATTCATTATACCGATACAACCATTTGACAGCACCAAAGTGGACAGTTTTCTCATATATAGTTTATTGTTTGCATGAGTAATCAAGGGAACCAACCAAGGTTATAGCGGAAATCAAAAGACCAAACCATGGACAAAGACCGAACATGGAAAGCAGACACACACACAACAAAGAACATAAAATAATCAAAATAATACATACAAAGTAACAAAAGTAAATAATGAACTCAGACACTGCTAAAATCTGGGTATATGGACTGTGATGAAGTGTCGTTACTGTTGAAGTCAATAGACACTGACTTTGGGGCATATGAATAAAAAAAGATAGAGGACTTTGAAGTAGTGATGGTGATGGTAATCCAACTTATTAATTCCATACCAAAAATAACTGACCTAGCACAAATAGTTCATGTCAAACAGGATTAATCAGAAAACTTAACGAAAAAATCTTGATTTCAAAGTAAATTGCAGGGCCATTTGAAAAAAAAGCCTATTTAGAGCACTGTGATAAAATGATGCTAATGCAACTGTACACTAAATATAATTTACTTAGCACAAGTACACAGACCTAATCAACAAACTTAACATTAACATTTTAATAAGTAATAACTTAGATTCGCCTTCCACAACATTCCACAACATGAGAGACAAAAAACTGTGAGTGCAGTAACAGAAGAAATTCCCCTTGCACTTTTACTTGAGGACTGTAAGCTGTTAGGTTGTGTTATTTCCCCTTGCAAGCATTTCCCTACATTTAAATATGTTGCTCAATTTCCATACATTAATTTAGTGGAACACAATACAGCACTTGAATGGTATTAACTTCCCTCTTATACCATAAACCATCCTCCATTGTCCCAATCCCAATTTATTATTGCAAATTCCTATCCACCATTGCATATTTCTTACCAAATATTTAAATTGTAAAATTAATCTTTATATTCTTAAATTCTTCAGCATTCAAACTGTTATTTTTTTTATATTAAATTTAATACACTTTTTATATCAATAAATGCTTTAAAAACTAGTTTACCCATCCCCCTACCCCCCTTTCCCCATTCACAATTCCCGATAAACCATAGAATGAGGAGTTTTCCCCATGCAAGTACTGTAAATGCACTGATATTGCCAGTATTTCCACTTATTCTTTCCTTACTGTAATTCCATTTATCTTATCCTTATTGTAGTTCGAGGTATGTGTGCTTAAATTTCTCCAGTCCTTACCGTAAGTTTAACAATATAAGCTTCTATTTGTCCTGTCCTTACCGTAAGTTTAACAATATAAGCTTCTATTTGTCCTGTCCTTACTGTAATTATAAGTATGTGCCTGTTTCCGGTTGTTCTGTTCTTACAGTAACTTCAAGTATACCTGCTTCTTTTTGATCTGCCACTACCTTAATATTAACTATGTGCGCTTCAATTTAATTTGTCTTTACCATAATTATAAGCATGAGTGTTTCAATCTTGTTCTGTCCTTGCAATTTGATCTGTCTTTACCATCATTTTAAATATGTGTGCTTACATTCAATCTGTCCTTACCATCATTCTAAGTATGTATACTCCCATCTGATCTGTCCTTACCGTAATTTTAAGTATGTATGCTTCCATCTGATCTGTCCTTACTGTAATTCTAAGTATATGTGCTTCCCTTTGATCTGTCTATATTTACCACAATTTTCAGTATGTGTGCTTCAATTTGATCGGTCCTTACCGTAATTTTAAGTATGTATATTTCCACCTGATCTGTCCTTACCGTAATTTTAAGTATGTGTGCTTCCATCTGATCCGTCCTTACTGTAATTCTAAGTATGTGTGCTTCAATATGATCGGTCCTTACCGTAATTTTAAGTATGTGTGCTTCCATCTTGTGAAGGTCATAACTCAGTAGGAACATTTCAATGCCATGAACACTATAATGAGCTAGAAATATTCCAGGTTGTATAGGATAGATAGGATTAGGAGGCTGTATCTCTATCCTGTGAAGGTCATATTCTCCCCTAAAACCAAAACAAACATTAATACAAACTACAGAGGTTGCATCTTTATCTTGTGAAGGTCATATTCTCCCATAAAACAAAACAAATAATAGTAACAACTACAAACGCTGTACTTCTATCTTGATAAGGTCATATAATCCTAAAACAAAACAAGTTTGATCAAACTACAGAGGTTGCACCTCTATCTTGTGAAGGTCATATACTTCCCCTAAACAAAACAAATTTGATCAAACTACAGAGGTTGCACCTCTATCTTGCGAAAGTCATATACTTCCCTAAAGCAAAACAAATATTAATAAAAACTACAAAGGCTGTACCTCTATCATGTGAAGATCATATACTCCCCTAAAACAAAACAAGTTTGATCAAACTACAGAGGTTGCACCTTTATCTTGTGAATGTCATATACTCCCCTAAAACAAAACAAATTTGATCAAACTACAGAGGTTGCATCTTTATCCTGTGAAGGTCATATACTCCCCTAAAACAAAACAAGTTTGATCAAACTACAGAGGTTGCACCTTTATCTTGTGAAGGTCATATACTCCCCTAAAACAAAACAAGTTTGATCCAACGACAGAGGTTGCACCTCTATCTTGCGAAGGTCATATACTTCCCCTAAAACAAAACAAGTTTGATCAAACTAGAGGTTGCACCTCTATCATGTGAAGGTCATATACTCCCCTAAAACAAAACAAATATTAATAAAAACTACAAAGGATGTACCTCTATCATGTGGAGGTCATATACTCCCCTAAAACAAAACAAGTTTCATCAAACTACAGAGGTTGCACCTTTATCTTGTGATGGTCATATACTCCCCTAAAACGAAACAAGTTTGATCAAACTACAGAGGTTGCACCTCTATCTTGTGAAGGTCATATACTTCCCCTAAAACAAAACAAGTTTGATCAAACTACAGAGGTTACACCTTTATCTTGTGAAGGTCATATACTTCCCCAAAAACAAAACAAGTTTGATCAAACTACTGAGGTTGCACTTTTATCTTGTGAAGGTCATATACTTCCCTAAAACAAAACAAGTTTAATCAAACTACAGAGGTTGCACCTCTATCTTGTGATGGTCAAATACTCCCCTGAATCAGAATAATTTTTGATCCAACAAGGTATAATTTCAAATTATTTGAATTCAATAACAGATTGTGGTTCTCACATCTTTTCTTGTTCATTTTATTGATTGACTGACTGATTATGTAGTTAAATTTATTTTTTGTTTATTGTGCTAGCTCACCGAAGTAACAGCCTGTAGGTCTGTCATCCCACTCGAACACATTATTCAGATTCGGATGCCACAAGTTGTCACCTCATTGATTTCATGAATTCATTACAGTTATTTTGTACAAGCTGTCAGTAATTTTGCATCTACTGTGAAAAATAACTCAGACACAGTGTATATTACCATTGATATTATGAACAAATTTATTTTACATTTGCATAAATATTTATTTAAGCATTTACAGAATTTATCATATGAGGCTTTTAAGGAGTGCATAAAGATTGATAAAAAATGATGAAAGACTTCACCAACTTACTACATGGGAGGGAGATCTTCCAAAATTGGTTTAAAAGATCGAGTTTCAAATGTCAGAGAAGGGCAATTAAATCAGAAATACTATCATGATAATGGCAACAGTTTTTGGCTATAAAACGGAAGTACTGAGGAATTTGCAATTAAAATTTGAATCTAATTTCATTCTTTATGAATTTCAAAAGAAGCCTACCCCCAGCAGATCAAGATATTGAAGTTAAGCCTATACTCTTATAATATTTGTGCTACAATAAAGAAGTTATATAAGATGTGAAATATATATGTAATACATATTAAAACAAAAAGTTAAATCAAAATTCATCGCAAATCATAATTTAGGGGAGATAATTTTGAAAAAAAAACACCATTATACTGATTATGTCAGAAAGGGTCCTGTACCAAATATATGTCAAATAAGATGAAGTTTGTTTTAAATCGACTATGGATCGCTCTAAAAATGCATTTAAAGTTCCCTTACAATGCTACCACATTTTACTCAAATGGAAGAATTATCTCCCTTTAAAAAGTTGTCAACCCATTAAAGCCATCGATATAATGCACATTTTAATACTGTAATGAACTACATTTCGTTTTGAAACTTTTGATAAAAGTTTTCATTTTTTCAAAAAAAAATGGGACTCAATAATGTAATCGAAATTTCTCTCATACTTTAGAGTCAATAAATGTATTACAGCAATAATGTAATTGAAATTTCTCTCACATTTTAGTGTCATTAAATGTATTACAGCAATAATGTAATTGAAATTCCTCTCATACTTTAGAGTCAATAAATGTATTACAGCAATAATGTAATTGAAATTCCTCTCATACTTTAGAGTCAATGTATTACAGCAATAATGTAATTGAAATTTCTCTCACATTTTAGTGTCATTAAATGTATTACAGCAATAATGTAATTGAAATTCCTCTCATATTTTAGTGTCATTGAATATATTACAGTGGTAGACAGGAAAGGAGGGGTCCAGAGTTTTGGAAAATTTTACTATTTTGAGCAAAATTGTTGTTTAAAATAATAATTGAAACTAGGCAGTGGGAGGCAAATGACAAGTTTTGTTTTCAAATAACTTTCATCCATTTCATATCATAAATGCATCTGTTCTTAAAGTTTGATGTTAGTTTTTCATTGACTGCAACAATTCAAGACCTTTAAATTGCATAGAAAGCAGTCTTTATTTTGTGCAAAATATGGCTGCTTTGTTGGGGAACCTGAAAATCATATTCAGGCCCATCCATTGTCGATTTAAAAAAAATCTTTATACTATCTGACATACACATGATACAAACATAACAATGGAACAAAGAATTCAGTGGGATAAAACTTACCATGTGTCACCCATTCAAAAGGACTGCCTGGTTTCTACATGGACAGTCCCTTGAATAAGGACTGCCTGGCTTCTACATGGACAGTTGGTCCATTGAATATTCTTCAAACTTGATTATGGATAAGTTTGTATCATTGTGCCAGTCTTGCACCATTTAAATCCCTTAAGCTTTGCCTGCATCTTACAAAGACTTGTATTTGAATTAATACTTACATGTGAGAACGGTATTTTGCTAATCGTTTCTGATCATATACAGTAAAGGGTAGTGCACCATTGCTAGTTTCTTCCCTTATATCATTTTCATAATCCTGAAAAACAAATTATTTATTTTGACATATTTCAAACTAGGAACATATCCACCTACACAGGTAAATGTGCCACATATGGGAATCATATAGTTAGCACCATATGATTATAATATGTTTCATATAACATATGATAATCACATGGTTATCATTTGATAATAATATGTTTTTCACAAACATATAATTATCATGTTTTCAAGCCTATATTATCCTATGAGAATCATATGACAATCATATGACTACCACATGATACAGAGGCAAATGTGCCACACATGAGAATCATACGGTTTACATCATATGATTATCATATATATCGAGCACCATATGATAATCATATGTTTCGGTATACATATGATTATTGCATGATTATCATATGATAATCATATGTTTTAACAAACATATGATTATCATATGTTTTTAAGTCAAAATTACCATATGAGAATCATATGATAATCATATGACTATAATATGTTCAATATTATATGATTGTCATATGATTCGCATACGATTATCATATGACTTGAGCACCATATGATTATCATATGTGGCACATTTGGCTGTGTAAATATCATAAGATTTTCATATGATTATCATATGAATCAAGCAACATATGACTATCATATGTGGCACATTTGGCTGTGTAAACTGACTTTTGAAAGTTCTTAAAAAAATGTCAAAGAACTATTTTTTTTATGCAAATTTTGTGTGATTTCTTGCTCCAGTAAAACCACAAGTTATAATTCCCAATAAAAGTTAAAATTTTTAGTGCAAAATGAGATGAACATGGCCATACAAAACACCCAAATTACTATAAACTTAAAATTAATACAATGACTGGCAGGGTGCAGCTTAATATGACCACAAACGTCATAGTTGCAGTAAGTATTGAAACCTTTCAAGCTTGATACAGCTCTGAATTTCGATAATTATTAAATTTTGAAAATGCATTAAGAATTTGACCAAAATCAGTGGAATTCAGAAAAGGGATTACTTCTTATCGCAATTCTCATTCTTCTTATTCCTGGACAGTTCAAGTCACATCTTCAAAAATTAATCCTAACCTTTCTTTTGTGGTATGTCACCTTTTCATAAAATTTCAAAGTGATTCATTATTGTGAAGTTAAGTCATTGTTTCTGACATCATTAATTTGTTTCTGGTTACTGAATTTTCAAGTCCCAGGCAAATGTGCCACATATGAGAATCATATGATTTGCATCATATGATTATCATATAAATTGAGCACCATTTGATAATCATATGTTTCGGTATACATATGATTATCATATGATAATTGCATGTTTTTCACAAACATATGATTGTCATATGTTTTACGCCAAAATTACCATAGGATAATCATATGACTATCATACGTTCAATATCATATGATTGTCATATGATTATCATATGATTATCATATGAATCAAGCACCATATGGTTATCATATGTGGCACATTTGGTTGTGTACATGTATTCTGAAGAATCTTACCACATTTCCTCCATCAGGATGAGCATGACATGAAAGCTTCCCACAGGTAAATATTACATTTGTTAAGTCTTTGTCCTGGAAAAAAATCAAAGCACTGAAATCACTGATGAAAATTACACTCAACAGCTGTATAGCAAATATTTTAAAATATTTTGACATAACTTAGGAAAACTGCAGCATGCATGAAAATGAATGATTACATTCAGATCTTTTTTATCAAATCTTTTAAATTCTACAAATTTCACAAATATGCATTACATAATAATCTTGAACTTAGTGTTTCTTTAGGCTTTAATTATGGAGCTCTTTACAAAAAGTCCAAATCTTAATTGTAAAATTGGAATTGAAAATTAATACAAATTATAGAGAAACAAGAAAACACAAACAAAGGTATAGAAGGAAAGATGAAAATATTATCTAGCTAGCAAAGATATCTTGACAAAATATTAACGTACAAACTTGATATTTCCAGGGTGAGCTGAGCCATAACCATTGTGACAAAGAATTTCCGTCTTCCTTGTTACTTTGTGTATACCAATGGACAGAATCTTCTTCTTCCTGACAGGGCCATGGATATCACTGATGTATGGAGCTTTAATCTCAGTACCTACTAATCTGTCATCTTCTACCTATAAACAAATCGAAAATGAAGATCACTTTCTTCTTTATTGTCCTCACTATGACTTAGAACAACAATTGTTATTTAATAAGATTAACAACGTAACTTCTGGATTCAGTAATATTAGTGATAAATCTAAAATCAAAATTTATTTAATAGTAATTCTAAACTTATTCTGAGAGTGTCCTCCACATACATATTCAACTGTTTCAAAAGTAGAAATAACCTATTGAAATAACATTGATACTTATAATATATATTTCATGTATAGGTAAAAAGTGATATTATGGATTGTATTAACCTTGTAATTTCTTTATACCACAAATGTTTTGCTCTGTTATTATTATAATTGATCATAACCATGTTGTAATGATGAGTTTAAGTTAATAAAGTATTTGTATATAAGTTGACCAAATGTGGTTTATCTGTCTATGGGAGATATTCCCTGTTTCGTAGTACCCGTAGTCTCACATGCTGATCCAGACTTTTATTGTGCTAGCTCAGAGAAGTAACAATTAGAACTTGTAATCACAAAATCGACATTGCTGTGGGTTCCAGTCCCACATATATCTAGGTTTCGCTGCAGGTTAAAAAACTCAACAGTAGTTGCAAGTTTCACTGCAGGTTAAAAACCTTGACAGTAGTTGCAAGTTTCACTGCTGGTTAAAAAACTTGACAGTAGTTGCATGTTTCGCTGCAGGTTAAAAAACTCAACATACCTTATGTTAATTGTTGATTTTTACACACAAATGTATTCATCAACTTTAAATAAAATTTACCTTCACCTTTTGGCCACCAAATTCAAACAAATTCTGACTCAAAACAAACCACTCATCACTATCTCCTTCATTAGACATGCTGGGAGGAGAATCAGTGACTGCCAATTTTAAAGTATATGGTATTACTTGGTTTGCCAAGAATCAAACCCACGATTTCCCATACTCCAGGAAAGCACAATATCCAAAGACACTAAGATTTCCCATACTCCAGGAAAGCAAAACATCGCAAGACACTGAGATTTCCCATACTCCAGGAAAGCACAACATCCCAAGACACTAAGATTTCCCATACTCCAGGAAAGCACAACATCCAAGACACTGAGGTGTTTCAACCTGAAAGGTTGGTACTTTTACAGCAAGTTGAAATAGACCAGTTCTAATTTCAATGAAAATCTATGAAGGCTACTGAGCAATTCAAATAGGTTTCTAGGTAGAAATCTATCCTACATTATTCCAATGTGTTCCATTTAATTACCATTGAAAGAGGGAGGTGTGGTCCAGACTATCATATGCATATTTTTACTCATTTTTGTACAATTTTACATGGAGTTTACTAGACATTCAAATAGAGGGAGGGAGTACAAACCCACAACCCTTCTCCCTGCATTAGATACTGACACTATACACAATGTGCATTTTTTCATAGGATACAATTTTTGTACATATTATTAAAACCAAATTGACAACTTCAAGAATATAAAATATTTCAATAGCATAAAAGAGTAATCAAGGGAACCAAGGTTATAGCGGTAATCAAAAGAATGTAATCCAGGGACAAAGACCAGACATGGACAACAGACATACACAACAAAGAACATAAAGTAACTAAAATCATACATACAAAGTAACAAAAGTAAATGAGCAACTCGGACTGCACTAAAAACTGGGAGCATGGACCAGGTGCACCAATAGGATAAGCGTCCTCTGCTTTTCTAGAAAAAGAAAAAAAAGCAGATTCAAAGGGGACGGACCCAACACAATCCAAAAATTAATATCTGCAGTACCCCCTTCTCTGCAAGTAATTTTGTTTCAACTCCCCCTTTACTTTAAATCCTAGCACTCCTTGAGTATTTCATATTTTTGGGTGTTTATATATTACCTTAACTTGAAACAAGCCACCATATGGAGACATTTGTCTTCTCCATAATCCTAGACATTGTCCATACTTGTGTAAAACTGTAAAATCGCAAAAAATTGTCAAAAACAACGAGTTGCAGCTAGCAAGAAAAAAAAAGAATATTATTTCATTAGCGTATTTATCAGCAAATACAAAGTAACAGTAACGGATGTGTCTTAACGAAAATCCTTGCTATTTTACTGTAAAAGTACTTTTATTCCCGAATACCAATTTTTATGGATCAGAGAAAAAAAAACACATATTTGTGGATTTTTGAATTTGTGGTTTTGAGATCTTCAGTATATACCCATCAAAGGGAATCTCCTTTTCCTTGGGAACCAAATTTAGTGGCTTTGCCTACCCATGAAAACTAGGAAAATTGGTACCCATGAATAATAGTACTTTTACAGTAGTACTAGCAAAGTACTGGTACTGAATTATTCAACACTTGTCCACTATTATCAGAGCTAAGAATGTGGAAAGAATTATCCTCATTTTTGACCAAAAATCCCTGTATTTTCGAGTTTTAGAAACACAGATGAGAAATTGCATATCACATTATTGGAAAAAATCAGGTAGAGATTACCTTTTTTTCAAAATCCCATATCAGGGCCCTCAGACTGACAAACACTTATGTGTGAAATTTAATCCATCTATTACATGTACATGGGTCTGAAAAATTTCTTGGAAAAGGGGGGCGGGGTTCTGATCTAAATATTTATGAATGGGAGGGGATTCTGGGCTTGAATTTCTAATTTCATCCCAAACTTTCACAAAATTAAAAAGTTGCAAACAAAAGGGGGGTTCTAACCCCCCAGAACCCGTCGTGAGAATCCACCTCTGCTATTACTAGACACAACAGTAGAATGATCGAGTAGGAACATTTTGACATACCTCTTGTGTAAATTTCGAAGTATGAAGCATCCCATTTATCACAGTTAATGTCACCGACAACTGAAACACCAAAATATAAAGATTAAACCATTGGTGATCACAACTTGACCCCGTTTCATAAAGAATCTCATATTGAGACTTACCTTAAATCCTTATTGATACTTTCCTTAAAGCTTTATTGATACTTTCCTTAAATATTTATTGATACTTTCCTTAGAGCCTTATTGAGACTTACACATGTAAATCCTTAGTCAACTCAAATTTGGACAATTCAAATCACTTAAAAATGAAGATTTGAGTACAAACTCAAGGACTTATGGAAAATTTCATTTGAGAGTTTTCATGAAACCCAGGCTTAACCATGCTACTAATCACTAGGCATTCCTACAGCAGGAAATCTGCCAATATTTTAAGAAAGTAAGAAATACGGGAAATATGATAAGTTAGGATAATTTTCATGCAAACTGAAACTGATTCAATTTGGATGATTTTTTTTCCATAAAGCAGCCAGCATCTTACAATACATCTGCCCCCCCCCCCCCAGTATGCATTTGAAGTCTATAATTACTGCTTTATACACATATTATTGAATATCTGCAATGCTTAAGCTGTAAAATATATCAAATTTCATCTGATCATAGAGCAATACACATTTTGGTCTATATAAATGTGTCATACCTTTTTGGCATAGTTTCTGCCATACCAACTCAGTAGCACACAATTCTTTCAAGTTATTACATGTCTGTCCACACCTCCCAATGTCATCAGCTGGTAAATACTCTAAAACTCGAATCACAAGCTCAGGAGGTAGGTCTAACAATTCTATGGCCATAATGGCTTCATATTTAATACTGTAGCGCCATACAAGAATATCAATAAATACACCTGACAAGAGAAGAAAAAGTGATTCTAAGAATATTAATTGTTATAAGAGTAAATGATTATATTAATGATACAGGCACAAAAACATGTACAATGTACACTAGTGTACATCCTGAAAAATTGAAAAAAAAAAAATTAAACAAGGCCATCTTATAAAATTCTTGATTTGCTGTTTAGTGACCTATACATATATTTATATGTTCCAACAACCTGACATGTACTAAAAATTACTTTATTTTTAAGAAAAAATAATTGTCATAAATTTTGTACAAGTAAAAAATACACATGTACATGTAGTTCCTGGATTTGTTAAGCATACATCAGATCCTATGGATACAATAACATTACCCTCTGTCCGATACTCTCACAACAGGGTAACAATTCCATCCCATTATTCATAATGAGGCAAGACCAGGACTGATTTACTCTTAGCATGAAAAACTTATTTATTAGTCTGAAATGTACACTATACAGTGTATATTGGGACTACACTTTAAATTACATGTACATGCATGTTCTTTTAAACAACAATGGTTTTATATTTTCGTCTTTCAAACAAAAGAATTAAAAAAATTGTCCTTATTCAATAACAAAATTCAAATTAATGAAATTTTGAAGTTCAAAATATTTTGTGAATTTAAATTTGGAAAGTCTCATGAGTAATTTATACTGTAACTATGTTATGAGAGTATCAGACAAGGGGTTACGTTATCATAGCTACATGTATTCCTTCCTCAATGAGAATTATTTCAAAATCCTGCAGAATTCCAAAACTTATTGACTTACCCTTTATTCTTATAGAGGTAGAGTGTTATTTTATGGTCTTTAATATTTACTTTAATTCAGATACATTTTTTTGGTTTCCGACATGTCATAAGAGTGGGCCTTTTTTGCTCGAGCCAAAAAGTCAGAAGTACAAACACAAAAACTTGATATGTATCTCATTAATTTGCAACAAGAAGTGTCGAAAACCATCAACATGTCTAGAAAAAGCAACAAGAGGATTTGGAAATGTACCTAATACATTGTACAGGCTATACTCTAATACTGGTTACACCTTCCTCATATGTTCTATTAATTTATATACAAAATGTACTTTCGAATTCCTGTGCCAGTGGTGGATCCAGGGGATGCAAGGGGTTGGCACCCACTCCCTTTTTCGGCTGTAAAGTTGACAAAAAAATGACAAATAATGTCCTGGCTTCCCCCTTTTTCTGAGAGCCCCAACTAGCAACTTCATTTTACAAGGTGTCTGGATCAGCCCTTGTGCCAGAACCACAGGCACTTGTGTCGACTCTATCAATGGTCAGTTACTATTAACCTCTTTAATTAGTGATCAAAACTAAAAAATATCTCAGATTCCAAATCTCAAAAGGGATTAGCCCGATCTTTGGGATTACACTGACACTGTCTATGCAGTGAGTGAATATGAAATGAAACATTGATATCAATTGATGTAATCTAAATCCATCCTCCCAAATCGGGGTTTTGAGAACACCCTCGCTCCCTCAAACCCCCGACATCACTCATTCATATTTAGCGGGTATCGTCCAGCCAATTCCGATTGGTTGCTTGTCTGGGTGCAAAGCACCAATGAAAATTGATTTGACATATAATGTCCTTGGAAAGGTAAGCAATGATACGAGTAACTGATATTGTAAGATGTCACAAATGATTCAATATTATAACTGTAGATTCTGTTTAGAGTCTTTAGCCAAAAAAATAACGTTATGTGTGTGTAGCCATTTTGTAAGTTATATCGAAGAGTTTCTATTACGAGTGATTTGAATAGATTTTGGAAATTTAGGTAATTCACTAGATGGCGCTGGAAGATACCCGCTAAATATGAATGAGTGATGTCAGGGGTTTGAGGGAGCGAGGGTGGCATCAAAACCCTGACTTAGGAGAATGATCTAAAGCTGGAAATTAACTTAAAAGGTTTGATGTGTCCCACCATGTGCCAGAATCACAGGCACTTGTATCAATGGTCAGTTACTATCAACCTCTTTAACTGGTGATCAAAACATAAAATATATCCAATGTCGAATCACAAAAAAGGGATTAGCCCGATCTTTAGGATTACACTAACACTGCCCGTGTAGTGAGTGAGTATGAAATGAAATGTTGATATCAATTGATCTAACCTAAATCTGGAAATTAACTTAAAGGTTTGATGTGTCGTAATAATTCGAGAGAGTCAACGATTTAAGAAATTATGCAACTGTCTTGCAGACAAATGCAAACCGGATGTTGACATGAAATGTTACATTCTGACGAAATTACGGAATATACAAAAATTTCCGGATTACTTCCATATTTTTTTCAGTAATTTTACCCATTCTAATTTATAAGTATTTTGACAAAATAATAAATTTCACGAGGTCGAATTTAAGGACTTATTTGTATCGATAAAAAATATGCTAAACAGTGATTTATAGTATTTTTCCTGATCTACATCTACCTTTCTATTGGAACATTATTATACACAATGATTTTTTTTTAAATTTAACCTTAAATGGTCTCGATCCTTGTTGATATCAATTGGCCAAAGCAATATTTGCATAATTCGAAATATAAAATAAACGGAATTGGTTGACAAGTAATAAACCGAATAGATATGGTGACTCCAGGACTTACTACTCTTCTTGATATAATTGTCCCGAGTGGTACCTAAAGAGGTCGACCTAGGGTAAGGGATACAATTCTTATACATCATTGGAACGTTTGTATTCAGCATTTTACATCAATTTGATGTAAGCATCAAAGTAACTTGGACTGATTTCATTCTGTTTCTTGAAAATAAAAGCTTGATAGACTATAGTAAAATTGAATGTGATACAACATATCACTGATTTCATGAGTTATGTTCTAGGTCTACCTCCTTATTCCTGGTTCAGTGGAGAAAAACATTGTGTTCCGCCTAACCAAGATCCAAAATACATAGACCTTTCTCCCTTTTGACTATTCCGTTTGACATATATGTTACAGGGTAAATTGGAATCCAGTAGGATCCGGAATCCACCGAGGGCAAATTTGAATTGGAATTCCAATACGCCTTTGATTTTAACCAGTGCAAAATTATTTGTCCTAGGAGAAATAAGAATTCAAATTTGCACTAAGGTGATTCTGGATCCTATACTGGTTTAAAGTTTGAAAATATCAAAGATAAAGACAATTTACTGGTAAATTAAAATACCTTTTTTTCATTATTTTATTTTCTTTTTCATGATCAAAGTGGATTGGTAAAATACGGACTCAAGTATTTTTCCTTGTAAAATTCTGGATATCAAGGTCATAAAAAATTTCAAATCCGTTTATAAAATATATTTTAAAAAGATGGTATTTTGAAAAATTAGTACTCAGAAGATGACCTTGATTACTTAAGGACAGTATGTTTCCCAGGATTAAATGCAGTTGACCCAATATAATCAAATGAAAAAAAAAACCCAAAAAAAACCCACATTCAAGCATGTCAGAAAAATCAGTTCGAAAACCATAACTTCCAGTCTGCATCTGTTTGCATCTGTAAAAGAAAATGTCTAACCTTGAAACGTTTATACGAAAGGTCCACAAAATGTTTCAAACAAATAATAAAAAATGTAATAAAGGAGATGTCAATGTTCTGATGTTTTATTGTTTTAGTTTTTTCATAATAAAATTTTGTAGTTTGATGTAATAAATTATGTTCATTGAATAAAATCTGTTCAAAATGAAGTTCAATGAATATAATATGTCCAACAACATTCAACATTTCTATAAATCATAAGCACATTTTACTTTCAGGATGTTCGGTAATATCTGGAATCCGGATTTTGTCTGACAAAGTAGAATTCCAATATACACTGGTTAAAATCCAGGGCAAATTGGAATTCCAATTCGGAGGATTCAAGATCCTACAGGATTCAAATATGCCCTGTGACATATACATTGCGGAAATTTTCTCCATCAGCTCGACAATTTTGTTATGTACCACGCCCTTTATTATTTATCATTTATTCCACGTAAGAATTAATATGTCAGGTAATGATTCATCCAATTATTTACTGATTTTTATTTATAATTTATCAAAAGATGTTCATAGTATATGTAGTCTATTATACCGTGGTATGTTAAATTCTAGAGTGTCGAAATCGAGAAAGATAATTTTTGACTGGTCAAATACAGATGGGACAATTTAATGAACATGTACTTTACATTTCAACCGTATTTCAATACGAATTTGCTGCAAAATCGTTGTAACTGTGCATTGTACCAGGGTTGAAATTTTAAGTCCCTAAATATACCCACAGGATCTGGATAAATAAGGTCGGGAAACAAAAGCGACTAGCTCAATTAAGGGTCTTCCAAAGTCAAGTTTACATTATTTTAGTGAATAATGGATTGAAAACCTTGTTAGAAAAGCAGATAACGCTTACCCTACCGGTGCACCTGTTCCATGCTCCCAGTTTTCCGAGTTGCTCATTAACTTTTGTTACTTTGTATAAGTACGTTTGTATTATTTTATGTTTTCCATTTTCTTATATACAACGTTACAACATTACATGTAATACTAGTAACTCACTTGAAAGTTGTTCATTGTTTGCCAATCTGTCAATTGTGACGTTGAACTAATTTTATTTATATTACACTATTTTGCACAAAATTAACGGAAGATATGGCGGAATGGTGTCACCATATGGTATAAGGTAGTACAATACAGTTAGGTCATTTCTGAAAATTTGGTCTCATTTTGTTGAAATAAAGCTGTTTTGAGGCAGTCCACACAGAAATTCATCTGGTGTTTTGTCATAAAAAAGTGCATATTTTGTAAATCCTTGGTGTGTGGAGGTCCAAGTCATTTATAAGTAATTTAGTAATTATTTTTATAAAATCCAGTAGCCATGGTAACATACTGAAAAAAATATTACTGAGTTTTAGTACAAATCAGGGGTGCCTTTCCAAAACTAACAGCCAAATACTGTGTTTTATAAAATATCAGGCACTTAGACACTACCACAGGATGAAAGCATGTATGGAGTAGGTGGAAAAAAGGTAAAAATAATAAGACCCTTTTCGATTCATTCTCTCACAATTTTAGTCCCAAAAGTTCGTGTAAAACAAGGTATTTTGAAAATCAGCCATCTGATGCTGATACCGCAGGGGACTGAAACGTTCCGGATACCATTTTTCATTTAAATTACACCTGTTTACCATAACATATATTACATCTGTCTATGTATAAATGCTTATCTATATTTAAACAATATATCCACCAAATTTGAACTTTTAATTTTCAGTTTTATAAAATTTGACCGGGGTAACCTGGTGTGCGAAACAGTGCGCCTTAATGTAACTGTATAGTGCACCCTAAACATGTGGGCGTTTTACATGTAACATGGACTGATTCAGGACATGTAGTACATCAACGGAGAGTGTTTCGAAGAGCTTAGCTCCCTTTTGTTGACAAAATCTGATAATTTTAGGAGACGCTTTGACACAAATGAGCAAAAATAGGATGGAAAACCCCTTTAATGCACCTTTTTAACTCGCTAAACCCGCCCCTGATCATGATCGAGGCCTATTCTTTTGACACCCGGATCTGCACGGGGCGAAGCCCCAGGTGGTGGAATGGGGTACCCCTGGAATATTACATGCTGGGGTTGTCAGGCTATAATACGAAAAACCTGACCGCAAACCAGAGTGGTGCACCGTGTTGGGAAAGATGCCACGTTCCTCGCACGTTAAAGAACCTTACTGTGGTATTCTCCCGGAGTAGGAACCATAGGGCTCCGCCACAGGAGGCTAAATTGCCCGACCCTACCCACAAAGAAACGTTACAACACTTGTTTTTGAAGTTCATTTGAGGTTTCGACAATACATTTCGTTAACCAAATTCATTCCAATGTTTTATTATAATATATATGTTTTTCATTTATCATATAAACAACTTAAAAATTGACAAGGCAGTTAATACGTTTTAATTGCACATTTAAAACATTATTATTGCACTCTCTCTGTACAAAGCTACCACGCACATCATTTTGTTAAAACATACATCCTAGTACATATGAGAGCATACACACTATACATTTTAATACATATGTGGACATACATGCTACATAATCACGTACATATGTGCAAACACCTTATACATTTTGAACACGTGAGAACACGGTATACACATAATACATTTTTGTTCTGTACATGCGAGGACGAACACGCCTTATATACACGATACACATGATACATGTTTGTACATGTGTGAAATACACCCTAAACATTAATTCTAGTTCATAAGCGAAAATGTACAGCCTTTACACTCTAGTACATGTACAAGTGCAAACTTACACGCTGTACATTTTGTACATATGCCAACATATATGAATAACCCAACGTAGAAGGTTTAACAGTAGGCCAGGTACTTGATACGTATTCTGCCATTTGTGTTAGAAACACATGCTAATCGTATCAGGTAATTTTATGTTGTAAAATTATCATGTGTGGAACTCTTGTCTGTATTATATATAACAATTTCCATGTGTATTCTGAAATTATATAATACGAAGAATTGTGGCAAATCTGGGGGTCCCAAGCTCCCCTCCCCCGTTTAAAAAGAAAATGATAATTTCGTGCAAAATTTTGGCATAAAATAGTAAATATAAGCCGGGAACCGCCATTTCTTCTGGAACCCAGCTCTAACCTCCTTTTTCAAAATCTCCGGAAGAACACTTTCTCACATGACTGGCATTTGTTTTACTGATTATTGCATCTATAAACGAATATGTCTAATCTTAAAAAGTGTGTGAAAATTATTTACTCTTCGACAGTTTGAGTTAAATGCATAATAAAGTCTTTCAGTCCTGATTCAGAATAAATGTTTATAAAATCACACATGATCGATGATGATCGGAATGTTCAATACTGAATTTGTGTTCATCTTTGGTCGTTCTTTTCCGTCTAAATAATTTCCTACATATAAAACCTAGAGACTTCTTTTTCTTCTTTTTCTTATTTCTGTCTTTTACCCTTTGAACTTTCCGTTTAGTTTTATTCAGTAGAAATCGTCTTTTCCTTTCCTTCTTTTTGTCTTTTCTTACGTCCTCAGTGTCATTAACACAATCAATATTATATAAATCGTTAGAGGTTACAGGACTAGATTTATGGTCCAGTTTAGTGTTATTCAGTTGTTTTTTCTTTCTTTTTCTTTTCTTTTCTTTAGATTTCTGGCTTTGTTTTCTCTTTTCCTCCATTATTTCTGGTGGTCGCAACATGTAAGGATGATAACTTTTCATCTGAAATTATAACATACATTTGTATTCTCCTTATCCTTGCAGGAAACATTGGGCTCCTCCACATGAGACTAAATTGCCCGACCTTACCCACCTCTCCCTATTTCCTGTGGTAATCTAATTAAAATCTATCAACCCTGTTGTTCTTGTGTCCCATTCCATTTTTCATTTCATCATCACCATTTCATGTTCATTTTATCATCCATTTCATGTTCATCGCCTGAATATAGCTGAAATATTGCTGCTTGGGCGTTAAACCCCAATAATCAATCAATCCTTATCCTTGCATCCCAACTGTAGACAAAATTCGGTAAAACATGAAGAAGAAAGCAATTAAAAAGATTTTTTCAAATATTATAATTGGATCATTAAAAATCAATCTGAAAACATTCTTGAAACGTCGGTAACTTGGTAAAAAAAATAAGGTTCATTCTGTCAGCCACCTGAGATCCTCGCGGGAGTAGATCGTCGACTAGCCCCTTTTTGTTGTAGACAATTGTACGCTGCGTTGCATATGGTAGCTGTATATTTTTGACGGTTGTGATGTATTAGATACGGAAAAAAAGTGTCTATTTTATACTTCAATAGACAGGATTAAATTTGTGCTGAAAATCTTTTATTAGTATAAATATATAAAAAATACATTGATAGTGTACTTCTCTAATAGTTCCTTTTTTGTGTTAAATATAGAATATACTGTGAAACCTGTCTAAACCAAAGCTTGCATATATCGTACACTAGTCTAAACAGGACATTTTTGATCGAAGTCCTTTTTTTCAATGTCAATGGCTTTGACCCTCTATTAACCAAGCACCTGTCTAAATGGGACAAAAAGGGTTTCGATTTATATGGGTTTTACTGTAAAATACGTAGTTTGTTTTTCAACAATTACTTATAACTATACTTATATTCATACCACTTTAGGATCAAACGTTTCTGTGACAAACTGTGCTAACCGTTTGAATACCATGACAACATTCTCATTCTCTTTGGCGCTTGTCTCTATGAAGTCAAATGCCATTATTTTAAGGGCAAGCTGCAAATATATTGAATCGAATCTGATCAGAGCTGCATGAGTAAAATCTATATAAAGAAATGGTGTTCAGACAGTGGTTAGTCGGAACATCCCTCCCTTTTTGATGCAAAACTTTGAGTAAATGAGCAAATTGAGCCTTGAAACCCCCCTTTTTATTGATACCAACTGGGTCCTCCCTTTTCAAAATTTCTGGATCTTCCCATTTAGAGCCACCTGCACTCTTTAATTTGCTAAAATTTGTTTAATGAAACTTTTCACTAGAGTTCAAAGTATTTTGTAATGCCAATTATATGAGGGCACAGGTACAAATGTACATGCAGAATAGATATTATACACCCTCCCTTTTTTTACTGCTATGGTGTTAATCTTAGGGGGTTGTAGAAAAAAAGGGAGAGTGTATAGTATATATTCTTCACATACCTATGATTATGGGCAGATCAAGCACAGGCACTTGTACCTGTGCCACAAAGCCAATAACAAAATATTTATGAATCAATACATGTAAATATGATATTCAATAGAATCTTTTACATCTATGTACAATTATATAATTTAAACAAGTAATTACAAGTGGTTCCTGGCGCGGATCCAAGGACTGGCGTACGCCCCCCTTAAATGGGTAAGAAAATTTTTTTTACAAATTTCCCCCCATAATATTTTTTGCCTTGCTTTGCACGGCATTTAATTCAATTAACATCCAACAAACTAAAATCCTGGATTCGCCCCTAAGTTCATTTATCAAATAGTGTTAGACACTCTTGAGACAGTGAGACCATTTGACCAGGGAAACTACGGGATCGTTATCAAACATATATGTAAGATGGTGGATATAAAATAAATATAATCATTATTGAAATTTATCATTTTGACACTATTCTAGTTGTTTAAACAGAATTGAAAGAAAACTTTACTTTGATTACAACATGTAAACATTGGATTTTGATTTTAAAGAAAAATAATTTTCTTAGCCAAAATAGCCCTATTGACATGCATGTGTTGTGGTGTAAACATTCTCTAATGCTGTTAAAGTAAAAGTGTTGTCCCTTTTATGTACGTGTACTTTCTTAATTTCATTTTCTCAAATAAGTAAGGTAGCAAAATAAGTGAAGAAGTATTAGGAATTAACCAGTCTTTGTGTGTAAAAAAGATTAATTAAGGAGGTAGGCCTAGACTAAGGGACATAACTCTTGAAATCAGTCATAAGTGTATAATTAATTCTACAAAGTGTCAAGGGTTTATTTGAAACAGAATGAGATCCATTTAATTTACTCAGATGCTTAATGACATAAAAGTACAAAATGATTTACACAAACGTGATTTGTAAGAGTTATGGCCCTTACCTACTTGGTCATTTCCGCTATACTAAAAAATTCCCTATGGTATAACGAAAAAGGAGTTCCGACTGGCCCATTTATATTTATTTGTGTCATGTTGCGTATTTTGTTGTTCACATTTGTACGAACCTCCTTCCCCTCGTTCTCTCTAATATCTCTGTCGTCGTCGAGGTCGGTTTTATTGCCGACTAGAATCACAGGCACAGAATCGTATTTGTTCTTGCTGTGGGCAATTCCCTGGATATAAAAATGAGATAACGTAAATTTCGAATTAATCAACTCTGCTGCACATTTAAAAGCGGGGGCAAGCCCCTGTGGGCAGTGCACAGCATTCCTTTTTTTTAAGAATGGAAAAAGGGCAAAATTAATACAATTCATATCTTGATTGTTGCATGTACAACAGTTACACTCGACGTTTTTTTTTTTTTTTTTTTTTTTTTTTTTTCACTGCACGAAATTTGTACACTGCTTTTTTTAAATTCAAGATCACAATATTTTGTTAACTAATACATATTTCTATTCTCAAAACTAGAATTTCTACAGAAATGCATAAATATACAAAATTTTCTGATTAGTATCAACTTCCATTACATACTTATGTTCTGTTTTCCAGAGGCAAGAAAGTAGTAACTTTTTGTCCCGTAGCATTAAAGTTGGTGCGCTAAATCCCGTGTTTTTGATATGGAACGAGCTCTGACGTCACACAGTCCCAGACACAAATCAGCCGTTGGACGTCGGAGCAATCTCGGATAAGTTTATATCAGGGGCGGATTTGCAAAGCATGTGTTGTCTGGGGTAGATTTTGGCGCTTTTAGGTTAAAACTTAAATTTCTCGCTAATTTTACCACAAAAGATATCCACATTTCACCCACTCTAGAAGAATATTTCAAAAATTTTATTGTGCCCCCTCTAAAATCCTGGATCCGCTTCTGTATATATTGAATGCCTTACCTTATTAATGCTGTCTACCCAGAAAGACAAATGTGTAAACGACTTCCGGTCTGTAATGTCATACACTAGAATTATTCCCTGAAAAAAATGTTACAAAATAAACAACGAAATAGAACCGGAAGTACATTTCGGGGATTGAACTATCTTGGGTGTCATTTTGTCGAAGTTACCATGCAAAAAAAGAAGCGTTTACGGGGTCGCAATTCCAAAATAAGTAAAATGTTTTCCGAATTTTTTCTTCCATTTACTTCATACACATGACTAACAAATAAAAGTAGCATGATAAACATGGTAATTAATACTACGCAAGAAATGATAAAGGTTTGGAAGTGAACAATTTTTTTTTTTGGCTGCATGACGTATGTCGGAAAGGTTTACGCTATCTTCCGTTGTATAAATAATCAATGTGTATAGAAAAGATCGAAGGACGGGTAAATGAATGTAAAAATACGTACTTGAACGCCGTTATAATGTTTTCGGGTAACAGAATGGAACCTTTGCTGTCCTGCAGTATCCCTAAAAAACATTTAATTAGTTATTCAATAAACTGTACACAAAAATGTTCATGGTTGCTGGTTTTCGCGTCAAGTGAACATATTCACGAGTGTCATTTTCTTCCGGTTTTAATGATTAGCGTTATGTAGTGTTCAAAATCAAATTCGCTATTTTTCATAATTTTTAGTTCACCGCAAAAATAGCGAAATTCAGTACCCCACGAAAAAACCATCACCAAAAAAGTGTGATTGGAGGCCCCTTTAAAAATAAATTCCTCCATTCGCATACGTGTATGATGCCCACATTTCATACCCTTAACAGCCATAATCGACTGTTGAAAAGAAAACATGTCTAAACCAAACCACGGATTTGGCATAACCGAATAATGAATAGAGCAAAAACCAGACACCTTATTTTAAATCCTTCCATATCAGTTAAACTTTTTTTTTAAACGGGACACACTAATCACCGGCCGTCTAAACCAGTCAAATTCTACAGTCCATAAGGTGTTCGGTATAGGCAGGTGTCAATGTACTATCTTGACTCAATACTCACCAGACGTGTAGCTTAACAACAGCACCATCAACCTCAAATGTTCTTTGAACAAAGTCCAAGCCTGAGGAAGAAGAAAGTTCTTATAACACTGTGATATGCTGTGTTCGATATCGGATTATACTTTAATTTTTCGTAAAATTTTGTGGCAGTATAAAAACAATGACAGTGCGCTGACTTGTCAAAAACTTTGACATAGGAATTCGGCTCGAACCGGTAAAAATGTTAGCCTCGCGATATTTTGCGGTTCTAAGCCTCATCCGTATATCGATTTTGTGTCAAGTCAGTGCACTGTTATTATCCATTTAATTGTCAAAATTTGTGACAACATGTTATAAAATTAGAAGTCTGGTGCATATTGTATGGTCATGCATGTGTTTAATAGGATAGTATGTATTTACTTGAATGTCTTAAATATAAAACACTTACGTATACATATTTTTGTTGGTTTATGACACACAATTACAGGCATTTCAAAAGAAATTGCTTGAAATCTTCGGATAAGAATAAGAGTCATACTAAGTGACTTTCAAAAGGGATTCAGCATTCCCCTGTACGTACCCCTGATAATACTCATGTACGATACATACCAACAGTCGGCAATGTCTTGCACATGAAGTCCTTTCCTACCAAACACCTGAGTAGCGATGATTTACCCACAGTTGTGTCCCCTAAAATCAGAATCTTATAGGTGGCAGCATAGTCGATATCCGTCAGAGGCATAGCTCTACACAAAAAGTACCTCAACAATTTGAGAAAGCTATGTAAATCTGTGTGTATTCTACATCACGATATGTATACCTAACTATAGAAGTCCAATTGTTTTCTTCAGTTTGGTTAATCCTGTTCTGATTCGTCTGAAAGCAGAGTTAATTGTGATTAGACATTAATCTTTTTCTTATTTCTTATTGGTAGCATGCAATCTATCAATAGGCAAATTTCAATCTTTTAATATGTGCGACTAGGAACCGAAAGAGGCTTTGTTCGGCATCAATGTTTAGACTACAAGTGTTTATTGGTATATAATTACAAGAACATAGACATGTACATGTACTTGTTTCAATGAATATATCTACATGTAGCTTCGAGTTGTGTACTTGGACAGTTGTCAATAGTATTGAAACATAAGACTTCGTAGTCGCGCAACTACGAAGACACAGTTGTCATGTGTTCCACAGTAAACTATAAATTCATGAGTACAGAACTTTACGTAGTATTACATTATTGGCAACATCTTTGTCATATAATCAAAATAATCACTGTAAAATATATTCTTATTTGTTATGGCGAGTACAAGATCAATCTCCTCCACAGACCAATAACCGCTTCTGGATTTACTACGCATCCTTCCGCTACATCATAGCTAGGCTCTGCCTTACATGGTGTGGAAGTATTCACAGGGCATGAGCATTACACATCACAAACTCGCAATGCTGTATTTATTTGCATAAATGTGTGGGGTTCAGCACTGATGTACATGTATCATGGCAGAAGTGTAAAACTGAAATAGCGAGTACACCCTCTGTGTGGGAGAGTGGTACAAGACATCAAGGGGCGACATACTGGTACATATGAAGACAAATACTATTTCACGGTATATGCACATATTTTTTTTTTTCCAAATTAAATGTTCCAAGAAACATTTGACAGTAATTGGTAGGGTCCATTAGCTACCACCAAGAGCCTTTTTGTTACTATCAGAGATCATTTAGAACAATCATAACGGTTGAACAAAGTGGTTGAAACGCTCATAAATTTACTATGAAGTTAATTTAAACCATTAACAAGAATTATTTAGCCGCCTCCAGGTGCGGATCCAGGCGGGAGGGGTCCGGGGGTTTGAATATTCCTCCTTTTCTTAATAAATCTTGTTCATTTCGTACAAATATAATTTTGGGCAAAATGAGCAAATGGTATAGCTTGAAGCCCCATTTTCAAAATCTCAAGATCCACCCTTTTCCTCCTTGCTGGGTCTTTCGATTATGTGATTGCTTGGCCGTTTTTTGTTTGTGCTTAATTGATATGTCTCACCCCCTCCCCCATTCCTAATTCGCCCGACTCTTTAACTTCCCACACACATCTTCCCAGTTTCAAGTAGCCACTTAAACGGGAAGGTTTTTACTCAGCATTTTGTCATTTAGTTTGCGATGCATCTTTAGTCTCCGTCCAATTTGTTCCAGTTATATCTCTATTACTGACATGTTACAGATCTAGAGATTCATTGTATGTATGTTTATACCTATTTAACTGGCAAATAACCGATTGAAAGGCGGTCATGTTATGACTCAACATCCCACGTAGACCTCATAACTGCTTCCTGATTTATAACGAGAATGAATATGGGGCTTCAAAGACGAAACCCTCACACCACAGGACAGGCTGCAACTAGCCAAAAAAAAACATTATATAAAGGTACAGCGAAATAGTTGCCCTTATATACTCCTATACACTTGAAAACTTATCCCTCTGCTAGATAATTTGATATCCATAATCAGTTTTTTTTTCACAAGGCATTAACACTACTCATTACGAAATGCTATTTCGAATGAAATTCACAGAAAGGCGGGATTGAAAATACGGCTGATGCGGCAGGTTACCACCGTGGAGTAAATAAACGTAAACAAGATTTGTGGGGAAACTGCGTACTGATCCCCCTTTTAGCAAAGCGTCTGACTCGCTATACCAATACAATTTCTGGAAAGACAGAGTATTGCAGATATGAAAAAAGTTTGAAAGTGAAATGCAACTCTCAGATTGGTTGTGACTATCATATATGTATATATGCATTTGTATATAACAATAATTTAGACCGATATTTGTTATTAAACTGATTCAGTACTTGAGTACTTTGATTACCCTACATGGTGTGTTTACTACATTGTACATGTCTGTCATTGTCAACGTTTTTTTTTTTTTATTGTTTTTTGTTTTTTTCGTTTTAACGTCATTATACGTAAACATGTCAACAAGTCCTTCTTGATATTTTCACACATTTATTATCTATTATCTGTTGACATTCCGATCCATTTATGCATGTATCTTATGCGATTAATGTATCAATACCTTGTGACATGTAAATAATGAACTGAATCTGGTTAACTATCGACTAAATTGTTAACATCCATGTATATAAAATTTCATTTAGAGTGGTGGGGCAGGGTAATATATATATATATCTTAGAGTGGTTAATTCTTTCTTTTTTGTAATTGGGATTCTGAGGGTTGTATGGAAAAGCATGAAACACAAAGGGGAGAAACATGAATTCTATCATGATACCATGTTTAACACTAACCCTATACAACATCCCCTCACCTAGCAAATAGGGGATACACACCCTGCGCTATGAACCTGGATCCGTCTTTTTGATATATAAGAATCCTCTCCAATATTATAAAATGTTAAGGTGTATGGATTTAAAAACATCAGACTTAAGCCCCTCCCTTAACATCGCTAGTCAAGGGATACGGTCCTTTCCCCCGTCCTTCCTTTCCCCGACTTCCTTTAAGCACAGTATGCTGTTTTGTACAAGTATCTACATAGGAATCGTGTTACGCTAAAAATTAAGTTTCCGATGTTTTCCTTAAAGATATGTAATACATATGTAGAGCTGGTATATATATTGTATCATTTATTATTTGTAAGAGGCTTTATTTTACTCAATATGTATCAATATAGGTAATCAAATTTTATTCTATAAAATCCTCATAATTTAGAAAAATTTAGATACATGTGTACAATGAACAAAGCCCTTTGATTGATGAACATCATCAACTCTATATATACGCACTTATATGTATAAGATATGTAGGTGAAACTTCAATCTTATCTGAAATTTTCCTTATCAAATGACTAATTAAAACTGCAATATGTATAATGTATGACATGCCTTTCAAGATAATTGATGAAGACAATACCATATTAAATCAATCAATCAAACTGCACAATTCATTACTAGGGACAAATTTGAAGATGACGGCTTTGCATGGTTTGAAAAAAAACTCAGAACGATGGGAAAATATGATTTAATTTAGTGCAACTTTTGCAGTGGCAGATGTTTGATCCTGTTTTGGGAGTATCAAATGGTTTCCTCCTCTTTTGTCGATAAATTTTATTCATTTTGTGCATAATTCGGAAAAAAAGCTTTAAAACCCCTTCCCTTTAACAAACTTCTGGATCGGATCCCCCTTTTTATCCAATTCCATAGTGGGTTCGTCTTTGCTATTTTTGTATGTTGTTTTTTACATGTAAGTTGAGATAAGAGAGATATGCGGTTTAATCTTTAAGGAAGTCATTGATATCGAATTTAAACCAAAGATATGAATATTTATAATATTAATTACGACTTTACTAGAACTAATAAACTGCACAATCTAGACACAAATCAAGAATTATACCTGGAGGTACAAAAAATTGTACATACCTTAATATCAAATTTCATAAAACTGCAATGTACTCATCTAACTTCACAAGTTCTAGAACTCAACAAGAGGATTAATGGTGTACGTAAGAATTCTGATTCAGCTTATCTTGTTTCAGTAGATACATTTTATTAAAATCCTTTGTTCGAATCGCAATACACATCCAATACACATCACCCATTCAAAACAGGTATTAAAAGTTACCACAAAATTTCCATAATAAAAAGTCAACTCCACAGGTAAAATTCATTCCCTCATCACGATATTGTGGGAAAATAATCGGAAACTCCAAAAAGCAACAGAATCATTACAATCAAAAACCAATTAAGTATCCTGAGGTCATAGTGGACGATAACGGTCAATTAGCACCCCACTCCTACAACATTCCTCCCGGATAGTATATATTGTCTAGTGTTTCAACGGTAAAAGCTTTTACTAATATACGCGTGGGTTTTTAAATATCCCTATTTTGATTTTATATAAATATATTCTTGTAACTTGAGAAGGCTACAGTTTGTTTATTTTCATAAAAATAAGATATTATAGATGAATGATTTATGATATTCAGGTGTATTTTGAAACAACCTTGATCCGAAGTCGTAAATATGCATGCATAATTTGCAACTTCTGACCCACATCAGTATATTTACGAGTCTATACTCTGCTGTCTTTAAAGGGTCACTGTCAAGGACATTTGTTATACGCAATTTACTCCCATATATTTTACCATGACTTAGTGAAATATGGGAAGTACCACATTTGCTTGATTTTCTGCTTTTTTATTTGCGAGTCATAAATTGTAAAAGACTGTTCTTCGCCATTATGCTTTGAGTTATAAAAGTTGAATAGTTGAATAGAACATTTCACAAATTCTAACCAAAAAATGATCTTGCATCCCTTTGCTAGGCTTTGATTCCATTTACGCCCCCTAATCTGAAATCTGCAATCCACTAGTGATATTTCCGATATTTCCATTTCCTTTGCAATACCGTTCTGTACCCAGTCGTGTAACTGATTCTTTAAAGTGGGGTCCCTGAATGGAGTAAGTTGTGTATTTGTCAAACTTTATTGCCCATTACTTACCCTTTTCCGCCGATCCCCAATAACGGATAAGTATTATATAGCATTCATGCATGCACGTTCTTGGATCATTATATTCCAAGATTAAGATCATCTAGAGAAATGAGATGCCTCTGTTATTACCGAATTGATAGCAGGACGGATTTGAAAATTTATAAAGAGGAAGGGTTTAATCAAAACTTTAACAAAAGAAAGGGATTTCGGCTATTATTTGTTCATTGTTTGCCCATATTTGCACAAAAATTGACACTTCAGTCCCAATAGGGGGTGGTCCATTCCTTTAAATCATCTTAGCGATATATATATATATATGTAACAGAACCTTACATCTTGACCCCTATGATTGAAAAGTAGCTTTTATTACACATTTTGCGTATAAGGAAAAGGAATCACTGGAGCGCCATCTTTTTAAACAATTCACATCATCTCCACTTGTTGAACTTTCTAGATCCGTTTCTGTATCATTGAAGGTCGATGATGCACTTAAGTAGGTAGATCTAGGGTAAGGGACACAACTCTTACAAATTATTGGAACGTTTGTATTCAGCATTTTTCATCAATCTCATGTAAGCATCAAAGTTACTTGGACTGATTTCATTCCGTATCAAATGAAAACTTGAGATGCTTTGGTGAAATTGAATATGATACACAAATATAACTGATTTCAAGAGTTATGTCCCTTACCCTAGGTCTACCTCCTTAATAGGATTTTTAATGCCGAAAAGAAAGGAAGGGGACGCTTTTCTGTGATTTACCCCTTTTTTCTTCTATATAATCAACAAAACTTTTCGGATATGAAGGGGGCATATCACTCCACGGACCTACTCATATGATAAATGACAGGATTCATCAAAACAAAAAAGCTAGTTTTCAAATAGTTTTATAATTTATAAAACTTTACTTAATGTCAGACTGATTAAGCATAACAAAACAGTAAATTCAATAAAATCAGGTTTTATTCCGATAAATGACGAAAAGCACAGAGGAAAATGGGGGGAAGGCAATAAAATCGCCCTCATTAATTGCACATTTATCAGAAGAGTGAAATATTCAATACAGATGTGCCTTATCTGACAATAACAACCTTAATTGAAAAAAAAAACACAGCAAACCTCAGGCGGTGCACACATACCAACGTTTAAACGTTAATACTTCGAAGTTGTGTTCATGATCCAGTAATTATTAAAAGGGGGATCGTATCCAGAATTTTATGAAGGGGTTCTAAACTGATATTTGCTCATCTTGTGTTTACCATATTTTACACAAAATTAAATTATTGACATTTTTCAACAAAAATGTGGTCCAAACCGAAACCATTCATCGCTGTGATAAAGTAGAGTCGACAAGTTTCCTAATTAGTTCAATGTCAACTGTTTTTTTTTCACTGGTCAGGTACAATGTGCATTTGAAAAGTTTACTATGTAGAATACTTATGAAGCTTCATGATACATATAACTTACCTTTAAGTGTAAATTAATGTATCACGACTATGATCCAAGTAAGCACGTTTAAAGCATTGAAAAACTTTTTTGGTCTTATTACTTATGATAATTGATGAATGGCCACAACTTTCGACAATTTGGCAACAAATGTGATTCATTTGTATACTTCACCCTCACCTGTCGGTCGAGCACCTGGTAAATTAATCTACTTTGATCTCTCAAGACAAGGATAACTAGAATTCATTTATAGACTATCGATAAATATTTATATCTATTAATCTATACAGGGGATCGAAAGCTAATTTTCGGATGTTTTAGGCCAAATAAAATAATTCATAGTTTTTTCTTGAGGAGAAAACGACCTCGATACATATTCTCTATAATATTCGATACTTTAGGTGTATAATTACAGGGCCGGAACTAGACACTGTGAAAAGGAGGGGTGCCAGCCGAGGCTCCTAAGATAAAAGGGGTACTAGGGCATTATTTATATACTGATAAAAAACACTTAAGCACCAAAATTGTGCACTTGAAGCGATTATACTTTTACAGATACATTTGTATAGGGGCTGCAAGGGGTTCAATCGGTTGAATCTTCCTTTTCTGTTTGAGAATTTTATTACATTTTGTACAGTGGAGGAGGGGGGCAAAATTGACAAAAAAATGAAATAAAACTCCTTTTTTCTGGACCACCCCTTTCCAAAGTATGCATGTCGAGTATATACGCAGGCGTAACTATTTGTTTTTAACGAATATTATAAGATTATATTCATATAGCCTTACCAGTCCTGCAGAGGTCGAATAAATCAATCACAAGATAAAAGAAATGGGTGTTTACTTTTTCTATAATCGTTGTCTTCGAGAATCAAAGTCTGTGAAGTGTTTGATCATTGCCATACTTCATCCAGACATGAGAACAATTAGTCTGCATATGATGAAAGTTTCTGTTCAAAATAAAACATAAATCAGAGACAGGTTCACTCTTTTAAAGGAGATAGGGGTTCCGACAACGAATGTTAGAAATTTATGTTTATGCGTAAAAATGTTGAAAGCCGTTTGGTCGATTACGACGGCCGTCAGTGTTGAGGAATGGGGCGCAACAAAACATTTGAGTAACCATAAGCAACCCAATTTTGATCTAGTAAAACGCGTTTGTGAAGCAAAACGCCAAATATTTTTTATTTACCTTGCAACGGTCATACAAATCTGATGTACAAACTGTGAGTAATGTCTTCCTGAAAATATCTTTATGCTACCAGCAGTTCCCATTGCTAAACATTAAATCAAGCTTTGTGGAGATCCGAAAAACAAAATTCATCAAGTCACTGTAGTTCTTAGTAGAAATGAATCTCTTTTTGCCACTCCAAGAAATTGTTTTGAAGATCCGATGAAACATGGAAGAATGATTTAATCAATGAAGTGCTATCTGTAATTAGAAAAGTATATCATTTGTTCAAACACTTCAAAAAGTTTCATTAAGATCCGACGATTTCCCTTTTCGAACTGTAATTATGTATTTTTTTAGTTCATTGTCTAAAAGAATTGCCCTAATCCACTCTTTTCATGACCAGCCACTTCAAAAATCTTTCACGAAGATCCGACATTAGATTTCCCATAATTATATGGTTAACAATTTCACATGTAAAATTTTATGTTACGTGAGCAAAACAGGTAATAAAATTTCGTTTACATCTCCCCGTGAAAATGAAAGATCGTCGATGAAAAAAGGTACATGTCTACGATTTAATTGTACATGGTGACATAATTTCAGAGTAAAATAACACCCTATTTTTAAAACAAAATGAACATTTTCTTCCTTTTCCATAAGTGTGCATGTCTACATTGATCATGTTTCAATGCAGTAATCAGACGCTATATGATTTAAATGTCTTGCATTCATTTTATATGTATAAATACCTGTACATGCAGTGTTGAAATTATTGAATCATAAGATTTGCAACATGGTATGAAAAAAAAAACACCATTTTGAAATTTTTACTATTCGCACACGCAGAAATAAAAAAAGAGACAAGATTTCCCATACAACTTTGGTAAACTTAGTTATAATTTCATTGAATTGCTCTGAAAATGAACATTTCAGGGGCATGTTAATCTCATTTTTCTAATAATTGACAAGTTTATGAGCTAATCCCGTAACGCAGATATCAAATAATGGTCTATCATCGATATTCTTGGGTGAAATCATACTGTCAGACCGGTGTTTTTTTTTCTGATTTTTTTACAATTTTGCCTTATTCTTACATTTAAGATAATAAATGTCGAGTATCTACTAGAGGCTGTGTTTCTCAACCGATGTATGCTCCTTGTGAAACCCTGATTGGTTTGATGGATTATTTCATTACTAAGGAAGGGTGATATTTAAATGTAGAGAACGATACCCTCCACCGTACGTGTATATCCACAGTGATCCCTATTCTCTATAATGCAAGTTTCAATAACTGCATATCAAGTGCATTCAATTTGTATAAAAAGTGTCTAAATGTGTCACACGTATTTGAATAAGAAGGAAGTGTATCACATATATTTATTCATCTATAATAAAAAAAAAACAAAAAAACAAAAAACAAAAAAAAAACAAAAAAACTTTCATTTTTGTTTAAAACAAATTTGTAATACATTTTACATATCAAACTTTGCAGACGTCAGTAATGAAAGGATGCTGCCACAGGCACTTGCATGGTCCAGGATTTAAAAAAAAAATTAAAAAAATCATCGTTTTTAACAATTATTAGCTAGTTTGACCCCCAAATTCATAATATACCGTAATGAATGAATTTCGAGCGATGGTCAAAATTACGAAAAATGACAAAATTTTCGTCAGATCTTGCTAATTATGGTTAAAAACGTGAATTTTCGATTTTTTTAAATTTTTTTTTTTTTTGGGGGGGGGGGTTAAATTTTTTTAAAAATCTTGGACCCAAGTGCCTGTGGATGATACGACCAAGTGTGGCTTTCGATATTTTAATTAGATAATTACAGTGGTGAAAGGGGTGACCTCCAATATGTATATTACGGCATACAGACGTTCCGTAGGTATGTGTCAACTATTTCAAACCTAAGATATATGGTCGTACTATATCTCCGAAATCATGCTCATGGGTCAATCGGAACTACTCGGCCATTCCCATACACTAAAAAGAATAACGTTTTTCTTTTGTGTAAATAGAAAGGCTGAGGAGTTCCGGGTGTCAAAAGAATAGGCCCGCAACAGCGCTAAGCTTGCCGTAAAAGGCGACTTAATTGTTCTCAGAACCCAAGCCGGGGGCTAGGGTGCTCTGCCCGCAGAGCAGCTGGGTTGTGTGCCCCAGATGGTGGAATGGGGTTGTTAGGCTATAATACGAAAACCTGACCGCAAACCATCGTGGTGCACCGTGTTGTGAAAGATGCCACGTTCCTCGCACGTTAAAGAACCCTGCTGTGGCATTCGATAGGAGTAGGAACCTTTGCGCTCCGCCACAGGAGGCTAAATTGCCCGACGCTACCCATCCCTCCCTTTTCTAGTGGCAATCAAAATGTGTTGAACATATTATCCTTGTGTCTCATTCCTTTTTTCTTTTCATCATCATCATCATTTCATGTTCATTTTATCATCCATTTAATGTTCCTCGCCTGAATATATATAGCTGGAATATTGCTGCTCGGGCGTTAAACCCCAATAACCAACCGCTAGCTGACTTTTTTATACTTAATTGTAAATGCAAATTGAACAATGTATGGCTTTATTATATCTGAATGCGGATCTAGAAATGTAAAATTGGGGTCCAGAGGGATTACAAAATACCAGGTGGTGGGGTTCCAGACTATAATTTACTCATTTAGCACGAAATTAACAAAATTTTCCAACAAAATGGATGAGGTCCGATGTCCAGACCATGCAACAAGAGTTATGGCTGTAATTGAATATTACTAACGTTGTTTTGTTAGTCCCAGAGTATGGTTGTAGGTTTTTCTTGGATACATTTGATATATGTCTTTTTTATTAAAAAAAATATTTGTTTTTTTTGGGGGGGGTGAAAAGTCAGCAGGCAACCATGACTATTTTTTTTCAAAGATGGGACTTTCATATCACAAGGGTTTCAATGAAACATTTTGTACACTAACAAATGGATTCCATGACGTTCGGAAATTTGACACTCCCCGTCATTGGTCAAATTTACTGGCCTTTATTAACTTCCGCCAGCATGTCACGAAATAAATTTGCTCGAAATCAACTTGAAAAACACGGATGGACTGAAGGTATTGATCATGCTGATAAAGGCGTTTGTATTCAAATGATTGGTTTTATTTATTCGAAAAAAGGCTGTCTCAGTTTTAAAAGTTTTCTTGTATGGTCCTGACAAGGGATTTTACTCAGCGTCAGTCATGGCAGTATGCCAGTAATATATTGCTCTTCACTACTTCAGTCTTTGTACATAATGTGAGGAAGGTGAAACCTTAAACGCTCCCGAAGAAACACAAATTTAGCAAACTTTTATATTATACCTTATTCTTATTTCTTCCAAAATGGTCAATTTGTTGTGATATACGGTTTTATTGTCCTTAATACCTAATGCATTCTCCAGATTGTCATGCCTCAATGTCAATAATAGGCGGAAATGTCTATCTCAGAAATGGCTAACATTCGAGTTCAATTTAATCATCAAAGCTAGCAATGGTTCTCAATGACATTTACAAAGTAAATGAGAATAAAGCTGCCATCAAACAGAACCTCAGACTAGTTTGGGGAAATCATACTCTCGGTGGCAATATAGGTGTAAAAACAAATAGTTTAGTTTCGATAAAAGTTTGTCTGGTTTTTGAATGCACAAATTGACAGATGATTGGGTTATTGAATGTATTTATTGCATAATCATGCAATCATGCAGCTTATTTTGAACTTTACACTCCTTCTATTAAGTGGATCCAGGTTAATTAAAGGTTTTTTTTAAAGGATGCCTTCTATAGTTGATTAAATAGACTAGAATTTGATGATATCTGAAAAAGACATTTTCAGTTGGTAATTATCTCCCCTTCGAAAGAATTTCTTTCAAATTGTCCCTCCTTGAAAGAGGCCTTTTTACAATTAAGTAGAAGTCTTAATAAAATTCTGTCTTTGTTTTTTTTATCAGGTTGCAATTTTGATTTTAAAATTATATAGATTCTGCATTAAATTATCACTAAGCGAGAGTTATAGTTCTTGATTTGCTTTGTTTTGGTTAATTCAGTGTGAGATGAAAGTATAGTAATATATTCTCAAAAGTACAGATCTAAATATAGAAAAGACTGTTGCTACCTTAAAAATGACATCTTAAGACTGAAAAAAACATTTTGTTTTTATTTGGTGGGTTTTTCTTCACAACGAATCACCTGTGTTATGCATTTGGGGTTTTTTAACGTCCTTGCCTACCCTGTCAGGTCTCGCACGGACGGGACCTGTACCATATAGAGTGTCTGAATTTTATATGGACTGGTACTTAATGTTTGTAATTTTATCATAAATTGTGATGAAGTTCTGTAAGTTGCATGTCTTTTTCTTTTAGGCTCTGGTCTGGGTAAAAATGAAACTGGTATCAAGGATGCAATCAAAGTGAAGCTGAAACATGATAGTGCTGGGGTGAGTCAACCATATTTTTGTTTATTATCTCATTGACATATGGCAATATGGATTGTCCTTAAGAAGCGTAATTAAAGAGTAATCAAGGGAACCAAGGTTATAGCGGTAATCAAAAGAATATAACCCACAGGGGTTTCATTAATTTTTCAGGCTGGAGGGACTTTACAGAAAGTAGGAGGTACCAAATGAATTAGGCAAGGGGTCTGGGGGTAGCTGTGAAATCGTAGCTCCTGATCTTTTTTTTTTGATTTTGCAATCTAACATTAAGAAAATACAAACAAAAAAAAATAGTTAGAGCTACGTTTCGCAGCTAGTCTGGGGGCTGCTCCTGGATGTTAGCCATTTTGAGATTTAAATTTAGAATTGAAAATATGGGATTAAGTCTGCAATATTTGCTTCAGTTTTGTTTAACTGATTTAGTCTCGAAACCCTGAAAATCAGGAGCTCCCCATGATTCCCACCAGATCCATTTCTAGACTAATGCTGATTAACTTTGTTTACTGTTTAATACTATGCTAAATGTCATATTTTGTTCTTAGGCTTTTATTTACTCGTTACAAAGTTTGAATACTAACACATGCAAATAAAAGCATAGAAACAAAACTAAATATTTATTAAATGAAATTCCATGACGTGGTGGTTCCTAGTGCTGATTATTTTCTTAATAAAACTTTAATGTTGTTTATTGCCTAATTATTACTGTGACATGTAGAGCAATTGCATGTGTCACATTGTGAAATGTTGGTCTAAAAATCATAGTCTGATAAGAAATTCTTTGCTTCTGAAAAAGAACAAGGCTGGCAGTTTTAGTCTGGTTGACTTTAAGACCAACAGAATTTTTAAACATTACAGTGTATTTATTTTCTATTATTATCTATTCCAGTGTTGAATCTCAGATCCAATCTTTTTGTTTATATTCTTGTGAGCAAAGTTCAGACATGTTCTTTTCAAACTTAGGGAACATTTTTACCAAAACTCACCCTCCCTACCGAATCGAATGGTCGTCCCTTAAATCGTATTCTGTAAAAGTTTGTTTCACATGTTGACTCGTTGTCATCACTAAAAATTCCTGCACTCGTCTGCGCAAATCATGACAAATATGGGGAAAATGACAGGTATGGGGCAATTCCAAATATGAATGGCATTTTTTTTTGACACGTTTTCATAGAATCTTCACCTATGCTTCTCTTTTTGTTCTGCACAAAACAATCGGTGATTGCTAAGCCACCACATGTTTTCTATAAATTGACACTACATTAAATCATCGTAGGTTAAAGCGCTTTACCGATTAAATTCCGACATGGACCTCGACACACTAATTATATAAACAATTATAAACAATGAAGATCGCGATTTGGAGACATACCCGTTGACAGAAATATCTTAGATATCTATTTACTCTATTTTTCCTCATGATTTTTTTTTTTGCTTTTATTTTTTTCTGCCGGTACCAGACACTATCGTAGCCGGGTAAAAGTACCGGGTACTGGCTCTTAATGAAAGCACTGAATCCATGGACAAGGACCAGACATGGAAAACAGACATACGCAAAAAAGAACATAACATAACTAAAATCATACATACAAAGTAACAAAAGCAAATGAGCAACTTGCACTCCACTAAAAACTGGTAGCATGGACCAGGTGCACCGGTAGGGTAATCTGTGTATTTTTCATTGTAGTCCTATGGGCTATCTAAGTTTTGCCTTATTTTTCATAAGATCTAAGAACAGAACCATCATTACCATCTGCTTTACCTCTGAAGTAGTCCTGTTGACTACCAAACAAATGAAGTTAGTGTCAAACCCTGTCAGGGATCAATCTTGCATCCTGATGTTTATATGTGAGTCGGTGGCCCTCCAGTTTCATCAGTAATTATTGAGCTATTATTGGTCAAAGAGAAAACTAGAAAAAAAGCCTTTAAACTGTATTGTAAAACTTGGAATTTGATGGGCCATCTAGAATCATTTGATTAATTTTTATGGAACATTTTTTTTTAAAACATGGCCTCTATAATTTGATCATGGTGGATCCAGGAGGTAATAGGTAAAATAATTATGTTAATTTCAAGCCAAATTTTGGCAAAAATGAGCAAATACTAGTCTGTGACCCCCTTTTTTTGGAACCCCAAAATCTTCCAAAATCTTTGGAACTGCCCCGGATTGATCCCTGACATAATACATTTTGTATAACCAAAACTTTTGAATTTCTAGGTTGGTCATAACAAAGGAGATGAGTTTACATTCCAGTGGTGGGATCATGTCTTCAACAAGGCTGCCAGTAGTATTTCAGTTAAAGACTCAGAGGTTAGTTTGATCTATGCAACATATGAAACCTTCACTAGCCAACTTGCAGAAGGCCAGAAAAATTCCATTTGACTAATTTTAAGAGCTCCCCAAGGTGGAAAGCGATAATATCCTGAATAGTGCTGAAATGACCCTGGACAATACACTTAATTTTCCATAACAGATGTACTGAAGACATGTTGGCTAGTGGCATTTTATTTTGGCCAATTAGAATAAATTCTAAATTCTAAAATATTCTGTAGATTAAGAAATAATTGCAAAGCGTTTATAATTGAGAAAAATACAACCGACTTAAATGTAACAAAAACTGACATTTCAGATTATTAAAAAATGTTTATCAAGGTCAAAACCGCAAAAGAAATCACATTTTCGGCAAAACTTGTAAAATCACAATAATTAATATACGCAGTAGGATCTAAATTTACATGTAGAAAGTTATTTGTAGATTCGGTATGAATCTTGATAACCGGTGACAGACTGATTGATTGCTGATGGATCGATGACTGATGACCGGTGACCAATCTGATTACAGTTTCGTTACGTAAAATGACGAATGATATTTTTCAAATAAAAACAAATGTTAAATAAAAGTATAAATTGATGTTAAAATCTATTGCATTATATAAATATGTGTAAAATTGACAGAGAAAACAACGAAAACCGTAAAATACAGTGACCGGTCTGTGGTCAAGTGATGCCATCACCGGTTTAATGAATCTGTTTGACAGATTGATGACTGATCGGAAATTGATCAGTGATCGATGACCAATAACAAATTTTGTTGCATGGATCATTTCAGGTACTGTAATGGCAAACATACAAGGTTAGATATTGAAAGTCCTTGATCTCAGACTACTATTTGTTCATTATATGACTGTATAGAGGTAGAGGCTGTCAGGGTGCATAAGTGTCACTAGTGGCCATTTGCTCACAAATTCTTTGATTTCTTAATTATTTTTGTCCTTGAAAAAATTGACTATGTGATCGCATGCTGCTGTTGCAGAAAATTAGTTCACAATATCTTCTAAACAATTATCTTCAACTCTATTTTGCAGGAAGGGGTAGCAGTAGAAAAGACAACAGAGTCTGGTCCAATTTCTAACAAGAAAAAGAAGACTTATGCAAACAAGTCAATGTTATATGGACAGTTTGTTAAGGTATATACAAATTGGGGAAAAGTTAGTGTAATATGAAGTCAGTTAGAATTATAAATGATTGTGATATTCTCATTAAGGATGTTTGCTGGTCTATTTAAAAATACCAAGAATTTCTAAGGGTTCAGAAATCTTTTTTTTTTCATGCAAGAACAATATGAGAAGAAAAAATAGGTAGGTCGGTGTGCTCATTTTTTTTAAGATATGAGCACTTCAAATTTTGGCGGGAAAAGGATTTCTGTAGATTTTCCAAAGGTTTTGTCTGATAAGGTTTGATCTTTTAAAACCACTGAAAAAATAACAAGGATTTTGTAAAAACTTCTCAAAAGAACATTTAAGGTGTATTTAATAAAATCAAAGAAAAGTGGGGGTCACTGAGCTAAAAATATTAATGCTATGAAATGGATAAATCCTGAGGAGTCTGTAAATCTGACAAAAAATGGCTGAACATGGGATAAATCCTGAGGAGTCTGTAAATCTGACAAAAAATGGCTGAACATGACCAATGAACATTCTTAACATAGGCTTATAGATATGTATCTGGAATTTTCTCCTGGCACAATGTGACAGAGAGGCTTGGCAATTGTTCGCCCATCTTTGTAGGACTCAGTTCATGTATATGTATGTTGGGCAAAGCTCCTCTGAGACCAGCTTTTGTGATTTGTTGCAGTTTTGTATAATGACTTGTCACCACCATGCTTGGATTCAGTGGAGGGACATATTGAGGGTTTGTTTCCAACACAAGTACTAAGTGGATCCAGGTTAATTAAACCTGATATTGATCTGATTTCATTGAAATTTTGTAGGGTTGTTTGACACTATATTTACTGGATTAAGTCTCTTTGTCATTTGTAGGAATAATAATATTAAGATTAAGAGGGCTGAAAATGGCCACAGTCCAAGAATCATTTGAAACCAACAGTTAATTATGCTGTGTTACCTGCCTACATGGCAGTGTAAGTGTAATCAATCTTTAGTTTCCAATGATAAGTCCATGGTGGCATCTTCTGAATTTAGAAGTAGAAAAATTACAGGTTTTCTGCCAGACTGTGATGATTTTTTTAATCTTTATAATAGGGAGCCACACTGTCTAATGGAGCTGAGGACCATATTAAGGAAGGGGTCGACAGCAGTGATGATGATGAGGAAAAGCTGAAAATGAACAGGTACATGTTAATTTTCATCATAAGTATGCCCCTACTCAATGAGTGGATTGTATTTGGAATCACCTTATTGGTCTGTAATTCTGTTGGTATCTCAACTCCAAATGAATGTAGAGGTCTTTATTAGTGTAATTCTGTTGTCATCCCAACTCCAAATGAATGTATAGGTCTTTATCACTATAATTCTGCCTGTTATCTCAACTCCCAATGAATGTAGGGGTCTTAATCACGGTTAATTATATTCTGCCTGTTATCTCAACTCCCAATGAATGTAGAGGTCTTTATCAGTGTAATTCTGTTGTTATCTCAACTCCCAATGAATGTAGAGATCTTTATCACTGTAATTCTGTTGGTATCCCAAGTCCCAATGAATGTATAGGTCTTTATCACTATAATTCTGCCTGTTATCTCAACTCCCAATGAATGTAGAGGTCTTTATCAGTGTAATTCTGCTGTTATCTCAACTGCCAATGAATGTAGAGGTCTTTATCACTGTAATTCTGTTGTTATCTCAACTCCCAATGAATGTAGGGGTTTCTATCATGAAGGATTCTTTGGAGTTTCTACAAACTTTGTTTGCAAATAACACTCTAGATTGTTTTACTCAATAGTACCTACTAGGTATGTAAAAGCAACTTTGTACGGATCATTAAAATCATTAAGTAAAAGTGTCTGTAAGAATCAGGCAAGATGGGAAAATCAGAAACATGCATGTCAAAACCCCCAACAATCAGAAACATGCATGTCATGTTTTTTTTCATTCCATGTTTCACACACTGCCTGATTCTTACAGGGACTGACACTTAAGATATTCCAATACAGATTGTCATAAGGTCTGTGAATGGTTTGATTTCATATTTGGTTCAACTTTCTGTGTCAATGAATGACAGAGACCCAGAAATTTTATATTCAAGTATTTTTAACTCACTACTTCCATAAAGAAACCATCAAAGTGTTTGTAAAGTTTGCCATTTTAGATATGGATAGGTCAATTTCAGTTGAAATGCACTATTAAAAAAATGGTATATAAAAATTCCCACTTTTTCCTTATATAAGCAGTTAAAATATATCTTGGCCACAGGTGCTTCAGGATCAATTTAAGCATCTTTTCCATTGTAATCTATATGTATTGAATATATTTGAGGCAAAAAAGACCAATTTGAGAAAAATTATGTGCCACCCATTTCCTGGTTCTTACATAGAATGGCACTTAAGTAACAGTCTGTAAGAATCATGCAAAATCTGAAAAAATGTGATACACCCCAAAAAAGGCTACTTATTTTTATTTTTTGTAATTAAGTTCTTTTATGGGTCTATATTGTGAAATGTGTAATTATTCATTCATGTCTGCCTGCTCTTAGGAGATAATCAACATTGAAAATACAATAGATTCTATTGTGTTTGAGTGTCATTTACAGAGTTATCTCCCTTAATTTAGAAATCTACATTCTATATAATTTTTATCTCCTATGAACATGTAACTTTAAGTTTTCTATGACATTTCAAACAAAATATCAAAAATAAAAATATGTAGGCTTTCCAACCATGAATCACATTTTGCATGATTCTTATGTGGAGTAATACTTAAATGTTTGTGAATATCACTCTGTAGTTAAATAACATGGATTTTGGTTTTAGATTGATGGATGATGAAATGTTGGAAAGATGTGGTGGAATGACAGCACATAAGTAAGTTGAACACAAGCAAATATTGTTCACAAAAGAGCTTCACACGAAATTCACTGAACATGAACTTCACATGGAAAGTTCACATGAATTTAAAATAATGACTCAGTTCATCCAAATTTCACATGAAATCTGTGAAAAAATATATTGAGATGGTAAAATAATATTTTCAACATGCCAGCTTCTTAATTTCTTAATAAGGGAAGGAATTATTTGAACCAAGAATAGGTTAAAGGGGAATTGGTTTCTCCAATGAAATCTGCAGAAAACTTAGAAAATGTAAAATGGCAGGGAAATTAAATCACTGCCTGGTAATAAATATTATTATGTGCAATTTTAATTACCACCTTAGAATCGGAGAAAATGAGTGTTGGTCTTTCCTTGTTTGAACGACCGTTAACTGGTAATTAATTTGACAATTTACAAGCAGTTTTAACATCCTTTAGAAATGGAATGTCAGAAAGTTGAAATCTTTTTTGTCAATTGTCCTGTTATTGATCACTCATTTGAAACAAGCCATGATCCATATATATCTGAGTAAAATGATTAAGTGTAACTATCACCAATTTCCATAATATTTCACGAAAATCAAAATCCTTTGGCCCTGCACACCTTCATCATGTGTAGAAATATCCTGTAAAATATTTTTGATATAGTTCAAAAACCGTATGAGGAGAGAGCTGGACAAGCCATCATCCAGGCAGACGGACGAACAGATGGACAGGGGTTAATTAATATGCCCCCCCAACAGTTTGTTGCGGGGGCATAAAAAAGACCAGCATTATTCCCTGATGTTAACTATATTACTCACTTAAACTCATTTGTAATGAGTCTCGATTGACTAAAAGATGTATGGTTGTATGTTTTTTTTTTCAAGTTTCCAGTGAGACTTATTTCCCTGTACATTATTTTTTTTCAGAGCTGCAAGACATGGTCTAAAGCTGAGTGCTAAAATGGCCAGAATTGTAGAACAGGAAAAATTAGAGTTAGAAAGGCTTAAGAGAAAGAAAGATTGTCAAAGTAACAGTGAAAGGAGGAGAACTAGAAGTCAGACATCAAATGATGGTATCGTCATGGAAAATAACGAATTAGAACCTATTAAAAAGAAGAAAAAGAAAAAGAAAAACAAAGAGAAGGAAGATGTTAAAGACGAAATTGGAAGAGATAAAAGTAAGAAGAAAAAAGGAAAAGTACGAAAAGAAGACCAGAATGATTCTGACAATCAAAATGAAAGTGAGCATGCTTGTTCAAAATTGGAGAAAAAGACAAAAAGAGACAATATGTCATCTAAAGTTGAAGATGAAAATGATGACTGCAATGAAAGTAAAAGAAAGAAAAAAAGAAAAAGAAAAGATAAGTCAAATGAAACATATCTTGTTGAGGAATATTACAATGCTGTAGAAGAAAAATGTGAAACTGTAGTAGAAAGTGAAAGTAGAACATGTGACTATACTGAAAGTGAAAGTAAAAGTGAAACTAAGAAATCTAAAAAAAAGAAGAAGAAAATGAAAGTAACTGAAGAAAATGTTGATGGACTATGGATGTTTCTAAAGAATTAAATATTACAAAGAAATTAAAATTTATTTGAAAAAAATAAATTTTTTCGCCACTTTTCTGTAAAAGGGTTTGAAAAAATGTCAACTGCATACCAATTTGGATTATTCTCATAATCAGTTTCCACATTTTAACTAACCAAAAAGAAGGTATTGTTTGAATTTTGAATTATTTTTGAACTAAGAAAATGATTCCCCCCCCCCCAAAAAAAAAAGGGGGGTTAAGTCATTCTGGCATTTCTAAGGTTAGTAGGATAGCAATAGTCTAGAAAACTTGCTAACTTGATTTCACATCTTGTAAGGTGCATTGCCTATCTTATTTGACACATGCAGGATTTTATTGACCTTCAATGTGACGGATGACACTGGTAGAACAGGACATACTTACCCTTCTGGAGCACCTGATGCCACTTCTGGTATTTTTTACAGTGCTTCAGTATTTTGTTTTGTTTTCTTTATCATTAGTTTAGTAAATTGAATTTTTTGCTGTTGTCTACATTGGTTACCGATATTAGACTGTTTCATAGAAAAGCAGATGACACTTATCCTACCGGTGCTACTGGTCCATGCTTCCATTGGAGTCAGAGTTGCTCATTTATTTTCGTTACTTTGAATGTATTAATTTGGTTACTTTTGTGTGTGTCTTTTTTCCAAGTCTGGTCTTTTTCCCTGGATTTCATTGTATTGGTTTCCTCTAGAACTTAATTCCCTTGATTACTCTTTCACCTTTAGGGCAATTAGTTGGAATTAAATGTCTCTGAATTGTCCCTCTAATTTGGTGCCTTGATTTTTTTACCTATATTTACAAAAAAACGACGATTTTTTACAGGTGTATTGTAATTGATATATAGACAGGTGCACTTTATTGATCACTAACAAATCCAGGTATGTCAGAACAGTCTTTTGGCCGACATCTACCATTACAATAATTTGGACAGAGTTTTCTAAGTTCTGGGTCACTACAGATTTTAAGTTCACAGTCCACTTTATGACATGAGAAATCTGGGAAGTAGTCACCACAAGGGTTTTTGGTGGCCCCTGGAGGTCTGAAGGGATCTACTGTGTTCGTTGATGGAGTTGTTGCAGGCGCTGTAAAAAAAATATCTATTGTAGCACATGAATCTATTGTTAGTCTGTAGCATATAAATGTACATTGCAAGCACTGCAGAAAATGTCTGCTGTATCATATATATCAATGTTTAGGCATTTTATTGGTGACCTTTTCCATTCCATATAAAGAAAGTAATGAACAAATTGAACCCCTATTCCACGATATCTAGCGTTTTGAAAAGTTCCAAAATTAATTTGAATTGTATATAAGAGTTTGTTGGGACTACTTAATGATGGTACATGTACATTGAATGTGTAAATGATATATATATATATAATTTGCTGTACATGTACAAATCGTTAATTTACATGTATGCGTGATTCTGAGTTTTACCAGGGGTTGATCAGGATTATAGGCTGAGAGATGGAATTGAAGACGGAGCAATGCAAGTTAATAAATGTATTTTATGCCTGAAAAATACCGAAATAAGTACATATTAGCGAGGCATCGGGTCCGTCCTTTGAATCCGCGCACGAATCGCACATTTCAGGAAAGACAGGATTACAACTTGTAAACGTTATTTTATTATTTTGTTGGGATTGAATTCGGTGTTCGAATATCGCATACTTAATATTTTGTGGTCTAGAATTTTCATACAATTTTTCACGCATTTAGTCAGGCAAAAAATACGTAATAATTAGGCAAAAATATTTTTAACATAATAATATCTAGAATTTATATTTAGAATAATCTGGGCATGAAATACAAATGTGAATCTATAACCCAGTCCACTCCTTCCCGGTAGAAAATGGTTGGTGCTTAAGTCGAAATTTTATGAAACGTATCAAATCCGATGCTACGTATACATTAAGCAGTACAATTCATGGAACCTTTTGTAATAAATAAATGGTTTGAGTTTACATAAAACACTTACACTGCAAAGGCGGATCCGTAGGGTGGACCATCTGCCCTCCTCCCAATTATTTGGTTCTTTTAATACAAATTAAAACCGCCAAAATTTGTCTCGACTCGCTTCGCTATTTACGCCCCCTCCCCATTATACTAAATTTCTGCATCAGCCTATGATACAGCACACAACACCGCTGGTACTGTATGTTTGTTATGCAATGTCTGTTATGCAATAAAGTGGTACCTATTTCTCAAGAAACATATAAATGTCACGAAGAGGAGTTTAGCACGGCTTTTCCTAAATTTCGATTACTCACCGGAAGTTGTATTGAAGGGTGCATTAGTAACGAAAGGTGTGGTTATAACGGATGGCACTGGTGGTTCTACAAATAAAACACGTATATATTTTTCTCAAAATATAATACCTTACTGACAGTAATTGCAGGAAGGTAAATATGTTTTTTTTTGTTTTTCATTCTCCCCCCCCCCCGTATGTAACATAAAACAACTATTTAAATTTAAGTTCAAATGTATTTCTATCAATTGTTTGTTCCTGATATTGAGTTCTCTAAGATTGTATAAGTGTAGTCCGATATAAATAAAATTTTGTACTTTGGGTACACTCGACAAGGTTACAAGTATAATTGATTGGTTGATTGCTTTATTTCCTCCATAAGATGAAGATTTTACAAATGAAAAAATCAAGAAAACATGCAGTAGTCTTACTCAAATAAAAAGGAAGAATTGTATGAACTTCAGTGAAATAAGTCTAAACCAATCTGAATAATTCGAATATCGGTTTAAACCAAACACCATGCGGGAGGGGGTGGAGTTGGTATCCCTCCTTTTTATGGGAAAATAATAATTTTCATGTGTAAAATTGACAAAAATGGCAAATAATATTCTAGCATCCCCTTTTTTGAGGAACCCAAGCCGGCATCTAAGTCTGTCTATATCAGTTTAAATCTTATCTGACTCTGCATACGCCGAGCATCTGTCTAAACCGACCCAATTTTAAGGAGGTAGACCTAGGGTAAGGGACACAACTCTTACAAATCTTTGGAACGTTTTTATTCAGCATTTTAGATCAATCTCGTGTAAGCATCAAAAGTAACTTGGATTTCGTTCTGTTTCAAATGAAAGCTCGATAGGCTTTGGTGAAAATGTATATGATACAAACATAGTACTGATTTCAAGAGTTGTGTCCAAAAGTCGTTCGGTTAATACAGATTTCAGTGTACTATGTTTCGAATAGAGAAAAAAAAACTTTTTTTAACGTATTCACCAATGTCTTTATGTGCACACTATCACAGAATAAACATTTTCATATTAAGGAGGTAGACCTAGGGTAAGGGACACAACTGTTACAAATCATTGGAACGTTTGTATTCACCTTTTTACATCAATCTTGTGTAAGCTTCAAGGCAACATAGACTGATTTCATGCTGATTCAAAGGAGAGCTTGAAAGGCATTGAATATGATTCAAACATATCATTGATTTCAATAGTTACGTCCATTACCCTAGGACTACCCCCTTCACACATCGAGAGTATTCAAGGCAATCCAGATTCTAGTGGGAATCAAGAGTGCAATTCAGGCATAAAGACTAGTCAGAGAAAACACACAACAAAGAACACAAAATAAGCAAAAACAGCACGCAAAAAGAAACAAAAGCAAATAAGCAACTAGGACTCCACTAAATTCTGGGAGCATGGACGAGGTGCACCGGTAGGGTAAGCGTCCTCCGTTTTCTGAAACTCCCGCAGAGTTGCTGAAAAAAAAAGCCGAGTCCGGGGTAAACAAAGAAAAAAGGAAGACTATGACCCGGTGAACAAATCGGTTCTCATGGTGCAGATGGGTACACTGTAAGATAAATGTATTTTGAAACAGCTTGTAGTATTTATGTGAATCGAACATGAATTTGAATCCTACATGAAAATCATTTAATTTTTAATGCTAAACTGAAATGGGTTTCACTTGAACGCTCAATTCACGAGGACTTCGTGTGAATATTTTGTTGCTTGATTATGTGCAACTAGATCTGTGAATATACATTTAAGCAAAAAAAATAGTATATTACCTTGTGTTATAATTGGATTGGCTGAAAAGAAAAAAGCATATATACTTTGGCGGATCTAGAGATTTTTAAAAGGGGGTTCCATGCTATTATTTGCTCATTTTTGCTCATTGCATGAAATTAACAGAATCTTTCGTCTAGAAGGGGGTTTCGACCATCCTCCTGCCTTTAGATCCGTTACTGATGTATTTATTATTGTTTTAACAGCTTGTTTACATTGCAGCGGGAGATACAGGGGTTTCAGAGGTACAGAGGTTGAAACCCCACCAATTTTCGAGGATTTTTCAAATTTGTTTCTTGCAAAACTGGACAAAAATGAAGTTGATGGCCTTGAAGCCCCCCTTTTTGTACATTTCTGAGTCGGGAAATCTGTATTCTCCTCCCTTTTAAACAATTTTGGATCCGCCTTCTTTTTTGAAAATCATGCATACATATTTTAAATTGATGAAACATGAAGTTTATTTAATTTTCTTCTCCAGTTGTTTACATCGACTTCCACGGTTTCCCTCACATTATTTTACCGAATGCACTTCAGATTCCATATATTTTCAGACCGATACTTTTTTGTCTGTTTATAACATGTCGTTTGTTCCAAAATCGAAGTCCTTTGACAATAACGAATACAAATACATGTATAATTGTTTGATTGGTAGGATATGATCATTATTTTTTGTTGCTCCCGCAAAAATGCTGTTCTGGATTTTTAACACAATATAACAAAAATTGTTGCACCACCTGGTCAGACAACTACTTCATTCACCGTTTGCGCTAATTGGTAACTTACTATAATATTTCCGTCGACGAGTTGCTGGTTGCCGGTCAGCCCAAATGATTTAAAGGTCACTAGTTACATGTATATAAAAAGTATCGATCGTTTTGATGACGACATCATCCAGCTATATACTTACTACAAATACCACAGCTTTTCCGGCAGAAATAATTCCTGATGTCGAGGTTATCGCATCCATTCTCCCCCTTTTCTCCAGCTAACCTCAGTACAAAAATACAAGCTATTTGATCAATGTCTTCACAATTATCTAGAACAGGAACCTGTGAAAGTTTACATCCGGTAGCATTGACTGAAAACAATATGACAAAATACATTAGAACTTGGGAAAAATTTTGGTAGTTTTCACGTGACTGAAAATCGTAATACTTGTCTATTAAATATGAACAGGCAAATCATAGCCATATGTCCCTGCCGCCGCAAACAAGTTACAGTTTCAGTGGATAAATCCCATTACTCCTGTTTAATTTGTCTACTCAAAATGGTGGCGCAACATAATAAACTTTATATGGTGACTAACCAACCTACAAAATTCAAACAAAATCCGCTTTTCGGTATTAAATTTAAAGGAGTTGCGTCCACAAAGTGTGACGGACGTATGCACACCAGTATTTCTATGTCCCCTTCCGAATAGTGGGACAATTAAAAGTTTTGGTATTTGGTGTATGACTCTCTCAATGGCAATCATATCACATCTCGTATTTTACATTTACACAAAAGTTTTACAATCAAAAGTATGGAAAAAAACTTTTTCCCTTTTCGTTGTTTTGCTATGACAGACAGCCCATGCCATTGTAGAGCTGTACGCGACCGTGTCTGTCATGAGTAAAATAGCCAATCGCAAAACGCAAAGTAATAGTAGTCCAGTAAAGGTATTACGCAGTCTGTTAATCACACGTGGTTAATCGGCACCCAGTAAAACGATATAATATTTTATGTAAATATTTTTTTACTTTTTTTTAAAAATTCCAGTTCTTGGCTGTAAAACGGAAGAAATTCGTTCTTATACTCGTCATTTGTTGAAAATCTAGGATTTCTTCCACTCTTGCGAGAAATTCTTCGTCTTTTCACTCGTTTCACTACGCTCCACTCGTCAAAAGACGGTATTTCTCACACTCGTGGAAGAAATCCCAGATCTTCAATTGAGACATCTATTATTCTTCCGAATACATGTACATGAAACGGTATACATCAATTTGTAATGAACGTCACGGTGAATTTCAGACCTAAGGTCTTTAAGAAAATTCCAACTCTAATATATAAATGCTCTCATACCATTAGTGCAGAGTTCCCGGTTGCAGTTCTCGGTCGTACACCCCATTGCACATGGGGTGCCAAAATAGTCGGTAAATGACTGTCGTTTTCCAACAATGGGCGGAGAGATCGTCGTCGTCGGTGTGGGAAGGGTCGTTGTATTCGATTCGCAGTACTTGTTAGGAAATAAAACAAAAACACTGAAAAAACTTTAAAACTAAGGAGGTAGACCTAGGGTAAGGGGTAAGGAAGTCAGTTATATGTTTGTATCGTTTTCAATTTCACCAAAGCGTATCAAGCGTTCATTTGACACAGAATGATATCAATCCAAGTTACTTTGATGCTTTCATGACATTGATGTAAAATGCTGAATACAAATGTTCCAAAGATTTGTAAGGGTTGTGCCCCTTACCCTAGGTCTACCTCCTTAAATAAAGCATTTATGCAACTATTTCCAATGCATATTTCTCGCTTTAGAAAATGAAAATTTATTCCATTTGTACAGTGTATTATTTTTTTCACAATCATCTATAAACAGAAGGAAAAAAAATTCTAAGGGAATACCGTTATATTTTTATAGGGGAGCAGGGGCGGATCCAGACACTTTGAAAAGGAGGGGTGTCAACCGGTAGTTCCTCTGAAAAAAGGGGGATGCTAAGATATTATTTGGCATATTTTTGCCAGTTTTACACATGAAAATAAAGGGGGTGCCACCACCACTTGTACCCCCTCTGGATCCGCCAGTGGGGAGGCTGGGATGAAATATGAAATGGAAAGACGGTAACGATATTTTCAATAAATAACAAGGCACGACCAATTACTGTCCTAATATACTATTGTTTAAATTCAAAATAAAATTCGGCACCTTATGCCAAAGCAAAAAAAAAAAAAACAACAACAACAACAACAACAACAACAAAAAACAAAAACAAAAACAAAAAACGCAGGACCTACATTTTCTCATAATAAAAAAAGTAAGATAAAAAATGTTCAGCCTATACTCCCTAAAAATTAACCGATCGCTACCTAAGCTAGTTTACCGATTAGGCCAAAAAAATGACTGTTTCGGGTTTCCCGACCGACCCTAATACATTTTTTCTCCAAAATTAACAAAATCGGCAATTTCCGCCAATTTCCAGTACAATACGGATCATTTCCGGTAAAACCGAAAGAATCACAATAGCGTTTGAATAGGAGACTGATTTATATCACGTAAATCCAAGCGTATTAATGATGATGAGCACAACGGAAGCCACGAGTGTCTTGGCACTAAAATATAATAAATGCTGTCACCAAGAAAGCAAATCTCTCGTGTCAGCGCCTCCAAATAGACTGATTGAATAATTAGATTTTTCTTGTGCAGGTTCAATTACAAATTAAACAGATCATATTCAAGGGCCTTTTATCCCCAGTCTTTGTTCTGTGCCAGATCGATAGTTTTAGACTGATAGTTTTTAACAACTAAACATTAAAAGCCTTAAAGAGGTTTGAATTTTGAAGTCCAAAACACAAAACTTGACAAAATAATTAGACATAGAAGACACAGAGAAAAACACTATGAAGAAACACATATTACAATCAGCAACATGAACTTGCATTAGTTCTAGAGTGAACTCAGCGACTCAAGACAGGGTAGCGGTTTCTGCTTGTTGCCACTTATTTTACGGTACCAGACATACATTTGTACATCTATAACATACAGGTCAGACATTCTTCATTCTCAATGTTTAATAAAACAAATGAATGAAACATTTTGATAACACTTTATTCATATAAATATTTTTTCACTTTGTCTTTCAAGAAATACATCAATGAACAGAGAAATTTGTAACTTTTTAAAATATATTTGCAGCTAGGTAACATTTCAAAATACAATGTACAGTGTACTTATATTTTGTTCAGAATTCCTACAAAAAAAATAAGTGTATTGTAATAAAAGACATGATTAATAGGTGTGTATGTTAAAAATTGAACTTTCTACTTAAAACCATACACTTTCATGACTTAAACATGGTGCTATTTTACAAATATAGGCTCAACTTAAGTCGAGAAAAAATAAATGAAAAAAAAAAAAATGAAAATGTCTACCTATCTACCCAATTTTTGGGAGGAATGTAACTCCTAAACAGACATCTTTTTTGCCTTACCGATATGCCTCCACTTACCGATAGATCTCCACTTACCGATTTAGGTACACATCCAAGTCTGTATCTAACGTCGTCATTGAATCTAAAGGCTTGAGTAAAACATTGCTGAAACAGAAAATAAACATGGCCGGCAATCTAATAATTTTCTAATCTAACACTCATTTCATCCTCTCAAGTCAGGGTTTTGAGTCAACCTTTGCTCCCTCATCCTCTCAAGTTAGGGTTTTGAGTCCACCTTCGCTCCGTTTGAGGAAGCGAGTGTGTACTCAAAACCCTGACTTGGGAGGATTCTTTCATATATGAATCAAACTTTTTCTTCTAAATTACCTTTCTTACTTGTATTATTCAGATGTCCCTTTCTTAACAATCATCAATGCCTTTATGTAACGGATTATTGATGGTTGTTTTATTACAATGAAACTTGTCTAAACCGAACCGTGAATTAACATAAAACCTGGATACACCAGACAACCTTTGAAGTCCCATCGTGTCGGTACGAAGTACAGATGTATTTTCAACTTGGATACACCTGTCCTAACGAACCGTTCTACAATTCGAAAGCGGTTCGGTTTAGAGAGGTTTAGATATAAAAGTATTAAAAGTAATAGAATAATTTGTTACATTACAATCGTAGAAGAGGGAGATCAACGTACAATCTTACTGAAAACTCGATTGCTAGGCGAATAATCCCCTTATAATAATGCACAATGGTGCGTATGTTTACAGCGACGCAATTATTATAAGGTTCGTTTGTTTGCTGCCCGGACGTTAAACCCCAACAAACAAACAAACCTTACAATAATCGCGTCGCTGTAAACATACGCACCATTGTGCATATATAGTAAAGTCTTTTTATAAGTCTTTAAATTGAAACAGTTGACATACATATCTCCTGGTCCTTTTGTCTCGGAGTATAATAAAGAACCTACCGAATCCTGGGAGCAAATTTTTACGTGTTTGCAATCTGAAGGATTCAATACATCTTTACAGTCCAAACATCGTGGTCCAAGTTCAACTTCAGAAAAAATATAAAGTATAAGAAATTATTATTCAAAATACTATCAACCTACAATAAGTATTCGATGATGTTTGAACATGTGACATTTTGTTCACATTAAACCTGGGTCCATTCCCAAATTTTTATTAGACGAGAACCAGTAGAATTGAATAATTAGAAGCGAGATTAAACACTTCTATATCACTAACGTTTCAAAAGCGGACGTTATACAGTCTCAAAACAAGACAGTTACACCCATCACAGGACTTCGGTGTTAGAGTTGCGTACCAGGTAAATAGCTAGCTCCACGTAGCGGCAGTCGTTCGTTTCCTCTCTTACTAACCGCTGCAGACAGGCCTTTCGAAGTTTTCTGACATTATACAAGTCAAACATCGTTTGACAATTGGATAACGTCGCGAAAAATCATTCACATTTTCCCGACGTTGCAAGATTCTCGCATTTTTGTATTTTCCAAGAGAGCTACCTGCAGCGCCTAGAGTGAATTTCGAACGTCAGACGCTGTTTCGGAGCTGGGGTAAAAAAGTAAAAAGATCAAGAAAAGTGAGACAAGTACATTCCTCGGTCGAATTTAAAAAAAAATCATACAAATCATACAAACAAATCATTTTCACACTATTAGGAAGGAGTATCCAATTTAAGTCGATCCTTGCATCAATATTACATGAAACTCCGAAGTTTTATTATCCACTCCATTTCATACGGCAGGATTTTGGTAGTAATTCTTTCATGCACATTCTCGTTGTTTTCAATAATTGATACAATTTATAATTTATTCCACAAACTAAACGAACATTTCGCTTATTTCAAGCAAACAGAGAAATAAAGATAATAATATAAGTGATACAATGTCATACAAAATATATCTAAATCTCTTGAATGGGATAGGTGTACTATGTAGGAGGTTTTAAGTAGCTGTCTTTGTAAGAATCATGCAAAATCTGAAAAATGTGATATACCCCAAAAAAGGCTACATATTGTTATTCTTGTATTTAAGTTGTTTTATGGGTCTATATTATGAAATGTGTAATTATTCATTCAAATCTGCCTGCTCTTAGGAGATAATCAACATTGAAAATCCAATAGATTCTATTGTATTTGAGCGTCATTTACAGAGTAAAACCCTTCAGCTGGATAAAGGGAACGACCATTTCGTTTTTATGAGGGGAGAGGCAGAATCAAATTTGATCAACGAGCTTATAATGTTTAAAATGATGTAAAACAATATGTTTAAATTAAATAATTTTAAAAGAATTTTTGTCATGAATTTTCTAAGAGAAGATAATTGGCAGAAAAATGCTCAATAAAAATGTAAAAAGAATTTCAGTTTTTTTACATAACAAGTTAAAAAGTTTGGTGACCCCTAAAACTTGCTTTTTGAAATATGGAAGACTGGAAGTTCAGTGGTCATTATATCAATTTAGAAGAAATTTTATCAATCAGTTTTTTGATAGTTTGCGAAGTAGTGAAATTTCTCGCATAATACATGTACAATTGCCCTTTTTAAGGCTCAATTATCTCGATTATATCAAGTTCAGTGACCTACGTCTTTTTACATTAAAATGAAAATAACTCACCTTTGGGGTCTGTTTCGCAAACGTTCTTGTTGCAATAAGATGTATTGCAACATTTGGAACACAACACCTGCGACGATTGTCTCTTTCCGAATGGTAAAAGTGGAGAAACACATTGCTGTAAAGATAAAGTATGCTGGATACAACGAGGAAAACAAGATATAGATTTAATTAACTTACAGTAAAACCTGGCAAAACGGAACTCCTCTGGGACTTAAGGAGGTACCTATAGAGTAAGGGACATAACTCTTGAAATCAGTGTTATGTTTGTATTATATCCAATTTCACCAAAGGCTATCAAGTTTTCCTTTGAAACGGAAGGTATCAGTCTCGTATTACATAATCCAAAACATGGAGGCTTAACAAACATATTGTGCTTTCTTTTTGCCTTTTCTTTTTTTTTATTTTTCCGCCAAACTGCTATGAGAAAAGAAACTTGTTTTTGAGGAAAAACGGAATTTTCATGAAAAGTAATGCTTCAGCAAATGGGTCTATTTTATGAGCTCAAAATAAAAGTGAAAGTAAAAGTCTATTTTTAGTTCGACCTGCTCTGGTATACCAAATTTCGTGCCGTTTTTTTTTTCTAAAATTGACCTAAAACACAACTCTTGCAAAGCATTGGAACATTTGTAATTTTACATCAATCTCATGTAAGCATTAAGTAACTTGGACTGATTTCATTCTGTTTCAAAATTTGGTGAAATTGAATATGAAACAAATATATCACTGATTTCAAGAGTTATGTCCCTTACCCTAGGTCTACCTCCTTAAACAAGTAATAAAAACTCTAATATTCCTTTTACTAGGATTCAAAATACATAAAAGTTAATATAATGTGACAAGACTTTAAAACAAGTACTACCTTTAAAAAAATATAGCCGACCCAGTAAAATTTTCTTCTTTTTGTTTTTCTTTCACGAAAATAACACATGACACGCATTTACAAATTTTCGATACATTTTTTTCGAACGCCACTAAGTAATCAGTATTTGGCTAATCGGAAAACAGAATAGAGATCGGGTGACTTGCGTTGCCATAGAACGGCGTCCTTTGGGTCAAAGGATAAAAAGCGAAACTATACCGACTGCGTCGGAAAAATGTCTGATTCAGACATGTTTCTGAATTATTCAGAGTTCGGTTTACAAGTTTTACTGTTACAATCGAAACAGCTTTGAATCCTACAAAAAATAAGAGGAATTATAACATTTCCACAAAAGGGGAATTGCGACCCCAGCATCCACTTCTAGAGTGTCGAAAATCTGGCTTACAGGTACCAACCGTATCGAATGCAACTTCAGTATCGAAAATTGGTAAACATTTTCAGAAAAATATCGATCCATAGAAATGGTCACGCCCGGCTTCCCAAGCCACTTTGATTAGATCATATTTTTATTTTAATCTTGCCACGTATTTGAATTTTGGCGTATTCACACTTTCGTAATTTTTGCCCATTTATTCGATAGTTGTTATTAAGTATTCTAACCTGTTGATCAGAACACATACTGTTGTAGCTTAATATTCCCTCTGTTGATACAACACGCTCTGTTTTACACACCTGGAACATATATTAGAAAACATTTGAATACAATCTCCATTTTCAATGATGCTTAATTTTGGTAATCATGTAACAATTGCTGCACTCAGTTGACTTAAATTTGGGGATGTAATATATTAAGTCTTTTCAGACGAGCGCTTTATCGTGATCAGGATGTGAGTTCATCCGTTGGTTCGTCATGCTTCTGCATTATTACCCTTTCATACGCCGTTTGTCGTTTCAAGGAATGGTGTAATCCAAATTTAAAAAGAAACACACAAAAAAAAAAAAAAGAAAAAAACCAAGTCTTTTGTTTTGTTTTTTGTAGGGCGAAAGTTTTTCAATTCTCCTGTGATTCTTTTCACAAAAATCGGAAGTTAGTTACATGTATAACGTCATACTGCAGAAGATAAAAGTATTTTTTTGAGGCGATTATAGTTTTTGTCATGTCCTTTACCTTTGCTTCTGTACCCTTCTTTTTATATCGAAACCTTTTAGAAATTTTGAAAATACTGAAGGGCAGAAAAGGTGGGCCCAGGCTTTCATTTGTTCATGTTTGCCAACATTTTGCACGAAAGTAACACAACTTTCCGACTCCGGAACCCGCCGCATGGATCCGACACTGTAGTTTGTGGTATGATATTATACAAACCTCATGCTCGCCACACTGAACAATGTTACCACAATCTGCTGGGTGAGGCAAATCGTTGCAGGAGTAACACACAACCGCATCTGTATGCATAAAATGGTAATTACTTTTAGATCTGCATATTTAGTACGGTGAAGCCTGAACTCAAACCAACAAAAAAAAACGAAAACCTGACTAAACCAAATATTTTACAAATACAAAAAATACCAGTTTTATGTATGGTAAATTTCGATATGCTGTACACGTGTTTCAAGGGGTAACCTGTCATCAGCAGCATTAAAATCAAATATGTAGGAAGATCATAATTAAAATATTAGTTGTATACTAGAAGTACTCTAAACCAAAACTATCGAAAGAGGAAGCCAAATCCATCACCGAGAGGTTCTATCACATGCAATGCAAGGAATGAAACCTCAGTGTTATACGTATTTTTAAATTTGGAATACTGCAAGATTTCATCAATAGGGTAAATAAAATAAGATATAATTCGCGGTCAGACGAGTCTGACTACTGGGTTGGTGAATACCCTCGAGGACCTCGGGTCTACCAGCAGCGGTATCGACCAGTGGTTCTTAAATACAAAAATACCAGTTTTATATATTGTAAAATTCGATATGCTGTACACGTGTTTCAAGGAGTAACCTCTCATCAGCAGCATTAAAATCAAATATTGCACAAAGTTCATTTACTTTAATTTGAGTGTATTATTATCACCTGATTAACCGAACGAATGGTTCGGCTAGTACAGGTTTACTATCACCTGATTAACCGAACGAATGGTTCGGTTAGGACAGGTTTCACTGTAGTATGACATATAAAACATACTTCTGTCATGGCAGTTGACCTGCATCCGGTATGATAAAGAATAGGATAGAAAATGGAAACGACATTTTATCAGTTTAGATCAGAGGGTAGAAAAAAAATATGTTTATTTGAACGACTATATACACTTTAAAAATTCGTTTGCGTAGTTATAATATTGTTTTTATAAGGAAAAAGTAGTTAGCTTTAAGAGACAAAATTAGTCTGTTGATAGAATAACCTCCATGCAATTGATTCAAATACCTATGGAATAAATTAATGTTTCAATTTTCTTGTCAGTTAAATCGTTCATTAGGTAATTTTATAACAGGTCATTCAATCGAAAGAGAATGTAAATAAAAGCATATGGCAAAATTAGAAATACTTGATTAATATTTCCGTAACATCAGAACATTTATCATCGATATGTGTAGTTGTCAAGCTCCTAGTGGTTTCGGTCAATCAGAACTCCTCAGACTTTCTGCTTACGTGTAGGGGAAATGTCCGAGTAGTTCCGATGTTTTTTTTTAATACGAGATTGATATAATATACACACCTGTGGTAGACAACGAGGATATGGTTAAAAGAATTGTAGCAACTGAAAAATAAATTATCAATTAATCATAATCACTAATATGATGAAGGTGAAACCTCTTAACGCTCCCGGAGAAACATTAATAAAAAACAACTTTGATAATTTTTGTCAAATATGGTCAATATTGTAATATATGTCCTAAAGCATTATACTAATTTTCATGGTCTGATATGTCTATTGGCCAAAATATCCGGCATTCATAAGGAATTATTGATAGTCATGGTCCAAAATGTCTTTTGTCGAATTGACCGGCACTAGTAAACATTATGGTTCTTACAATTTGCGAAATGACTTAAAAGATTTCTTTTATTCAATTTAGTTTCGCTTCATTCTGTTTCGATTTGTATCGTTTAATTATGTTCTTATTACGCCTTGATTGATTTTATCGCATTGTTTTGTTTCAGTTCTTTCTTTTATCGATTTTGTTTTGTTTCGCAATTTTTTAATGACTCGAGGATTATGGGTAATATTGATTACGTAATTTTCGTAAACATCTGGGCCACATACTGCAGACTTTTATGACCAACATTTCTTGGAAAAGCTATGATTCGATTTGTATTTAATTATCGAAACTAGCGAATATTTTCCGAGACTGGTTTGGCTTTCAGGCGCATGTGTAGAAGTATACACATATGAAGCTGCCCTTATGCTGTTTTTCAGATCCTGAAAATGAAGGTACAAATCGGATATTTATGCTTTTTCTTCTGCCATAAGTATACAGAAACAAGCTGATAATACAACCATAAACGCTCCCTTTAGGAACGTATAAAAATCGGAGTTGCATTTGAAATTAAGTAACAACCGTTGGTTAAGATAAATCTTAAGGAAGGCACAATTGAACTGAGGGACGGATCCATGAATTTAGATTAGGGGGCGCACAGCTAAAATTTCACCGAGCGTTGAGTGCGGAATAAATATTTTGACGAGAACGATGTGCTATAGGTTTCTCCTTGACTTCCCAAGTCTTCCACTTAAGCTGCTTCTGTTTAATTAATTTGATGCATGATCAACCAACAAACTGATCGTTGATAATTTGTTTTTTTTGTCTTGACTATCCTTATGGACCTCTCATGACCGCCCCATACGGGGGTTCTGTTAGTAAGTCTGTTAGTTGTTGGTGGTAGCTGAGCAAAACTTCTTCGGGCTACCTGGCCAAAGAACTGTCAGAGTATGACCTACAAGCGGCTGGTCCACTGTGTTGGATTTCTGGCCTTCTCCCGGACCCAACGTGGGTCTGAGAGTGTTTCCTCAATTCGGTCTTCTGTAGTTACAGAAGACCGAATTGCGGAAATGCACTAAAAACGAGGGGGGTTTGCAGGAAATAAAACGGAGCATTGAAAACGATAGATGTCCAACGCAGACAACCGGAATATATATTTTATTTAGATGCCCGTGAAATTGAAAGAAATTCTCATCTTGGAAAATATTCGTGTAGCTAATTTCAGTCTTGTCCTACTTTTAACTTTAAAATCAAAGACTAGATATCTTTCTTAGTGGGAATGTTTTAAGCTTGAGAGCGAGCGCTTCTCAGGCTGCGGAGAGCTCTATGGCAACATGCACGTGCAAGTTAGCGGGGTGCAGAATTTCATCGTCTGGAAGTGACATTTCGCGGAGAGAATGCAATATATAATGTAACAATAAGTCTCCCCAATAATTATTTCAAAAACTGTTTTTGACGTTTAAAAATATAACTTAAATTCCCTACTTGCAGAACTCGGGATGCAGCCATATTTTATCCTGTTTTGCAGTTACCTCCCGTGACAGCAGGTGTAATTTCGAAGTCTCTCTAATCGATGTTCGGATTCGGGTGCAGAAAGAAGAGGTAACTCGAATGAAAATGGAATCCCCAGCAGACAAACACAGCGGTGTTTCTAAAATTTACAGGGTGTTTTATTTTGTTGGTAGGTTACAATATGGATGATTTTTATTTGTATCCCGAGTAAAGAAAATTTATGGCAGGGTCAGTAGAACGAGAAATTACCTTTTGACTTTCGAGATTTCCTAAGGTATCGTCGATATCGGATGGAAAACCTTACGTGTTCCGAATAGACACCTGCTCCAAAGGGAGATAAATGTTGACAAAATGTTGGTCCGCAAGTCGGGAATAGCAAGAGAAGATTGGAAGTTCATACAATGTTACATTACATTTCAATCAATGTCGCCCCTTTCATGTTCGTCCCAAACTCAGTCCCGAAGACAAATGATATGAAAATACCAGAATTTTAGGCAAAAGACTAAATGTATTCACTGTTCGAAACACACATAAAATAATAAATGTTTTCCTTATTTTCAAAATAATTTATTCATTTTGATGGTAATTTAATTTCAAACATATATATGTGTGTAATTTCAATATTATCACTGCTGACTATAAGTACTGCCCATTTATAGTATTACCTACATGTGCATGTAAAACTCGTCAAAATGCTGTGCTTGCTTTTAAATTCAAAACATACTGATATCCATGAAAATCCAATACCTTTGGGAATATCATTCCGGAGACAATATGGTTTCTTTAAGACAAAAAGTTCACAGAGAAAGAAAAAAAAACTAACGTTCGCATTATGATAATCATACCCAAGAAAAGCAGGTTCCACAAATTATTCATCAGAACACAACTTTATTTATTTGATCAGGCTATGCAGTCAATACTATAGATTCAAAACACTAGTAGAACAAGTAAAAATGGCTTTAATCTTACCATAATTCCATTCGGTTCCAACTGTGTACAACATTTCACTTTCATACCAATACCAGTAAATGTTTTAATTTCATATGTAACACGCTTTCTTATTGGATAAAAACAATTGTCCATTATCTCATAAACCAGATTTTGTAATGTGACTGTGGCGTCACCTACCTTTTTTGATAATTTACTCGTTAAATTTTGATAAGATATGACTTACATTTTTCGGTCTTTTTGAAATACATTAAATGTGCACCAAGTGATTGGGGTTATTTCTTCATAGACCGAAAATCTAACTGTCATTCTTTATGTAGACCAAATTTTGTAATTTGACTTCACCGGTGCAGGTCCGGGTGTTAAAAGAATAGGCCTGCAGCAGCGCTAAGCTTGCCGTAAAAGGCGACTAAATAGTGCTCAGAACCCTAGCCGGGGGCTAGGGCGCTCTGCCCACAGAGCAACTGGGATGTGTGCCCCAGGTGGTGGAATGGGGTACCCCTGGCATGTTACATGCTGGAGTTGTCAGGCTATAATACCGAAAAACCTGACCGCAAACCATAGTGGTGCACCGTGTTGGGAAAGATGCCACGTTCCTCGCACGTTAAAGAACCCTACAATGATATTCTCCCGGAGTAGGAACCATAGGGCTCCGCCACAGGAGGCTAAATTGCCCGACCCTGCCCGCTTCTCCCTATTTCCAGTGGCAATCAAACTTTGTCGACCCCATTGTCCTTGTGTCCCATCCTTTTTCATTTCATCATCATTTCATGTTCATCGTCTGAATATAGCTGAAATATTGCTGCTCGGACGTTTAACTCCAACAAACAAACAAACAGTAATTTGACTTGTGACGGTTTGCTCGCTTCTTGTTTTTGTTTTCTTTTTTGGGGTGATGATGGGTGAGGGGGTAGATTAAGAAAAGTTACTTGGAACCAAAAACTTTACGGTATGTCTAACATCATTTTAGACTAGGAAAGAGTTTACTAGTACCCTCAACCACCACACACACACGCCAATGCCCAATCGTCTCAGGCTTCGATATTTTTTAGTGTCACAACGCATCGAAAAAAAACGTGTTTTCAATGCAAATTTCTTGGCAATGTAAATTGTTAACACTGAACTCATTGATTTGAATTCAACATTTTGATTACATGAACGAATGACTTTGAAATTTCAAACAAAAAGAGACAAGAAAAATCGTATTTTTAGCTGTGCAAGATTTCGTCTTCTCACCCATGGGTTAAGACAGAACACAACACGAGCGCTTTCCAGTACAAAATGGCAAAATCGTAAATAAAGAGTTTGTAAACGATCATATAATTCATTCAAATAATAATTTTAACGAAATTAAACAACTGTTGATTTTTTATTTCATGCAGTGACTGTTTTTAATAGACGTATATCGTTACGTATCATTGGCCTGATCAGCGGTTTAAATTCAAAGCAATTAATCGAAAAACAAACTCGAAGTGAGAAAAATCACCTGATCGTTACGTATCATTGGCCTGATAAGCGGTTTAAATTCAAAGCAATTAATCGAAAAACAAACTCGAAAAAGCTTTTTCGTGCAAGATTGGAAAATATCGTTATCTATTTCGGCGGAGCGCCTTCATGATGCTACGGGCGAAGTATAATTCGGCGAATAGAATATGCGAGACTTTCTTCTGAAAAAAAAAACAAATACATTCCTACTTAGTCAATAATTTCCAAATCATTATTAAATAAATACAAAATCGTATCCATCGACGTATTAAAAGACAGTTTAAACAGCACCTCCGCACTTGCGCAATCGTCTACTCCCGTTTCGAAAAATTCCGCCACATCCGTCAGAATAATTTTCAGCCATTTATTATAGTTCTGGTCTTATATTCTGAAAATATAGATTCTACATCTCGGTTGATACGCCATATTCCAAGTGCTACAAATTGTTGCATAGTAGCATTTTTACTATCCTGTAAAAGTGCTCGATATCTGTACATCTATTTCCAAAACTTCCTTCAGTTTTGTTTCCCAGTATCTATCAACTAATGCTTCCAGGTAAATTTTCCAATAGGTGTTTCCAGAAGTTCAAAAGTTTACGGGAGGCTGTATTGCACCAATATGTCTCTAACTGAAATAAACCAACTATGAGATTTACTGTCTTTAATAGAAAGTTGCCTCCAGGCAAGTTGATTTTCAACTGAATTATAATCCCTGCTGATACTTCCATATGTAGTAAGGATTCTCTTATGCAGTTCAGCATTTAATGGTAATTCACAAAGTAGTAGATGTGACGCACAGTCTGCAGAGCGATCTGAGAGATGTTGGATATGCTTAAGTCGTCTCTTATAGTAACTGCCAAGATTATTTAAATCTTTTGTATGAGACGAGTGACATCCAGCCCATAGATTAATCTAGGCACAATGTAGGTCCTTATCATGTTCACGAATACAAAGGGATTGAGTCCATTAATACAATGAAAGCCTGCGCCCATCAATGCATAGACAGCTTTTCTAGCAATACTGATTCTCTCTGTGGAAACACTTGATGTACCATATTTTGATTTTAGAGTCCCTTGTTATTCCAAGATGTGTTACTGTATCTGATTTTTTGGAGTTCACAGTCGTTTAACCTGAATGAATAATTACTGGTATCACTATTGGAAACACATAGCACTGTTTATTTAGTTTCACTGATTGAGTATTGTTCTAGATTTGCACAGTTCCCCTGTATTGATAGCATAGTCTGCAACTCATATGGACAATTTGAGACTAAAGTAATGTCATCCGCCACTGTAGGGGTTCCACAATAGATTGGTCCTAGATTGTAACTACCAATACCACATGATTCCAACAAGTTAAGGAGTGGATTAATGAACAGCTTATATGCAGAAGGGGACCAGACTCCACCTTGTCTCACACCAATATTCTCATGGAATTCCTTCGAGAGACTGTTTTTCCATTTAAATCGAGATCTCAAATTCTTATACCATTCATTTAACATAATCCATTCGTTTCCACCAATTCCGGCGAGGAAAATCTTTCTTAGCATTGATCCATGCCAGACTTTGTCGAAGGCCTTGGCCACATCTAGGAATCCAAAAAAATATGGGAGATCGATTATCTCTTGCCTATGCTCTGAGCTCTGTTACTATTAATGCCGCCCTAGATGGTGATACGCCATTTGTGAAACCACGTTGGAGTTTAGATTGTCCAAAGACAATCTTATCTGTTACTAAATTGAGATGTAGTTTCTCCACCAGTTTACCAGCAATACTAGCTACTGTGATCTTGCGATAACTATTAGGATCATGTAACGGTTTCCCCTTATTCTTGAATACAAGTGTCACAGTTCCAGTTCGAAACTGATCTGGTATCAGCCCTTTGTCAAAGATTAGATTTATTAGTTTTGTTAAGAACGTCAATAATTTTTATCCGCCATACTTAAAATGTTCTGTCATTACTCCTAGACTATCTGGGAACTTGCGATTTTTCATTGAGGAGATTATATCTTGCACCTCAGATTCCAGAAATATTGGTGTGATATCTCTCATTTTTACATATATCTTCCAGTAGTAGACGATCAAGTTCGACTTGGGAGTTGTATGAATCATCTGAGCGATCGAAGCTATTTGGCGTAGCTAGATCCTTGAAATATTCTGCCCATCCCTCACGAATCTCATCATTAGTTGTAAGATTTTGGTCATTCACAGTGAGGTAGGTATTTGCCCTATTTCCATCTTTTCTCTGCTCGCCTATAAATTGTAAAAGATAGTTTGATCTCCTTCAAGAGCTGCCATAATATCTCCATATGTTGATCTCCTTTTACTTACCTCGCGCTGACGTTGTAATTTTCGGAGGCTCTTTTTTGCCTTTTTCATGAGTTTAAAGTGTTCATTATTCCCTACTTGCGGAGCTCGGGATGGAGCCATATTTTATCCTGTTTTTGCAGAGGTACCTTCCGTCAGAGCAGGTATAATTTCGAAGGCTCTCTAATCGATGTTCGGATTCGGGTGCAGAAAAAAGAGGTTACTCGAATGAAAATGGAATCTCCAACAGACAAACACAACGGTTTTTCTAAAATTTACAGGGTGTTCCATCTTGTTGGTAGGTTACATAAGTATGATTTTCATTTGTATCCCGGGTAAAGAAAATTTATGGCAGGGTCAGTAGAACGAGAAATTCCCCTTTGACTTTCGAGATTTTCTAAAGTGTCGTCGATATCGGATGGAAAACCTTACGTGTTCCGAATAGGCATATGCTCCAAAGGGAGAAAAATGTTGACAAAATGTTGGTCCGCAAGTCGGGAATATGGGTCAACTGGTCTACCATTCTCCTTCCATATCAAGAAGTATAACTTACTCTTCTGACATGCCTTATTGATGACAGGTGACCAAGAGCGTTTTGTTTCCGCCGCTTTATGGCTTTTATGTGTGGTTTTGATTTATTTGAAGCTATTGTTAGAATATCACACACCTGTCAGATGAGAGAGTTTACAGACTCTTCAGGATTAAGACTACGTTGTAGGTTTTCAATGGAAGTAGAGACGAGTTCTTGATAAAGTTCAATGTCAACTTTTCCCCAGTTTATTTTAGTTCTCTGTATAATTACTTCATCGTCCGGTTTAAATATTTCCAGGTTCACCCTTAGGTCACCATAAATAGGCTACCTCTCAAGTGTTTTTTAATTACTAATGATTCCAAGTTTACTTTGAATGAAATAGTCAATTTGAGTCTTACTACTGCCATTTGGATGGAAATAGGTAAAGCATTCCTTGAAGCTGGCAGGTTTACATATTTGCTCATCTTGCATAAATTGGATCAGTAGTTTATCCCTTGTTGTGGGACAATCTCTATTCAGAGATGCATTCATATCTCTTATTATTTCACAAGTTGATCTGCATTTATGTATAATTTCTCTTAACACATCAAGCGAGTCTGCATATTCTAGGTCAGCAGACGCCTTACCCCGACATGGCAAATATACTCCAATAAGAATTATTGGTGTAGGTGTTGCATTTATCTTGACAGTTGCTATCCTTGAAGAACCATCCGGTTTTTCCCCTATACTTTTGCTTAAGTTATCTCGGTAACAGATGGCAATCCCACCGATGCCCCGTGGACGTTGGAGTGGTGAGATCGGATCCATTTCATCCACACACCTGACAAGACACCGAAATCCTGGTAAAAAAGACTGTAGCTCAGATTTTTCAAAGTCATATAACCAATGTTCTTGAAGGATTAAAATATCAGTGTCACATTGAAGTTCTAAATATGGTTTACCGGCCCTAAAGCCTTCGATGTTATAGTATAAGATTGAGATGTTATATTCAACGGCATAATTGGATAGGTCGGAAATATGCAATGTTGGTTCAGTAATGGTTGTTGTGGTGGCAGCATTAGCCGGTGAACATACGGTGTCCACGGAGGTTTCATTTAAGGCTGATGACGGGATAAAAAATGCTGTAGGTTTGGTAACAGTGTGATATTAGTATTTCCATATCTAGTGTCTATACACTTGGTCAGATATTTGGATACTATATAGTTCTTATCACTTTCTGTGGGGTTATTACTGTTTTTAGTACCATTAATATCAGAGATATTTTGCTCCTTTCCTCTGTCGATAGAACTTGGTGAAGGTACATTTTTTATTTTTACGTTTCTCTCCATTTGTATATCTGAGTTCCCACGTGAAGTGTGACTCTGTTCAACACCATGATCAGAATTAAGTTCAGTACTGCTCTGTTCATGAGAGTCAGTTTCATTGGTTGTAGTTTCCAAATCCACGTTCTCAGGACTGTTTGTATTGGGTGTTGTGAGAACACGTTCATATTCACAGGTGATCCGTGTACATGAGGTAGAGGTGGTGGAGGTTCAGTAAACATAAACGGCATTGAGGGTTGAGGAGTTTTGGCTGATCGACTACCATTTTGTTGTTTCTTTGGTTTATGATTAGTGGCTCGATGTTTTGTTAGATTTTGGAAGTTTAGTAATTGTTCTAAGGAGTCCATTCTACAGGTATTCCTGATGTTTTCTAGCTCTAGCCATAGAATCCTTTGATCTTGTAATAGGAGATGAACATTAGAAGTGTCAGATCCATATGAAGCATGCTGAGTCTTAGGAGTGTTTGAGTCAGCAGATCTATCACCCTTTTTTTCTAGAATGAGTATCTTACCTTTAAGTATTTTATTTGAATCTTCAAGTTCTTTACACTTATTTTCTAGTTGCGCAACATATGCCTTGGAGGTAGCAAGTTGTTTCTTAGAAAGCTCATTTTGATTCGACAAATTTAGTAGAGTTATGGGCCTTGGTTGAAGTTTACATTCTACAATCGGAACTCCTCAGCCTTTCTAGTTATACAAAAGAAAAACCCCGGAGGCACTAAGCGGAAGAACCTGTCCGTAATTTGACCGATCCTATGCTAAAATTATAGTTCTACTCGTTGATACTTTTACATTACTTTTTTCCTAGCTCCTTGCTTCGCGCCAAAATTTTTAACAGCTATAATGGTTCTTCATTTATAGTAGTATTTAACTAATTTTTGAAGCGCCACCTGGTGGATAAAACTAATTTGAGTCGCGTACATATGACAATAATTCCGGCAATTTTTTCTGAAGAAATTTTCCTTTCTGCATCCGAGGTAACCTTTTAGGGAAGCGGAAATGGCCGAGTAGTTCCGATTGGTTGCCCCGCCATATTTGATTCAGGTCTCACTTACCATTTCTAACCTTTCCATTACTTTACATGTTAAATCAAAATCGCTAATCGTCAAATATTTTATGCCACTAACTTTGGCTTGTTTTCAACATCCGAAATTGCACGAATGCGATATACTCTAAATTACTCTTTCGTAATCATGACGACCCGAATGTTTCTCAACCAAAACAACTGGTTTCCAGGAAGTGCGGGTCATGTTTTCTTAGGTCAAGTTTCAAATCTCTCAAATTTTTAGGGATCTTTGGGTCGTTTATGATGTTGACCAAGGAACCAGATAAGGAAACAGACCAGTTAAACTACTGGCAATGACTATATGCGTCATACATATTGTCAGGGCCCGATGTATATATGGGCCCTGAAAATGTTAATGATATATATATATAGTCAATTGTAACGAGCCCCTGTATCTGAATCAGAGACTGAGTAATATTACTTTAAGTTCCAAGCTAACCGATCATTTCATCTTTAAATGTAATTTCATGTTCTCTTAAGAAACCGCTCAACGGATTTTTTCCAAATTTTGTTGGATTGTTTGTTAACATAGGTGGTTGATCATATTGATCATATTTTGATTTGAAAGTTTGACAGGGGTCATGGGTCATGGGACTTACTTGAATTTGTACATGTGGCGGATCCAGAGTTTTAGGTACAGGGGGCCATGATCACCGGTGAGGATCTCGAAGGGATCCGGATTTGCTAGGGGGGTTTGGGGGCACGCCCAATTTTTCAACTACATGTATGTTTAAAAATTGCAATTTTCTAAGGGTGCCGCCAACCCCCCAACCCCCCTGGATCCGCCACTGCGTACATTGTACATTTTACACTATAGGGACACTTTGTGGACGCAACTCCTCGGAAACCACTTTATGGAGTTTGTTCAAATTTGCAGAATTGTTAATCACCATATGCAGTTGATCAAATTGCGCTACTATTTTTGATTCAACAAATTTGAAAGGAATTATGGGACTTTGGCTTACTTTCAACATCCGAAATGGCACGAATGCGATATGCTCTAAAATCGGGTGACTTTAGCCGGAATCTTGGTTCCCTTGATACGATTACTTTTTCGTAACCGTACGCGTGTTGGCCCGAATTTTCTCAACCAAAACAACTGGTTACCATTAAGTGTACATACTACACTACAGGAACACGCAACTCCTCTGAAAACGCTCAATAGATTTTGTTCAAATTGTGTAGGATTGTTAGTCACCGTATGTAGTTGATCCATTTTAATCAATGCTGCTGTTCTGCAATGCGCAAAACAGGGACGAATACATCAGTTGACGGTGGTTTTAGGGTTGGGTCACTTTTTGTGTTCTAGTATTGTGAAAGTACTATTGTTTGTGGGGTACCAATTTTCGTGGTTTTCGTGAGCAGACCAAACCACGAAATTTGGTTCCCAACGGATAAAAGATTCCCATTGATGTGTACATTGAAAACATTCAAACCATGAATTCAAAATCCACGAACTTGTGTTTCTCCCTGATCCACTAAAATCAGTATCCACGAATTAAAGTACTTTCACAGTATGTGTAGAATTTGACCCCTAAAATGTGCAAAAAATAGCCTGAATCGGAAGGTGCCCCCTTTTTTTGTAATTATTTGGATCCGCTAGCATGAAATTTGAAGACAGCTCTTTTGAATGGTACTCAGCATCCCTTTTTATATTTTCCTTTCTACGATTTATGACCATATAGAATCCAATAGAGCATTCCTTCCTAGCTAAACATCAAATTTCTTATTATGCGTCTAACATTTGTTGACAACTTGAAAAAGAACGAAATAGAGGTACGATAAGAGGTCACACGTGCAGGTCAACTATTTTGAATTGGATCGTTGTTGATTTGAACCATATTACTCAGCATACTAATTTCGGAGTAAAAGTTGTTTATTGGGTTTGTTTATAGGGTTTGTAAGTTCCGATCTAGTTTTAGTTTCCCTTCCGGAATTTCCGATGTTGAACGTATTGAAATCCGAAGACCGATCTGTATTTTATTGTTTACTTCCGAGAAATCGAAACGTTGCATCACAATGCAAAATCTTCAATTTTATGCTTTCCTTAACATTTTTCATGCAGAACTAGGTATAATTTTTCATTTTTTTATCAGTATTTTTACACAAAATGATATTTTGCTTTTAATATTGAACCCAATGATATGTTAATGACGAATCTTCATGCATTTGAATTGTAGACGAGGACCCATAGTCATGAAACCACGGAGTCATGTATATACCCTATTGACGTGATAAAAATGAAATTAAACTTGATATATTAGAAACAACTGTAAAGGGGACCTAAGTGTTTACATTTTAACATTAACGGGGTATTCCAATGGAACTATTTTCCTGCGTTGGTGTAAGAGATAGGTGCAGATGTTAACAGGCTTTACATTTCTATATGCTTTGGCTACTGACAAAACTATATCGATTATCAGTGGCCGTTCATGTCAAAATAGGGATATTTCTATCGGCTTACTTTCAACAAGTACCGGCTTACTTTTCAAAAGTATCGGCTTACTTGTTAAAAGTATCGGCATACTTATCAAAAGTATCGGCATACTTTTCAAAAGTAAGCCGATACAAAAACTTTATGCATAGTGAAAAAAGTAACGGCATACTTTTCAAAAGTATCGGCTTACTTTTCAAAAGTATGCCGATACTTTTGACAGAGTTTACAGAGATGTGTAACCAATCAAATCGATCGTATCAAAGGTGTGAACCCATAATTAAACGCGCGCTTTCTTCTATGCGAGAGTTAAGATTAAAGATGACCGATACAAGACATTCTGTATACACTTTTGGCATATTACTCAAGCTCAAAACTGCATTGCACATCACAGCTTTGAACACCATTAAAACACACACATTCTGTCATTAAAACTGCATACACATATTAAGCAAACTTTAAAATTACAAGCAGTCCATTACCTATGGACTTTTAATTTTTCGTTCCACAAACCCCCTGGTCATATACTTTGGTTTTATTTTTTTTCTTTCCATATCAATAACGCGCATCTACAGTTTATTTTTTCTTTCCCAAAACGACCCCCTATCAACCTTTGGCGTATTTTTTTTTTATTTCCAAATTTCTCACTTGGTTTACTGCACCTGGTCTTGCTTTTCCTCGTACGTTAAACATTTATTTTTCTTTAACTTTTTTATGATTTTTGTATATTTTGTATTATCACTTAGTTCGTTATAGTTTCATTAGTATACATATTTTTTTCTTTCTTTATTTTGTTAGGTTATTAATTTCAATCTTCCAAATTATATAATATATTTAAACTATAAATTACAATATTAAAGCGGGATAAAGGGTCGACCATACAGAGTCACTGGGGTATATACAGGTCTTTAAACTCCTATCGTCGTCATCTCTGCTACTTGAATTTGAACGAAAGCCTCACATAGATCATTTGTGTTGGTTTTCAGAGAAAGAAGAAATTTGCGGTGACTATGTTAAGACTTTTGGATAAGGATATAAACAGGATAATAGATTACATAAAGGAGACAACATTTTATACCATTATGGTTAATTGAATTAATGCAATACATCATACATGTAGGCACCAATTATTATAGCCCTTATTGCTACTAATAAAATGAGTTAATTATTACATGTCAGCCTTACTTGACTGATTCATAATTATACAATTAATTGTTTATTGTTTGCTATTGCTTCTTTAATTTGATCTTTTTAATTATTTATAGCTGAATTTTTAACTGTCACATGCCCAAAGTGGGCAAGCGATTTTATGTACAATATATAGAGAGATTGTTTATTTAATAAAAGGAAACGCTACTAATTTTAAAGTCTTCACTAAGCATTATTAATGACCTCCTGATGGGACAGACATAGTTTATAGGCAGATCCCTGGCGTTCAAGCTATCGCGTGGTTTAGGTGAGAAAATGCTCAGATGTAACGGAACATTGGATTGGTTAATATCTAAAACAAAATGTAAGCCGTTACTTTTGAAAAGTAAGCCGATACTTTTTTCACTATGCATAAAGTTTTTGTATCGGCTTACTTTTGAAAAGTATGCCGATACTTTTGATATAAGTATGCCGATACTTTTAACAAGTAAGCCGAGCCCCGTGCAGATCCGGGTGTTAAAGGAATAGGCCTGCAGCAGCGCTAAGCTTGTCGTATAAGGCGACTAAATAGTGCTCAGAAACCTAGCCGGGGGCTAGGCGCTCTGCCCACAGAGCAACTGGGATGTGTGCCCCGGGTGGTGGAATGGGGTACCCCTGGCGTGTTACATGCTGGGGTTGTCAGGCTATAATACGGAAAACCTGACCGCAAACCATAGTGGTGCACCGTGTTGGGAAAGATGCCACGTTCCTCGCACGTTAAAGAATCCTGCTGTGGTATTCGATAGGAGTAGGAACCTTTGCGCTCCGCCACAGGAGGCTAAATTGCCAGACCTTACCCATCCCCCCCTTTTTCCAGTGGCAATCAAAGTTTGTCGACCCTATTGTCCTTGTGTCCCATCCTTTTTTTTTTCATTTCATGTTCATTTTATCATCCATTTCATGTTCATCGTCTGAATATAGCTGAAATATTGCTGCTCGGACGTTAAACCCCAACAAACAACAAACAAACAAACAAGTAAGCCGATACTTTTGAAAAGTAAGCCGATAGAAATATCCCTATTTTGACATGAACGGCCACTGATAATCGATATCACATACAGTGATAGCACCTTGTATTATAAAATACCAACTGCACGTTAAGACTAATCAAAATATCATAATCATGAAACAACACAACGGTACATTGTATTATAAAGAAGAAATTACATAACGTAAAGACAAAACGATAAAATGAAAAGATGTAACATCATTATATGATTACAAAATTATATTATTTTTTTTTAAACCACAGCAAGTAATATAAATTATACAACATATAAATAAATATCTCAGACATTTTAGGCATTCCATATGGAGCAGTTGCATATGACAGAATTTGAAGACAGCAAACTTGGCTACAAGTAGATTTAGGTAATATGACTTATACACATGTGCTTAGTGAGGTTGGCTTAGTTGTAGGTTCAAGCCCTCATTTGACAGTCATCACATACCTTGTAATATAACGGACACATTATATATGTAAAAATGTAAAATATGAGGCCGTGGCTGTGTTCATGTTTTTTGGTTCTTGGATGTTTTAGAGAGTTGCCAGTTTCTGATTAGGAACGTTGTGGCGACAAGGAGTTTGTAAAAGATTATTGTGGACCTTATTTAATTGGAAATTTATGTTATTCTTTTGGAAGGTTATTGTAATAGATCAATTCACACGGTTTACCGTGTTACATACACATAAAATACAATTCTAACACAATATTAGAAAGAGAAGCACTTACTGTAATGTAAACATGCCATAACGAAAAAGACCTTATCATGGCAAGATATATCGTCCGGATTGGACAATCGGAATGGATTCATAGTCTGGACTGCAGTTTCAAATGTTCCAAACATTTCTGTTGCTCTAGCTTATTTAAAGAGGAATTATATTTTGTTGAACGTTTTGTTGATTTAGTAATTGCCGTAAAAGGACATGCCGACGTTTTGCGAAGTAAAGATTGACTGCTGACTGATCTATCATTCAGCCATAAACGCTACTGATTACAATTTGTTCAAAGCATTTATTTCAGTATAGCTAGCCTTTATCCTCAGAGCTCTGCTTCGTCCTAACCCTTTAAATATTTTAGGAAAATTAGAACGCTTGCTCTGAATTTCACTATTGAAACAACGCCATGCTTGTGTATGTAAAATATAAAAAAAAACTATAAAGAGAATAGATAAGGTTAATTAGATATGTCAAAATGACAATATACATTGTTCACACCAAGATGGAAAATTTCAGCTCAAGGCCCATCCATTGCTCTTCTATGAATGACAAGGACACTCTCACATCACAGGACAGGCTATAGCTGGCCCAAAACACTTTGAATTGTGGAATGTGATCCATGAGGCACATAATAACTTATAACAAAACCTTGGCGAAGAGACCATCATTGAAATCATTGATATGTTTGTATCATATTCAATTTCATCAAAGCCCGTTATGCACTTATTTGAAAAGGAATGAGATAAATCAGTTTTATGCTTACTTGTGATTAATGTAAAATAGCTTATACAAACGTACCTACTATTTGTAAGAGTTATGGCCCTTTTCTTTTCCATTATACTCACTTATAGTAATGTAGGTTAAGTATACGTACCATAAACTGCATTGGCACAGGACTGAAAAACTTTTAAAAATAGAGGATGCAGGCTGCAACTGTCCCCAAAACAACAGGTACAGCAAAATAGCACATTATACTGGAGCAACATAAAAGTAAACTGAAAGTGAAAACGAAACAATACAACCAGAGGCCATACATTCTTGACTTGGGACAAGCGCAAAAAAATGCAGCGGGGTTAAATTTACTTGGCGTGATCACAACCTTCCTCCATTTCAATCTAACCACTGTGAAAAAAATATCACACAAATAAACCAGTTCAAAAAGGCATGTCTGAGACCCTTGTTAAAACAGAAATAAAGAAAACTGATTATACGTCATCACACAAATGCACAAACAAATGACTACTATCATTTAACTGACATGCCAGCTCCAGACCAGCTTAAACATACAAAAAGATATGCCCTCACCATATGTAAAATCAATCCCAATTCTTCCCATGCCGGGTTGTGAACCAAGGTACACACTAAAGATTCTTTATTATGAATATTTGATTTATTCAAAGAAAGTTCTGCAGGATATATATCTTCAGTATGATTGTTGAAGTCGTCTTTATTAAGAGCCAAAATGTTGTTAGGGAGCGTTATTTCGTAACTACCCTTTTCCACAGGCATGGGTTTAAAAACCTTGAAAAGATTTTCGATTCCATGTAGAAAATATAGCTGTTTGAATATTATTTGCATTTTACATGGAAGTTATATATATTTTTTTATTTATCAATGAGCTTTATTATCTTGGGACCATAATAAACTCTCATATTTCAAATTGTTGAATCAGTAAATCTTGAAGGGGGAATCCGTGCTACTGACTAATGCAGGTGAACGCAGAAAAGTTCATAAATATCAAATAAAAAGAGCTGCCCCGTCCGCGAATATCCGGGCCATCAAATTAAACCACAGATGTTTATTGTCGTATGGACTATGTACCAGGTCTTTGCTTCTTAAATATTGAAAAAAAAGTTACCAATTGCGGTCGAACGCACCAGTCCATTACTTCTTATACCCATGCTTTACACTATGCCCTTTATCTTTGAGTAACGGTAAGACAAAGAGAAGTACGCAATGAAAACATTCGATTTTGTACGGAAAGATAACGTAACTAAATACCTACCAATATAGAATGTCTCCACTATTTCCTTCTAAATGTGGTCGAGGGTTAGCAGGTGTATTCTTAAATTTAAGTAGCCAAAAATGTTGCCAAACGTCACCAGTACATTTTGTACATGTACAAATACTATACATACATATCATTTTAAAGGTTAACAAATCCAAAATTGAATTTGTGAAACAGTGAAAGAGTAATCACAGGAACCACGATTCTAACGGAAATCAAAAGAATGTAATCTAGGGACAAAGACCAGACATGGAAAGCACACAAACACAACAAAGAACATAAAATAACCGAAATAATACATACAAAATAACAAAAGTAAATGAGCAGCTCGGACTCCACTAAAAACATGTCTTAACTGTAATCTGAATGATCTGAAAATCTGTCTAAACCAGACCTTTTAACATTGATTTTAATGTTTTTTTTTTAACCTGGGTAAAACATGCAAACCTTTTATTATTTTAACCCAAATGGGTTCGGGTCAGACAGGATTCACTGTATCTTACCCTTATTGAACCTTGAGCTGCTTCGTGCGTCTTAGTACAGTCTAAACAAAGTTGTTCAAGTGATACTAGGCTAGGGTTAATTTCATTGAAATATAGTACGACGTTAGAACTAAAAAAAGTGCATGTCTGCTGTGGCGGATTTCGGTCGGAGGGTTTCAAGGAGATGGAATTCCCGTTTTGTTGGAAAATTTCGTCAACTATGTGCACAATTTAGGCAAGGAGTGATGATAAGCATATGCTAGCCAACAAGCCGCTATCAGAAATTTTTTGATTGGATCCCGTTCTTTTAATAAATGCCTGGATCATCCGCATTATTATGTTTCTTTCAAGTAAATACAAGAATATATTGCAAAGTCGTCATGTAATACATTTATTTAAGGAATGTATCTAATCTATGAACAGTTTATGCAAATTAGCATGGTGTGCGGAAATTAATACTAATAAACTGGCCTAAACCATATTATTCGTATATTAACCTGTTCAAAATAAGGAACATTCCTTATGATTTAATTTTCAAATGGATTCTAATCTATATATTAAGAGTTTGTTCGTTATCAAAACGTTATTTTGTTTGGGATTATATTGAATCGCGGAGTGCGCAGACCGACGTTAATTACGTAACTATACTAAATAATTTATTTACCACCCAATCATAAAGCTTGTTACAAATCAAATCAAATTATTGCTATGTAATAAAATACTATACATATTTAGTCTTACGACTATGAATTTTAAACAATTCATTACTATGTACACTTTTAGTTACCATGTGGTTTTAATTTACACGAAATTTCGTGGCTATTACCAATGCTTTGCGTCCGTCCGTCGTTGTTGTGTTAGCAATTTTCAAAACATTTTCTACTCTAAAACTACTAAATAGATTTGGATGAAACTTTACAAGAATGTTTCTTTGGGTATCTTGCATACAGTTTATGCTTCGATTGATGATCCATCGAAAAACATGGCCGCCGTTACTAATATAGAACATAGGGGTTAGATAGCAGTTTTTCACATATATCTCCAAAATCGTTAGGTTTAACCGAATTCTGATATGAAAAAAGTGTTCAGTATGATGACATCGATCTGTGGTCAAATTGCAGTGAAAATCTGTTGACCTTTTTTGGAGTGTTTGCCCTTTTGGGACGTTTTTTATTTTGTTTTGATGTTATTACTTTCAAAAATCTTCCCAAAAACTACTGTGCAGAATTCACTAAAACTCTGTATGATTGTTTCTTTGCACTATATGACTGTTGGAAGTTTTTATCCATGAAAACAACATATGGTCACTGTTACTAAAAATAGAACACAGGGGTCAGACAGCATTTCTTTGCATACATCTCCAAGACCGCAACCAAATTCTGACAAAGGGTTAAAGTGTTCAAAATGATGAGATCTACCAGTGATCAAATTTTGGTGGAAATCTGTTTACCCATGTTGGTGTTATTGCCCTTTTTGGACGTTTTTTCTTTGCCATTATTGACGTCTTGATTTCAAAAATTTTCTACTACTGTACAGAGTTCAACGAAAGTTGGTATGACTGTTCCGTCGGGTATCCAGCACAAAATGACCGTAAGGATTTTTTATCCTTACAAAATATGGCAATTTTTACAAGAAATGGAATGTAGCTTATAAAACTAGATGAGCAATACAGGCTCTCTGGAGTGTCCAGTTTATGATTGTTTCTTTTCTCTGTCTAGTTTTTATCCTTGCATTGCATTCTTTTGATTTCCGCTAGAAACTTGGCTCCCTTGAGATCCTTAATCGGTCAGCAAATACAAATACATCTATTGAACAATTTACAGTACTTACAACGGTTGAATCGATCGTGTAGATATTGATAATTTGCAAAAATTAATTATCTGTGAAGTCGTCAAATTTCAAAGCTATATAATAAAAATATTATATATATAATCCATTACTGCTTGTTTTGTAAATAACATGTGTGCATTGTATGTATCGATTGGTTTCAATGTAAGTATCATAGAGGACAACCATTTGCTTCTAAAGGAGTGCCGTAAGTTTTTATGGTGGCAGATTAAATATATTTAAAAAAAATGAAAATCAGAAAATGTATCTGCAAATGCCTAACCTGTCAGGTTCCCTTGGATTTTGAACTACACAAGAAACAGCGAGTACTCTTTCGAGGTAGGTACAGCTTGCTGTCTTTTGTCCTATTTGTTAAGGCGTTTGTATTCTGTATCAATCCTAATGCTGCCTGCGGGCCGATTTGGACCGATTTACGTTACCTTTCAATGGCAGTGGGTCGTTGTGGGCCGATTTACAATAGACGTGTATTTATTTGTTTTTATCTTCATTTCGAAAGAGTAATCAAGGGAACCAAGGTTATAGCGGTAATCAAAAGAATATAATCCAGTGACAAAGACCAGACATGGAAAACAGACACACACAACAAAGAACATAAAGTAACTAAAATCATACATACAAAGTAACAAAAGTAAATGAGCAACTCGGACTCCACTAAAAACTGGGAGCATGGACCAGGTGCACCGGTAGGGTAAGCGTCCTCTGCTTTTCTAGAAACACCCGCCGAGTTGCTCATAAAAAGTCAAGTCCGGAGTAGACAAACGAGGAAAGGTAAACTATGACCCGTTGAATAAATCAGTTTTCATGATGCTGATGGATACATCATAACGATCCACGAGTTCATGATGACGACCATAAAACTTCTGTAGTGATGACTTCAATCTTGTAGCAACATAACCCTGTTCCAGAAGCCTATTTGTTAGAGTTCTAGCGCGATACAAAAAGTCTGCGTAGTTTCGGCAAGCTCTGGCATAACGTATGAGTTGTGATATGAACACTCCATACGCAGGAGCCGAAGGGATGTTGCCACAGATGAAAGGAAAGTTGACAATTTTGAATGAAAAGTCATCACGTTTGTCGTAAAGTTTGGTCAATAGTTTTCCCTTACCATCGATTTCTAAGTGTAGGTCAAGATATAAGGCTGACTTCACAGTGTCTGTAGTATCCTTTATCTCAAATATATATTAATGTTGGTTTATATTTATTTGTCAATTTGTTTTAATTGATTACTTACTGTTCCTATATGACGTCTTCATATCGTCAAACAGTATATGTCGGTACACACCAACCTTGAGCACTTGCGCACCGTCTCTTCTTTCGCTGTCGCTTCGAGACAAAGTACTCATTTAAAAACGTTTACGCGATGATTTAACGGCTGAGGGATTATCTAATACTATACTGATACTGATACTTATTCAATAGATGGTTTACTTGGATATGTGGTTATTTCTTTATTAATCTAACTTCCATACGGGGGAGGTTAAACTGAACGGCCGTTATTTTGGCAACGCCTAGGAAATTTTTCACAAAAAATACCGTGTTTGTCATATTAGAAAGGAAAACAAATCCTTCCGGGGGTAGATTTGTACTCATTTTAACATGGATTTGGCATTTATATTCTCATTTAACACCTCGCTGTCGCTTGGTGTTAAATAATCGAATATAAATGCCGTACCCATGTTAAAATGAGTACAAATCTACCCCCTCCATGAATTATTTCTGAAATTTAGCCTTTTTGAACGAAAATTTGATATTTAAAAATGCTTATTTGTAATGAATTATAAGTTCCCTAATCCTAAAAATGGATGGTGGTTCAATGTTTACAAACTCATAATATCCAAATGTATTTATATTTACTTCATGAAATTGAGTATCTATCAGCTCTACTTTGATGCTTTTAAATTTAATATCAGCAGAAATGCATGATGTCCGTTTCTTTAAGAGTTTTGCATCAAATATTTTCTTACATACGTTTTAGTCTGTTGACTTTGAGTAGGGTTTACATGATAAGCTCGCTGTGACATTACTGAAGTTAATACCTACATGTACATGCGTAAATGACATGTTCATGTACTGAAAATAAGTACATTTGTACTATTCGATGTATAGCTCAAATAAATGAAAATGTATTAGCCGACTACATGTACATTGTACGTTGTTAGGAATTAACTCAACATGGGACCGATCAGGAAGGTCACAAATTAAACGGTACTTCTTGAGAACTTAACAAAAGCTGTTGTGTTTGAATCAGAGTCAGTTAGGAACTTAAATTACAGTACTTAGCAATGGTGAAAAGACTTGAATCAAATCCTTCTAAGTTAGCTCACACATCACATAATTAGTGCAAGACAAGAATTCAAAACAGCATATTACCTTTATTATACTACAAAAGTCAACTGGTTCTCTACTAATATGGGCTAGACTTTCAAGGGGACGCACAGCACAGACAGGCGCTTTTATATCTTTAATTGAAATGGAGGGCCTACGGCGTGGTCATTATCACGGTCTTAGTCAATACCACTGTCCCGATATTTACCAGTTTATCAACAACCATTATATGATTACAACATGCTGACTGTGACATCTTAATAACTCCAGCCAATAGTACGTATAACAAATGGCAACGCGGGAAGTTGGAAACCAAAAATAAATATGACAGACAGGACGGTTTTGATTTTATAGTGAGTTCCTGTTTTATGTGCGGTAATATACCAGCATCTGCTGCATATAAAGTTTATATTTCTCAGTAACTGATCATGAACTAAACGCTATTGCCTAGATGTTGGGAATCTAGTCTATTGTTTTAATATGTTAGGCTTTAACAAATACAAGATGCAATATGTTACACTCCTTGAGACGTTTAGGTTTCCCGCACGCACAATAACCAAAACGCTAAACGCCCACCAAACGCACGATAAACGAACGCTCCTAGCGTGTGTTTAAACGCACAGTAGACGAACGATGAAAAATAATTATAATTACAAATAATGTAGAAAGAAAAAAATTAGAAAATAAAATTAATGAAATTATATAAATTAAGAATAGCAAAAAAATATAGAAATAACAGTTGAATCAATGAAATTTTCAAGTACAAAAATAACGAACGCTCGTATCGTGCGTTAAAAGATGTGTAAACGCACGATAAACGATGCAAAAACGCTAAAATGGGAAACGTGAACGTTTCAAGGAGTGTAACTCACTGATCCATGTTTTACCCGTTTTACACATCGAAGTGTACCAATTATTACTTCATATAGTAAATCCTTTTGTTCTAAGAAAGTCGATGAGCATAATAATAATAATAATAATAATAATAATAATATAATAATAATAATCTCCTTTATTTAAAAAGAATAGCATATTTAGTCCGTGGACCAGTTTCCGATATGGTTCTGTATATATGTACATGGTATTCAACATAAAGAAAAAAAAATGCAATTAAAGGTTACACAAAAAATTACATAAAAATATTACACATAATAATGTAATTTCTAAAAATAGTTTTATAGATATGCTTTTTTTTCAATTGTTGTACAATTTCTAATATTTGTTTGCATATTGTACCATAATAAACTACAATGAATGATCGTTTAGAATATTCCTTCTAGCTTTTTGCAAAAAGAACATATTACTTTCACCCTGTCTAGTGATTCTATAACAAATTAAATCAAAGTGCTGAGGCACTGAGTCAATGGAGACCTCAAATACATCAAAAATAGACACGCAACCGAAAATTTTAAGCTTATTAAACCGATCAGCCTGTCATTTTTTAAGAATAACCAGTTGTTACTACTTTTTATGATGAATCAATATTGCACTTTAAATTGAATGATTATATCTGTTTGCCTTCATTACTTTCATTTTTTTGCACGCTTGTTTCACAAATACATGTATGTATAATATTACAAAAATAAGTAACTCTTTCCCACACATGTATGTTCATTTAATTTAGAACAAACAATATTTGTATTAAAACTAAGTCCATGAATACTGTCAAGCAGTTGACATTTTCCTCACCTCAATCTATGAGACATTACAAACAGGTACCAACAACAATTTTTCTTAAGTGCCTCGTCTTGGTACATGTATGTCTATTCATCATGACTTCATGGGGAGCTTTTCTTCTCTTTTTTTTTTTGTTGGGGTTTAACGCCCGAACAGCAATATTTCAGGCGATGAACATGAAATGGATGATACAATGAACATGAATGATGATGAAATGAAACAAGGGATTGGACACAACGACACAGGGTCGACAAACTTTGATTGCCACTAGAAAAAGGGGAATGGGCAAGGTCGGGCAATTTAGCTTCCTGTGGCGGAGCGCAAAGATTCCTACTCCTATCGAATATCACAGCAGGGTTCTTTAACTTGAGAGGAACGGGGCATATTTCCCAACACGGTGCACCACTATGGTTTGCGGTCAGATTTTCCGTATTATAGCCTGACAATCCCAGCATGTAACACGCCAGGGCTACCCCATTCCACCACCTGGGGCACACATCATTTTTTACATTTTTCAAATAATACAAATATATCTTAAATAAAACAAAAATTAATAATATTCAAGACTTAACTTCCTTAACATATCTTTCATCTGTTGCTCCCAGTTTTTAGTTGAGTCCGAGTTGCTCATTTGCTTTTGTTACTTTGTATGTATAATTTTAGTTACTTTATGTTCTTTGATGTGTATGTCTGTTTTCCATGTCTGGTCTTTGTCCCTGGATTACATTCTTTTGATTACCGCTATAACCTTGGTTCCCTTGATTACTCTTTCAATAAGTGATAACAGTTGCGATCACTTCTAACCTCTCTTAAATTCTGTCAAAATCTGTCAGAAAACTGTTCTACGGCAGTAAATAAAACAGAAATCCTGACAGGTTCTGACAGAAGCTGTCCTGGGTGAGGACACATTTTGCCCTATACCCTGACAGATCCTGAAAGAAACTGTTATGCATGGATCGTGACAAAGAAATACGAAATGCTGTTCTAAACTGTCGTCCCCCTGGTGATACTAATCATTACTATTCTGTGTGACGTAATTTAGTTTGTTTGTTTGTTTGTTGGGGTTTAACGTCCGAGCAGCAATATTTCAGCTATATTCAGACGATGAACATGAAATGGATGATAAAATGAACATGAAATGAAGAAAAAAAGGATGGACCACAAGGATAATAGGCTCGACAAATTTTTATTGCCACTGGAAAAAGGGGGATGGGTAAGGTTGGGCAATTTAGCCTCCTGCGGCGGAGCCCAAAGGTTCTTACTCCTATCGAATACCACAGCAGGGTTCTTTAACGTGCGAGGAACGTAGCATCTTTCCCAACACGGTGCACCACTATGGTTTGCGGTCAGATTTTCCGTATTATAGCCAGACAACCCCAGCAAGCAACACGCCAGGGGTACCCCATTCCACCACCTGGGGCACACATCCCAGTTGCTCTGTGGGCAGAGCGCCTAGCCCCGGCTAGGTTTCTGAGCACTATTTAGTCGCCTTATACGACAAGCTTAGCGCTGCTGCAGGCCTATTCTTTTAACACCCGTATGATAGGACAGTACTTAGACATTATTGATTAAATTGTTATTGTTGAGAAAGGGAGGAATGTATAATGACTTTAAGAATTAATATTGTCTATGTTAACTACAAATTGAATTATATGCATGTACGGGTAAACATGTACGGGTAAACTGGACACATAAACATTCTATTTTTTATCACAATTTGGAAATTTTTTAACGAGTTTTGCTGACTTTTTGTCATTTTCAATTAAATTAAATTAAATTCATTGACTGCAACATCTATGAAATCTCGAGTTAAAAATTGTTCTAGTTTTATTGTACTTCCTGTACTGTTAATCTGTTAATATTTTTCCATATTTTTCAAGTGCATCTGCACATCAAATATTTTTTTTCTGTGAGAAGTTTCTGAATTATTGTAAAAAAAACTCCTGCAAAATGGCACATCCTGTATAGATTCTATAATTTTGGATGGGATGTCCTCTAACAGACTCCATCTAATATGTGCTTCATGCAACACAAACGACAGGCAAAATGTGTAAAGGGGCAGATCTAGAGGGTTTGCGTTCAAATCACCCACTGAGAGCAACAGCAGCAACACGATTGTATGAAAAGGGTGTAGACGAGTCACTGAAAGTACAGGTCATCGCATGTATGCAGTATGAGGCTACAAACACACAAACGACGTAATGCGCGCATTGCATCTGGAATTATCAGGGGCGAAGTTTCTGATGATACTAAACTATTAACTTGCAAAATGGTGAAGATCGACGACTGTGATCTTGACATTGATATTAATGTAAATATTAACACCAGCAAAAATTACGTAAAGCTGTATTTAGTATTTTTTTTTATTCATAAAAAAATAACCCACATTGTTGGAACAATAAATTGACGTCACAACAATGGTTTAATACAACATCTCTTATTTTTATACTAAATACTTCAAACAGATGCAAAGTAATATTCAATAACCAAAAAACATAAAACTAATTACAAGGAAAATTACTATGACTAATTATACGCAATGTTTTTTTGGATGTGCACAATGATATTTTGATTTTGTTTAGATTCATTTCACATTGAACACTTAGACGATGACCGCCATACCTTACATCTGATTTAATAAAGTTATATTTAGACTTGGTTTTCATCCTAGCCTGTTACATCATACTATCAAAACAGAACATCACGATCATGCATTAAAATCCAAGAGACCCGTGCAGGTCCGGGTGTCAAAAGAATAGGCCTACAGCAGCGCAAAAGGCGATTAAATAGTGCTCAGAACCCTAGCCGGGGGCTAGGGCGCTCTGTCCAAAGCAACTGGGTTGTGTGCCCCAGGTGGTGGAATGGGGTACCCCTGGTGTGTTACATGCTGGGGTCGTCAGGCTATAATACGGAAAACCTGACCGCAAACCATAGTGGTGCATAGAAAGATGCCACGTTCCTCACACGTTAAAGAACCCTACTGTGCTATTCTCCCGGAGAAGGAACCAAAGGGCTCCACCACAGGAGGCTAAATTGTTCGTTCCTACCCACCTCTCCCTATTTCCAGTGGCAATCAAAATTTGTCGACCCCATTATCCTTGTGTCCCATCCCATTTTTCATTTCATCATCATTTCATGTTCATTTTATCATCCACTTCATGTTCATCTCCTGAATATAGCTGAAACGTTGCTTGTTTGCTTGTTTGTTGGGGTTTAACGTCCGAGCAGCAATATCTCAGCTATATTCAGACGATGAACATGAAATGGATAATAAAATGAACATGAAATGAAAAAAAAAGGATGGGACACAAGGATAATAGTGTCGACAAATTTTGATTGCCACTGTAAAAAGGGGGGATGGGTAAGGTCGGGCAATTTAGCCTCCTGTGGCGGAGCGCAAAGGTTCCTACTCCTATCGATTACCACAGCAGGGTTCTTTAACGTGCGAGGAACGTGGCATATTTCCCAACACGGTGCACCACTATGGGTTTCGGTAAGTTTTCCGTATTATAGCCTGACAATCCCAGCATGTAACACGCCAGGGCTACCCCATTCCACCACCTGGGGCACGCATCCCAGTTGCTCTGTGGGCAGAGTGCCTAGCTCCCGGCTAGGTTTCTGAGCACTATTTAGTCGCCTTATACGACAAGCTTAGCGCTGCTGCAGGCCTATTCTTTTAACACCCCGACCTGCACGGGGCTGAAATGTTGCTGCTCGGGCGTTTAACCCCAACAAACAACAAACAATAAAAACCAAGATCATGTTTCATAAAACAAACACCGAAGAAGATAAAGAGAAACCAGTATTTACATATGTACAGGCAAATATTTTTCACGTGAAATTCATGTTAATCAAGCTTCACATGAAATTCATATGAAATTCACATGCAATTAACATGATTTTCATGTGAAATTCACTAAACACGAATTTCATGTGAACATTTCGTGCGAATTTCATGTGAATTCTGACATTTAGTTTATTTGCTCAATTCAGATGAAAATCGTGAAATTCGTGTGAAAATCATATGAAATAATTCTGCCTGTATGTGTTTTTTTTTGCATGACTAAAATGACTTGCAAAAACCATTTGTTCAAATGACATCAGTTCTAACGTCTCACAAAACTGAACAAGAACTGTCAGTAGAACAGTTCTATGACAGATTTAGAACAGTTCTATGACAGTTCTAGAATCAGCTCTTCTGACAGTTTTAGCCGGCTCCACTAGTAGAACTGTTCTCTTAGAACTCACTCTATACTCGGCGTCACATAAATAACATACTGTTAAAATTTGAATAAAAATATTTTCTACGACTTTATTGACACCTACCGTCGTTTAAATTGTCTTAAATGACTTGCTCATTCGTTTGGGCAAACGGCTTTTAACAGTATGTTATTTATGTGACGCAGAGTATAGTATAATCCCTTAAAACAGTTATCATAGAGCAAGATCTTTCGACAGTTCTCATAGAGCGCCCTCTAGAAGAAATACTTTCGTACATTAAGAGTCCTGGATTGCAGCAAATTTGTTTTAATTTGATCGCGGTAATATTCTTCTGAATAAAAGTAAAAATAAAAAAGGAAAAACGGATTTCGTCCGAGTATACACTCGAAATCATTTAACGTTTCTTAACCAACAATGTATCAATCTAAAATTCATTTAAAATCATTATTCATATTCAATCCCAGACTATTTTATACTTAATATGTATGTGTCAAAGTTTTTAGCACAATTTTGGCTTTTCATGTCCAAGTATGCTAATAAACTGATACACAAACAAACAAAAACAGTAGATATTTACTTTTTATTTCAATACTTGAGGTTTTCAATCTCCTTAAGTGTAATTAATCACACTGGAAAATAGACTAAATGCGTTCAATTTAAAGCAATTCATCCAATTTGGAAGTTTTCTCAATAGGAATTGCAATATTTCTCTTTATCTGATATAGTTTTAAAATATTTTATGGGTAATTTTACGTATTTGGATCGTCTAAAAAGGACATTTTAAGATGTTGCACAGTTTTTAGCACTTATTATTCCTGTTTTATGTCAAAAGTATTCTACCAAACAACACAAGTATGAAAAACAGTGAATATTTACTTACCCAACCGGTGCACCAGGTCCATGCTCCCAGTTTTTAGTGGAGTTCGAGTTGCTCATTTACTTTTGTTTCTTTGTATGTATGATTTTAGTTACTTTATGTTCTTTGTTGTGTATGTCTGTTTTCCATGTCAGGTTTTTGTCCCTGGATTACATTCTTTTGATTACCACTATAACCTTGGTTCCCTTGATTCATCTTTTACACCAATCTCATGTAAGCATCGAAGTAATTTGGACTGATTTCATTCTGTTTCAAAGGAAAGCTTGAAGGACTTTAGTGAGATCGAATGCGATACACATCACTGATTTCATGAGTTACTCTTTCAAATTCAACTCCGACTTAGAAAGTGACCAATATTTTAGGTTTTCAAACAAGGCTATAGCTTTTGCACTAGAATATAGAAACAAAATAGGTCTAAATACATTCATTTCATAGCTTTTCATCCAACTGTAAAAGTAATTTGCTGACTCTCATCAATGATATTCAGAATTGCTCTTTTCTGAAATATTTTTAAAACATTTTATGAGTATCATTTAAGAATGTTTCACAGCTTTAGCTATACACAAAAAAAAATAAAATAAAAAATAATAGCGAATTTTTACTTTTTGTTCACATATTTGAGGTTTTCAAACAATGTTAGAGTTAACGCAGTAGCAAAAAGTAACAAAATAGGTCTTTCTTAGCTTTTCATCTAATTTTGAGGTTTTCAAATGAAAATAAGTGTTTGCACTCATCGATGACACTCTGAATTCAAATATTCTTTGTTGTTTGACATTTTTTTTGGAATATTTTATTAGTAATTTTTTTCGTTTTTAAATATTCAACGAAGTAAAATTGAAGATATTTACAATTTCTGCACTTATTTTTGCAGTCCATGTCAAACATATGCCAACAAACTGATACATAAGTAAAGATACAATAAAAATTGACTTTTATCCCCATATTTGAATTTTTGAAACAAGTAGGTCAAAATACATCATTTCCTTTCGTTGTGGTTTTCATATTTCAAAGATTAAAAGTCTAATTTTACATTTTTGATTTCTTCGGCATGGAAACTTATAGACACCGCACATGTACATGTATATTTACAGGATTTGTCAATGTTTCATTTAAATTTTGAGTTTGAATAGTTGTTATTGAAGAATTAAAATTACTGGTTAAATTGCGAGTTGTTTAGTACAGAAAAAAATTAAAAATCTTTGCAATCCAACAAAAACAAAAATGAAGTACGTGTACGATCGTTTGTCCCACAATAGAACTACGTGTGTAAATGTAAGACAAATATCTAACAATTGGGAACGTTTCCGACAAGATCGAAACTTTATGAATATAATGAATTTAGTAAATAGGATATACGAACTATTGAGAACTGCATCAAAAGACAGATCTAGATCTCCTTACAGTTCAGCCGAGTCGGCTCTTCTGACAGTTCTATCAGAGCTGGACAGAATCAGAACCGGCTATGCTAAAAGTGTCAGAAAAGCTGGCTCTACAACTGAATTGGCACTACTAACAGTTTGACTGAGATGTTAGAACTGATCTCATCTGTAGCTTTTGTATGGAATAAGAATGTAATACTATTCTGTGGCCATAAATAATAGAAGGTACCCTTTCAGCATAAAGGTGTAATGCAATATATTTTTGATATAACAGAAACTAGAGGCTCTAAAGAGCTTGATTTGCTCAATGGCTCTATCAGCATCATTCTATGTTGGTAAAAAACAGCCATGTTTTGTCTGGGATAAGTGTCTAATTCTCATACCTAAGGCACAATTGTATCAATTTTGATTAAATTCTGTCCAGTAGTTTAATATTGGGTAGGCATTGCCTAAATCAGCGAGCAGCGTGAGTTTTACCATACATGCACCGTCTGTGTGAGACCCGTAAAATAATAAAGGACTTTACAAAGAAGGGGATCGACCCGGAAGAAAATTTTTGCTTCGCAAGTGCAATATTTTTATTTTTATTTAAGCAGCTAGCAAAGTCAATATTTCTATTTGAAAATCTGTCTTGTTAATTAATGTTTTTTTTTCAATAAATGAATAACTTGAAATTTTTTTCACCAAAGATTCCAACCCCATACCCCCTTTTCCGTCGCTCTCAAAATAGTCGATAACTTTATTACACTTGGCAATACTTTACATTTTTTGTCCCATAAGGGCATCTGTAGCAACATCCATTTCAGTTTTGGCCGGTCTGATCAATCTGTAAGTACGAGGACACAATTAATTTTCACACAGAGTTTATTATAGCATTTTTTCAAATTTAAAAAAAAATCTACCCCTTCAAATCAAATGAAATTTTGGGAGCTGAATAAACCATCTTACCTTAAACTTCCATAAAAAAAAATAGGTATTTTCACCATCATTTTCAATTTTAACTACCTCAACACAGAGACCCCCTCAAATTTGACCCAAAATGCCTTCCGAAGGCCAAAAAGTTGACCTTTTCTGACCTCAACAAATCACACCCTACATGTATTGTTTTTTTTAATTCAAGACATCCATTAAATTATTTCCATTATTCTTCTTTCAACTGAACCAAAAAAGAATACTAAATTCTAAAGGTAAGGTTGTCTAAATAATTTTAAAAAAATACCCTGTGAAAATAGGAACTATATTCGTACACAACGATCGTCTGAATATAGCTGAAATATTGCTGCTCGGACGTTAAACCCCAACAAACAAACAAACAAACGTACACAACGAAAAGCTAAGGGCAGATTATTGCGATCTCGTACCTGTACAGATACCGGAAATATCACAGTTCTCCATGGATGGTGGGAATAATTTAAACATATCATGTGACGTAAACTAAACTCAGACGACAGATGCAAATTGCAAACAAGAAAATGGTTTCCTTTCCTAGCCTTCAGCGAGGTGAGCTAAAAATCAACTAAGACTATATATCGTGAATATATTCCAGTGTAGGAAACTGAATGGAAGTTTAAGTAGCACTCCATATAAGAATCATGCAAAATTTGATTACACACCTTATCATATAGACCTATAAAGCGACTTTAAATAACAGAAGTAAAATGTGTAACCTTCTTTTTTTTTTTTGGGGGGGGGGAGGGGTGTGGTTGTATCACATATTACAGGATTTGCATAATTCTTACTAAGTCTTCCACTTAATATACCTTCTTAAACAAGATGCCCAACCAAGAGCAACAGATGTACTTACTTGAATATAATATATTATTTTATATTGAAATTTGTACATATATATAATTTCTTTGTTTAACAGATAATATGAATTGTACGTATGAATTATAGAATAATCACACTGAGTTTTTTGATTGGTTATTATTAATAATCCGGGCGCTTCATTTGCTATTTAATTGACAACTTGAGAAGGTTAGTACAGGATTGTTTTTGGAGCTAAACCACTTACGATCTAAATAGGTAATGTTTTACATATATTTAAAAAGGGGAATCTAAATTTTATATACATGTAGTAGTAGTAATGTACTGTTTTAGACAGGTATATAGGGATAATACCATTTTCTTCTAGTGGGTTGGGGGGGGGTATTTTATGTTGAGTAAGAATATTTTTGTTCTTGCAAGCGCCAAAAATTTTTTTTCAGCAACAATCGAAGTTAATTTTGTTATTCGTAAATGTACTTTGTTAAGTAATAGGGGGGGGGGTAATGACTCGTTTTCTTTTCAAATTTGAAATATTCATAACTACAGATGTTTTATGATCGTCATCATGAACTCGTGGATCGTTACGGTGCATCCATCTGCACCATGAAAAACTGATTGGTTCAACGTGTCATAGTTTTGCTTTGCTCTTTCATCTACACCGGACTTGACTTTAATATAAGCAGCTCGGCGGGTAATTCTAGAAAAGCAGAGGACGTTCACCCTACCGGTGCACCCGGTCCATGCTCCAAGTTTTAGTGGAGTCCGAGTTGCTCATTTACTTTTATTACTTTGTATGTTTTACTTTATTTATTATGTACTTTGTTGCGTTTGTCCGTTTTCCATGTCTAGTGTTTGTCCCTGGATGTCATTCGTTTGCTTTCCGCTAGAATATTGGCTCCTTTGTTTACACTTTTAGTTTATATTTGTCAAAACAATCCCTGTCCTATCCCCTTCAGTATAAATATCGGTGACTAAAGCTTTATTGCAAAAATAGGGGAAGAGTAATCAAGGGAACCAAGGTTATAGCGGTAATCAAAAGAATGTAATCAAGGGACAAAGACCAGACATGGAAAACAGACATACGCAACAAAGAACATTAAGTAACTAAAATCATACATACAAAGTAACAAAAGCAAATGAGCAACTCGAACTCCACTAAAAACTGGGAGCATGGACCTGGTGCACCGGTTGGGTAAGTAAATATTCACTGTTTTTCATATTTGTGTTGTTTGGTAGAATACTTTTGACATAAAACAGGAATAATAAGTGCTAAAAACTGTGCAACATCTTACTCCACTAAAAACTGGGAGCATGGACCGGGTGCACCGGTAGGGTGAACGTCCTCTGCAACTCGGGAACTGTATAATCAAACAACTCATGTCAATTTCAACTTCCGGTTTTAATTTTTGACAAAAGTTCCTTTATTTTTTATGATATTCTTAATTTGACACTGATCTGAAATACATGCATTGGTAAAGCTAGAAAGAGCCAGAGGTCCAGGGGTCGGAACCTGAACCACTTCCTCGTTCTTCAAAAAGAACGGCGAGAAACATTTTTCCATTTTGTTGAGAAAAAAAAGGAGATAAGTATATGTATGTTCACTAAACATTACCACTTAAGGAGGTAGACCTAGGGTAAGGGACACAAATCTTAAAAATCATTGGAACGTTTGTATTCAGCATTTTACATCAATCGTACACGGGCAAAATTATTTCACGTGAAATTCACACGAAATGTTCACATGAAATTCGTGATCATTAGTGAGTTTGACATGAAAAGCTTGTTAATTTCATGTGAATTTCACATGAATTTCACGTGAAAAAATATTTGCCTGTGTATGTAAGCATCTAATTAACTTGGATTCATTTTATTCTGCTTCAAACGAAAGCTTGAAAGGCTTTGGTGAAATTGAATATAATACAAACATATCACTGATTTCATGAGTTATGTCCCTTACCTTATGTCTACCTCCTTAATAGGAAGTGTACACCAGTCGCACGTGATTACAGTAAAACCTGTCTAAACCAGACCCCGAAAACTTGTGTTAAGGAGATAGACCTAGAGTAAGGGACACAACTCTTACAAATCACTGGAACGTTCGCATTCATCATTTTATATCAATCTCGTAGAAGCAGGTAAGTAACTTGGACCGATTTCATTCTTTTTCAAAGAAAAGCTTGAAAGGTTTCCGTGAAATTGAATATGATACAAACATACACTAATTTCAAGAGTTATGTCCCTTACCCTAGGTCTACCTCCTAAAACAGAAACAGGCATGTCTTTTAGTAACTTTATATTAATTCAAATGTATTCTGACCTTGGATATACCGACTATTTATCTAAACCGAACAAATTTTATCCAAAGCGGGATTCGGTTTAAAACGATTTCACTGTTTTTTGCTTGTTTGTTTGTTTTTGTTTTGTTTGTTTTTTGTTAATTAGTGATATTTTTCAGAGTTAATATTTAGGAATAGTGACTACTATATATGCCGCTGTAAAACAAGAATTTTGTTGTATGAATTTCAGTAGACCAATATCATTGTGCTTATTCTCATGAACCATTTATTTAGAAAATAATTATAGCCAATTTTGAACCAATTCTAAAAATTTTCAGCTGAGCTGATCAGTTCTAACCTCTCAGGGGAACTGTCAGAAGAGCCGGCTATAGGATATTTATGTTCTTCTGACAGTTCTAGAACAGTTTCCTGAGAGCTTAGATCCTGATCCCATCTGTAAGTGATTCGATGTTATAATTTAAGACAAAATCACCTGCTAAATATTAATTTTATTTTTATTTGAAAAGTATATGTTTGAACTCTGTAAATTCAGTAATTATCGTGTGTAATTACTATTTTGACTTCGTCAAAAATTCTATTATCATATATTTTTGCTAATCTGAAAAGGTCAGCCTACACTTTTGTCAACACTAAAACCATGGCAATAGTTTCTGAATGTGCAGTACAAACCTGTCTAAACTCGAAGTCTGAATACCAACTAGATATATTTCGAAGCCATCTCATATAGATTGGAATAAAGGATTCCTTTTAGACGGATGACACTGCATTTTTCTCGAAGAGGAATGTCAAATTTCGCATGACTTTGAGAATAAACATTCACATTTTACTTTTTTACAGTGAGATTGCAAAAATGGCATCTGGTCACGTGTTGGTCACAGGCGGCGCTGGGTATCTGGGATCAACACTGGTACCAATGTTACTTGACGCTGGTTATGAGGTAACGGTTTATGACCTATTGATGTGGGGGATCAGTTCATTACTATCGGTAGTAAACAATCCACGTCTTCACATAGTCAAGGGTGACATATGTCACAAAGAGTCTCTTTGTCAACACATGGTCGGAAAAGACGTCATTGTTCACCTTGCTGCTATAGTCGGATATCCAGCTTGCGAAAAAGACCCAATCCTTGCAATCAGGACAAACCGTGGAGGAACCGAAAACATCACGGAGTTGTTGACTCCAAACCAGAAGTTAATTTATGCCAGCACCGGATCCTGCTATGGAGCTATCGAGAAAATCTGCACGGAGGAAACAGAGATAAGCCCTTTGACATTGTATGGAAGTTCAAAAGCCGAAGGTGAAAAAGTCGCTCTGAAAGCTGGGGGAGTTTGTCTTCGTTTAGCCACTGTTTTTGGAGTATCACCTAGATTGCGTTTAGATTTGCTGATAAACGACCTTACATACAAAGGGCTTATGATAAAGAAGTTTGACCTTTATGAAGGTAGTTTTAGGCGTACGTTTTTGCACGTGAGAGATGTTGCCCGAGCTTTTATGTTTGTTCTGAACAATTACGATGTGATGCGAGGACAGGCATTTAACGTTGGGGATGAGGAGATGAACATGACAAAATCTGATGTCGCCATGCAAATTCAAAGCCAAATAGATGGATGTATGATTACTGAATCTAACACGGGATCTGATAAGGACAAAAGAGACTATGAGGTTTCTTATGCCAAAATAAGAGGGCTTGGTTACAGAGCAACGATTTCCGTAGAAGAGGGAATCGAGGAAATGTTAAAAGTACTTCCGTTCCTAGATGACAAAGATATTGCAAAGTGCCGAAATGCCTAAGGGACGATACAACCGAAATATTTGGGGATATGTACATGTAAATAAAGATGTATGCTTGTCATTATTAATCTTTTTTAGTACTTTGTCTCAAATTTTTTTATCACCAGAAAACATAAAAATAAAAAAGGTATGAGAATCTCGCAATAATTTCCGGAAAACAGCTTGATTCACAGCAAAAAGTCTTGGCGGATCGTGTTTCCTCAAAAAGGTTTCAACATTATTCAGACGTTCCTCTCTTCATAGTACATGTTTTGTTTTCAACCTCTCCTGACCACAAGTAAGATCCACTTATTTTTAAAAAGCGGTTCCAGAAAAGGGATTTTTATGCTGATATTTGTTCATATTTACCCAAAATTTTACATGAAAGCCACATTGTCAAAAAATGAAGTTGATTGCACCCGGGACCATCCTTCGTTGGGTCCGAAAATTATAACTACTACTTATTATCATGCATGACGAAATGGATGGTTTCTTACCGGCAAAAGAAATATGTGATTGATTGTTGTTTTTAATGCCGTTTTCGGCGACTAGGGCCATATCACGACAAGAGCATGCAACAATCTGGACACATTAAAAATGCGATCGAAGTTTCTTCCTAAAAGAGTGAAATTAAAAGAATATTCTATTTACTTATAAAAAGTACGCAAAAAAGTAAATTTAAGATATAAAATTTGTTAGAAACAATACTTCGATAAAACATCAAAATACTGAAAAAATAAAAAAAAAGTATCAAAAATTAGATTTTATTTAATAAACCAATGTCTTGCAAGAAGTTATTATAATAATGTTTTTTGATGAAACGGGCTTGAACAATCAAACATATTGTCGCAGTAAAAAAAGTTTTGCCTGGTGTTCACAAAATCCACACAATATACAAGAATATGTTTAGCGGAAAACTTGTTGCGGACAAAAGAATCACTAGAACACTTGTTGGACACTTTTTGGACTGAAATTCTTTTGTCCGCAAAACACTACAATTCCGCCATCTCATTTTAAGAAGAAATTTTACTGCATCTGAGGTTATCTTTATTGTACAACATGTAGCCGAAAAAGCTGAGTAGTTCCGATTGCTGTGTTCAACGTAAGATAAAAATTGCCAGAGCTATAAGACTTGTGCCCAAACATTTATGTAAAAAGGTTCGTGTATTAATATTCATACAATATGTTTCTAATATGATGATGTTTGATATCTTATCATTTTGCTGGAAATCAAAATATACATTGCAGTGAACTGACTTGAAATAACTTCGGCTTGAAATAGTCATTGGATTTTTAGGATAGGTTATTAAATTTACTGAAAAAAAAGAAAAGAAAAAGTATTTTGAAAAAAAAAACCAAAAGTATTAGACAAAGGATGTTTGAAGCTTCATGACATTTGTTTTTACATACTTAAAGAAGCCGTAAACAGCTTCAGTAGTCACTATAATAATCAGGCAGTGGGTGAAACATGGTATGGAAAAACATATGATTATCGTAATATGATAATCATGCGATGATCAAATGTAAAATGTATCTTTACAGACTTACACAACAAAGAACATAAAGTAACTAAAATCATACATACAAAGTAACAAAAGTAAATGAGCAACTCGGACTCCACTAAAACTGGGAGCATGGACCAGGTGCACCGGTAGGGTAAGCGTCCTCTGCTTTTCTAGAAACACCCGCCGAGTTGCTCATAAAAAAGTCAAGTCGTCTTAGGTAGACAAAAGAGGAAAGGAAAACCATGACCCATTGAATAAATCAGTTTTCATGGTGCTGATGGATACACCATAACGATCCACGAGTTCATGATGACGACAATAAAACTTCTGTAGTGATGACTTCAATCTTGTAGCAACATAACCCTGTTCCAGAAGCCTATATGTTAGAGTTCTAGCGCGATACAAAAAGTCTGCGTACTTTTGGTAAGCCCTGGCATAACGTATGAGTTGTGATATGAACACTCCATACGCAGGAGCCGAAGGAATGTTGCCACAGATGAAAGGAAAGTTGACAATTCTGAATGAAAAGTCATTACGTTTGTCGTAAAGTTTACCATCGATTTCTAAGTGCAAGTCAAGATATGAGGCTGACTTCATAGTGTCTGTAGTATCCTTTATCTCAAGTTCTTTTGGATAGATGCGATGTATGAAATCCCCGAAATTAGGATTGTTTAAAGATAATACGTCATCTATATAGCGGAAACTGAGATTGAAGGATCTAGCCGAACGATATTCTTTCTTTCTGATCAGATCAGCTTTAAAGTCAGCCTCATAAGAGTAAAGGAATAGGTCAGCAAGTAAAGGAGCATAATTTGTTCCCATTGGAATGCCGACCGTTTGTAGAAAAACACGTCCACCACACTGGACAAATATGTTGTCGATTAAAAATTCCAGCATTTTGTAAACATCTTCCTCTGTATATTTGGAAGATGATTTGGAATTATTTCTTACAAAGTATGAGGAATCTCTACCAAGAACTATATATTTGTATCTAGGTGTATCATCTTTTTTGGAAAAAACAACGATGTATAATGTTTTTAAGTCGGGAGTATGGGGAATAGAAGTATACAGTGTTGAAAAATCATAGGTTTTAATGCTATTATATTCAGATAATAGCCTTGAACTGATTGTCTCCAAAAGATCTCATCAGAATTCTTAATGCATCGTAGCAGTACGCCATTTTGCGTAATATTCAGGTTCGATATCGTTTACATGGAACGCCTAGATAAATGAACACAAAACTCTCAGACATTGTGCAAATTGAACTACAAACTACTAATTATCCATTACCAGTTTTTTTTTTAAATTTTCATGCAGGCCGCAATTTAATTCATCGTCCTCCAGGTCGAAACTGTCTGTTAAATTATTCAAACTTAAGCCACAATCATTGAAATTATATCTTTAAAAACATGTTGCTCTCAACTAGATATATTTCTCAGTTGATAAACTTTATAGCTCAAATGCCTCATGTAAAGTGTCATGTAAAAGCGCGGAATTCTGGGCACCCTATCCAGAGACACATACATTAACATAAACGATATAATCGCAGGGGCTTGCTCCCAATATCAAATATACAGTCCAACTAGTATAAAACACGAAAAGGGGGACCCCTGATTTGGGAGTAACTCGCTTCAACTCATTTCCCACTAATAAAATCAAACATATTACTATTTACTGCTCTGCAACCAATCTAATAAATAAACACAGATATCACCACCAAATACTTCTTATTATATTCAGACGAGTTGCAGATATGAAAGTGGAGCAAGCCCCTGCGATATAACTTCACCAATCGTGCCAGGTGCAGAAAACATTAGACATGCAGTTTTAAAGCCCTGGAGCACCTGTTGTGTTATTCGATAGGAGTAGGAACCTTTGCACTCCGCCGTAGGAGGCTAAATTGACCGACCCTACCCATCCCTCCCTTTTATCTTGTGGCAATCAGAATTTGTCGACCCTATTATCCTTGTGTCCCATCCCTATTGTCATTTCATTCATCATTGTTTGATAATGCAATTTTCGGCAATTGTCATTTTGTTTTGGTCTGGTTTTATTGCTTTTTGCAATAATCATTCTGTTTTAGCTATTTTGGCTATGTGTATGCTATTAAAATAGAGCTGAATTGCATTATCAAATTTCTACGCCATCGTCTATGCAAACTTTCACTTGTGTTTGCCATCTTTGGGCTTCCGATGTCACGAGGCGGTTACCTTAATAAAATACACGATACAGTGAATGATACATCAGGATGGTTTCGGGGGTTGTGATACCCCTTTGTAACAAATATGGCCAAAAGATGAGCGGCAAATAATAGCCTGAAATCCCTTTCTTTATACAAGTTTCTTGATCGGAACAATGCACCTTTTATCCGGCAGGGCCTGCATGAGAAATTTGAAGACAGTTCTTCCATTTGGTACTCAGCATTCCTCTTTGATTGATTGATTGTTGGGGTTTAACGCCCGAGTAGCAATATCCAGGTGATGAACATGAAAGTGATGATGATGAAATGAAAATAGGGATGGGATACAAGGATAATAGGGTCGACAAATTGATCTTATGGGATGAAATTAACATCTTAATATGGGAAGGACAATTGTTACGTAAAAAATAGCATATGTAGATTGTAAAAGCATCGTTTGTTTGGTGAGTTATTCTTCACCATGAATTACTTTAATATTGGCACTTTCTGAATTTTATATGGACTGGTTCTTAATTGTACTGAATAAAATTCAAGGACAAAATTGATTCCTCGTAGATATCTTTTAGCAGGACTATAGCGGACGATTTTCCCCCAGAAACTATACATCATGCATATACAGTGAACAGTGATTTGTGTTGAAAATTTTTCACTTAATTTATATTTCTTCAGATTCTAATACGGGTAATTCTAAATAAGATGATGATAAGTACTCTTAACAGTACAGTACCACATGTTTAAACGTCTTACTATTCTAAACCCAATGCTGGTAATCCAGCACAAATAACAATTACATTCGAGAAGCTATCAAAAGTCCAGTGTCCAATCGTTTACAGTTTTACAATTTCTAGCGTTTTTATCGTTTTTATTTTATCGAAGTGTTAATTCTCTTCACCCTGACCTTTACTGTCATAAAACAATATTGTATATAAACTTCAAATATTGTCATTTACACAATTTCATGTATCTGATATGGAAAATATGGTAAGATTAAATACCGTACAGAGCTTAAAATATCTTGAGGTTCTATATTCCAGTTTGGTTCTCGGTAAAAGTTTTGAGTTTTGACAAAATATTTAGTCAACTTAATTTTATCATTGGGGTTCTATCTTAGATTTAGATTTACATTCTTTATACTTAAAAATAATTGTGTTCATTATTTTGTAGAAAAACGGAAACGAATCGGTACATGCTGCGGTACTTCAGCGGAAAGTCCGACTACTTAGGATTCTTTTGGAAGGAGGAACAGATCTTAATACACAGTCATACGATGGTAAAACACCGCTCATGGTAGCTTGTTGTGCACATTATGACAACCATGACGAAGATCGTATCGCTATTGTCAAGCAACTTCTAAAGCATAAAGCAGACACAAATATACAGGATGTTCGGGGAAGAACAGCTCTCATGTATGCACTACGTTACACTGTTTCCCCTGAAATTGTGAAGTTATTGCTAGACAACGGCGCAAATCAACAACTAGTTGACATGAAAGGCAAAGACGCCTTTAGTTATATCCGGCCAAGATCCCTATCACATTACATTGAGTTTTTCCGTCCGAATTTGAAAATGATTGACTACAATATGAACAGTGTAACAGAGAACAAAAACGTCGACCATAACAACACCAACAATGATAAAATTTGTATCCTGCCTAACACTTTCCAGGGAAGACTTCGTGTAAACTCTTCTGAAATGACAGACAGAAGAAACGCGTTGCATAAACGAATGTCGGAGCGGTCAGATTCAGAAGAAATGTCTTCAGTTGACTATTCTTTCGGAAGAAGTCGCCGTCACTCACATGTTATAGTTCCACTAAACGACACATGGCATTGCAGTAACAGATCTCGGAGGTCTAGTGAGTCTAGTCAGGGAGCTTCGTCCTATTTGTCTACAAGCGACTCAGGTATTGATCAAGGGCAGAATTACAACGAAACAGATACCGACCTACTTTATGACATAAACGAGTGTCCAATGATACGGTCAAATTCCTTACATACTCCACAAAAATCGAAGGTCAAAGGTTTTAGAGTATCTAGGCGCATGTCGTGTCCAGAGTCGTCGCAAAGAAAATCAAATCAGAACAGTGTTTCAAATATTGATAAAGCAGTTCTTGCTTACCAAATTGTTCCAAAGCTACCGAAGTTGCCGCCTATCGGAAAGTATTCTGACTAAGATGCCACGATGAAAATAATGTCATACTTTCATGACTGGTTGAATGACTTTGAAAAGTTTGAATTTGTTGGGGGGAATGGCATCAGTGAAAGGCATGAAGATCCTTAAAAATTACGTTGGTATTTCGGAAACGTAGAGGATGAACAAATTGGACTTTCATGCAGTTTTCATGTACTGGTATTTGATTTCGAATTACATCACTGTAAAACTTTAATTATAAAGTTTTTTTCAAGTATAATTGGCGACGAATTTCATAAATGTCACATGTATGTGCAACTTGGTATTATAATAAAGTTCATTTCCAAGACTACGATGGTAGCTAATTTTTTTCTATCAAACTAAATTCCCAGTTATATAAAATCAAATAAAGAGATTAAAATGCCCTTTCTGTACACGCGTCTCCTCTTAAAAGAAATTCTACAACATTTCTTTCCGAATTTTATATACACTCCTTCAAACACATGTACAACATATAAAAATTTGTCAATTTCTTGGGAAAGACCAAACATGGAAAGCAGACAAACACAACAAAGAACATATAATAAATAAAATAATACATTCAAAGTAACGAAAGTAAATGGGAAATTCGGACCAATAAAAACTGGGAGGATGGACCAGGTGCATCGGAAGGGGAAGTGTCCTCTGATGTTCTAGAAACACCCACCGAGTTGCTGATAAAAAGTCAAGTCCAGGATAGTCGAAAGAAAAAAAGGAAAACTTGTCTGAAATTCATACATTTCTGTTCTTAATGTATCATGCAGTCCAATAAAATTGAAAATTAATCAAGTTCAATCAGTGGTCCAGTTACATAACCGGAAAAATATCAAAATAAAGTTCTTGGAATTTAGCTACTGAATACAGTGGGACCGGTCCTAACCGAACCCTTGAAAACCGAAAACTTGTGTAAACCAGACGTCTTATGAATTCCATTTAAATCAGTTCCATACGCTTTGAACCTGTGTAAGCCGAACAATTGCTGAACCGAGCAAAACTCTTAGTGTAATAAAGCTTCGGCCGTAGCATGTCGTACTGTATTCACTAGTGGTTTGTTTGTTGTTTGTTGGGGTTTAACGTCCGAGCAGCAATATTTCAGCTATATTGACAATGAACATGAAATGGATGATAAAATGAACATGAAATGAAAAAAAGTAAGGATGGGTCACAAGGATAATAGGGTCGACAAATTTTGATTGCCACTAGAAAAAGGGGGGGATGGGCAATTTAGCCTTCTGTGGCGGAGCGCAAAGGTTCCTACTCCTATCGAATACCACAGCAGGGTTCTTTAACGTGCGAGGAACGTGGCATCTTTCCCAACACGGTGTACCACTATGGTTTGCGGTCAGATTTTCCGTATTATAGCCTGACAACCCCAGCATGTAACACGCCAGGGGTACCCCATTCCACCACCTGGGGCACACATCCCAGTTGCTCTGTGGGCAGAGCGCCTAGCCCCCGGCTAGGTTTCTGAGCACTATTTAGTCGCCTTATACGACAAGCTTAGCGCTGCTGCAGGCCTATTCTTTTAACACCCGGACCTGCACGGGGTTTCACTAGTGGTTTGTTTATATGTTTGTTGGGGTTTAACGTCCGAGCAGCAATATTTCAGCCATATTCAGACAATGAACATGAAATGGATGATAAAATGAACATGAAATAAAAAAAAGGATGGGTCACAAGGATAACGGGGTCGACAAACTTTGATTGCCACTGGAAAAAGGGGGATGAGTAAGGTCGCGCAATTTAGCCTCCTGTGGCGGAGCGCAAAGGTTCCTACTCCTATCGAATACCACAGCAGGGTTCTTTAACGTGCGAGGAACGTGGCATCTTTCCCAACAAGGTGCACCACTATGGTTTGCGGTCAGGGTTTCCGTATTATAGCCTGACAACCCCAGCATGTAACACGCCAGGGGTACCCCATTCCACCACCTGGGGCACACATCCCAGTTGCTCTGTGGGCAAAGCGCCTAGCCCTCGGCTAGGTTTCTGAGCACTGTTTAGTCGCCTTATACGACAAGCTTAGCGCTGCTGCATGCCTATTCTTTTAACACCCGGACCTGCACGGGGTTTCACTAGTGGTAAGTATGGACGCAAAACTTCTTTTGACACATTAAAGCATACGAACTAACAGTTCATTATGGACACAATATAGCACAAAATGTTTAAATTTAACATTTTCAAAATCCGAGCTTAAATATTTAAGTAGATTTTTTTATGGTGGGACCCTATTGACCCGTTATAACTTTGAAGGCGAGAGAGATATTCGAAATCTGATTGAAAAACGCAGGCATGGATTTTCATAAGGAATCCAATTAAAAAAATATAATATCGGATCAAAATTTTTAAAACAAATTAAATTGTGGGCCTATGTTTCGCAAAACTATCGGACGTTCTGCCATTTCCCAACGAACAATGTGTTAAAATTTCAGATACGTTTTACTAAGATCATCGTAAATAATCTAAAGTTAACGGACGATAACAACGAAAACGACGACAGGGCGAATACAACCAAACAAAAATTGCTGTCTTATTAAAATAAATCCAAGGCTTTCCTTTGAAACCAGCTGATCCTTTTTGCTTTAAAACCGGATAATTCTTTTCATATTTTAACTAAATATTCAACAAAGGAGTCTAATACACAATTCTCTTTTCTGATTGATTGGGAAAAAAGGATGATGGGGTAGAACATTTTGATTGCCACTGGAAATAGTGAGAAGTGGGTAGTGTCGGGCAATTTAGCCTCCTGTGGCGGAGCCCTATGGTTCCTATTCCAGGAGAATACCACAGTAGGGTTCTTTAACGTGCGAGGAACGTGACATCTCTCCCAACACGGTGCACCACTATGGTTTGCGGTCAGGTTTTCCGTATAATAGCCTGATAACCCCAGCATGTAACATGCCAGGGGTACCCTATTCCACCACCTAGGGCACACATCCCAGTTGCTCTATATAGCACTATTTAGTCGCCTTTCACGATAAGTTTAGCGCTGCTGCAGGCCTATTCTTTTGACACCCGGACCTGTCAGGTCCCTGCGATATGTGGACAACTAAAATTATGTCATCACTGACCACAATGGTACATGGAATTCGGTGCAGTAGTTTGTTAGGAGTTGCGCATACAAAAGTATTACGGTGAGACCAACAAACTCGCATGAATAAAATCAATATGTCTCGTCGCAAATAGAGCATAATATTCAATTCAATAATCAATTATTATAACATTACGTAAAACTTACCGTTACCAAAAATTAACCGTCGCTTTTCATATTGACAGAATGAAAGCCATTTAAGCAAGTTTTTTTCCATGGGATGTTGCCCATCAACACCCGACAACCTGATTGGCGGTCTCATTGGGGAAAACCGTAAACATTTTTCTTGGAAACTTAAACTATTTTCACTTTGGTAAGTATCAGAATGGTTTGAAATAAGTTCTTTAGAAGTATCCAAGTACTTACCGCGGCTCTAATATATTGAATATTATAATTTGAGGATATACTGCTGCCCGTTGCACCATTCTGACAGTAAACCAGTCTGTTGGATGACAAATTTGTAGAAAGTAACTCCCCTTTAATTAAAATCTTAAAAAACTAAACCAATGTCGGGAATATGATAAAGGAATAGTAAAATGCACATATGGCTGTTCTGTCCCTATTACTCGATTTAAAGGGTAAAATGTTCGAGAAATACACCACTACAAGATACAAATTAAAAATGCCTTAGCATAATATTATGATAAACAAAAACTGTCTTTCCACAAATAATACAAATATATCCATGACCTGATGAAACTGTTATTAATTATCGCAGTATGTAAAAGCTTTACAGTTTTCCTATCCATATGAATATGTTTACAAAAGCTTACATGTAAAATTTCGATCCTGATATTAAACGTAGCCAATTCATAATGGATACTGCACAATGAATAAGTAAATGTTAGCAAATTTTTCCAACAAGACATTTTCAATAGTCAGGATTTTATCAAATAACTCCTCCATCTCCAACTGTTCTTTATCCCAACCAGTTCTCTATCCCTATCTGTTCTCCATTCCAGCCTGTTCTTTATCCCCACCTATTTTCTCTTCCCAACTGTTCTCCATCCCCACCTGTTCTCTATCCCAACCTGTTCTCCATCTCCACTTGTTAACCATCAACAACGCGCTAGGTTGTACAGGGTTTATTTGTGAAGATTTTAAATGTCATAATTCATGACATTCTGGACATCGGTGAAATCAAATGTTTTCATTCATTGTCCTCATCTCTCATCCAGACCTTGATTTTGTTTGTTTAATTACAAATAACAATAAAAGAACGGCTTTTAATATTGAATATTCTCTATCTAGCAATAGGTCTTATCAATGTTAAAAACAAATAACTAGGGGCCCAAAATTTTTCCGTTTTAGATTCAACATTATGTAAAGGTTTCATTAAAGTCGCAAAAATTCCAGGGATATGTGTTGTTTTGTTTGTTTGTTAGGATTTAATGCCCGAGCAGCAATATTTGAGCTATATTCAGGTGATAAACATGAAGTGGATGATACAATGACCACAGTAGGTTTTTTTCACGTGCGAGGAACGTATAATCTTTCCCAACACGGTGCACCACTCTGGTTTGCGGTCAGGTTTTCCGTATTATAGCCTGACAAACCAGCATGTAACACGCCAGGGGTATCCCATTCCACCACCTGGGGCACACATCCCAGTTGCTCTGTGGGCAGAGTGCCTAGCCCCCGGCTAGGTTTCTGAGCACTATTTAGTCGCCTTTTATGACAAGCTTAGCGCTGCTGCAGGCCTATTCTTTTCACACCCGGACCTGCACGGAGCCCAGCATGTGACACGCCAAAGGTACCTCATTCCACCACCTGGGGCACACAACCCAATTGCTCTGTGGACAAAGCGTCCCGGCTAGGGTTCTGAGCACTATTTAGTCGCCTTTTACGACAAGCTTAGCGCTGCTGCAGGCCTATTCTTTTAACACCCGGACCTGCACGAGGCTTCGCAAGCTTGAACATCCTACGTGGAGCCTCTGATAACTTCAGACAATGAAAAATCCAAAGGCACAATATGCACTCTATTTCATTATCGTTCCGTACTTTTTTGTTGTTTTTTATGTTAGCGACGCTTTTTACAACGATTAATGTCATTAGTGTAATGATTGATTGATAGTTGCTGTTTAACGCCCACGCTGTATCTGGTGTTGCAATGAAAAATAGGATAGGACATAAGGTTGCACTCAGATCAAATATCCGTTTACTCATTCTTTATTAATAACAAATATGACACACCAAACCGTGATATTGTAACCATTTCCAAAAATTGTAATTATATTCCTTATAAAAAAACCTTCTAATTGATGACATTCCAAAAATTAATACAAGATTATTTTATTTTCATAAAGTTACTTTATTGAGATTACTTGAATGGCAAAGTGCGGACGTCGATGATGTCAAAGTAACAATAACCTGGTTTGTTAATATAGAACCTACCAATCAGAAAGGCTGTTATATGTAAATTATTATTGGGTCGTTCGTTCTTAAGTGCAGGCCCAGTAGTCAATAGGCCCACAGCAGCGCTAAGCTTGTGATAAAAGGCGACAAAATAGTGCTTAGAACCATGGCCGGGGACTAGGGGTTCTTTAACGTGCGAAGAACGTGGCATCATTCCTGAACACGGTGCACCACTATGGTCTGCGGTCTGATCATCACGCCACAGAAGGCTACATTGCCCGACCCTACCCATCCCTCATTTTAATTTTGTGGTAATCTAAGTTTGTCGACCCTATCATCCTTGTGTCTCATCCCTTTCATGTTCATCGCTAGGAATATTGCTACTCGGGTATTAAACCCCAACAATCAATATATATATAGATATATATATATATATATATATATATATATAATCCAATATAATATAGCTGAAATATTGCTGCTCGGACGTTAAAACCCAACAAACAAAATATAATATAGTCATGACATCAACATCTATTTACTATAAATATCCATTTTACAACAGTTTACGCCCCGTGCAGGTCCGGGTGTCAAAAGAATAGGCCTGCAGCAGCGCTAATCTTGTCGTAAAAGGCGACTAAATAGTGCTAAGAAACCTAGCCGAGGGCTAGGCGCTTTGCCCAAAGAGCAACTGGGATGTGTGCCCCAGGTGGTAGAATGGGGTACCCCTGGCGTGTTACATGCTGGGGTTGTCAGGCTATCATACGAAAAACCAGACCGCAAACCATAGTGGAATACCGTGTTGGGAAAGATGCCACGTTCCTCGTTAAAGAACCCTGCTGTAGTATTCAATAGGAGTAGGAACCTTTGCGCTCCACCACAGGAGGCTAAATTGCCCGACCTTACCCATCCCTCCCCTTTATCTTGTGGCCATCAAAATTTGTCGACCCTAATATTCTTGTGTCCCATCCTTTTTTTTCATTCCGACATCATCCATTTCATGTTCATTGCCTGAATATAGTTGAAATATTGCTGCTCGGGCGTTAAACCCCACAATAAATCAACAACAGTTTGCTAATATAGCCATGACACTTACGACTGTTTCTAAAATTAGCAATTAAACAGAATTTTTCTTAACAACATAAACAAAACACTATTTTTTTCACAGTTAACTAAACAAAATTAGCACAGACTAAATATAGGTACAAGAATCCGCTTCTAGGATTTAAGTATGCTAAGTTAAATTTTTTTCACAGCTTTCGCTGTTTTATCACAACCACTTTATAACAGGTCAAGATAACGAGGCAAACAGTGATAATGTTACTGACCTTCGACAGATACATTCGTACTACAAAGAAAGCAATTGTTTACAGTGCCTAAATAAAAGAGATTTTAAACTCATAACCCATGGAAAGTACAGCTATATCGGTTACAAAAGAAAGGTGCTTTTAGCTGAAAATTTGTATATTCAATGAATTTTAATCATGTCAGTGAAGTCGTACAAATGGACATGTGCTGGGTCCTGCATTGTCCATATCTATTATTTCCATTACGTTAAGGGCGGTATGTTTTTATATTGGCGTCTGGTACACACAATGTGACATTTCTACCATATCTTGCAACTTCTCTGAAATATTTATTCTTCATTGGTTGATTGTTGGGGTTTAAAATCCGAGCAGCAATATTTCAGGCCCCGTACAGATCCGGGTGTTAAAAGAATAGGCCTATGGGAATGGGTAAGGTCGGGGAATTTAGCCTCCTGTGGCGAAGGATAAAGGTTCCTACTCCTTTCGAATACAACAGCAGGGTTCTTTAACGTGCGAGTAACGTTACATCTTTCCCAACACGGTGCACCACTATGGTTTGCGGTCAGGTTTTCTGTATTATAGCCTGACAACCCCAGCATGTAACACGCCAGGGGTACCCCATTCCACCAACTGGGGCACACATCCCAGTTGCTCTGTGGGCAAAGCGCCCTAGCCCCCGGCTAGGTTTCTGAGCACTATTTAGTCGCCTTTTACGACAAGCTTAGCGCTGCTGCAGGCCTATTCATTTAACACCCGGACCTGTACGGGGCCAATGGCTTTCTTACATAGATGGATACACTCTAGGACAATTAAACAAGAGCAAATGGACTCAATCTCAAATGTTAGCATTGTGACTTCTCTTAATCAAGCAGAAATTTTCTTAGTGAAAGTTGTTCAGAACGAAACATATGAATCGGAAATCGATTGTATTAGAGATGGATGTAAAATCCCTAAGTCAAGTAGCTTGATTTCGTTGGATCCCTTCTTAGATGAAGCAGGTTTACTCCGAATCGGAGAACGACCGAAAAACGCAAGCATCGCTCGCATTGAAAAGAATCCGTTGATCTTGCCCGGAAAAGCTCGTGTCACGAGACTTCTAGTTCAACATATACACGCTAAGGTCAAACACCAAGAGAGACATTTTACCGAAGGTGCCCTACGTTATTCAGGATACTGGATCGTCGGCATGAAGCGCCTTGTGTCATCGGTTATCCATAATTGTTTTCTCTGTCGCAGACTTCGTGGAACAAGACAATTCCAGAAAATGGCAGACCTTCCAAAGGAACGAGTCGAACCCGCACCTCCATTCACACATGTTGGTGTGGATGCTTTCGGCCCATGGACCGTTGTTCACAGAAGAACTCGCAGAGGAGTCGCAAACAACAAGAGATGGACCATTCTTTTCACTTGCCTTGGAACACGTGCGGTTCACATTGAGGTTGTCGCAGAACCTTCTTCGAGTGCATTCATTAACTCTAAGACGCTTCGTAGCAATTCGTGGTAAAGTTTCAACATTCAGGTCAGACCGTGGTACCAACTTTGTAGGTGCGACGGAAGCACTCCATGTTAATGCCATTAACGTCGAAGATACCAACGTCAAGACGTATCTGACCGATTCTCATTTTGTGTGGCTCTTTAATCCTCCCCATGCCTCACACATGGGAGGATCATGGGAAAGACTTATAGGTGTGACACGAAGGATATTGGACGCCATCCTCCTAGAATCCAAGCACAAATTCCTAACCCACGATGTTTTGGTAACTTTCATGGCCGAAGTATGTAGCATTATAAATCACCGGCCAATTGTTCCAGTTTCGACGGATACGGACGATCCTTTTGTATTATCCCCGGAATTCTACTGACTCAGAAGACATCTTCAGATCCTACGGACATCATAGGCAAACTAGATCACAAAGACTTGTTGCGTGCTGAGTGGAAACGTGTAATGGTACTCTCGGGTATGTTTTGGACAAAATGGCGTCGAGAGTTTTTGTCTAGTTTACAAACAAGAAGAAAATGAACAAGTGACACACCAAATGTTACGGAAGGGGACATTGTTTTACTTTGAGATGAAACTCTTGTACGAAATGAATGGCCGATGGGACTTGTAACTAGAGCATTCCCAAGTAATGACAATAAAGTTCGTAAACTTGAAATCGTGTAATCCGTGAAGGAAAGGCAACGTCGTACATAAGACCTGTAACTGAAGTAGTGATTCTCGTTTCAGACTAGAACTGGTTTCATACCCAATTGAATTTAAATTTCTAGTAATGATGTTTATTTGTTGGGGTTTAACGTCCGAGCAGCAATATTTCAGCTATATTCAGACAATGAACATGAAATGGATGATAAAATGAACATGAAATGAAAAAAAGGATGGGTCACAAGAATAATAGGGTCGACAAATTTTGATTGCCACTGGAAAAAGGGGGATGGGTAAGGTCGGGCAATTTAGCCTCCTGTGGCGGAGCGCAAAGGTTCCTACTCCTATCGAATACCACAGCAGGGTTCTTTAACGTGCGAGAAACGTGACATCTTTCCCAACACGGTGCATCACTATGGTTTGCGGTCAGGTTTTCCGTATTATAGCCTGACAACCCCAGCATGTAACACGCCAGGGGTACCCCATTCCACCACCTGGGGCACACATCCCAGTTGCTCTGTGGGCAGAGCGCCTAGCCCCCGGCTAGGTTTCTGAGCACTATTTAGTCGCCTTTTACGACAAGCTTAGCGCTGCTGCAGGCCTATTCTTTTAACACCGGGACCTGCACGGGGCTCTATTAATGATATCAAAGGTATTGATATCATGCGGGGAGTGTGCTGGAACAGTGTTGAATTTGTGTTATAACATTACATTTGATATAGAACGTAATTAAATTGTCTACCAATGCCTAAGCAGTCAATCATATTGATATTTTTCTATATTTGATGATAGCATTTTTCATGTTTTTCGTATTTAAATTATTTATGGTTTGCATTGCGCTCCATAGGAAAGTTTTCGTAGTTATCGAACTTCAGTTACTTTTAAACGCAATGTTTACATCAAGTGTACTCACTAAATTCCTCTAGCTTACGCCGGCCACAATGTAATTTGCATCTTTTTACGTTTTTACATTGATTGATTGATTGTTGGGGTTTAACGTCCGAGAAGCAACATTTCAGCTATATTCAGACGATAAACATGAAACGGATGATAAAATGAACATGAATTGATGAAATGAAAAAAAGGGATGGGACACAAGGACAGTAGGGTCGACAAATTTTGATTGCCACTAGATTTATAAGCAATTTAGCCTCCTGTGGCGGAGCGCAAAGGTTCCTACTCCGATCGAATACCACAGCAGGGTTCTTTAACGTGCGATGAACGTGGCATCTTTCCCAACACGGTGCACCACTATGGTTTGCGGTCAGGTTTTCCGTATTATAGCCTGACAACCCCAGCATGTAACATGCCAGGGGTACCCCATTCCACCACCTGGGGCACACATCCCAGTTGCTCTGTGGGCAGAGCGCCTAGCCCCCGGCTAGGTTTCTGAGCACTATTTAGTCGCCTTTTACGACAAGCTTAGCGCTGCTGCAGGCCTATTCTTTTAACACCGGGACCTGCACGGGGCTCTAGTAATGATATCAAAGGTATTGATATCATGCGGGGAGTGTGCTGGAACAGTGTTGAATTTGTGTTATAACATTACATTTGATATAGAACGTAATTAAATTGTCTACCAATGCCTAAGCAGTCAATCATATTGATATTTTTCTATATTTGATGATAGCATTTTTCATGTTTTTCGTATTTAAATTATTTATGGTTTGCATTGCGCTCCATAGGAAAGTTTTCGTAGTTATCGAACTTCAGTTACTTTTAAACGCAATGTTTACATCAAATGTACTCACTAAATTCCTCTAGCTTACGCCGGCCACAATGTAATTTGCATCTTTTTACGTTTTTACATTGATTGATTGATTGTTGGGGTTTAACGTCCGAGAAGCAACATTTCAGCTATATTCAGACGATAAACATGAAACGGATGATAAAATGAACATGAATTGATGAAATGAAAAAAAGGGATGGGACACAAGGACAGTAGGGTCGACAAATTTTGATTGCCACTAGATTTATAAGCAATTTAGCCTCCTGTGGCGGAGCGCAAAGGTTCCTACTCCGATCGAATACCACAGCAGGGTTCTTTAACGTGCGATGAACGTGGCATCTTTCCCAACACGGTGCACCACTATGGTTTGCAGTCAGGTTTTCCGTATTATAGCCTGACAACCCCAGCATGTAACATGCCAGGGGTACCCCATTCCACCACCTGGGGCACACATCCCAGTTGCTCTGTGGGCAGAGCGCCTAGCCCCCGGCTAGGTTTCTGAGCACTATTTAGTCGCCTTTTACGACAAGTTTAGCGCTGCTGCAGGCCTATTCTTTTGACACCCGGACCTGGACGGGGCACGTTTTTACATGTATTATAGATATTATTTTCATGCATTTTATGTTGACAATTGATCGTTTAGAGAGAATTTCTGAAACTTGTACACAAAGGCAACGTGACCTCTAGGTCACTCAAAAACGATTGATTTCGCAGTTATAAATACTTTCTATGTTTCTTACCTGGCCCATACGTACCTTTTGTTGTATTTTTAATGCTCCCTGGCCTAATTGGCCCATTTTTCGATTTTTGAAATGCTCATACCCCCTCCTCCTTTTCGTCGAATTTTTGTCAACTATGGAAAACCATTCGGGTCATCACATATATTGTCAATACAAGTCATCGCGTTATCAAACCTTGCTACAGAGTCAAATTTATTGTTTTTATGCCTTTATTTTGTTTGTATATCCTATCTTGTGGTGGTTGTATGCTTGATTGACATTTATGCAATATTTTAGGGCTTTTTGTATTTCGAATCTGTTAATTAGCAAACTTTAATTTTGTAATTTTGACAACTTGCATTTAAATTTTGTTTTACATGTAGGCTTATTTTTATTTTGCAGTTCTTCACCTCTTTGTTTGGATTATTGAACAATGTGTCAATAGACATGGTTTAACTGACTGGGTCTTTGCTATGCCAGTACACACATAGTAATAGAGACAAGTGCAACATTTTGTTTAAACATGTAGGTAGTCAAGTAAATTGCAAATAAACTTTTAATTAACTAATGTGAATGTTACAACTTTCACCATAACATACATAGGTGAAGAAAACTCCTCAGCAATTAAACAAATTGAAAGCAAATGCGAAACCCTACAATACAAGAATGTGTTCAACTTAAAATAAAAAGCTTTGCCAGATGCAGCATGATACAACCACAGTCAATTAAACTCTGCAAGTGTGGACACAATATGGACACAACAAATCATTTGGACACAATATTGCACATTTTGAAATTCAATACAAGTATAAAGGTCTGCTTTAGAGTGCATTCATGGATCACTTTGTACTTCATTATCTAAAAAAAATTGTTAGGGCGTGGCTTCCTTTAAAATTTAAAAACTGTAAAAGATATTTAAAATCTAATTGAAAAACGCAGGCAAGGATTTTGATGTGACATCTACAAAATTTTTCAAACAAACCAGAAATAAACAAGTAATTTTCCCCTTTATTTCTTGAATCAAGGGGAAAAATACTTGTTTAGGGCCCTTTATTCTTACTTGGCTTAAGTCATAACCCAAACAACCAATCCAAGTCTGTTTATTGTGGTATAGAATATTGTGAAGCAATATCATAGGCATTGCTATACTTTTATTAGAGTTGTATTGTTAATTCAATGAATTTCTTGTTTTAGGACCCATTTATGCCCCCAATTCTAACCTCCAAAATCTATACCAACCTTCCTGTTGTAGTTTGCAACCTTGTTGTAAAATTTATAAAGATCAACCAACTAATACTCAAATTTTCACAAAAACCAAGTGTCTCCAGATGACCACAACAAATCCAAACCAATATGCGAGTGAACAATTTTTGGGGTCGTATTAATACTTGAGATAATTTGGACTCAGACCTGTGAATACATGTAGATATCTTTTTTTGTGACCAAAGAGTATAATTTGGAATTTATGTCCTCATCTATGGTAACTTGTTAGGACTTACATGTAGTTAACAGAACCACACTGGTATTCAGTTGTAAGAATCAAACATACATTCATATGAGGTAGTACGTATATGTATTACTGATAGGTTTTTTTATAAAATGCCGAGATGTGGCTGTTTTTTTCTGAAAATAATATTAACATTTAACTTAGGTCGAATTTCCTCTGAAACTGCGACCCTCTTTTCATTTGGTATCCCAACTCAACATACTCATAACTAATTAAAAAAGAGGAGAGTTGCAGGATCAGAGGAATTTGAATGGTCTTTAGGTAGTTGCAAGTACTACATTTTTGAGTAGAAAGTCAGACATGAACATAATGAAACAAAAAAAAAGCTTAAATATGCTATATATAAATCCATGCAGAGATGTTTGGTAGTGAAAGAAAAAACATTTCACAAGCTTAATATAATTGGGTTCCCTAAGCCCTCTCTTCCCCATACATTTTGTTTGTTTGTTTGTTGGGAATTAACGTCCGAGCAGCAATATTTCAGCTATGTTCAGACAATGAACATGAAATGGATGATAAAATGAACATGAAATGAAAAAAAAGGATGGGTCACAAGGATAATAGGGTCGACAAATTTTGATTGCCACTGGAAAAAGGGGGGATGGGTAAGGTAGGGCAATTTAGTTTGTTTGTTTGTTGGGGTTTAACGTCCGAGCAGCAATATTTCAGCTATATTCAGACAATGAACATGAAATGGATGATAAAATGAACATAAAATGAAAAAAAAAGTATGGGTCACAAGGATAATAGGGTCGACAAATTTTGATTGCCACTGGGAAAAGGGGGGATGGGTAAGGTCGGGCAATTTAGCCTCCTGTGGCGGAGTGCAAAGGTTCCTACTCCAATCGAATACCACAGCAGGGTTCTTTAACGTGCGAGAAACGTGGCATCTTTCCCAACACGGTGCACATTTAGCCTCCTGTGGCGGAGCGCAAAGGTACCTACTCCTATCGAATACCACAGCAGGGTTCTTTAACGTGCGAGGAACGTGGCTTCTTTCCCAACACGGTGCACCACTATGGTTTGCGGTCAGGTTTTCCGTATTATAGCCTGACAACCCCAGCATGTAACAGGCCAGGGGTACCCCATTCCACCACCTGGGGCACACATCCCAGTTGCTCTGTGGGCAGAGCGCCTAGCCCCCGACTAGGTTTCTGAGCACTATTTAGTCGCCTTATTCGACAAGCTTAGCGCTGCTGCAGGCCTATTCTTTTAACACCGGGACCTGCACGGGGCCTCTTCCCCATAGAATCGAAACACAATAAAAAAAAACAAAAAGCAAGAAACAGGTATACACACATCCAGTTCATCACAAGTTACACTGGCAGTTAAAATCTCACATTGAAATAACATTATGTTAAACTTCAATATATTAAGAATCTAAGCAATTGAAGATTAAAAATAAGTTCAAAACAAATTTATAAACTGCTATTTAAAAATATGAAGCAATTTAAAATCTAGTGGAAAATGTATATGATTGCCTTCTGCCCCCCTTCCCCAACACACACACACACCCCAATACATTTCCGATATTTTAATAACCTGCTCGAAAATTGAGTGTAAACAGTTGAATTAGGGTATTCTAAGGAAGGGGTGCCACATGTAATATTTTACACATCTAAAAAATGCACAGTTCAACCAAAGGTAATTGTAAATTGGATCCAACCATGTGTTTTCATATGTTGTTCCAGTTCACATGCTTGTTTAGCCACACAAAGAAGGCAGTGTTTGTTGATCTAATGTGATCATCTGTGCATGACGGAATTTCATTTGCATACGACCAAATCTCGCTTGCGTCACTCAAAGTTGGAAATCGAAAGTTAATGTCTGCTGATCCTGGGTTAAGGCTTTCAAACTTCTTTTTACCGAGATTTGATGACAAATAGCCGATAAAACTTGCATCAGCATAAAGAAAATGAATCCCGAATCGAACTAGGTATGCATCACCTACACAATTTTAACATAAAGTCGTTCGAAGCGCGTGAAGGGCGATACTCCGCGGTACCACTGAATCTCCAACTTTGTGTATGGCACATCGTTCTTACCCCAACCCGACATATCAATATCCACATAAAAAAAAGAGGAGGGTTGCAGGGTCAGAGGAAATTCGGACTTTGGGCCAGTATCGTTGAAAGAGGTCTCTCGCTTTTTTTGTAAGGGAGGACATTTTGGAATTCAATATTTCAAAAACTGAGAGAAGAGAACACGACGTCGTTTGTTCGCTCACAAAAATGGGATGTTGAAGCACAACAATTACTTCTAATAATTAAATTCCCAACTGCCCTGTGCAGGTCCGGGTGTTTAAAAGAATAGGCCTGCAGCAGCGCTAAGCTTGTCGTAAAAGGCGACTAAATAGTGCTCAGAAACCTAGCCGGGGGCTAGGCGCTCTGCCCACAGAGCAACTGGGATGTGTGCCCCAGGTGGTGGAATGGGGTACCCCTGGCATGTTACATGTTGGGGTTGTCAGGCTATAATACGGAAACCCTGATCGCAAACCATAGTGGTGCACCGTGTTGGGAAAGATGCCACGTTCCTCGCACGTTAAAGAACCCTGCTGTGGTATTCTATAGGAGTAGGAACCTTTGCGCTCCGCCACAGGAGGTTAAATTGCCCTACCTTACCCATCCCCTTTTTCCAGTGGCAATCAAAATTTGTTGACCTATTATCCTTGTGACCCATCCTTTATTTTTCATTTCATGTTCATTTTATCATTCATTTCATATTCATTGTCTGAATATAGCTGAAATATTGCTGCTCGGACGTTAAACCCCAACAAACAAACAAACAAACAGTCAACTACGACCAAGTTTACCTGCAATTAAATGTAGTATTAATTATCTATGTGACATAAAATAATAAAGTAATTAGATTGCTGAAATAAAGATAAGAATGATTAATTTACATATCATAAAATAATCATAATCATTCTGAAATATGATAAAACAATTGTCAAGAAAAGAACACATATGTATGATAATATACATGTACATGTATATACATATAGAGGCTGCAAATTCAAAGTTTAGTTAATAATCTGAAATGGAATTGTACATTCTAAATGCAAATAAATATTTATTAAATCAAATTTAATAAGAACAACACATAAAATCTAATACGGGCACATAAATAACTAGGGATTCTCCACCATGTAAACAACTGGGGACACGTTCTTCAACTATTACAGTACAAGTCCAGAAAAGTCAAGCCCCGTGCAGGTCCGGGTGTTAAAAGAATAGGCCTGTAGCAGCGCTAAGCTTGTCGTAAAAGGCGACTAATAATGCTCAGAAACCTAGCCGGGGGCTAGGCGCTCTGCCCACAGAGCAACTGGGATGTGTGCCCCAGGTGGTGGAATGGGGTACCCCTGGCGTGTTACATGCTGGGGTTGTCAGGTTATAATACGGAAAACCTGACCGCAAACCTAATGGTGCACAGTGTTGGGAAAGATGTCACGTTCCTCGCACGTTAAAGAACCCTGCTGTGGTATTCGATAGAAGGAACCTTTGCGCTCCGCCACAGGAGGCTAAATTGCCCGACCTTACCCATCTCCCCTTTTTCCAGTGGCAATTAAAATTTGTCGACCCTATTATCTTTGTGTCCCATCCTTTTTTTTTTCATTTCATGTTCATTTTATCATCCTTTCATGTTCATCGTCTGAATATAGCTGAAATTTGCTGCTCGGACGTTAAACCCCAACAAACAAACAAACCAAATAATAAATAGGAGCTATTTCAAATATTTAATCTACTGTTCTAAATATATCGTTTAATATGATCTTATATAGGTGGTTCAATATTTTACAAATAACATAAGTAACGCTCGATATTACAAGAGTGGAGCATGATGGTTAGCTATCTGAAGATACAAAATGTGCAGAGAACATAATACACCAAAACTCCGCACACAAATAATAAATATAATATTAAATATTCTACTTCTGACCAATGGCTAACTTTCCAAATTCAATCGTACCAAAATATTTTTTGTCAAAAGCAATTAATTAAACCATTGAAATGTTCAACAGTGGACAATGTCATAAAATGTTATAAAAATAAAACCACATAGATCTTAACCCTGTGATTCTGGGATCAATCAACACATGGTCGATTGGAGAAAGTCTATGTTTACAACATTAATCTTAATCCTGAATCTACCTAATTATCATTTACTGATCCATAATTAACCCAACGATTTCAGATCCCATGTGGGTCCGGGTGTGAAAAAAATAGGCCAGTATCAGTACTAAGCTTGTAAAAGGCGATTAAATAGTCCTCAGAACCCTAGCCGGGGACTAGGGCGCTCTGCCCACAGAGCAACTGGGATATGTGGCCCAGGTGGTGGAATGGGGTACCCCTGGCGTGTTACATGCTGGGGTTGTCAGGCTATAATACAGAAACCCTGACCTCAAACCATAGTGGAGCACCGTGTTGAGGAAAATGCCACTTCCTCGCACGTTAAAGTACCCTGTTTGGTATTCGATAGGAGTAGGAACCTTTGTGCTCCGCCACAGAAGGTTAAATTGTCCGACTCTTCCCCTCCATCCCTTTTAACTTGTGGCAATCAAAATTTATCGTTCTTGTGTCCCATCCCTTCTTCATTTCATCATCATTTCATGTTCATTTTATCATCCCTTTCATGTTCATCGCCTGAATATAGCTGAAATATTGCTGCTCGGGCGTTAAACCCCAACAAACAAACATTTGTAGGGGTATGAGCTCCGTCAAAACACGCTTTTCCAACGATAACCTACCCGAGGACAAGTTTCTGAGCATAAGGCGCTTTTCCAACGATAATCTATCCGAGGACAAGTTTCTGAGCATAAGGCTCATGTGGTTTCCCGATTTACTGATCCCAGACGTAGTGTGCAGGCATGAAGTCGCGGCCGATGAGAAGCTGAATCTTTGGTGAGGAATCATTAGCTGGTACAAGATGAGATATAGATACTAAGTGACTAAAGTTAGCTGCAACTGCTGGTGTTGCTATTTCACTCGGGTTATTCGGTATCATCACAATCAACAAGCGTCGGAAGATCCATGTTTCCATGTGAATGTAATGATTCCACTATATATCTTCCGCTCATGGTTACTTGTCCCCCCACAGCTACCAAGTGTGTACGATTTGATTTCAGTTTGTACACCAAAAATATCCTTCACTTCGAATCAAAGAAGAATTACTTTGCTCGTCGATAATAGCGTATGTACGTAACGTTCGATCAGGATTATCGGAATGGAAAATGTTAACTACTACAATCTTGACACGCCCCGTGCAGGTCCGGTAGTTAAAAGAATATGCCTGCATCAGCGGTAAGCTTGTAAAAGGCGATTAAATAGTGCTCAGGAACATAGCAGGGGGCTTGGCGCTCTGCCCGCAGAGCAACTGGGATGTGTGCCCTAGGTGGTGGAATGGGGTACCCCTGGCATGTTACATGCTGGGGTTGTCAGGCTATAATACCTGACCGCAAAGTATAGTGGTGGACCATGTTGGGAAAGATGCCACAGTCCTCGCACGTTGAAGTACCCTGCTGTGGATGATAGGAGTAGGAACCTTTGCGCTCCGCCACAGAAGGCTAAATTGCCCGACCCTACCCATTCCTCCCTTTTTCTTGAGGCAATCAAAATTTGTCGACCCCATTATCCTTGTGTCCCATCCCTTTTTCCATTTCATCATCACTTCATGTTCATTTTATCATGGCCCGCGCAGGTCCGGGTGTCAAAAGTATAGACCTGCAGCAGCGCTAAGCTTGTTGTAAAAGGCGACTAAATATTGCTCAGAACCCTAGCCGCTCAGCCCACAGGGTAACTGGGATGTGTGCCCCAGGTGGTTGAATGGGGTACCCCAGGCGTGTTACATGCTGGGGTTATCAGGCTATGATACGGAAAACCTGACCCAAAACCATAGTGGTGCCCCGTGTTGGGAATGATGCCACGTTCCTCGTAAGTTAAAGAACCCTAGGAACCATAGGGCTCCGCCACAGGAGGCTAAATTGGCCGACCCTACCCACCTCTCCCTATTTCCAGTGGCAATCAAAATTTGTCGACACCATTTTCCTTGTGTCCCATCCCTCTTTCATTTCATCATCATTTCACGTTCATTTATCAATTTCATGTTCATCGTCTGAATATAGCTGAAATATTGCTGCTCGGACGTTAAACCCAAACAAACAAACAAACAAACATTCTATCATCCATTTTATGTTCATCGCTGGAATATAGCTGAGATATTGCTGCTCGGGCATTAAACCCAAATAAACAAACAATACACTATTTTAATGTTTTATCGAAGTAATGTTTCCGTGTGTTTTTTGGTCTTAAATTTACTTTTGACGTACTTTTTATATGTAAATAGCATTTTGTTTAATCGATATTTTATGGAGACTTAGACCTTGCTTTTTAAGGTTCTTTGAGATTGTCGCATGATCTTGCTTTGATATTTCCCTGGCCGCCGGAACCGCATTATAAAAACAAGAATCAATCAATCGTATGCATGATTTCAATTTTGATATCATCCTGAGACGACCTCACAAAATTAACAGCTTCCCTTAGCTGCTTATAATAACATTTACTGCGCATTTCATTGAAATGCGCTAATCTCATTGGATAATCGGTTTTGCACGTGAGTCGATGAAACACATGTTCGAGCTATATACAAATAGGCCACTCAAAAATTATTGCTGATTGTGAATAACAAATTTTCCATGCCGACCTTAAATATAATAAAAAGCCCCGTGCAGGTCCGGGTGTTAAAAGAATAGGTCTGCAGCAGCGCTAAGCTTGTCGTAAAAGGCGACTAAATAGTGTTCAGAACACTAGCCGGGGGCTAGGGCGCTCTGCCCACACAGCAACTGGGATGTGTGCCCCAGGTGGTGGAATGGGGTACCCCTGGCGTGTTACATACTGGGGTTGTCAGGCTATAATACGGAAAACCTGACCGCAAACCATAGTGATGCAACGTGTTGGGAAAGATGCCACGTTCCTCGCACGTTAAAGAACCCTACTGTGGTATTCTCCCGGAGTAGGAACCATAGGGCTCCGCCACAGGAGGCTAAATTGGCCGACCCTACCCACCTCTCCCTATTTCCAGTGGCAATCAAAATTTGTCGACCCCATTTTCCTTGTGTCCCATCCCGTTTTTCATTTCATCATCATTTCATGTTCATTTATCAATTTCATGTTCATCGTCTGAATATAGCTGAAATATTGCTGCTCAGACGTTAAACCCCAACAAACAAACAAATAAATATAATAAAAACAAAACAAGAGAAATATTTGAAATTTAATAGTAAGAATTAATTTTCCATTCCTTATATAATGGGTTAAGACGTCCATGTTGCTACTCCGTTCATTTTGATGACCTAACAACATCTAATTTGAGCTTACATCTTGGTATATGTCAACAAAAAAATGCACCGAACGTCAAAATTAGGACAATTCAGATACATCAAAATCTAGGTGCATGGCCTGAATGTGATGACAGGAAACAGGAACGATCTACACAACGTAGCGAACTGAATACAATATATGAACACAATGAATCTAAATTAACATTGGAACAGTTTTATTGATTGGTTAGAAATGGGAGTAGATATACCCTTCACTAGTCCCTAATGGATTCAAGTGAACATAAATTTTGACATTATTTTAACGATTGAACGCTTCTGTGTTTGTAGTAAGTAGTTAATCAATTGGCCAAAGCAGGATTTAAAAAATTCAGTAGGCAACTGAATCTTAAACATGTTCAGATCTAGCATTCTTACACATTCATATTCCTATATGATTATTTTCATAAAGAAGTAAAGAAGAGGAAAAGATAATAAAATAACAAAAATAATTGTGTATGAAACAAAAATTTGAGTTGACGTTTTCAGAGATTGGGATAATATGCCTCTGTAGCTATCCCACACTGGTCTCCTTTGTTTCTTGACATCCATATATAACCATCCATTCCCCACGATTTTCCCCAGCTGAAAATAAAATATACCATTATTTAAGACTCTAAAAGGGAAATCACGATAATCTGGATTTAAACGGTAATAATAAAGATCATTATCCAAGGATAACGACTAGACAAAGAATAAAGACATTTAGAATATAAAATATGCACAATTACAATCACATAGAAACAAATGTGAATGAACAACCTAGACTCCACTTTAAGCTAGGAATCCTCTTCTTTTGTAGAAAGAACCCTGCTGTGGTATTCGATAGGAGTAGGAACCTTTGCGCTCCGCCACAGGAGGCTAAATTGCCCGACCTTACCCATCCCCCCTTTTTCCAGTGACAATCAAAATTTGTCGACCCTATTATCCATGTGTCCCATTCTTTTTTTTTTCATTTCATTATCATTTAATCATCCATTTCATGTTCATTGTCTGAATATAGCTGAAATATTGCTGCTCGGACGTTAAATCCCAACAAACAAACAAACAATACAAAGGAATGGAACATTTCGTTTTTGCTTTGTTGGAAACAACATTGCTTGATAATGTTATTTTCATAGTAATTCTCTGTGTCTAATGCGACAATCAATTATTAAAAAGCTATTTGCTTGTCTACAACAAATGGTCTATGTCAAAGTGTGGGTCTGATACGACACCCTAATATATTTACCTGTTTTTAACGATCCAGTAGTCATCGCCACCTTTAGTACCATAGCCAACAACCAGTATGCAGTGATTAGTCAAGTAGGGGAGACACTTCGGAGCATTGAATACTCCTGAAAGAAAAGAAATATATGCACTTAACTGTATGATTACTAAATGGAAAAAGAACGGATGTGGAGAATGGCAACAAATGCACGAGAGTATATCCTAAAATAATAAACGCTTTCAGAGTTTCAACAAACGGTTGACAACAAGTGAAAACACAGTTTGAAGTAAGCTCTGAAAAAAAAACTTAGACCAATACTCACTAATTTGATACCCCCACACTCCGATTTGATAACATGTACCATATTCTTAAACAACACTTACATGTTTTGCTATATGAAACCCCCAAATTCAAAATCTAACATGCGATCATGGTTTGTAGATTCTGTGCATTTAATTCCATTAAGTGTTGTAGGAGGAGTAACGAATAAAAGACACCCCATGTGTAACGGATGAAGAACAGACGGAGACCCCTATCACTGAAACCCCAAATTGCAAATTAAAATATTCGGTAACAGAACGATGGCACTTCCAAAAAAAAACTAAAAAGTAAGATAACAAAGACAAGACTATCACTGCTTTCCGTTTCAACTTTAAAATATTTAATTCCCGGTTAAAATCGGGTTTTCCGGCACCTATGTTATGGATCTTGACAATTATTATATATATAGCAGTGTTATATCGAATGTTCCCAGTGAAATAAATTTCGATAATTCACTATGAAATAAATTCGGTAATTTCACTCCCGGACTTTCTTCCGCCTAAACGTCACAAATCAATCCGCTGTTCACAAAATTTGAAATTTATGTTGAAAATAGCAAAGAATAATCGAGGAAATCTATATAATTAATAGGATAATCAATTGGTTATTGTGAATTACCTAAATATGATCACTCATGCCAAGAACGCACTAAGATTTAACTCGTGCGCGGAACAAGTTCTGCACACTCGTTAAATCTGCGTTCGTCGGCACTCGTGATCATATTTTGGTTATTCACTCCTTCCAATTAATTATCCTTTTATTCTCACTTCAACACATATTAAATTTATTTGTAAAATTGTTTTATGTAAGTTGATTGATTGATTGTTGGGGTTTAACGTCCGAGCAGCAATATTTCAGCTATATTCAGACAATGAACATGAAACGGGTGATAAAATGAACATGAAATGATGATGAAATGAAAAACGGGATGGGACACAAGGACAGTAAGGTCGACAAATTTTGATTGCCACTAGAAAAAGGGAGGGATGGGTAAAGTCGGGCAATTTAGCCTCCTGTGGCGGAGCGCAAAGGTTCCTACTCCTATCGAACACCACAGCAGGGTTCTTTAACGTGCGAGGAACGTGGCATCTTTCCCAACACGGTGCACCACTATGGTTTGTGGTCAGGATTTCCGTATTATGGCCTGACAACCCCAGCATGTAACACGCCAGGGGTACCCCATTCCACCACCTGGGGCACACATCCCAGTTGCTCTGTGGGCAGAGCGCCTAGTCCCCGGCTAGGTTTCTGAGCACTATTTAGTCGCCTTTTACGACAAGCTTAGCGCTGCTGCAGGCCTATTCTTTTAACACCCGGACCTGCACGGAAGTGCTCTTGAACTAACTTTTATTGAATTTAGGACATGACAAGATATAATAGGTGTACACACAATGAATTAGCTGAAAGATAACTTTTACGATTATACATTTGTGGTGCCATCTCCAACGTCTCCTACGCAACAATCTTTTGAAGGAAAAAAAACAAGAATAAAAATATTCAGAAAATCCTGATCTATCACTTAGTCTTCTGGAAAACAGCTTCCCTAGTTTGGATATGTGAACCAATACCTGACTGTGAAACAGGCAAGTTGGGTTAGATGAGAAATGAAACCATATCACTCTCCCAGGTCCCAGGTTAGGGAAGGGTTGAGCGCTGACAAACATGTTAAACCCCGCCAGATACTTTATATGCCTGTTCAGAGCCAGGAACATGTAGTCCAATGGTTGTCGTTCGTTTTTATGTTCATTGTTATTCGTTTGTCGTTTTTTCTTTTGCATGGATTAGTATGACGAGAATGGATACAATGAATACGACAAAGATACAACTACCTTACCGGGATGAAAAAATGCCAGCCCAAAGCCACCCATAGGCTTTCAATAAATTTTCCTTACTGTTTAAATCCGATGACATTATCACATCGGTCATGCTCCGTGCAGGTCCCGGTGTCAAAAGAACAGCGCTAAGCTTGTCGTAAAAGGCGACTAAATAGTGCTCAGAAACCAAGCCGGGGGCTAGGCGCTCTGCCCACAAGCCCCATGCAGGCCCGGGTGTTAAAATAGGCCTGCAGCAGCGCTAAGCTTGTCGTATAAGGCGACTAAATAGTGCTCAGAAACCTAGCCGGGGACTAGGCGCTCTGACCACAGAGCAACTGGGATGTGTGCCCCAGGTGGTGGAATGGGGTACCCCTGGCGTGTTGCATGCTGGGGTTGTCAGGCGATAATACGGAAAACCTGACCGCAAACCATAGTGGTGCACCGTGTTGGGAAAGATGCCACGTTCCTCGCACGTTAAAGAACCCTGCTGTGGTATTCGATAGCAGTAGGAACCTTTGCGCTCCGCCACAGGATGCTAAATTGCCCGACCTTACCCATCCCCCCTTTTTCCAGTGGCAATCAAAATTTGTCGACCCTATTATCCTTGTGACCCATCCTTTTTTTCATTTCATGTTCATTTTATCATCAATTTCATGTTCATTGTCGCCCCGTGCAGGTCCGGGTGTTAAAAGAATAGGCCTGCAGCAGCGCTAAGCTTGTCGTAAAAGGCGACTAAATAGTGCTCAGAACCCTAGCCAGGGGCTAGGTCGCTTTGCCAACAGAGAAACTCGGATGTGTCCCCAGGTGGTTGAATGGGGTACCCCTGGCGTGTTACATGCTGGGGTTGTCAGGCTATAATACGGAAAACCTGACCGCAAACCATAGTGGTGCACCGTGTTGGGAAAGATGCCACGTTCCATGCACGTTAAAGAACCCTACTGTGGTATTCTCCAGGAGTAGGAACCATAGGGCTCCGCCACAGGAGGCTTAATTGCCCGACCCTACCCACCTCTCCCTATTTCCAGTGGCAATCAAAATTTGTCGACACCATTGTCCTTGTGTCCCATCCCTTTTTCATTTCATCGTCATTTCATGTTCATTTTATCATCAATTTCATGTTCATCGTCTGAATATAGCTGAAATATTGCTGCTCGGACGTTAAACCCCAAAAAACAAAAAAAAAACATCATGTTCATTGTCTGAACATAGCTGAAATATTGCTGCTCGGACGTTAAACCCCAACAAACAAAGAAAACAAACCATATTAGTGCACCGTGTGGGGAAATTTGTCGACCCTATTATCCTTGTGTTCCATCCCTAATTTTCTTTTTATCATCATCATTCATGTTCATCGCCTGAATGTAGCTGAAATATTGCTGCTTGGGCGTTAAACCCCAATAATCCATCAATCATCCCTAAGATACTAAAAAATGGGAACTTTTCCCCTTACAAGAAATGTAACAGTGTTGTTTCTTATTTATTCATTGATATTTTAAGATTAAATTTTATTAATGAATGCCTTAAGTATACCTGATTTGTAGTGCATGAAGTCTTTGTCAACATAAATGCAGGCAGAAATTGGTCCGACGGATGCTACTGCCGACTGAAGCGACTTCTCGCTTCCTTTGGGTATCCTGGTGAAAGTTTTAACGACTGCACCGACTCCAGACTTCTTGTATCTACATGTGTTATCCTTTAAAAAGAAACACAGTATAGGGTAAGTAAGTCTCGTCATGTGACCCCGTGATTTCACGAGAATGGGTCCTAATCTACCATTCAAAAGCATGGGAATAAGTCATTTAGAGAGCGTTGAGTTTAGTGTTAAGGGCAAAACATCTTTTTGTGTACAAAATATCGTTAAAATGACAAATATCTATTTCTACAGGATAACTGTATTAAGATAAAAATAGAAGATTTTGCATTATTATACAGCGTTTCGAGTACCCGGTAGTAAACATATAAATGCAGACCGGTCTTCGGTTTTCATTATGTTCTACATCGGAAATTCCGGTCAAGGAACGAAAACCAGAACGAGACTTACATACACTATAGCATGAATAACGTATTTGTTCACACATTTAAGTCGGTATTTCATATTGCTTATACCAAATTACTTCGAAATTACAAAAATGCAAAATATAAATGATCCTATTATTACATGAACAAGAATATATAATTTGTGGCGTATACATGTTTCCACATTACTTAATGCAACTGTTTTAAGATTTGCTGGATATAAGGCCACAGTGTAGATCACATATCACGATCATAAACCTTGTCTAACAAATGTTTTTAACTGTGAACCATGTCTAAACCGAACCGCCTCGTGTAAGTCCGGGTGTTAAAAGAATAGGCCTGCAGCAGCGCGAAGCTTGTCGTAAAAGGCGACTAAATAGTGCTCAAAACCCTAGCCGGGGACTAGGGCGCTGTGCCCACAGAGCAACTGGGATGTATGCCCCAGGCGGTGGAATGGGGTACCCCTGGCGTGCGACATGCTGGGGTTGTCAGGCTATAATACGGAAAACCTGACCGCAAACCATAGTGGTGCACCGTGTTGGGAAAGATGCCACGTTCCTCGCACGTTAAAGAACCTACTGTGGTATTCTCCCTGAGTAGGAACCATAGGGCTCCGCCACAGGAGGCTAAATTGCCCGACCCTACCCACCTCTCCCTATTTCCAGTGGCAATCAAAATTTGTCGACCCCATTGTCCTTGTGTCCCATCCCTTTTTCATTTCATCATCATATCATGTTCATTTTATCATCAATTTCATGTTCATCGTCTGAATATAGCTGAAATATTGCTGCTCGGACGTTAAACCCCAACAAATAAACAAAAACAAATTAAACCGAACCCTGTTAATTCGAAACCGTGTCTTAACAAGACACTTTGTATGAGGTAACAGTTTTTGTAAGAGTAATCAAGGAACCAAGGTTATAGCGGTAATCAAAAGAATGTAATCCAGGGACAAAGACCAGACATGGAAAACAGACATACACAACAAAGAACATAAAGTAACTAAAATCATACATACAAAGTAACTAAAGTAAATGAGGAACTCGGACTCCACTAAAAATTGGGAGCATGGACTGGGTGCACCGGTAGGATAAGCGTTCTCTGCTTATCTAGAAACACCCGCCGAGTTGCTCATAAAAAGTCAAGTCCGGGGTAGACAAACGAGGAAAGGAAAACTATGACCCGTTGAATAAATCAGTTTTCATGGTGCTGATTGATACACCATAATGATCCACGAGTTCATGATGAAGACCATAAAACTTCTGTAGTGATGACCTCAATATTGTAGCAACATAACCCTGTTCCAGAAGCCTATTTTTTAAAGTTCTAGCGCGATATAAAAAGTCTGCGTAGTTTCGGCAAGCTCTGGCATAATGTATGAGTTGTGATATGAACACTCCATACGCAGGAGCCGAAGGGATTTTGCCACAGATGAAAGTAGACAATTCTGAATGAAAAGTCATCAGGTTTGTCGTAAAGTTTGGTCAATAGTTTTCCTTTACCATCGATTTCTAAGTGTAGGTCAAGATATGAGGCTGACTTCACAGTGTCTGTAGAATCCTTTATCTCAAGTTCTTTTGGGTAGATGCGATGTATCAAATCCCCGAAATTAGGATTGTTTTAAGATAATATGTCATCTATATAGCGGAAACTGAGATTAAAGGATCTAGCCAAACGATATTCTTTCTTTCTGATCAGATCAGCTATAAAGTCAGTCTCATAAGAGTGAAGGAATAGGTCAGCAAGTAAAGGAGCACATTTTTTTTCCCATTGGAATGCCGTCAGTTTGTTAAAAAACACGTCCACCACACCGGACAAATATGTTGTCGATTAAAAATTCCAGCATTTTGTAAAACATCTTCCTCTGTATATCTGGAAGGTGATTTGGAATTATTTCTTACAAAGTATGAGGAATCTCTACCAAGAACTATATATTTGTATCTAAGTGTACCATTTTTTTTGGGAAAAACAGCGACGTATAATGTTTTAAGTCGGGATTTTAACTGAGTATGTGAAATAGAAGTATACAGTGTTGAAAAATCATAGGTTTTAATGCTATTATATTCTGATAATAGTCTTGAACTGATTGTCTCCAAAAGATCTTTCGAATTTTTCAGGATCCACATTGAATTAATACCACTACGGGAGTTACAAGTGTTGTGGTAGGGCTGCAGACCCTCTTTGACAGTTGTAAGTATAGAAGTTAAATGTTTTGAAAGAGGTTTGGTGGTACATTTTGGAAACGTTGTTTGTTAGGATTCTTCTGAAGTTTAGGACTACAGTACATAGACGGTAAATCACAATCAGCGTCCTTGGTAGAAAGACCAAAAGAGGATAGCACAGATTTATGGTTTTCCACAATCTCTTCTTTGGAGAGAGTGGTAGCAGTATAGGTCTTATCACTGCTATTATTTTCTACGTCTACCTGAGATAATAAACTTTGGATATAAAACGTTGTGCAGACAACAACAATGTTGTTTTGGGCTTTGTCTGCTGGTACGACAGCATATTTGTCATGTATAGTAGACAATTATTTAGAATCATGCAAATTCTGTAAAATGTGGTACACCCCAAGGAAGGCTATACATTTTCATTTTTGTTATGCTGATTTATAGGTGTATATGATGAAATGTATAATTATTCATTCTGCTCGTCTGCTTTTAAATCGCCCCGTGCAGGTCCAGGTGTTAAAAGAATAGACCTGCAGCACCGCTAAGCTTGTCGTAAAAGGCGTTTAAATAGTGCTCAGAAACCCAGCCGGGGGCTAGGCGCTCTACCCACAGTTTGTTTGTTTGTTGGGGTTTAACGTCCGAGCAGCAACATTTCAGCTATATTCAGACGATGAACATGAAATCGATGATAAAATGAACATGAAATGATGATGAAATTAAAAAGGGATGGGACACAAGGACAATGGGGTCGACAAATTTTGATTGCCACTGGAAATAGGGAGAGGTGGGTAGGGTCGGGCAATTTAGCCTCCTGTGGCGGAGCCCTATGGTTCCTACTCAGGGAGAAAACCACAGTAGGGTTCTTTAACGTGCGAGGAACGTGGCATCTTTCCCAACACGGTGCACCACTATGGTTTGCGGTCAGGTTTTCCGTATTATAGCCTGACAACCCCAGCATGTAACACGTCAGGGGTACCCCATTCCACCACCTGGGGCACACAACCCTGTTGCTCTGTGGGCAGAGTGCCCTAGCCCCCGGCTAGGTTCTGAGCACTATTTAGTCGCCTTTTACGACAAGCTTAGCGCTGCTTCAGGCCTATTCTTTTAACACCGGGACCTAGAAGTATTTATTCTACTTTATTCATACCGATCCATCATATGGGTAGGCTGCTTCCGTGTCTATACCTTCATTATCGATAATGTACTTAAAAGCCCAGTCAACGCGGCCTCCGTCACATCCGTGGTTTCCTACAGTACAAGTTATAATCTCGTGTAAATAAATTATAGCAATCGCATTTCTATATCAACAAAATTTCTATACACTTGTTATGTTAAATAGATTTGAATAATAATATACAAAATTATGAAGGAAAGAAAAAACTTCATACCGTATTTTGTGGAGCAGTCTACTAGGTTTTGTTCCGAAAGCGAAACAAGTTTTCCCGTTTTCTTGAAGTGCTGACCCTCAAGGGACGCGATTGCTGAAAAAGCCCAACAGGAACCACATCTTCCCTTTAACAGATAAAAATGTCGACAAGTACGATTTTTTTTTATGAAGTAGATCAGGTGATACTGAAAACTTTTTAAGATCTTTGTATCCACTAGTATTTTGAGCAGGTTGTATGATGTTATAAGGTGTAAGTATTTGTAAGAATCAGGAAAATTGTTGAAAATCAGAAACATACATGTCAAAACCCAACCGATCTGACAAACATGAATGTCAAAACCCAACCGATCTGACAAACATGAATGTCGAAACCCCACCGATCTGACAAAGATGAATGTCGAAACCCCACCGATCTGACAAACATGAATGTCACAACCCCACCTATCTAACAATAAAATTTCACTCAATGTAAAGACAATTATTTGATCTCTGCATCGCTGGAGTTATCTGCCGTAGAGATGTTCATTTTCAGTGCATTTCAATGAAATTATAATAACTCAATTTACCAAAATGATATGGTAAATCTATCTTTTTTATTGATTTTTGATGGTGCAAATAGTCGAATAACACTTTCAAAACGTTGGGTTTTGTCATACCCTGTTTCACCCGTCGCCTGATTTTTACAGAGACTGATAATTAATTAAAATGTTTACTAACCTCCGCAAATATTGCCTTATATATAATCACTGAAATACCTTGCGTAAGAACATTCAGAACTCATTACATTACAAAAACATTTTTTCTATCTAAATCATTCCCATTATATCCATTGGTGCGGCGAGTCTATAGTCATCATTTTAGTAACAAAAAAGACTTCGTTTTGATTGAAAGTATACTATCAGATCGAGGGTTTTTGATTGGAATGGTTCAGATATTTCCGATTTTGCCTGATTTCTACTAAAACTGATACATATAAATTTTTTTGTAACCAGATTCAATCAAAAGTAGTCGAGCGATGAAAAGCAAACAATTACGAGGAATTCTGTTAATTTAAACGTGTTTTTTTTTACGTGAGAAGGTGAAATAATGTATCTTGAATGTCTTTAAAACCAGGGGAAAATAGGTTGTCTGATATATCAAATTATTTTGCCCATGAAACTTCTTGTGCATTTTAGTTGAATACGCAATTCTAAGTGCACTGACGTTGATTGCAAAGGGATGACAATTATAGTAGAGCTGTTATACTATATCCTGTAACAACCGGGTATCCAATACTGTGCCGTATTTCGTTTGTTTGTCTGTTTGTGCATTTTTCCCCATGATTTAAAGCCATGCCCGTTATTTCCGAAAATACAATTCTACCGGGATTTCCCCAACCATTGGATGTATCACATCACTTGAAACATTATTTAAAATTGAAAACCCACTTTTTGTATTATTTCTGCAACATATTTTTTTAAATATCTTAAAGGGTCATAGTTTTTGCGATTTTACTACAACTATAATGAGCATTATATTTCGCTGGAAGTGATGTCTTCTCTTGGCTCTTCAAAACTGTCAAAAAAATCTATGCCGAAATAGCTAATGTATTATAATGATAAATCATAATAAAATGCTTAAAACAAATGAATCGCTTGCTTCATTGTAAGACGAAAACATAAAAATCATGCAATATTGAATGCACGTCACGTGGTTAAAAGATCGTCTTAACTGAACCAATTTTGGACTTTTAGTAGCAGTTTTTTTTAAGAATCATTCGAAGTCTGTAAAATGTGATACACCTAAAAAAAAGGCTACATATTTTTATTTTTGTGATTAAGTTGTTTTATGGGACTATACTACATGTATGAAATGTGTAATTATTCATTCCAATCTGTCTGCTCTTAGAAGATAATCAACATTGAAAATACAATAGATTCTATTGTATTTCAATGTCGTTTACAGAGTTAACTCCCTCAATTTCTAAATCTACAGTGCATTCTACTTTTATCTCCTAAGAACACGGGTTATAGGAAAAACTGATTGTTAATTTCTGTTGACTATGGCAATTCAAACAAAATATCAAAAATAAAAATATTTAGGCTTTTTACCCATGAATCACGTTTTGCATGATTCTTAGTTGGAATGTTACTTAAAATCTGTTCGATTAAGACAGATGTTCAGTTTATCAAGGTTCAAAATACATTTGGATGGATAAAAAAAACGTTTTTTTTTTTCATTATCGAGTGTTCGATATAGACGTTTCAATGTATAACAGTTACTATGAATTGAGCAATGTTTATTTATCCTGCTCGGGATATTGGATTATGAACTTAGCAAAGTTTATTTATCCTGCTCGGGGTTTTTGATTGTGGAATCCTGTACCTGGTTTTTCACCGGCGTAACGTATCCTTTGCTTCTCCAGTCAACTTCTGATGGCACGTGCAAGTTATTCGGAGGAAGGAATGTGGATCCCGTTGTTACATTTGGACGTGCGACGCCACCTGTTGCCGACCTTATTACTTCCTCGAGTGTCTAATAAAAGAAAAAAAATTATTATGTACTTCTCCGTCTAAGAAACAGGCAAAATATGTGTATAAGATGTGGCACATGAAGAGGATAACGCTGAGATTTTATTGCATTATTTCAATATTTATATCTCATAACCTCAAGAAATGACCAGAAAATTGTTTATAAAGTTTGCCTTATGAAGATATCATTCGGAAATGTATTATGGATAAATTGCGGGACAATTTTCCCACTTTTTGTCCCAAATGAGCTGTCAGAAAATATCTACATCACAGATGCTTCAGATTAATTCAGTTAGCTTTTCGTACAAAATTGGGAAAATGATGTGGTACAAATTGTCTGATTTTTACAAGGAATGGTTTTGTCATTTTGTTTAAAGCTAGCAGTCATCTATGAATGGTTCCGATCAACTCTACATATTAGCATAACATACAGTGTTTGTATGGGTCATTCAAATATATATTAATGTTATATTCAGTCAAATAGAAGAAAGGTTGAATTTTCTTTGCAGCGTTATCACATCCCTGTTTTTTCCTGTTGTGACGTAGATATGCGGAAAATCTCATTTGTGTTAAAATTCAGCAATAATTGTAATTGCAACAATATTCCATTCATTTTATTTCCTTGTTATAAATATATATCGAGACTAGACTTAGACTCAAGTCGTTATTTATATGAAAATCAGACCTTTGATATTGTTTCTCGTCTACTTTGTACATCATACTGTGGGAAAGTACAGATGAAAAGTTCCTTTTTTTCAAACTTCCTGTTTACGAGAAAAGTTCTTTTCAAAAAAGCCATTTTCATATTTTATTATTACGTTTGCCATGTGTAGAAAGGCACTAGGTTTATCAAACTTCGTTTAATATGGGAGCCACAAATATGGTCACGTGATAGCATCCCCCGAAATTGAGCAACTGATTACAGTTAATATTCAGATTGTTTTCAACACTGCATTTCATACACATAAGCCAGAAAAGAGTAACCAAGGGAACAAAGGTTATAGCGGAAATCAAAAGAATGTAATCCAGGGACCAAGACCAAACATGAAAAAAAACAGACACACACACAACAAAGAACATGAAACAACCAATTTAATACTTACAAAATAACGAAAGTAAATAAACAACTTGTACTCCACTATAAACTGGGAAAATGGACCAAGAATAAGATAGGGTAAGAATTTTACAATGATTGGATTTAATATGTTGTCCTGGTATTCCTCGGAAAGATATTCATATGGGTTGAGCTGATCTACGTACTGAACTTTGAACCTAGCCTCAAGAATCGCAGACGATAGTGTAAGATCGGCTAACATTAAAGACAACCACAACAATGATTTTGCATAATTCAAAGATCAATTGCCTAGGTTGAACATTGACTGTTTTCAATTGATAAAGCAGATATTATTTTGCACATAGATTTTACTGATGATATCCTCAAACTGTCTTATTTCATTTCTATGATATAAACAATTGAAATGTTTTTGCTGGGCGCAGCTAGATACGCCTGCAAAGGGGACTTACATGAAAACGGAGATCACATCAATAGAAAGAAACAATCTATCAAAGTCTCACAAACATTGACGGTAGTATTTTTGAGTTATTTGTCGGACGACGGTCGTATACAGAGACGACGACGGTCTTGAATATTTTTTAGCTACAATAGATATCGCAGTTTTCTACATTTCGAATTTTAAGGTTTGTGAAAAAGAAACTTCATCCAGAACTCATACGTGTCTTTTAGCTGATAGTCAACATAAAAGATCAGACACATATTCACAAATAGAGTTCTCTACATTTTGTAACTTGTAAAATTTTATTACGTCAGGGATCACGATTGATTTACCTTCAATCAAATTAGAACGTGGTTAGAAAACGTACCTTATCAGAGAACTGATTGATTCCAAGCCAATAAGTGGACTTCCCAAAATAAGCTGCTGTGTTGTGGTTCTCTATATACCGAAGATTCTCTTTCCAAATTGCCTTTCTATAAAGGTGAGGTAAGATTAATCAAGGGAACCAAAGTTATAGCGGTAATCAAAAGAATATAATCCAGGGACAAAGACCAGACATGGAAAACAGACATACACAACAAAGAACATAAAGTAACTAAAATCATACATACAAAGTAACAAAAGTAAATGAGCAACGCGAACTCTACTTAAAACTGGGAGCTTGGACCAGGTGCACCGGTACAGTAAGCGTCCTCTGCTTTTCTAGAAACACCCGCCGAGGTGCTCATAAAAAGTCAAGTCCGGGGTAGACAAACGAGGAAAGGAAAACTATGACCCGTTGAATAAATCAGTTTTCATGGTGCTGATGGATACACCATAACGATCCACGAGTTCATTGATAAGTTGTGTGAAACCAGTAGTTGATTTATGATATACTTTAATGACGAAATAAAACTGCACACCTTCAGAGGCTGTTTTATATGTTTTGCGTTGTACCTTACGGTTTAAAAATACTGTTTCACGACAGTGGTTGCGTATATTGTGTTCAAATTAAATACATTCTCTTATAGTAGTTCATAGAAATACAAGAATGTTTGTCTACGTACCAAATGTAATACGCAACAGCATTCATCAAAGTTGCGTATTACACTTGGTATTATCGGTTCGCAAACAAGTAGTCTTGCATTTCTTATATTTGTTGCCATTTGTATGCCCCCCGCGACAAACAGGGGGCATATTAATTTACCCCTGTCCGTCCGTTCTTCCGTCCGGATTACACGATTGGAATGATCATGGCTTGTCTGGCTATCTCCTCGCACAGTTTTTGAACTACATCTAAAATATTTTACAGGATATTTCTACACATGATGAAGGGGTGCAAGGCCAAAGGATTTTGATTTTCATGAACTATTACGGAAATTTGGGATAGTTAGATTTAGTAAGTTTCATCAGATAAAGGGCTATATGGTTGTCCGGCTATTTCCTCCTGTAGTTTTTTAACTACATCTAAAATATTTTTGCAGAATGTTTCTACACATAGTGATGGTGTGCAAGGTCACAGAATCTTGATTTTTGTGTAATATTACGGAACTAGGTGGTAGTTGGACTTTGTAATTTTGTCAGAAATATACCCCAAGCAACAAAGTTATGGAACTGTTATTGGGAAAATTAACATTTTTGATGTGTCCGTCAGTCGTCCGTCCATCAGTCCTCTTTTTCTCACCGCAAGTATTTTGCGTGCTTAGCTTAACATACCAAATATATACTGCTCTAGCCAACAGTAAATAACATTTCTGAATCTGCAAACCATGTCTTCATATAAAAACAAACATGTTCTTAATTTGGCAAATTTAAAGAACGGGGGGCATCATAAGTATCTTACAGATAAATTTGATTTACTAAAAAAAATCTCTACTAAAAATGACGCGTTGGGCTCTTATGACAAACAGGGCTTCTAGTTTTTCATTATATATTTTCATATAATGCAATATTTTACATTTAAAATTGTTAAACAGTGTTTATTTTCAATATAGGCAAAGTCAGTTTCGAATCCGATTTTCCGAGTCTTATATGTCTTTCTCCATTAGTGCATGCTCAATACCAAATTGCAAGGGAAGTTATCCAACAAGGCCGTGTACACCTATTGCCTTACCTCATGCTATCTTCTTCGGACGTTTCATATTGCTTGTTGAATGATTTTTTGAAGGCGTTCCATTTGAAGTCCAGATCTTGTTCCAAACCAGCTGACAGATAGCTTCCAATCCAAACAACTAGCAACAGTACAACGAACTGAAACATGTTTTATGTTATGTAAATAGTAGAAGCATTGGCAAGACTGACTTCAAGAGTTATGTCCCTTACCCTAGGTCTACCTCCTTAAACCATCATTGCAATACATTTTGAAATGAAATAATTTGTTTGAGAAACAGGTGTGTTTATGTTCTAAATCCATCTTTTAAGGAGGTAGACCTAGGGTAAGGGACATAACTCTTGAAGTCAGTGATATTTTTGTATCATATTCAATTTCACTATAGCCTGTTAAGATTTCATTTGAAACCGAATGAAATCAATCCAGGTTACTTTGATGCTTACATGGTATAGATGTAAAATGCAGAATACAAGCGTTCCAATGATTTTTATGAGTTGTGTCCCATACCCTAGGTCTACATCCTTAAACATTTTTTTCTATTGGCAACTTCATATTCCCTATGACCATTGCCTCATTCACACGAATTTCACTTGAGCAGTACTTCCCTGTATAACATTCAGGATGATATAAATGGATGTCCAAAGATAATGAAGTTTTAACTATGCATTCAATTTTATTGATTGAACAACATTTTGTCTTTATATTGGTAAATTTATTACTTTATCGCCTTTATCATGTATTGAAATAGAAGTGGGTTTTCGGGATGGGAAAGGTTCATGGTGCACTTTTGGATAGAATGGGCTATCGATAAAAAACGTATCAATTTTGAAGTAAATAATATCTCTAAGCCTTTTTTTAATATCAAACATGTAACTTCAAACATTTGGTAAGTTTCGGTCTCATGCAGTTCAAAAAGTAGCACAAATGCAGGATCTCTGTTTTTTTTTACTCTTAACATGTGATTGATTGATTGGTTGGTTGGATGGTGTTTAACGCCTAATCAACAATATTTCAGTTAAATCCAGGCGATGAACATGAAATGATAGTGGGATGAAAATGGGATGGGACACAGGAATAACAGGATCGATGAGTTTCGATTGCCACTGAAAATTGGGAGAGGTAGGTAGGTTCGGGCAATTTAAGTTAGCCTCCCATATCGAACCCGAGGCTTCTTCTCCTTTCGAATACCACAGCAAGGTAATTGAATGTAAGAAGAACGTAGTATTGCAACACTACGGTTTGCTGTCAGGTTTTCCGTATTATTTCCTGACGACCCCAACATGTAGGATGTCAGGGGTATCACAGTCCGCCACCTGGGGCACACAACCCAATTGCTCCGATAGGCGCCCTTGTCTCCGGCCCGGGTTCCGAGCGCTATTTATGACAAGCTTACTGTTGCTGCAGGCTTATTCTTTTAACAACCGGCTTTTAACATGTGATAAAATTACCATAAAATTTATATTAACTTTCAAATTTTGTAGAATTAACACAAAGTTTTTACAGTAATAATGTCTGTTTTCCCCAAAAGAGCAGCAATAAGTTTTAAATATAACCATAATAAATACTATGCAACCTGCCTTAATCGGACCACTTAAAGATTTTAAACTTGTATGGTTTAGACGGATGTTCGGTTTACCCAGGTTAAAAATACATTTAAACTAATACGGCAGGCACACAAAAAATTGTCTTGTTTAGAGAAGTTTCACTGAACTTGGATGTCTGCTTGACTTCAGTTGAACGATATGAAATCAACATGTTACAACATTTGACGAAAGGTTTGGCTTGACAGGTTTACGGTTATACATTTTACGTGAATGAAATAACTTAGCAGGTTTGTAGAAATTTTGACTTTTATATGTCATAATTAAATACTTACCTTCATTTTCATTCCTCCTAAACCCTGGAAACTGAAGCCGTGTCAGCGTTTTTATATAATTCAAGAAGTGAGCGAATTACTTCCGTATCAAAAATTCCCAACATTTAACCCGCCATGTGATTGCAAATTTTGATAAAATTTTTAATTTTTGGAATATTACTTCCTTATAAGGTATTTACATTAATACTGACTTCGTTCTTCGTATGTAACCATTGTTTATGAGTGGTCTTTCAAATAATTAGGCAGGAAGTGATTCATGTGTGAACAACCAGTTGATTTTGATTTCTTATTTAAAAAAAATCACATTGACTGGTTGATTGATTGATTGATTGATTGAGTGATTGTTGATGTTTAACGCCCGGGCAGCAATATTCAGTTATATTTAGGCGATGATCATGTAATGGATGATAAAATGAACATAAAATGATGATGAAATGAAAATGGGATGGGACACAAGGATAATGGAGTCGACAAATTTTGATTGCCACTTGAAAAAGGGAGAGGTGTGTAGGATCGGGTAATTTAGTCTCCTGTGGCGGAGCACTACATCCATGGACCCTAATCCGGGAGAATACCAGAGAAGGGTTCTTTAATGTGCGAGGAACGTGACATTTTTCCCAACACGTTGCACCACTATGGTTTGCGGTCAGGTTTTCCGTATTACGGCCTGACGACCCACATTCAACCATCTGGGGAACGCAACCCAGTTGCTCTGTGGGCAGAGCGCCCTAGCCCCCAGTCAGACAAAACCATTTACAGACTACTAAACCGGTCTTAGTTTGTTCTTAGGTTGCTATACTTTTGAAAGGAAAATTATATACTTTACGGAGGTAGACCTAAGGTAAGAGACACAACTCTTAAGGATCATTGGAACGTTTGTATTCAGCATTTTACATCAATCTCATGTAATCATCAAAGTAATTTGGACTAATTTCATTCTATTTCAAATGAAAGCTTGATAGGCTTTGTTGAAATTGAATATAATACAAACATATCACTGATTTCAAGAGTAATGTCCCTTGCCCTAGGTCTACCACCTTAAGTATGAAATTTGCACTTTGTAAAATTTATCGTTCTTTTTTTGGTTGACTTTTTGGGAAATTAATCCATGAGTGTCTCTAAATTACAGATCTGTGTGCAGAAAGGACTAAAGTTACATAAAAATACCGTGACTTAGCTTCACCATGAATCACCTCTGTCATAGGCAGTGTCTATTTATATGGATTGGTTCTTAAATCTTCAGCTAAGTTCTTCCGGATTATCAAATGGAATTTCTACACAATGACAATATGTAGAAGTTACATGTATGACCAGAGGGTCTGCCTTTTCGACCAGTAAGTCGGCCTCGTGGGTTTGGGTGTAAAAAAAATAAGCCTGAAGCAACGATAAGCTTTTCGTATGAAGTGACTAAATTTCGCTCAGATCCCTGGCCGTGTGCGAGGTTGCTCTGCCGACAAAGCGTTCTGTGTGTCCCAGGTAGTGGAATGGGGTACTCTTGCATACTACATGCTGGGATCGTCAGGCCATAATACGGAAAACCTGACCGCACAAACCGTAGTGGTGCATCGTGTTAGGGACATTGCCACATTCCCCGCACCTTAAGGAACCCAACTGTGGTATTCGACAAGATTAGGAGCCTCGTCTCTGCTTAAGAAGGCTAAATTGCCCGACCCCTCCCTATTTCTAGTGACAATCGAAATTCGTCGATACGGTTATTCTTCTGACCAATCCAATTTTTAATTTCATCTTTATTCCATCTTCATTTTAAAATCATGTTCATGTTCATCGCCCGGGTATAACTTAAATATTGCTGCTTTGGCATTATACATCAATCAAAAAATCAATCAATCAATCATAGAACTTGTCGGTGGATACACTGTTCCTTTATTACCATGTTCTAATACAAGATATAAAGCAATTCTTTCAAATGAACATGCTTGCGGTCATTATCACTGTTTGCTCAAGAAGCATAATGAGTTTTTCATTATGTAAATAAAGAATTTCGGGGGTGCTATTTGGGACCTGTATCTTGTAAGTTGTGCTGATGTGACCACTGACGCAATAGCATACAAATGAAATGCCATTTAATCACCACCGGTATTTTCACGCCGCAATGGAAGAGGCATGTTTAGTGGCTGTAAAACCTTGATTTAACCAAATTGCCTTTCTATAAAGGTGAAAGTCCGAATCACTTCGGTACCAGCTTCACCGGTGGTGTAATATCTGCTTGCCAGATTTGTTCTGGACTTGACTTGAATATGGATCGGATTAATGTTCGGTAATTTTGTTGTTACCCTTATTTGCCTGATTCTTTTGTGAAGCTGATCTTAATGAATTAGATTGTCGAAGACTGTAACACACAAAAAATGTATACACGTACCATATGCTATTGGTTAAAATTCTTTTAATTCTGGTATCATATATTAAAATACATTAGATTTCATAACTTTTCCGTCCTTATGAGACGCATAAAACCCATAATGTATGAAGTACACTGCTGCACATGATTATTAATTTTCACTTTAAAAAAATACTGTAAATTCTGGAATTATTGCTCAACACTACTGTGTTTTTTTTCTCATTTTTACTAGACGTACGATTTTATTTTTGCAATTTTTAGATTTTTCAATCCCTTTTTTAAATTAGAAATGCATAATGCGACTTGTATTATTGCAATTGAAGTCCGTTGTATTTTTTTTTTCGAAGAATCAGAAACCCAAGGGTAGGATTTCAAGCACTATAATGAGACTCTGCCGATTGAAAGAACATTGACTGTTTTCCAATCAAGAAATTACATGTATTATTAGTTGGCCTTAAGGAGGTAGACCTAGCGTAAGGGACGTAACTCTTACAAATTATTCGAACGTTTGTGTAAAGCATTTGATATCAACCTCATCTAAGCATCAAAGAAACTTGGATTGATTTCATTCTTTTTCAAATGAAAGTTTGATAGGCTTTGGTAAAATTGAATATGGTGGAAACATGTCACTGATTTCAAGAGTTATGTCCCTTACCCACGGTCTACCTCCTTAAACCATCATTGCGATACTTTTTGAAATGAAATAATTTGTTTGAGAAACAGGTGTGTTTATGTTCTAAATCAAAAACATGACATTAATGGAACATTAGGTGATACCCCACCACGTGATTGTGAAAAAGGGGAATGGCAAAATGTTCAAACATCGAAAAGTACATTTTGGATTTGCTGGAAATTAAATTTATTTTATGATACTTAACAACTGTGTAAAGTTTTTAAAAAATCTCAAATTATCAATATCTGGAAACAGTCGGGACGGACAACTTTTCGGAGGACTTTGTATTTACGAAGTTTTGAAGGTAGGAGCCCGGGTTGCCAATTTACAAATGCACTTTTATTGCTATAGATGTGTTATTTTGGTTACATGTATTTTTTTTATTTGTTGTGTGTCTATTTTCTTTGTCCAGTCGTAATCCTTGGTTTATGTTATATTGTAGTACCCTTTGAATCCTCGTTCCCTCGATTTCATTTTCATTTACCCACAATGAATGACATATTTACAACACTTCATTACAATCTGACACCGCTTTTAAAACCAAAAAATCTGAAATTCTGACAAATACGGTTTCTCACATCGGTACTTGATAATAGTGTACAGTACACTGTACGTACATGTATCCAATATGTTGGCTCGCCCCGCCTCTTTTTTTTTATTTCAGAAAATTGTGTTAGTTCTGTGCAAAAATGAATAACTGATAGCCTCGGACCAACTTTATAAAATTAGTTTTTTTTTATTGGAAGTCACCCTTTTCTGTTTTTTTTTCATATCAATTATAGAATAGGCCCATGTCTAAGACTTTTTAATTGTCAAAAAATAAATCACAAAACGTTTTATTTAAACACATTTAAAATTTGAAATATCACAAGTAAATTGCATCAGTACTTAAAAAAAACCAGGACACTGTTTGGATTTTCGTTCTCCAGGCAGACAGACAGACAGACATCATTCTTCAGCGTTCAACATCTTAACCTAAAATAGTAACAAATTAAGAAATAAATCACAGAAGTTCCATTTCATCATTGTTTCATTAGGGGATGGCCATTTATGTCGCATTGTTTTAAGGTTACAGACCACCAATTCAACCAATGAGCATTTGGAACGTACACAAAAATAGTCCTACGCAGAAATTACCCCTGTTCCTCATAGTGCTGTGAAAAAAGTTCTCATCTTATTTAAAAAAATTTAAACAGTTTTTGAAAGGAAAAACATTTCTGTACATTTTATAGGTGCATTTTGCTTCTTGTGCTGTGAAGCCTAATCTCCATAATGATTTTTAAATATACCCCTATCTTTTGAAAACACTGGGATTTCCCATGCTATTTATAGACCCTTCACTTCCGGTGACCAGTACTGCACTGCAAGTCTGCTAACCCCACATGCCATTCTGAGGATTGTGAGCTGACATATGTAGAATCATGCTGATATATAGTCCTCTGCAGGTTAAAGTTAAGGTAAAGTCCAGAGAAGCCATTGAATATTGTGAAATTAGCATAGAAGCCTATGGGAAGTGGAATTAGTGGTTTTTAGCCTTATCATTAGTGGCCAGTTCGTAGTAAAACAATGATAATATGGAGTTTACGTGATTTTTAAGTTAAATTAGACTAGTTTTTTTTTTCATATTCTCCAAAAGACACAGCATATGAATTACACGAAGTGTTGGTCATGTGTTTATCACCTTTTTACAATGGCTGTGGCCTAAAGAGCTCTGAAGCATGTTATATTTGAACTGTTGTTCAAGAATGCTGGTTTATTCTATGCATGCCGTATCCCTGCTTTTTGGAGGTAGGTGTATATAGTGATCATGTTGTCCCTTGTTCCGTTCTGATCATTTTTCGAAAAAAAAAATCGAAAGTCTATGATATGTTTCAGAGTGAAACCTCTCTAAACCAAATCCTGATAATCCAAAAACCTTCTAAACCTGATTTAACAGTATGAAAATTTAAGTGTTGTCTATGATACTTATCCTATTTTTATATTATCTGTTCCTATATTTGCATCACGGAAGAAGATGCCAGACGAGGAAAAATAGTAGTATTTATTTCTGTGCATTAGGTTGACCAATCGTGTACCCTAATCAGATGAAAGGAAGCAGAACTTTGAAAAGACAGATTGGTGTACTGACAAATTTGTAATGATGATTTTTCTCTCTCAGATTCTGAAAGGATTTTAGTTTTAAAAAAAAGTTATGTTAAAAATGCATAGTTTATGTATGAAATTTTATAAAGACTGCATATTACAAATGAGTGCGGAAACAAAAAAATGCAAAACTTCCGGTACCTTCAAACTTTTGATGGTGGTTGAAAAAAAGATAGTCAACCCCTATTGCTATGGTGATTTTTCTATCTCTCAATGAAAGTACTACAACAAACATAAATGGTTTTTGAGTCATAGTTTTAATTAGAAATTACTGAAAAACTTGAAAAGGTTAGTATTGTCGGCTATGGGAAAATAAGTACTACAGTTTTTCCAAGAAACGCATCATGTGCCATGTTTAAGGAAAGACTGTTATATTTTTCGGTCAATGAGGAAATAAACATTATCACGTGATGTACACTAGATTAACTGCGTAGCAGGTTATTTTCATGTGTGTGCCACTGGTATTGAGATTATATCAAATTACCCGAAAGAATATGTCATTCCTTATAGTTTAATTTTAGTATCAAATTTAAGGAGTAAATCAGCGAAAAAAGGTTGATGACGTCACAGTCACATTACAAAATTTATTCTATGAGATGATGACAAAATATTTCATCCAATCAGAAAGGTGTTATATCTGAAATTAAATTATAAGGTCATGACAACTAATCATTGAATTGTGTGACTCTACACGTTGATGTACTCCCAAACAGTTAGAGTGGGGAAACGCTCTCGGACCCACGTGGGGTCTGGGAGTAGGCCAGAGCGTCAACACAGCAGCCCAGTCGCTAGTAGGACATACTCTGACCGAGTTCTTCGGTCAGGTATCCCGAAGGCTGGACTCTGCCACCGACACCAGTTGGTTCTACTAACCCACTAACATCGACCGTGACAGGCCTGTATTGGTATTCAAGGTCGTTAAAAAAAACCAATCATAATCATAATTATAATCATAATCATAATCATAGTCATATTGAGTTGTACTTAGTACTCAGTTTACCTGTTGTAGAAACAGAAATCACTGCTTTTTCACTCTCTCCGAATTCGCCAAAACTTCGCAAAGAAATGTGATATTTGGTCTCTGGTGCTAAAAAATTACATTCAAAATAGAAATACAACCAAAATACATTTTCATGACACCATAGCGTTATTTGGACTTCTTTTGTCCAATATATGTGTAAAGTCTCACCAAAAGAAAAATACAGCCTTTTTAACATTGTTTTATCAATCTATATAATTTCAGAAGCGAATACAGGGAAGAGGACCCTGCTTTTGCTGGATTTTTATTTTTTTTTTTTTTGCAAAACTAGCAAAATTGAGAAATTCATGACCGGGAATGCCCCTCTTTTTTGAATTTCGCTATTTGAATTTTGAACGCGCCAGAGTTATCTTCCTATATCTTTAAACAGACTGAGAGTATATTTTTGGTAAATTTAAATACTTTATTATATTAATATAATAGTATTACAAGATATCATATTGAATATACAAATATGTGATATTTTGATCCATAATTTACTTCTTGTATGATTCTTAGTTGTAGATCTACGTAAAATGCTGAAAACAGGTGACCTAAGATCTATTTTAATAAATATAACCCAGTAAAGTCTTACCAAGTCTTTTAATTGTAAAGGATGTTTCACTAAAAGGCAGCATTTCTTGATATTCTCCCGGCTGTTCTACACCGTACCCTAAAACATAGCCCCGAATGATGTATGCGTACTCTGGGGGCTGCCAGCTAATCTGTATATTGTCGGGTCCGGAAAAAGCACTCATGAATTTAGGTTTGGGTAAATTATCTTTTGATTTATCTGAAAAGAATAAAATTGATGATTTATTATTTGGCTAAAAGTATTGTAATATGTTGACGATGTGTAAGGAAAAAAATAATTCCACATCCGCTTTTACATAAAATATATAATACTTGGATTTAAGATAATAGTACATTAAGGCCACTTTTTAAAATTCCGTTGACATGATTTATAGGAAAGCACTCCAACAAGTGAAGGATTCAGAGGTTTTCCTAACCCCATTTTGTATCTTTTGTTCACAATTTGGGCAAGATTGGGTAAATGAAACTTTTGGATAAGACGCCCCCCCCCCCCCCGCCCCCCCCCCACCTTTCGTAATAATGCTCTTGTTCCGTCCTTGCTCCAACTGACCAAACTTTAATGCCATTTTCATGAAATCTCACAGGGTTAATTTGAGTGGTTTTGAAGTATATACAAATATATACAAATTTATAGTTGTTGTGAGGTAAATATTGTTATCATACATTTTATATTTTACATTTCATTACAAAATCATAATTAAACCACATACCAGCTGCCCTTGTTGTGAAAAATTTAGTTGGAGACATGACTGCAGATCCATCTGCAAGTTGTGTCTGTATTCTAATGTAGTAGGTTGTGTTAAAAGACAGATTTTTAATGACATATTGTAGCGATCTCTCAAATACACCGGTCCACTCATACAAGGGGAGAGAACTGTTGTTCGTGTATAGAAGTATATATCCTGAAAAAAGATAAAACAAAATAAATAAGAAATTGTATTTTGATATTGCTAGTTACAAAAATAAGTATATTAGGTATTTAAGAGAAAAATAACACTATGATTTTATTTTTTGAGATAAAACATTTTTGAAAATTCTTATTTGAAAAAAGTACAAAACAAAATTAACAAGTAATTAAGTTATGAGGATTATATTCTTACAAGCATTTAAAAGTACGAATGTTCCTCTTAATCTTATTTTTCAAACTGAGCTTCGTCTATAAAGCTACAAAAGCCAATTCACTTACATGATACAGTAAAACCTCTCTAAACCAAACTCCTTTCGGACTGTAGAATTTGGTCGGTTTGGACAGGTGTACGATTTATCCAGGTTCAAAACACATTTCAACTAACACAATGGAACTTCAAAACATGTCTGGTTTAGGCAGGTTTTTGGTTAATTCAGGGTTCGGTTTAGACAGGTTTCATTGTACATCGAATTAGTTTGTGGAAAGAATGATAATAAGTTGCTGAAATTCTAGTCAATAAGCCAAAGAAAAGGAAACATATTTATTTAAGTAACACTCCAGCTAAGGATCATGCAAAATGTGATTAATGAGTAAAAAAAAGGCCTACATATTTTCATTTTTGATATTATGTTTGAAATGTCATAGTAAACAGAAATAAATATGTGGTTTTTCATATAATCCTTGTTCATAGGAGATAAAAATTATATAGAATGCACTGTATATTTCAAAATTTAGGGAGATAACTCTGTAAATGGCGCTCAAATACAATAGAATCTACTGTATTTTCAATGTCGATTATCTCCTAAGAGCAGGCAGATTCGAATGAATAATTACACATTTCACAATATAGACCCATAAAACAACTTAATTACAAAAATAAAAATATGTAGTCTTATTTGGGGTGTATCACATTTTCCAGATTTTGCATGATTCTTACAAAGACAGCTACTTAAATTAATTGACTGACTGACATAATGTGGTTCAATGTATAACACATACGACAGATAAAAAAGGGGAAATAATGTAGGTTAAACTGAACGCCATAGGACCTTATACGAAATATTGTTACAATTTTACCCAAAACCAGCTTATCCAGGCCAAAGGTGAAGAACAAATGTATTTATTTTAGTTCTCTCAACTGTAAAATGGTGAATTAACAAATTGTGTATTGCATACTAGAAGAATTGGATTTTTAATCAAGGATATTTTTTTAAGAAAATCAAAAACCTAAAAAGTTAAAATGGGATATTCCACGAAGAAAAGGGATATTGATGGGCATTAAGAATGAATTCAGAGTAGTCAGGGAACCACGATTCGAGTGGTAATCAAAAGAATATATCCCCAAGATAAAGACTAGACAGGAAAAATGGACATACACACAGCAAATAACATGAAAATAACACGTACGAAGAAGCACAAATAAATGGGCAACTCGAACTACACTAAATACTGGTGCACAGGTAAGGTAAGCGCCCTCTGCTTTCGTAGAAACAGGAAGTGGAGTGTGGAGTAAAAATGTTTTAATTGGGAGTGTTTACTATTCAGGAGCTTGAGCGTGAATATAATGACTGGTGTATAAACAATGAAAGAGTTGTCACCCTTACCTTTTATATGATCCGATATGGCAGGTCGTTTCCAGGTAACAAGTGCAGTAGGGACCTCTAGTCCCTGTTCACGTATCTTGATATCATATGGTGCTCCTGGAACTACAAAGTTCAGGAAATAATATACAATCAATTTTATTAACAATTAATGAAACAATCGAGTCCGACAAAAAAAATTGATTTTAAGTAAGCGTTTGAGGCGTTTTAGTTAAGTCGATAAAAGAGAGTCTTTTAATTTCATCGACAAAAAAAAAATACCACAAAAAGTTCAATTTCTTGTACCGTTCCTCGTTCATCATACAACATATTAGGTGGATGAACGCAGTGAAAACACTAATACGTCCGTGAAATGACTGGTTAATTGGTAATAAAAATCCTTTGAGAAGGCTGTCGGAAGTCTTCATCTTACTTGGCTACTTTTATCCGGCTTCATATTTCATATTCAATAAAAACTTTCACTAAAATGAATAGAACAGTGAAGAAATGCCTGTATGTTTTCTTGAATTTGAGTCTTATTTTCTTGGTCTAGTATTTGTCCCCGTATCATGAATATTCCGATCGTAGATCGTCTTCATGCTTTTACTTTCCTCGATTAGTTTTGTACATGTATAACGAAACTGTCTGAGTCTTTATACCGAAACTGTCTGAGCCTTTATGGATGTAGACCAAGGGGCATAAATCACACACATCATTGGTACGCTTGTGCCAATCGTTTACACGAATCTCATGAAAGCATCAAAGTAATGTCGATTGATTTCATTCAAGGCTTTTGTGAAATTGAATATGATACAAACATATCAATGATTTCAAGAGTTATGTCAATTAGTCCTGGTCTACCTTCTTATTCGAGGATATTAAGATTTTTTTTTTCATTTTAAAAGCTTTCTAAACCGAACCCTGAATAAACCAGAAACCGTCTATAACGGTCATTTTTTTTTATAACAGTTTAAATACAATGATATGAGGAAGGCATAGGCTAAAGCGTAAGCGAAATATAGAGAACTTCCCTTTTCAAGAAGCAGACTTCATGCAATTCATTATTTTTGCCGAATTTGATTATATTTTCATCCGTTGGAACCGGTAACGGACATTCCAGATATTTGTAAAATGATCGGCCAAACAGTTCCAGATTCAGCATAGAAAGCAGGATTTTATCAAGCTCATCGGAATTAGCTATTTTTTTCAAAATGTCCGAGTAATTCCGATTAAATTACATTGACGTCTTTGAAACTCTTAGTATAGGCGGCATTTGTAACAGTTTCTAAAGCTTCAACAGATCGTGATGTAGTGTTTTGCTTTGACTAGAGTTTCACAAGTGTCAGTATGATGAATTTCTAGACGAATTTCTATACATTTAAAAGTGGCCTTTGATCGCTATAAACCGAATGCTCTCTTTAATTGAAGAAATCTTCACACCAAAGGGGTTCGCGGTGTCGGACAGGGGAGTTAACACGATGTACCCCTACCCTTTTTTGTTTGAATATTTTGTTAATTTGTGCACAGTTTGTCCGCAAATGACCAAAAGAACCATACCCTTTATTCAAAACATTTTTTTTTAGACCTGCCTCTTGGTTGGGTCTATACCACAGGCGCTTTAAGCACGGATGGTTCCGATCAAACTATTTTTTCCTGGGAACCATGATTTCCGTCAGTTTCGTTTATTTAATTAAAAATCGTATTTTTGCGAGTTTCTTTGCCTATTCGTAAATAACATCACAAATTAAAGCAATGCATAATAACACCATCTTATAAAAATTCGACTCGGACACTAGTCGAGTTTTCTATACAGGATACATTATGTAATAAGGGAACTATCATTTCAATTTTGAATGGACAAGGATCAAATTAGAAATGAAATGGCAGGATTGAAATTTTCAAGAAATAAAAAGGCAGGACAGTCCAAAAGAAAAAAAGAAAAAAAAAAAAAGGATCTATTTTTGTCCTGATATATTTTTGTCTCCATGTTAAAAAAAGAAAGGTAGAACCTATATTCTGTCAAAGTAAAAATACAGTGTAAAAATTTGATCCTAGCACACACACCCCATAAAAATCGCATGGTTGCTCACTAAAGAGTTCCCTTATAATATGGAAACATAAGACAATGTAAATAATCTACCAGTATGTCACTTACCAGGTGTGGTGGTTGGTGTCGTAATCTCGGGTATTGTAGTCAGGATCGATTGTTTCTTTCCTGAAACAGAATAAACATTGTTGGCTATTGAGATCAACTGGTACAATGTATCCCATAATGCATATATGTATATTGATTTCAAGTCCATAGGTACATACACGTAAAATTCAAATTTATTCATATATGTGTGTAGTAATTTATTGTGCAATTTTATTAAATTTTGTATGAAAAAATGTAATCGCTATGTTCCTGTTGAAAAGGTGAGATACATTTATGCCTTAAATTATAATCATCAGATATGCTTGATGTCACTCTTGAGTCTTAGGAGTTCATATTGATGATTTTTAAATTTTTTTGCGAGGTCTTGTTTCTTTGTTTATAATCATTTTTATTCAGTTCGCTATATTGTGTATGTAGATTGTCTCTGTTTCCTGCGTTCAGGTTTAGGCCATGTTTTTGAATTTTTAACGAATTTGAATCATCCAACTGATGACGCTCTGATGTTCTCTTGCTGGTATATACGCATGTTGTCTGGGTAATAGCATCTCTTAATAAACATTAACTGCATCAAACATTATAGGGCACAAATACTCAGTGTACTTGAATGACAATAACTGCAACCAAATCATCTACATGTATGAGAGTAAGTAATAACGAGCAGTTTTGCAATTTACATGGGGCAAAATACGCTTCAAAATGACATACATGTACTAAAGCAAAGATATCAGTGAAATGTTCATCAGAAAGGGACGAAACTAAACTACAGTCAAATCTGTTTTATTGACCACCTGTACTCGACAATACTGTGCATTAAAATACCGTTATACTATACGTTTTATGATAAATAAGTCTGTATATGATGAACACATATTTTAAATATGGTCTCGTGCGGATGTGGGTGTCAACTGGGTTGTATGCCCGAGGTAGTGGAATGGTGTAACCCTGGCATGATGCATGCTGGGGTCGTCAGGCCATAATACGGAAAACTTGTCCGCAAACCATAGTGGTGCACCGTGTTGGGAAAAATGCCATGTTCCTTGCACGTTTAAGAACCTTTCTGTGGTATTCTATCGGAGTAGGAACGATAGGGCTCCGCCACAGGAGGCTAAATTGCCCGACCCTATCCACCTCCCCCTATTTCCAGTGGCAATCAAAATTTGTCGGTCTTATCATCCTTGTGTCCCATCCCATTTTTCATTTCATCATCATTTCATGTTGATCGTCTGGATATACAATGTAGATGAAATATTGCTGCTCGGGCGTTAAATCCCAAAAATCAATCAATCAATATTAAATATGACCATTTTTTTCGCTCTCCATGAAAGGTCTCTAAAGATAGGATTTACTGTAAATGAAAACAAAAGAGTACATGATTTAGCGTTTTATGTATGTATATGACCACCTATTTTGAATATGACTAATTGTTTCGCTCTTCATTGTAGGTCACTAAAGACAGGTTTTACTGTAAATGAAAATAAAAGACAAACAATATTAGGGTACCTGATTTAGCTTTTATCAGAGTAGGTTTACTCTCTCCGTAACTGTTGAACGATCTCACTGTCAAGATGTACCGTGCATTTGGTCCTACAAGTAACAAAATAATTTTTGATATCTTAATGCAATATGACAAATAACGTAACGGCTGATTTTATACAGATAGGTATACATGTAAGTTTACAGGATAGAATTTTTAGTTATACGAACACATTTTTAACACCAACGCTAAGTTTTGGTATAGTCTGATATCACATTATTAGAAATAGTTGAATTGTCGGGTTATCATTATATAAACAGCAGTGACATACCGAATGTTCCCAGTGAAATTTTTATTCGATAATTCACACGGTAAGTTCACTCTCGCGCTTTCACCCGCTAAAACGTGACAATACGCCGTTCACAAAATTTTTAATTTATGTTGAAAATAACAATGAATAATGGAGGAAATCTATATAATAAATAGGATAATCAATTGGTTATCGTGAAATAGGCGAACATCAAAATGCCAACGTATGCTTTACGTACGAAGTCCACTTATAGAATATTCTGTATCCGCTGGTCCCAGTATTTTTCTGTAGACTTCTGGAATAAAGCGGCCGTGTCCTACAATGTAGCCTTTGACTGGTATACTCGTGTTGTCAGGAGGAGACCAAGATAGCGTAATTCCTTCTGATATCGATTCCACGGTCAGGTTTGTAGGTGCTTCCGGTGGTTCTTCTATGACTACAAGTATCAAATCATTTAGTTTTTTTTAATAGTTTAGTTTCCAATGGTATTGCCAAAGTTTGGAAAGCTTGCAGTCTGTCCGTTAGCATGTCACACACAAATCTTTAGGAATGTTTCCTGTAAGCCTTCAGATATTAAAATGATATTGGTTGGTTCCGTCGCTATGGTAATTGTTTACGAAATGTGGGTATTTAGCTTTTTCTATGAACAGGTGAGTTACTAAGTAAATTCTGGTTGATTGTGTCATTTTAACGCATTTATAGTAGTTTCCGCATTTTTTGTGACCGTCCCGTCCACAATGCGAGAGGTCAAAAGTTAAATTCCCGGCCTGGTCATACAAAAAACTTTAAATTTGGTAGTAACTGCTTCTCTACAAAGCACATGCGCATGCATATATGAGACAGAGTAACGATTGGTTGGCTCAGATACTATTACTGGGTGGAAATTCCAAATTACACATTCTTCGGTGTGTTTCCACATTAAAAATATTGGTCAGTGTGTGTGTCAATCTAGTACAAAGGAGGGTCTGCTCAATTTGTAAATCTTACTCGTCCTGAAATGCATAAAATACCTACCATAGTACGCTAAGCTGCAATTAATAAATCAATAAATCAATCAATCAAATTTTTGTGTTCTATATTAGTCTTACTTATTGACCATAAAAACGAAAAAAAATCTATTGAAATAATACTTAACTTGCGTGTTTTCATATTATATTTGAAGAAGTATGACTATCCATCAATTAGGATTCAAATATTACCGTTTCCAGATTTAGTTACAACCATTTGGACCCAAGAAGAAAAAGGACCGGTTCCGTTAACGGTGACGGCAGCGACTCTCATTCCGTACACAATACCAGCTTCTAAACCTAGAATTGGGAAAAAAGAGAGATCAAGAAATGTGGCTTTCGATGTGAATAAGGTAGGCTTACGAGCAACAACAACTTATTTGCATCTAGTATAAAACGCAACCTCAATACACCAAAATGACAAAAGTTGAATAATGAGGTTTCGTTATTTTGATTGAGATAATTCTAAGAATGACAGTGTTACGCAGTAAATTTCCATACAGAAGATTTAGTTCAGAACACTTTCCAATCTCTTTCAGATCCCAATTTTGACAGCAAATATGAACATTATGATTTAAATTATAGTGCAACAAAATGTTAGACCCTACGTGCTTAGAATTAGAATGCACCCACTCGTCCAGTTCTGTCAAAAAAAAGCTGCACGATAAACACGAAAACGATAATTGATGTAGTACTACCTGGAAAGGGAAAACACGATAAAAGTCCTCATACAAAAGCAATAGAATTCTCTGGAATTTATTACAGAAACGTTCGAGGGATGGATATGGTGATTGTAATAAAGCTCTAGCCTAATGAGTGGAGTAAAAGTTGCCTAAAAAAATATTTTATATCCTCGATCCGGTCGTGACATACCTGTCAATAAAAGTTCATTTTTGCCAGCTGGGACCAGCATATTTTTACTGGTCATATCGAACTTTGTTCTGTATTCCACTCTGTAGAAGATAAGTTTACCATTCTGTGCATACTCCGGTGGTGGTTCCCATGACACCATGAAGTTCTGCAGAAAGTAAAAAGAATACTGGTACACAAGTAATTCCTAACGTAAGATGAAAATGCATATTTTTTCTTATTTTGAGGACGCTTACCCTATCGATGAACCTGGTTCATACTCCCAGTTTTAGTGGATTCCGAGTTGCTCATTTACTTTTCTTACTTTATATGTATTAATTTAGTTACTTTATGTTCTTTGTTGTGTGTGTGTGTTTTTTCCATTTCTGGTATTTGTCCATGGATTGCATTCTTTTGATTTACGCTAGAACCTTGGTTCCTTGATTACTCTTGAAGGTACAACATGGGTCAATGACCCCCTATTTTATAAGCTGAAAGAAATGAACGATTCCGGGGGGTAGTGGGTTCTGGGTTTTGATGCCCCCATCACCTCACTCTTATTGGAAAATTATGTTATTTTTTTTTTGGCAAACTTTGGGATAAAGATGGATTAAAATAGTCTGGAATCCCTCTATTTTTTCTGAACCTTCTTTTCAAAATCTTTTGAAAAGGATTCTTGAAAAACTGTTTTGTCTGAATTAATAGTGTTGGATTGATAATAACTCTCTTAAGTGTAAGTGTTTGTAAGAATCAGGCAAAATTTTAAAACTCAGAAACATGCATGTCAAAACCCCCACCGATCTGACAATGTAATATCACTCAAGTATACATTCTGTATATGAAAAGACCATTATTTGATCTTTGCATCACTGGATTTGCGCAAAAAAAGTTATCTGTCCATTTTCAGTGCATTTCAATGAAATTGTAATTCAATGGTCCAGCATGATATGGAAAATCTTCTCTTATTTCTATGATTCTGATGGTGCAAATAGTCACGATAAACTTTCAAAATGGTGGGTTTTCAAACCATGTTTCAACCACTGCCTGATTCTTACAATGACTGACACATAAATACCGCTTACTTTGCTTCACAATGAGTTGTAGCCACAATGTCATTTAAAAGGTCAAATTACTAGTCTATTTAAAAGGAGCAATTTTACTTACAGTTATATTAATATTCTGAATAGTGACGGCTTTGGGTGGTGCCGACGGTACGTCAGATAAAGTCCATACCAACTTCGACGTCAAGTTACCAGGTACGTCATTAATATATGGAATCAAAGAAATTGAGTACTCCGTGTGCTCCTGTAAATTATCTATTACATAATGAGTAGTGGTTGGTTTGAGAAACAGATCTTTAGGTTGACTGATATTTGCGTTGGTGGCACGGTGTCTAAGGAGAAATCTAGTAAGGTTTGAGTTTGGTGCTACAGTCCATGATACCCGGAGACGCTTCGATGACACTGGTCTGGCTATCAAGTGAACTGTGTCTGATGAGGTCCCTGAATAAGAATTTATTTCAACACTTTGCATCCAACAACTTTTTCTTTGCTATTTTTGCGAGACCTACATGTATTTTACGAGTGTCCGCAAATTAGTTGGTTAACAGCAACCAAACGATTAAAATTAATAATTTTATACTGTTAATTTGGAAATCCAACAACCCATTTAAGGTTACGTCAGGGTTCACAATCAGATTTTCAGATAATTCTAATTTTGTACCTGCATCGGCATTAGTGTAAGTATTTTTGTTGTGTTGATTTTTATTTCATGTCATGTCGAACATTTGCTATTTTAATTTGCATATGAACAAAATCATACGACAGGAGCGTCAGTAACATGATGCATGTAGAGTGTTCAAGTAACACTCGTATGTCCACGGTGGTTGAGATCTTATCCATAACCAAATAGCGGTGAATCATCAGATTGAGTGCAAATATCCCCGTTTCTCATAGGTAAAGTAGCCGTGATTGCGCTTGATTCAATACCCATTTACGCATGTTTTGTCTTGTTTTGTTTTGTTCTTTGATTTTGAATTTAAGCAGGTAGACCTAGGTAAAGGGAAACAACTCTTACAAATCATTGGATCGTTTGTATACACCATTTTACATCACTCTCATGTAAGCATCATAGTAACTTGAAATGATTTCATTCTTTTTCAAAGGAAAGCTTGAAAGGCTTGGGTGAAATTGAATATGGTAAAAACATATGGCTGATATCAAGAGTTATGTCCTTTACCCTAGGTCTACCACCGTAAAAAGAAAAATGATTGACTTACCAAAATGATCAATCATTCTGACTATACTATCGCTCAGCCCCACATTGTTCACTGCTGATACCTCAACAGTGTAGGTCTTACTTTGATCTGAAATGAACGCGATATTTTTTCAGAAAAGATATCAAATTTGTTGCTTTTGGGAACTTTTCGGCTGTCACGCCATCTACCATAGGACAGAAACACCACGGGAAATATCGTTGGTCTTATTTGACACATTTCAATTTCGAAACTAATTTCATATAATTAGTTGAGCAAATTAAATTTATGACAAAGTTCACGTGAAATCGGGTGAATCGAGCATTTGCGTGAAATTCACATGAACTTTTCACATTGAGTTGATATTGAGTGAATTTGTTCGAAAATCACGTTAATTTAATTTGAATTTCATGTGACGCTCGATATACATGAAATTCACGTGAACAACGTTTGCCCGTGAATTTCACGTGAACAATATTTAGTTTAAACATATTTTATTTCATATAGTCGTAAATGTGATAACATACACACAAATATAATAGATATAGGATCCAGAAACAAGCAGATCTATGCTTTTAAAATCTGTCTCCATAGGAACCAGCATGATATAATTGACATTTTTTCGCATGCTCAATGACAAATACATTGAATAAAATATAGCACAGTTTAAGAACTTGTAAAGAATTCAGTTGAAAAAAATAATGTGAAAGAAAACAATTACAAAAAGAAATGTAAATATTGGAATAATCAGTAAATTTCCAAGAGAAGAGAGAAAGTAAAGTATGAGTATTAATAACAATTAAGTTATGTTTTAAACCTTTTACTTTTCAGAATGAATTTCTGGAAACGCTTATAAACCATAGAGTTTTGTTCATCTGATAGCTGCATAGATCCAAAGATAAATAAGCTGGTATCAATCCTAACATTGATATTACAATCCGTCGTAGCATTAAACATTTCTTGTCTAATGGTAGCATATCTTTGACAGTGTAAGGTGAAATGTTCAACTGTTTCTATTTGCCCACAAATACATCTTAATGAGTCTGATAAATGTTTTAGGAAAAGATGCTCATTTAGGGAACTGCAATGCATTCTGAGACATGTAGGATCTGACCAAGTCTACAACCAGAGTAATAGTAAGATGGGGTCTTTATATTTTGATTTGACAACTGACGTTTGAAGGGGGCAACAGATTCAGTATTTCGTAACTCGGAAGGCAAAGTATTCCAGTATTTTACTGTAGACGGAAGAAAATAATCTGAATAAAAATTTGTTCTTGTTCTCACTTCCTGAATATTGTTTGTCTGACGCGTGTTGTGGTTGTGTAGAACTCCAACAGTATCTGGTATTAGATCTGTCAGATATTGCGGTGTTTTCCCATTTAACATCATCTTATGGAATAACAACTCTTTGTACAATATTTGCCTATGAAGACCGCATAAGCTTCAAAAGGAGATTTATAAATCGGTTGTTGGGGTTTTAGATAATATTGAAATTTCTAAAAGTACGCAATGATGTCCTTGTTCCATCAATTTTCAGGAATTGTATTTAGTTTATGCCTGTTCAAGCAGTGTGTTTGAATGTTCATACTTTGCCCATTCGCTGTATAATTGGTTACTGCGATTTTTTTTTCTAGCTGGAAATGAAACAAAATTTAGCAGTTAAAGAAACATCCCGCAAAAATCATATTAAAAATCCCTTACTGCGACATTTTATATTATTGCGAATTTAAGTTACTTGCATTTTTCGCACAAATTACGGAACATACTGTATTCTGCAAATTTGGGTCTATCGCATTATTTACAGTAAGTCCAAAATATCCTGTATTTTGCGAATTTAAATCCGTAACATTTTTCTCAATTTTTCACGAATACATTATGTTTTGCCAATTAAGATCAAACACGTTTTTCCTTAACCATGTTTAATCGATTGATTGTTAGGGTTCAACGCCCGAGCAGCAATATTTCAGATATATTCAGATTGATTGATTGATTGTTGGGGTTTAACGCCCGAGCAGCAATATTTCAGCTATATTCAGGCAATGAACATGAAATGGATGATAAAATGAACATGAAATGATAATGCAATGAGAAATGGGATTGGACACACTGATAATAGGGTCGACAAATTTTGATTGTCACTGGAAATAGGGGAAGGTGGGTAGGGTCGGGCAATTAAGCCTCCTGTGGCGGAGCCGAATGGTTCCTACTCCGATAGAATACTACAGAATGGAACGTGCGAGAAACGTGGCATCTTTTCCAACACGTTGAACCACTATGGTTTGCGGTCAGATTTTCCATATTATGACCTGACGATCCCAGCATGTACATGTAACATGCCAAAGGTATCCCACCTGGGGCATAGATTAGCATTGGCGTGGGCCTGCACTGGGCGCGCAATAATTTTTGACTGTTGAATTTTGCTAATTTAAATCAGTGCAAAACACGCAATAATTCCTGAATACCGTGTATACTGTTTACGTAAATTTAAGTCAGTCCAATTTAACTCATACTAAAATCAACCAAATTATACCAAATCAAGAACGATAACTCTTGCAAAGTGTCAATATCATGTACAATCTATATGCATTTGATCTCAAAAGCGCAACAACGAAAAACTAAGACTGGTTATGTGATCAGTTACTGAATAAGAAATAAAACTTAATTCGGTGGGTTTTCGACGTGCATGAATCACCTTCTGTCTGATTTTTAGAAAGACTGATACTTAAATCTTACCTATTACTTTAATTACATGTGATGTAATGTCCTTATTAAATCTGAAGAACAACGTCTTTCCGTCATCTTCTGCCACTTGTAGCTGGTAATGCCTGACTCTTACCCGATACTCTTCTGGGGGTGGCAGCCATTTTATTACAAGGGAACCATTGGTTAATATATTTAGAAACATATCACGTGGAGGAGGAGGAACTGTTCTCTCTACAAAGTAACAAATATATGAGAGATAAATGTAAGGAAAATGACTTTGACGATTTCATGGCGTCGATGAAAAATTAAATGACTTCTTGCAAATTACCATATCAAAGGTGAAGGTCAAACCTAAGTAAAACATAGTCATGTATAAAAACAGTCTTCAACACAAGATCCGGAATACATCTGAAACCATGCGCGTAGCTGCCGTTAGGCAAAAAAGCTTTTGCCTGCACTTAATTTTGCCTTTTTTTTTATAGATAAAATACATCCAGGAGAGGCATAAATGATGCTCTAAAACGCTATCTCCGCGGAGCTTCGGCCCCTTGGACCCCCTGCCGTAAGTTTGCCTACACTTCCATTTGGTCTCACTACGCGCCTGGAAACTCCACCCAATATATATCTAAAATCCAGACATGACCTTTAACTCTACTGACAAAATGCGTATTTATTATATGCAGACCCAGAAAATGCAACATTTATCATGGTATGCACATGGGATTGACATGAAACACGATTGAATGGAGATAACATTAGTATTTATAGACACGAATTTAAAAAATCTCAGACTAAATACAATGTTTACCTTTCAGGTAAGTTGAAAACTTCCTCCATGGGGAGTGAACACTTTTGTCTGGAAACACTGTCTCCACTCTAAAGTAATATAGCTTATCATCTTCCAAATCTATAACAAAGATGGATGCCTCGTCAGTGCACAAATATTTCACAATAATATACTTCATACAAACATCTTGAATTCTGATTGGGTAATGGGTGATGAGTTATTTTAGTCTATTCCCTGCAATGCCTCGTCAGTACAAATATAATTCACAATATCATGGCATACCCTTAAAACACAACATACACTGTATTATATTGTTTTCAGTTCCCTGAATCATACCAGTGGCGGGTCCAGAGTTTTAGGTAAGGGGGGGGGCTTAAACAAATTTCTTGACAGGATCACCGGTGAGGATCACGAAGTGAGTATTTCTCATGGTTTTACACACACAATTATCGACATTGTTTTTGTAAGGGGGGAGGGGGCTGGATCCGCCACTGCATACTTTTATCATTGGTGGGCATTACGTTCTGGAGTTTAGACAGTAACGTCCACTTTAATGACGTAAGTAATAGTAGAACTTGGTTATATGAAATTCGAAATTCCCGCTTCTAAACATTACGTTTGATTAGCGCTTTCATTAAAATGACTTGGGGATATGTTCCTGTTTCCCACCACTTTTTTAAGAGGTAGACCTAGGGTAAGGGACATAACTTAAGAAATCAACGATGTTTGTATCATATTCAATTTCACCAACTTTCCAAAGATATGTAATAGTTGGAAAATAACGTAAGCATACAAGGGCCTGAAAATTTCCCAACGATATTAGAACTGTCGAATTTGCAAAGCAACTTTTTTGGTCGTTCCCTCCGCGGGACTCGAACTCGCAACCGCTGTGACATCTATTGCAACACCGCCTGCGCAAAGCCCAGCGCCCTAGACCACTCGGCAAGCTAGGCTATATTGATTTGTTTATAAAATCTGATATAATTCGGGGTCAGACAAGTCTGACCAGTGGGTTGGTGAATACCCTCGAGGACCTTAGGTCCACTAGCAGTGGAACCTACCTAGAGGTTATTAAATACAAAAAAAAAACTACTCCAATCACATAGATTTCAAACATAATGTTCCGAATGGATACTTACTGTCAATCACAGTGCTGTTTTCCCATACACTCTTCTGATGAACAGTATTGTTATCGTCAGTTTTGTAATGTATAATATGTTGTGTCCAAATCATTGGCCATGGATGGGTAACAATCTTGTCCCATGCAATTGTAACTACAACCTGGGCAATAAATGCATATATATATTATAATTCTGGACAATATTCTAAAGAATACCAATTTATTGGGTTTCTTAGACACACAAAACTATTTTACGTAAATTTTACGTGAATTTCACCCAAATTGAGTAAATACAACTGCAAAAATTTAACGTGAAAAAAAACATGTGAATCGAGCCGTCACGTGACTTGAGTAAATAAATATTTTTTATATGCATTTTATGTGAAATCACGTTTATTTTATTTGAAGTTCGAGTGAAGCTCTATCGATTGTCATGCATTTGTTCAGCAAGTGTTTTGTCTGTATTTTGTGAATGAGTGTTTTGCCTGTGTTTGGTGAGTGACTGTTTTGTATTTAATTGATGAGTGAGCATTTTACCTTTGTTTGGTGAAATAGTGGTTTACTTGTATTTGGCGAGTAAGTGTTTTTCCTGTGTTTGTGAAGTGACAGTTTTTTCTTTGTTTTGCGAATGAGTGCTTTGCCTGTGTTAAGTGAGCGAGTGTTTTGCCCGTGTTTAGTGAGTATTTTTTGGCCTGTGCTTGGTGAGTGGTTGTTTTGCCTGCGTTAGGCGAGTGAGTGTTTTACCTGTGTTAAATGAGTATTGTTTTAGCCTGTGTTTGGTTAGTGATTGTTTTGCCTGTGTTTGTTGAGTGATTTTTCCCTCTCTGAGTTTGGTGAGTGAGTGTTTTGTCTGTGTTTGGTGAGAGTTTATGCGCGTTTAGTGTTTGCACGGAAAACCTAAACGTCTCAAGACTTGAAAGATTTGTCATAAAAATGTTGCCCGTTTGTTGTATCTAATCGTCTTATTTTGCTACTGGAGACGTTGTTCCTAAAACATTTTACCGATGAGCATTGCTTTGTATGTGACATTTGTATGCTGCAATCAAGACGGATTCTTTTTTTTCTCTTTCAAAAGGTGCATTTGAAAAACAACTATTACTGAAAAGTGTGTGTGTTGATGGGTGTTTGTTCGAAAAATTACAGTGGTTAATGAAAAAAAGTATTCCAGGCTACAGTTTGCACTTTGTTATCCAAATGTAAACAAATACAAAATTCCCTAACAAAAGAAGGGTTCGTGCCATCGATAGGAACATCTCTGGATCCGCCACTAAACTATTTTTTAAAGTAACAAACCCCGTGCAGGTCCGGGTGTCAAAAGAATAGGCCTGCAGCAGCGCTAAGCTTGTCGTAAAAGGCGACTAAATAGTGCTCAGAAACCTAGCCGGGGGTTAGGCGCTCTGCCCACAGAGCAACTGGGATGTGTGCCCCAGGTGGTGGAATGGGGTACCCCTGGCATGTTACATGCTGGGGTTGTCAGGCTATAATACGGAAAACCTGACCGCAAACCATAGTGGTGCACCGTGTTGGAAAAGATGCCACGTTCCTCGCACGTTAAAGAACCCTGCTGTGGTATTCGATAGGAGAAGGAATCTTTGCGCTCCGCCACAGGAGGCTAAATTGCCCGACCTTACCCATCCCCCCTTTTTCTAGTGGCAATCAAAATTTGTCGACCCTATTATCCTTGTGACCCATCCTTTTTTTTATCATTTCATGTTCATTTTATCATCCATTTCATGTTCATTGAATATAGCTGAAATATTGCTGCTCGGATGTTAAACCCCAACAAACAAACAAACAAACAAACAATAAAGTAACAAAAAATAGACAATGTCATATATCTGGTAATATCACCGTAATTGTAGCTATTGTACTTACAGACGTTTTTGTCTCTGTGTCACCATTATTATCCGGGAAATCTCCTAAATATAGAAAACATCGGTGTTATTAAATTCAGTACAATAGTTCTAGAAACATGGACTAGAACAAAAATGGGCAAATCTGACCTGGTAATTCCCCGACTTCATCCCTTTGAAACTATATGGGAAACCCGACAAAATTTTAGTGAGATTATAGAAAAGAGAATTTTCTATCAGAGAAAGTGGAAAACAATGAAATAAAGCAACTTAAGATGAGTACACAGCAAAAAGTGCCACACTTGAAAATCACATAAATTACAATGCGTGAGAATCACATGAATTACAACGCGTAAGAATCATGAATTGCAACGCGTAAGAATCATATGAACTACAACGCGTATTACATGAATTGTAACACACGAGAATCGCGAGAATTACATGGCGGAAGAATCACACGAATTACAACGCGTGGGAATCACATGAATTACAACGGGTAAGAATCATGAATTGCAACTCGTAAGAATCATATGAATTACAACGTGTGAGAATCACATGAATGGTAACACACAAGAATCGCACGAATTACATGGCGGGAGAATCACATGAATTACAATTCATAAGAATCATATGAATTACAACACGTGAAAATCACATGAATTGTAACACACCAGAATCGCGAGAAATTACATCGCGGAAGAATCACCTGAATTACAACGCGTGAGAATCACAAGAATTACAACGCATGAGAATCACATGAATTGTAACACACGAGTTAGTTGGGAGTGACCTATCTTTATGTTAACATACATATTTATAATTGCTACTATACGATGCATGTAATCATATGCTTTTCACAGATATATTATACTTATTATCATAATTATGTTAGCAAGCAAATATTCACATTCGAGAATCGTATGAGAATCACACGTCTTCGCAACTTTGTAAATGAGCACAGGATTTGCACATAATTTCATATGTGGCAATTTCTTTTTCGCTATGTAATTAAGTTAACAACATGACAATTCGATTTCCACTCACCTGGAGTCACACCTATCTCATTCTGATCCCAAGTATTCTGATCCTCCTGCAAAAAAAAAGAAATATCTTAGGAGCCAATTAATAACTAAATAGGTCCAGGCTATAAATTATCATTGAATATTTTTACAGATCATTAATTTGCAGGATCGAAATTTTCCGCTTACAAAATCAACAACATATGCACAAATACATAAAGAGTTGCTTTATTGTGGATTAAATAATCAAAACGGGACCACAAGTTTCGAGATTAATTTTAGATTCAACTCGTGCGCGGAGCGAAATCCGAAAATGCGTGTTTTTCCGTGATCATTCTTTAGCTAAAAGTCTTCTAGTAAATAAAATTTCTTGGGAATATCGAATACAAATTTGATTACAATACATCTGTTCCTTCCATTTCAATACACCTGTCAAGTACATGGTTATTGAAGATCTTTTAATTACGTATGTGAATTTTAATGTATTTGTGTTATAGACGACTTTCACGTTTGCCATCTAATCCAGTGGAAAATAGTTAACGTTTTTATACTAGACAATTCACAAAGAAAGAGTATTGGATTGGAACACTACAAGAACAGTTATAGAAATTTAGAAATATGTCTCCGAACATGAAATAATATGTGGAATGCTCCTATAACATATGTTTCATTAAAATATTCTCTGTAGTGATAATGTCAAATATAAGTTCCCTTGGGTCCCATTACAATGTATTTCGTCTAACGCTTGCTGACCTTAAGCATTATTCGGAAATGAATGTCGTCTATTCCTCAAACAATCGATGTGCAACGTTATCCAATGAAATTAATCTAACAATAAATGGTGCATTAGAATTTTAATGCCTTACCAAAGGATTGTAGATCCTTATATCTGAGATATCCAAGGGAGGTAAATCGAACGTTTTAATCGTCACATTTCCCACGTGACTAAAATTGGATCGACCAAACTGGTTTACTGCTACAACCCCAATGTGATATTTTGTGTCGTATTCTAATGACGAAATTATGTATTCTGTTTCTGTTATATCTTTAATAATTGTATGTTTATAACCATATTCCAAAAGATGTCGTTCCCGCCAACAATGCAGTTCATATGTTATTGGAAATCCAGCAGAATTCTTTGGAGGGGACCAGTACGCTCCAATAGAACTGTGGGATAGAGCTTCCGCTTCAATGTCTTCAGGTGGTCCAGGCGATGCATCTGAAAGGTGATGCTTGTATAATTCATTTTACATCGTCTTCGTTACGTCATGCTAATCATTGTCACATTTGGTGCCTTGTCAAGTTACCAGATATACATAGTTTAAGTGAAGAAAATTCCAAATTGGTATCAATAATGTATATGCTGCATGGCGACATCCCTAATTCATTCTATCTGATTCAGAAATATTCTATTTAACATATGTTTGAATGTATCATAATTAAGGCATAAATTTTAATTACCCCGAGACTCAATTGTAAAAATATCGATATATTTGTAAGTATATAAATATACTAATTAATCATTTTATTCACTCGAACTGCATTTAGAATATATATACCAGTATTAACCTGTGACTTTGAGTAAAACCTCTGCTGATTGGTCAGAATTCAGCACGTGGCACGTATATCCACCACTGTCTTTAGTTCTCAGTTTCAGCAAAGTAAGTTTACTGACAAATATGGTTTCGTTTCCATCACGTTGTGTCGCTTCAACAAGGTGGTGACGACCTGTTATTTCAATCTGTGAAAGAAAAAAACAATAAATGATTTTACTACACATACATGTACATGCACTAATGTTATCTATAAAGGTTATCAGGTTACATGTCCTTAGGTTAGCTTTCTGTCAGAAGGAAACCAGGCCTTCAGTGCTTCTAAGGTCAAAGGTTAAATTCGTATTTACCCTGTTTACATTGTCGTCGAGATCTTCTTAGGCGTCGCCTCTCTGATACGTTTCAATATTATTTTTTTTTCAAATACCTGCTTCCGGCCCATAGAAGTCAGGCACAAATTAATATTGATCACCAGTATGAGGACTTCGTCCTCTATAATTACCTTCAACGAGTAGCACGCTTGGTGATTAACAAGGAGCAGGACATGCTGACCATGTCGTAGTACATGTTTATTTTATCGGAACAGAAGTTCCTGGATCATAAAACAATATGGTGGAATTTTTTTTATCATTTTTATAATCCATGGACTTTTTCATGTAATATTGATTATGGGTTGTTCTCTAATAAAAGTACGAAAGCACTATCTTTTACATGTACATTGACATGTTTATCCCTGGTTTTATGTGACAGTCGTTCAATGTATTCTGTACATATGCATTAGTTCCCTTGTGTTATATATCACAGTTTTTTCCTGGTACCTCGCCACACGAAAGGCCTTGTTTTAAGTGAAATCTATTGGCAGTTTAATTTGACATGTAGGTTCGCGTTGGTCCGTTCTCCAGTAAATTCTCGAGGAGAAAAGACCTGAGGATATTTTGCACAACTGTGGAGTACAGTTAAAGAATCAGTCTTCACGGTTATGCAGTAGTCCGAGGCCCAAGGCTGGTCAAAATGGAGGTAGGCCTGTAAAATTAACTACTACAGACCAACAGTCACTACATATAAATGTCTGAAAAATTGTATTTCGGGCCTGAAAATTGGAAAGTTAATTGTGAAGACTGCAGAATACGGATCAAATTGGAATTTTAGCACAGTCATATTTGTAGTTATCTGTTATGTTGTCTTCAGTTTTTTTCATCCTCTTTTTGTATTATTTCTTTTCCATTCTGATGTTTCATTTAAAAGTATTAAGTAGCACTCCAGCTGAGAATCATGCAAAATGTGATTCACGGTTGGAAAGACTACATATTTTATTTTGTTTATATTTTGTTTGAAATGCTTAAGTAAACAGAAAATAATATGTGGCTGTTCATAGAACCCTTGTTCATAAGATATATAAATTATGTAGAATGTACGGTAGAATTCAAAATTAAGGGATATAACTCAATAGAATAATACAATAGAAACTATATGATTTTAATGTAAATTATCTCCTTTGTGCAGACAGATTGGAATGAATAATTATACATTTCATAATTTTAACCTATAAAGCAACTTGAAAAACAAAAATGTGTAGCCTTTTTCTGTGTGTATCGCATTTTACAGAATTTGCATGATTCTTACAAAGACTGCTACTTTAGTGTTCAACTGAAAACCTTAAAATAGATATCTTAAAAAGACCTACAAACCATGCGCCTATTCTATCAAATCGGAGATCTGATCCTTTTGTCCATGTTGTTGATATGTCGCTGTTACCGTGGTAACGGACTGCACATGTCAATGTCACATTCTGGCCTTCAAACGAGTAATCTGTTTTATTCACCAATACGCTTAGAATTTCTAAATAAAAATAATCTTTCGATATTTAAAATCAGATTATTATATGACGTGTTTTAAAGCTCTATAGACCACAGCCGTGGTAAAAAACTAATAAATACATGACCAACATTTTGTGCAATTCATAGGATGTGTCTAGTAAAAAAATAGACGAGAAAACCCTCACTCCACATGTCAGGCTGCAGCTGGCCCCAAAACAACATTATACACAGGTACAGCATGCAAAGAGTTGCCCCTATGTACTCAAGTAATATAAAAACAAACTAAAGGTGAAAACGACACAAGACATACATACAGTCTCTTGACTTGAGACATGCGCAAAAAAATACGGCAGGGTTAGAGTACTTTGGCGTAGTCATAACCCTCCCCATCCAAAATCTGGCCACTGTGAAAAAAATATTACACAATTGAACACACCTAAAAATCAGTTAAAAAAGGTCAGAGTCCATTTTTCCAACGGAAAGTTTAAAAAAATCTGAATATAAATTACACAAATGTACAAACTAAGGACTACTTGCAGATAACTGACATGCTAGCTCCAGACCAGTATAAACAAACAAAAAGTTATGTCCCCATCTTATGTAAAATCAATTCCAATTCTTTCTATGCGGGGTTGAAAACTACGGTAAATCACAAATACAATAAGGACACAACCCCACGTCATGCCAAAAAACTGCTTTTAAATAAATGTATTGTTTTAATTTCTATGTAAAGACCCTATGAACGAATCAATATGTTGTCCGTAACTTTTTGACAACAATATCGTAACATAGATTACGAATGAGCCTTTTCTGAAATCGATTATCACTGTGACGGTGACGAAAAACAAAGAAATGTGATTTCTAATTTGTTTGTTTGCTTCACCTTTAAATGTTGTTAACTTTGATATTCATAAAGCATGAAAAGTCAGACATCAAAACATAGCAATAACCTTATTTAAGGTTGACCTTAAGGAGGTAGAGTTAGGGTAAGGGACAATACTCTTGAAATCAGTGATATGTTTGTTTCATATTCAATTTCACCAAAGCCTATCAAGCTTCCATTTGAAACAGAATGAAATCAGTCCATGTTTCTTTGATGCTTACATGGGATTGATGTAAATTGCTGAATACAAACGGTCCAATGATTTTTAATAGTTATGTCCCTTACTCTAAGTCCTCCTCCTTAAGCGCATACACAGTCCAGTCTTATTTTTTCATTGTTTTAAGTAAAAAAAAACCCTCTGTAACAAAAAATCGGAAAGTCCTTAGAAATCAGAAATGAAAAAGGATCTCTCTTTTAGATGACAAGAGACTGTAGGCAATGCAATAAAATCTCCTCAAGGATCGTAATACCGTACGGCGGACAACGGTATACCATAATATGTCGGTCGAAAGTTGGACGTATACCATACGTTACCGCTAGATTGCACAATTGCTGTATCTTTTTCATCATTATCAGTTGTTGGATCCAAATTTTCTGGTAAAACGTCGTCGTCACCGTCGCCAGCGTTATTGTCGATTCTTTCTGTTCGTAAAACGAAAACAAAAACGCTGTGATTCGTGTACATTTGATTACCGTAGAAAAAATACGTGCATGTAAGAATTTGCAAAAGGTATACAATACTTCACCATTCCGTAGCATCTAGTATGTTTGCCTCAGATTTATACAACGGTAGTACGATTACCGTCCTCCTCGTTTCTTTGTGTATTTTTATTAGTTCCTTGTTGTAATGTTTTTTTTTTTATTTTTATGGGGTTGTTTTGTCCATAATAAATCATGGTAAAACATATTCATTTGATGTACTAGAAATGTTATCCACAAACGATTTGAATATCGAAGTATTGAAATCGTGGTAATGCTTGTATTTGAAGGAAAAAACGGCTTCAGGAGCATAAAAAAAAATAAATAAATAAAAAATTGTTTTTCTTGACATGATGACTCAGCATTCGGAGATTGTGTAACGTAACATGCTATGCATGTATGTATCACACACCTGCTTTATTTAATTGGACAAAGTTCATGTATTTAATATGTAAACGAATACAAATTGGGTTATATATGTATAATGTGAAATTCTTGCAAGTCATCGCCTCCCATATTGTTGAGCTACACTGCACATGTACAAAAAATGTATACTATATTTCTTCATGTCATTGAATACTGTCCATTAGCAATATAAAAAACGACTGATCTAACGTAACTCTATCCAACGGATAAACTACGTCTCTTTTGAAGACTGCACGAGAACTCCGAAAGACCTGCTGCAGTTAATATGAGAGAACACATACGTGGGCTTGTGTTGATCTATTCGGTTTATTTTACCTTTCTTTGGTTTTCCACCTGTAAGTGTTACTGTGACCCAGTCCGTATATCTTCCCGTCAACTGTCCGGATTTTATAGCTATTCTTACTTTGTACTGCTGTCCTTTATATAAATCTACAATACAAAAGGAATGGTCCATGAAGAATAAACTCGATCACGTGGTGCAAACTAAGAACCTGCGTAGTAGGTTATTTTAAAGTGTGCACCACGGGCATTCAGGTTATTTCAAATAGACCGAAAAAAAAATAACAGCCAATCAAAAACGTGTTACTTTTTAAATTAAATCATTAGTCAGTAACGCAAAATATGGTAAAACTAATTATAAATTAAAAAAAGCTGTGAGCAATGCTCACTAAACTGATACCCCGCTCCCACATTTGACAACATGGACATTTTGACCAAATTAATTTGCATAAAATCTTATGTAGAAGGTGCGCAATTGCAATTTGAAATAAAGATTTTATGGAGGTGGGGGAGCGGGTAAATTACTTTACCTGTTATTATGTATTTTTGTTTCTTCTTTGTAGTGACCACAGTGCAAAGTGTGCCTTTCTGGATCCCCTTTTGTCGATATTGAATCTGGAAACCAGTAACTTTGGACAGGTCGTGATCTCTAGGGGCTGTCCATTTTACCAGTAACTTCTGAGAAGAAACAAGATACATTTTAAACAAAAATACTTTGTACGGTGGTTATTTATACTCACGAAATAAGTTGAATTCAGAAGTTGCCAGATTCGCCCTTCGTCAGTAGTCGGGGTATGTGTGAATTAAGCACATATGCCTTCAATATGTATTCCACATGTCTGACAGATAGAAGTGAATACGTTTCCTTCTTGTCATTCATCGTAGATGATTGTTTCGTTCTACAGTATAGTGACATTTAAAAAAATGTTCGCATACATGTAAATGCCTTTCTGAAGAGGTAGACCTTGGGTAAGGAACACAACTCTTACAAATCATTACAACGTTTGTATTCAGCATTTTACATCAATCTCATTTAACCATCAAAGTAACATGGACTGATTTCATTCTGTTTCAAATGAAAACTTGAAAGGCTTTGGTGAAATTAAATATGATACAAACATATCACTGATTTCAAGAATAATGTCCCTTACCCTTAAAAATTAATCACTTATAATTGTAGGATTAAATACAATCTTTACACAATTGATGTTCTTGATTTTTTTTCAATCATTTACACATGGCTAATTGTTAAGTAAAACTTCGTTCCTCGCTGAAAAGATTGCATGAGAAATGAGTATCATTGATTAAACATTACGTGTCATACCAAGTCATTAAGAAGTCTCATGAAATCATTCCCTTTTTAAGTCGCTAATATTGTGAGTGACTTCTTGCATTCGTAATTTCAGTACTTTACATTCGCATATTATTTGCATAATTATATATTACTACTCTACATTATGCTACTGTTCGGTGCAGTGTTACTAGGCTCGTTACAATTGACTGTATATTTAACCAGTTGTTTTGATTGAAAAACGTTCAGGTCATCACGGTTACGAAAGAGTAATCATATCAAAGGAACCGAGATTATAGCGGAAGTCACCCAGTTTTAGAGCATATCGCATTCGTGCAATTTCGGATGTTGAAAGCAAGCCAAAATCAGAAGCATAGAATATTTAACGATTAACGACTATGAGAACTTCTTTGATTTCATGTATTGTAGTAATTTTAAATGACATAATCCATACACAGAATTTCCTGTAAACTGCGTGGGAGTCGATGAGCATGCTTAATACACACTTCCAAGAGGAAAAGTATGTTGTCCTACCAAACAAAAAAAAAAAAAAAACAAGCATGGCGTAATTATATGTCACACATGTCGCGCATCGACTACCCCGCAGTTAACACAAATGGGTCTGCTATTAACATTAAATGTGTACTAACCGTCGATCCAAACACATCCACTGTGAAATTACTGGGCGGCGGGATGGTTATTTCCCGTAATGTTCGAACCGTCGTTTTTGCAGGTTGTGACGGAAATCCTTTATCACTAATTGTTTGGACCCTTATAATGTATGGAGTTCCTGGTTTTAAATTGTTTAACTGGATCGTTCGTTCTTGTGTATGTTTTAAAGTTGTTATTTTTGTACCAATGACTTTCCACGTAATCCGATAACCGGAAATTGTATGTCTTTTACTTTTTGGTCGGCGCCATTTTATTTTGATGTCTGTTGCAGAAACGTCCTTGACCTTTAATCCTCTCGGTGGACCTACCCGTATTTCCGAATCTAAAACAAATATAGTATTTTTGTTGTGATACAGACACGTAACCAGACAAATGACATAAAACTTTGAAGACTCTGTCCATTTAGAAACCAGACAGTTCCTCTGATATGGATGGCACATGGTAAATTTTATCCCACGTTTATTTTCCAATGTAATAAATGATTATATCATACATATAGTGCAATTGTTTTTTTTTTTTTTTTGGTTTTTTGAATCGACAATGGATGGCTAAGAAAACAATTTTACAGTTCCTGCAGAACTATAAAGCAACAAAATTTTGCACATAATGAAAGAGCCATCTCTCTTTTTCAATCAATTTCAGTGCTTCCTATCTAATATATTTCTCTTCAACCGTTGCAGTAAATCAAAAACCATCATTCAACTTTGAGAAAGGATGCATTTGCGATGAGAAATAGATGAACATTTTTTTGAAAACAGTATTTGTCATGTGCCACCCACTGCTTGTTCTTTGCCTGGACGCCTTCTATGTAGTAGGATATCTTCAAATAAAGTAGTCAGATGTAAATTGTAATTCAATTTGGATTCTCCTTGCAGTCATTGAAATTTTCTTTGATGTTAGAGATATGTTTCAATTTGTAAGATTATACTATGTGTTTAAAGTGTGATTCGCTCATCAACAATCGTGCCAACTTCAGAAGCTTAGACGAACTTCTATCAAGAGCGGATCCTGAATGTTTTTGAAAGGTCACCAAAGACGTCGACCCAGACACTAAGGCTATCATCTATCATTTGCTCATTCTCGTCCAAATTTGGAAAAATCAACAAACTCTTTCTCCTGGCTCCATCACTGTCTTCGAATACATATATTTCTAACCTAGGTGTATATTGTTATACTTTAGAAATTAGGTCATACATACCTAATGATTTAAGTACCGGTTCCGACCATTCACTCTCTTTTCGACCTCTTATGGCCTTGATAGAGAACTCGTAGGAACCGTTCGAGGTAACAACCAATTTTTTTATTTCGCTTTTTGTCGTGTTGATGTATCTAAAATCATCTTCTCCACCGAGCAGACGATATCGCAATGTGTATATTGTATTCTTCTTTGCATTTCGGAAGTTTTCGACCCATTTTATTCGGAACGTATTTTCAGAAACAACAAACGCCCGCAATCCCGTTGGACGAGATATACATGTTGTTGGTATGATCAACAGGCACACTGAAAAAAAAGGAAATCGATAATTATAATTTCAACACTATAAAAAAAAAAAAAAAAAAAAAAACAATGACAAATCAGTTGATGGCAATATTAGGCCAAGGAACCAGTATGGGACGGACGCACGGACAGAAAGATACACGCTTTAGGATTAAAACAGGAATAGACATGCGTAACACCCTGCCCCTTCAAAGGGTTTGTGTAGTACAGTGTCACCGTTAAAAATTCAAAAACCAGCAGAGGACGGATTGGCGGAATCACAGACACTTTTGAATCAACAGAGGAATGTGATTGATAAAACCAAGTCACTACACCACGCGATGACGGTTTACGGTAGATAATACTTATTACACAAAACATTCTTTTCTGTCATCTTGCAAAATCATACTAATGTATATACTTTCAATTAACTAGTAAAGTTTAAAAGTTGTAAAAATAATATTTTCAAAATATTTTGTAAGCATTTTTTACATAAAAAAACTGTAAAAAGGCTCTTTTCAAAGGGAGATAATTGACTGGAAAAGTCTTTCATTTTTTTGAAAAAAAAATATTGACGGGAAATTGTTCTATAGAAAGTTTTTTTTTTTTTTAAATATTACAAGGAAAAGAGTTCTATTACCTCCAGTTTTCTTTTAGAAATATGGAAGAATGTCAGTAAATTGGTATTTACGTAAATATAAAAAGAAATCTTATCTTTCAGTTTTATAGTAGTACGCAAAATAGTGAAAATTCCCTACAGAATCTATAAAAAAAATTGCAAAAATTGTCTTTATTGACGCTCAATTATCTCAAAATATAGCTGGGTGATGTTCTTTCACATTAAGATCCTGAAGTATGTTCATTCAAAGCAATCTTAGAGAAAAATAGGAAAATCTCTCTAGTAGAAACATTAGGCATGATCTACCTTAAGTAGCACTCCAGATAAGGATCATGCAAAATGTGATTCATGGGTAAAAAACCTACATATTTTTATTTTTGATATTTTATTTGAAATGTCATAGTAAACAGAAATAAAAAAAACATGTGGTTTTTCATATAACCCGTGCTCTTAGGAGGGGATAAAAACTATATAGAATGCACTGTAGATTTCAAAATTAAGGGAGATAACTCTGTAAATGGCGCTCAAATACAATAGAATCTACTGTATTTTCAATGTCGATTATCTCCTAAGAGCAGGCAGATTTGAATGAATTATTACACATTTCATAGTATAGACCCATAAAACAACTTAATTACAAAAATAAAAATATGTAGCCTTTTTTTTGGGATGTATCACATTTTTTCAGATTTTGCATGATTCTTACAAAGACTGCTACTTAAATAAAATATTTAGACAATACAAGTCACCGTTAAAAAATACTTCTGGAACATTCAAGTTCAATGATTTTGTTTCGTACACAGCTTACGTTGTAGGAGCGCAAACTGTAGCATCTGTTTAATATATTTGACCGTAAGAATGTGTGATTCATTTCACATGATTTTCAGTTGCACTTAAAATGCACTAAACGCATTGAAGTTTCATTTTGTTTAAATTGTTTTATGCTTGAGGAGGTACAATTTCCGGTTTGTAGTGTCGCTTGCATTCTTTTAATATTTGTAAGAGAAAGAAAAAAACATTATGAGGGCAATCGACAAAAATAACACGAGGAAATTAGACTTAACCCAAATCTGATTCAAGAATTAGACTTGGTTGCAATGACAATTAAAACAATTTGGTAATAGTTAATTAAGGATTTAATTTCAATATTAAAGAGGTTGTCGTCAGATTTATTCAGTTCATTTGAGCAGTATTAAGGCCTAAAAAAATATTTCCGCTAACCTTACCGACCCAATATTTTGTGCCTATCTTAAAGTTTTTGGGTGTTTTTTTTTTGCCATTTTTTTATAAGCACTGTGTCTACTACACAAACCAGTCAAACCTTAAAAATATAAAATAGCTCTGCCTACCTATATTTTGTCAGATAATTTTAGCAGCTACACAGATATTTTATCTTGGCCCAGCAGAAAACGAAGAAGCTTAACTTAATATAGGTTCATGTACTTTTAAAAGTAAGTATACAAGTTTCCCAAGCTGATAATGAACAGCTGCTTATTACTACTGTAAAGCAGTTGTCAACCATATTTTCTGTGTTGATAGATCTAATTGTTTGAAATATCGGCAAACTGTACCGAAACATCAACAGAATGCAATCATGTAGCTCCACATAATCATTGTAAAACGGTCGTCAACCATATTTTCTGTATTTAAAGTCTAATTGTTTGAAATATCGCCAAACAACACCGAATGTTTGGCATCAGCATAGAACAGCTAAAATTTGGATAATTTGATGTTAAAAAAAAAATTTAACGTCACACAATGGAACCCCCTCCATTTTAATTATCTGTACAAGTAACAGCCCTGTTCTTTATCTGTACATCCTATATTCAAAAAGACACTACTGTTTATCAACGTCCCCAAAGACATTCGTTTTTATTCTGTACAGCAAACATTGATTAAAATATGTTTCGACATGATTTATGAAAAGAGAAATTTAAAAGATTACGAGGCAGCCTCGTTTTCTTTTGAGATTTGAGTTTAATAATTTCCCAGAACAGCTATTAAAGTCCGCCGTCATCAAAAACACACACCAAAACCGAGACAGTTAGCTCCGATCAATTATTATCAATAGAATGTACAATCTACAAGCTTGTAGATTAGTCAACTTGATTGATCGGGAAATATGATACCGACAACCCGACCGAGTTTAGCGTGGGCTTCGTATCTTGTGCCGGCTTATCCAAGGACATACCCAAAAATAAGCTCAATGTATTTATAGGGGACAGAATCGTCAAATTGTTGTACAAAAATGTACATGTACATTTTAAGTCTGATTTTAAATCGCAAAGACTTCGTTTTGTCGAAATAGGTGTAACAGACTATTGGATGAATGATACATGCAGGCGCAAATCTGCATAGCCGGTGATGATTATTTTTTTTTTAATTTATATGGTTAAGAAATAGGGATATCGTGAATCATTACATTTGTTTTTCTCTGTCAATGACTGAATGGCTAAAATTTGATAAATTTAATGTTCTAAAAAAAGGGACTCATGCGACTGGTTCAATTTCATTCAAAAACAAAGAAATAGTTTGTGTATGAAGTTATGTCAAAAATCTTGTCATCGAAAACGTCTCACGCGTAGTTTGATAATAAAATGTGACAGTGAACACTTTCTATCCTTTATGACCATTTTTGAACAGCAACAAAACCGAATATCTTGCATGATATCCCTATTCCTGTGCCTGCAAGTAGAAAACTAAATGCGAATCGGTTTTCAGTTCAAATGCTTTTGATCGCAGAAATTCGTATCAAAATAAATCGAGAACGAGAGTACTTTAGCTTCAGCTTATCAGTAAGGTTATGTTTTTGTGAGAATCTTTTAGTTCAAACATTAATGAAGATACAGTATGACAATTGTTTTGAATCCCCCTGATAAAGAATCATAGTATATCCTCATCTGAGATAGTCCTTCATTCGCAAGGTTTTGTAAGTTCGTTCACGTTATCCCCAGATTTCAAAAGGATGGTCCATATTTTCCCATAGAAAAACATAGTTATTATGTTTTAGTTGTTTTTATATAGCAAAGAATACTCATATCACTGAAACATTTTATGCATAAATACAACGATAGAAATATTATATTTAACTTCTTTTACACTACGATAAAACCAAGAAAGAAATCAGATATTCCATTTTATCATTGTTTTACCACGGACTGGCTATTTATGTCGCAGTATTCATGTTAAATATATAACAATGATGTTGTACCCCGAAGTAGCAACTAAAAATACCAATCGATCTTAGGTTTAGACAGAAAATGAAAACAAGAATTACAAGCAATCGGAACTACTCTGCCATTTTCGCTACACTAAAAAATAACCTCCGAGGTTTTTTTTTTGGCTAACTAGGAAGGCTGAGATGTTCCGATTGGAATTACAAACTCTATTTCACCATGATTAGGTATGAAAGGGGATAAAAAGTACTTAACATTCTGAGCCAATAGTCCATGTTTAATCCGGACAGATTATGATTTGAAGTACAAGTAGAAATTAAGTTAATTACCAATGCATGAACTTAATCAACCTGTTGACTGCTTAAGTATATTTAGGGGTGAATAGGGACTACCCAGAAACGTATTCAGGGGTGCCATAGGGGCTAGTCAAGAACGTATTCAGGGGTGCCATAGGGACTAGTCAAGGATGTATTCAGGGGTGTCATACGGACTGGTCAAGGATGTACTCAGGGGTACAATATGGACTAGTCAAGGCTCTATTCAGGGGTGCCTTACGGACTTGTCAAGAACGTATTTAAGGGTGCCATAGATACTGGTCGTCGATGGTTTCAGGGATGCAATAGGAACAAGTCATGGATGCATTCATGGCTGCCGTCAAGACTAGTCAAGGACGTATTCAGGTGTGCCACAGGGACTAGTCAAGGACGTATTCAGGGGTGTCATAGGAACTGGTCAAGGGCGTATTCAGGAGTTTCGTAGGGAATATCGTGAGGGACGTATTCAGAGGAGCGATAAGGGCTAGACTTGAATTTATTCAGGGGTGCCATAAGGACTAGTAAAGGACGTATCCATGTGTGCCATAGGAACTAGTCAAGGACGTGTTCAGGTGTGCCATGGGGACTTGACAGGATGTATTCAGATGTGCCATTGGGATTTGACAAGATGTGTTCAGGGTGGTACATGGGCGTATTCAGGAATGCCATACAAAAAAAAACAAATTTCAATTTTTCAATTAACAGAAACTTTCTAAGTATTTTAAAACATTACCCATTAAAATAGTGTCCCCCTTCTTATACAGATTTAGAACTTGTCAAATATTATCTTTCAGTACAGTACTATGCAGTTGTTTGAGAAATGAATAAAAAAAAACATAAGTCTGTACTACCCACTTTAAAATTAAAAAGTAAAGAAGCTTTCACTTTTTTTATATCGTATTTTTAATGCAAATACAATATCAAATGCCTCCACGTGTCGACGAAGGCACGCTAATTGGTCCAAATTACAGATGTAGCTATAAATAAAATAACGATGCACATTTCAATAGTTCATTGTTTAGCTTTTAGACTTACAGGTCTGTTGCAATTTGTAATAGCCTAATTACCGATGCATCCCGGCGGTGCATACCATTATTGACAAACCACTGCATACAGCGTTCAGAGAAGAAAATTGCGATGTTTTATCGATAAAATAAGCTAATTCATCTTAGATGAAACTCTATCAAGATGCAAGTTCATACAGGGTCAATTTCTGAAGATATCATACGAATCAAATTGTCAGTTTAGAAACAGATCATATAGGAAACTTACCCGTGATGCAAACAGTTGCAAAAATATTGCAGAGTCGTCTCATTTTTATCCGTAAATTCCTTCCACCATTTTGAAGATTTTGTTCGAATTTTCTTATCTTGTCAGAATCCTGAACTTTGACCTCAAAACACTTTAAGTTCAAGAGGCTCAAACAGGAAACCAGTACTAATAAGAAATGTATTAATGGGTTACGTCAAAGAGCTTTGTTTATTTTCTACTTGGATCGATGGGCTATTACAAAATACGTGGATAAGTGGATAAATAATTAAGGAGCAGATAAAATACGTAACAAATGGGAAAATTATTGTATCAGTCTTTAAGGGTTTAATTCAATGGCTAAACTTCTTGAATAAACACGTGTTAACATCAAACAGTATGAATTAAACGTTATTATAGCCTGGCTTCATTAACGCTTATTGAACGCTTATTTATTGTACAATCAATGTTTTTATACTTGTCTAAAGGACTGGTTATTTAGTTCTATTTGTTGGGAAAGGTGTAAATTTCCAATGATCTCATTGTTTTCAACACCCCTCCATGTAGATAGAAATTTCAAGAGTTTAATAAAATTACACCCCCTTTTTTATCTTTGAATTAGTTGCAAAGTTTAACCCCTCCCCTTTTAAAGTTAGAAAACAAAAATTTGAAGCCCCTTTATTTACCTTTTTTTTCAATGACCCCATGCTCCTCCTGTGGTACCTAAATATATCAAGAATTTTACCTTTATAAATTACCAGTCCCTTAGGTCATTAACATCTTTTTAGAACACTACAATTAAGATCTATTTCCCTGTTTATGCTTGTCTGTAGGCCCTATGCCTATCTGTAACAGCTTATGTGATGCACTAAACTCCATATTCTTTGATAATTATTATTAGCCTTACCTCACCCCAAGGCTAAACTTTTTTTTTTACTTTCATGTCCACGGTTTCTTTTAAAAAGTGAGGGTCTATAAAAATATCAAATATTCGTTCAGATTGATTGATTGATTACAAGCCGTAACCAGGTTTAACGAATGGGGGGTGCGAACTGATAGACAAATTAACTTGGTTATCGGGTTTGATTTCTCTCTAATTCCACCCTAAGATTTAAGGAGGTAGACCTAGGGCCAGGGACATTACCCTTGATATGAATGATATGTTTGTATTATATTCAATTTCACTAAAGCCTTTCAAGTTTTTTCTTTGAAACAGAATGAAATTAGACCAAGTTATTTTGATGCTTACATGAAATTGATGTAAAATGGTAAATACAAACATTCCAATGATTTGTAAGAGTTGTGTCCCTTACCCTAGGTCTACTACCTTAATTCAATTGAAAGTTGTTTTTTGTCAAGAGGGGATGCGATCACACCCGTCGCACCCCCCCCCCTGATTTCGGCTTTGGATTATAGTTTAACGTCCTGTGGCAGATACTTCATGTATTTAAAGAAGAGAACGATTTACCAATCGAACAGACCCTGCTTTGGTACTAGACCTACATGCTGAACCGGATCTTTATCGTGCTAACTCACTGTTCAATTCAACGGCTAGCAATCACACTGACACATTATTCTAACTCCGAACCAACGGGTCGCCACTCTATCCCCTTAAATACTGCGTGCTTGGTAGAGAAGCAGTGACTTACAATTTTCAAATTCAAATGATTTTATTGGATAAAGCATAGTCAGAGAAAACGGTATTTGCGTAATTCAGTACATAACAAATAGACATTTTACTTGTATTGACAGTAACAATCACATACTGATCAGTAATAGACAGCATATCTCAATTGATTAAATAGATTACAGCACATTCTAGTATACAAATAAGTATATTGTGTGTTTGTTTGTTGGGGTTTAACGTCCGAACAGCAATATTTCAGCTATATTCAGACGAATAAGTATAAACAAGTATATCCATTATATAGAAAAAATATAAATGGTATTATATATATTCAAAATAATGACCTTACATGTGAAATAAGTACTATATTCAAAAGGGAAAAATAGCCGACGCAGAAAAAAGTTCATTCTTTTTACTAATAATATTCTACATTTCATTCAGGAAATAACACATGGCACGCAATTTCAATTTTTGATGTTTTTTTTTTTCAAACGCCACTAAATTATCAGTATTTGGGAAATCAGTAAACATAATTACGATCAGGTGACTTGCGTATCCATATGAGGACGTCTTCCATAACCAAAATATGATCACTCGTGCAAAGAACGCAGAAAAAACAAGTCGCTCAATCTAGGCGTTCTTCGGCACTCGTGGTCATATTTTGGTTATTCACTCTTTCAAATTAATTATCCTGTTATTATCAAAATTTCCTTATTTAAGCAGAACTAGGCTAAAACAGCTGTCATCGCCGAAAAGTTGGATATTCTTGTCAGACTTAACCGAAATCGTGTCTCCAGTAATTAGGTTGACCACAGCGGAAGTAGTTCCGGTGTGAAACATATAACTGAGGTAATTGTGCTGCGGCACGATCTGAGTCTTTGCTAAGATGGTATTGTTGTTTTTCACAATCGAATATCTTGATTCTGAATCGACCGAGGTAAGACTAGTAATGATGAGATACAATCCAGACTTTTCACAGCGAAATATTCCGTCCTTTCGAAAACTAGATAGACCTTGGAATCCCGATGTCATGTTCAGTTTGGAAAAAACGATTGACCCATTATACCTCAAATAGAAACCTCCACAAGCCTGGATTTGAACTGTAAAAAGAAAATATTTTATATAATTTATAAATTATTTGTTCACAAGGTCATAGTTTAACCAGTATTTGACACAGTATTTTGTATCTAACTTGGCGGGGATATCAAGAATAACAGAGGATGCTTATCTTCCAATGCACCTGGTCCATTCTGGTCGTTGATTCTTTCGTCTTTGAGTGTATTTTCAATAACATTAAGAACAATTAGGCATTAGCGACAGAAAGAGAATAAAAAAAGATCTTGGCTTTAAGACATAAACTGAACCAACCGAAGTAGCGATAAAAATAGAAAAATGGAGAAGACTGGTAAATGGCCCGAATTTCATAAAGGAAGGACGGTAATAAATCGGTAAGTCAAGGATCAACATTTGATGGATATCTTGTTTCATGAATAATGCATTCAAAGACTTAAATAATAAAACAATTTGCGGATGTAACAATCAGTTAGCCTTGAACATATAATGAAGTGGATGTTGAAAGACCCTGAAACATATTTCGCGCCTTTAATGATTGAGGGTTTTATATCCTACATATAACCGTTCTCTCACGGTCGGTATTAATGGGTTTAGTTAAACCAATTCATATAATATGTTTGTGGCGGAGCCCAGTTTTAGGGGTTCTTTAACAGAAAAGCTCGATCAGAGTATTTTTTTACTAGTGACAGGACTGCTCCTATTCAGAGACTACATTCTAACCGTCTTGTAAATACGCCAGCTGAAAAGTTTAGTGTCTTTGTGGTTTAAACAACTAATTATTATATTCCATGTTCCATACTTATCTTCCCGTACAACCTTATACAATTCGTCATAACTTGTACTGAAAATCAACGTTACATCTGTATAAACTGTACGTTCTCTATGATTTACTTGTATTTATAACCAACGCGTAATCCGTACAATTAGTACTACTTACATGTATATTGATAATCAACGCTTAATCCGTAAAAAAAAACAGTACTACTTAAATTGATCATCAACGCTTAATCCGTATAAACTGGACGTTCCCCTATACCTGATTTGCTTGTATTTATAATCGACGCTTAATCCGTACAAACTGTACGTTCCCCTACCTGATTTACTGTTCGTGCTCAATCTTTGTTTCATAGTTGAAATGTTTGAATTAATTTCACCCTGGTGCTGAGAAAAATAAAAGAAAATGTCTCTTATCCGATCAGTCATATTCTGTAAATCCCTTGCAGTCTTCAATTTATCGTTCTCAATGTCATCTTTCAGAATGCCCCCTTGTTTTAAAAGAGCGATACCACCATTCAAGTTCACGATTTTCAGTCGGAGATCTGAGTTCAGTTGTTGCAGTTTTTTGGCTTCTTTCCCGAGAATGGCCGACTCGTTTCGCAAGATTTGAATCTCAGTTTGTAGGTCCCTAACAATGTACTTCTCGAGTTGGTCGCGTTGTCTCTGTTCATCATGTAGCAAATCGAGTAAATCCTGATAATACCCACTTGATGGAGTAACGGTGTCAAACAGGAAGAAAGAGCAAGGGAGACAATAAGATAAAAATAAAATTGCCGCAATATACACAGTAGCTAAACACATAGTCAGTTTTTAATGCTTTTCCGTTCTCAGAAATGAAAGAAAATCAACACTATGTCTTGCATGCAATTGAGATCAGCGACAAAAATAAATTCCGTACTAACACTTGAATTGTAATTTACAAGATACGTTACAAACTTAGAATGCAACAAATCGTTTTCTCGATAAGTACCATACTATATTAACAAAGATATCTAACATAAACTCAAAGAAATATGATAACATATGAAATATCACTGAAGCTAAGACCGAAGTCTTTGTTGTGTCCATTCACTTCTTGCCAAAGTTTAAAAACAACCAACCAATTGGATAATTGTATCAGATAATTTATAAAAACGCTTCGCTGTTACTCTGATATTCCATAAACATTTGAGGTTTAAATCATTAATAATTCTCTGCCTTAAATAGTGCATTACGACTTTAGGCTATTTAACCAACATCACGTCTTCACAAAATTCGTTCAAGAACCGGCCGCTTGAAAATGTCACTGCAGTTCTGTTTCGCTGTTCTTTGTTTTATAACAGTTACACATTCTTTTTTATTTGACAGCAGCACGAAGAATCCGGTGGGAACCGGGAGTGGACTAGCTGAACAACAATATCGGGACCTGTTGGATCTCATCATGCAGGAGAGGAAATACCGGCGTCAGATTGAACAATATATAACCGGACAGTTACAACAGGAGCTACAAGATCTGAAAAATGAGACATCAGAGATGAAAATTACATACAAGACTTTACAGATAGAAAACAGCGTTTTACAAGGTGTAGTTTCGAATTTGGAAAATAAAACCGGAACTTACAAGAACTTCAATGACTTAGAATTGGACGTGAATCGTACATTAGAAATAACAAGAACCGAAGTTATTGACTTTGACAAGTTTGTTTCTGAGGTGTCAAATAACATGAGTTCGGTCCTTACTGAGATGTCCTTTGAGATAAAGAATCTATCCGACAGTCTAGATGCAAATAGTCAAATAGGTATATTTATTTAATTAAAATTGTGAAATTAGTTTACTAATACTAAACACACACCTGAATGTTCTAGCTTCTGAAACGCACGCAAATTCCAGTGTGTTAAACAAACACACAAAAAAAAAATACATTGGCTGCCCTGGTTGACATTTCGTTATGTGGGAGGGGTGTCTACAATATCTTTCGATACGGAGAGAGGGGTACACATCTTTGAAGCTCCGAACTGCTTCTGACCTTCTGAACTCACTCTAGACGCTGCAGCCAGCCATAACTTGGAAGCCCGGGTAATATTTTCGATCAACTTATTTCTCTCAAATATAACTCCGAGTCACCAGTGATGTCTTTTGTATTTTGATTGGCTGAGCGATTTTATACGTTTTAATAATCAAGTTAAATAAAGAAACGTCTACATAATTTTTTTTTTCAAATTAGTTATATTATTTTTCGATATAAATGCACATTGAGTAAGTTAATTAATATAATCTCATTTTGTTTTTGTTTTTTATTTTATTTCATAAGCGGGGGTTTACTCATATATTGTGCATATCCGTCGCTGGAGTCTATATTTTCAATGATCCTAGGTTCGCTTATCATATTGTTTACAGCCAGCCCTCTCATAAAATGCAAGTATAAATCTCGGACAGAAGTGAATGTTTTTACACGACGTTATCCGATGGTTAAACGAACAGGGGCGGATCTAGGATTTTAGATTGGAAACGGGGTTGGGGGGGGGGGGGGGGCGCAAATTTAAAATTTCGCCGATCGAGCGGATCGAGGCGAAACATTTTTTGAGATTAAAAGTTTTGAAATATTCTTCTAGAGTGGGTGTAATGTAGATATTTTTTGTAGTAAAATTAGCGGGAATTTAAAGTTTCAACATGAAACCACCTAAATCTACCACTGACAACCCATACTTAGCAAATTTTAGGGGGGGGGCGCTGACCCGTAAGGCCCCAGCCTGAATCCGCCCCTGACGACGTTCGATTTACAAATGTCCGAGAATTTCGAAAGGCCTGTCTGCAGCGGTTAGTAAGAGAAGAAACGAACGTTTGTCGCTGAGCTCCATTGCCCATCTCTTTATATGCTACTTCCCAACAACACTTTATGGAACATAAATCATCCACAGATTCTTGATTTCATATTATTTTCATTGTGCCTCTTTGATCCATATTAAATCAAGTTTCACGTTTCAAAGTAGAGACTACTGTTTATACATATGTAATTATGGGAACACGCTGATTCTCAATATCTCCTACATCAATAGTAATGAATGAAACTCACAGAACCTTCATTAAATACCATTCTGTGTAAGAATCAGGCAATGGGTGGCACATTATTTTCTCCAATTTAGTCATTTTTGCCTAAAATATATTCAAAAATATATTCAGTACATCTAGGAAACAACCTAAAAATTGTTTAAGTTTATCCTGAAGCATCTGTGACGTAGATATTTTTGACTGTTTATATAGGGACAGAGCGCGGGAAAATATTCCCGCCATTTTTTTGTAGTGCATTTGAACTAAATTCAATCTATTACTATCTTAAAAAGGCAAATTTTACACACACTTTTATGGTTATTTCTGGTGGGTATCAGGTATGATTAATTGGTTAATGCAAAAACATCTCTGCGTTTTTTTCGTTCATGTGCCACACTTTATATACATTTTGCCCAAATTATTAAAAGGTATATGGCCCCGTGCAGGTTCGGGTGTCAAAAGACAAGGCATGCTGCAGCGCTAAGCTTGTCGTAAAAGGCGACTAAATAGTGCCAGGGACCAGGGGCTCTGCCCACAGAGCAATTGGGATGTGTGCCCCAGGTGGTGGAATGGGGGTACCCCTGGCATGCTACATGCTGGGGGTGTCAGGCTATAATACGGAAAACCTGACCGCAAACCATGGTGGTGCACCGTGTTCGGAAAGTTGCCACATTCCTCGCACGTTAAAGAACCCTGCTGTGGTATTCGATAGGATACTGCTACACTGCTCCATCGGATCAAATTGATACAGGGAAGATAACGTTAACTTATAGAAGGGCCTGAAAAATTCCCAACGATGTTAGAACTGTCAAATTTGCGAAGCAAATTTTTTGGTCGTTCCCTCCGCGGGACTTAGCAAGTAGAGTCGTCACATTCTGAGACGTTGTATGATATTAATTTGTTGTGACATGCATTATTAATTTGATCCTCTATCCTACATAATAACACCTAGATGAACTGTCCCGTACTACCATACATCGTGTACTAAGTTACAGCCCTAGATTAATCCTACGAGGAGGAATGACCCGGCCAGCGAAAGCTATATTTTATATAGCCTAGCTGGTCGAGTGGTCTAGGCGGTGTTGCCATAGATGTCACAGCGGTACGAGTTCGAGTCCCGCGGAGGGAACGACCAAAAAATTTGCTTCGCAAATTTGACAGTTCTAACATCGTTTGGAATTGTTCAGGCCCTTCTATATGTATATATATATATATATATATGGCAAATTTTTGGTCGTTCCGTGGGAGGCACAGATGTGACATCCACGGCAACACTACCTGCACAAAGTCCAACGTCCTAGACCACTCGGCCAGCTAGGCTATATGAAATAATATAGCTACGTCCTAGACCACTCTGCCAGCTAGGCTATATGAAATAATATAGCTTTCGCTGATCGGGGCATTCCTCCTCCAAGGATTAATCTAGGACTGCAACGATGTATTGTAGTACATGACAGCTCATCTAGTTTTTATTGTGTAGGATAGAGGATCAAATTAACGATAATAGATTATCACAAAGTTAAAATTACAAAATTTGAAAGAATATCTAAATATTGGTAAATTTCAAGCATTTTTTCTGTCTTTTAAATACAAGAATTATCAGAAATATGTAAATTTTCTCATTTGTGAAGGATTCAAGTATCCAAATTCACAATTAAATCATTCAACACTTTATAATTAATTTCCAGATGAATTTTAGGCCAATAGGACTCTTTATCGCCCATCTCCTTTCATTTTAATTTTTTGGGCTAGTTTAGGTATTTATAAATTTTGGAGAGAACATACCGAACAAAGCAATCCTATCTGTCCTTTTTCAGATTGAAAAACACAGGACTTTTTCAGTTCGGTTGTATAACTGCTCTTTGTCTAAAACATAGTTATAAGCGCAGAAAAAAAACGAACGATAAGCATTCTAACCTTAAAAGGGTTTCTTTTGACCTATTAATACATGTATCAATACATAACAAAAACCCACAGGTGACGTACATGTACAAGAAACATACATGTTATCGATCGTTTGATCGATACAGTTGAAACGTTATATCAATTTATTATATAGATACATGTAGTAGTGATTCATCGAATGATCCCTGTGTATTTTTTTTCAATATACACTGTGACATATATTCGGTAATTTCACTCTGATTTCTCCCGCCAAAACGTTAAAACACGAATATCAATCGGCCGGTCACTACATTTGATTGATTGATTGATTGTTGGGGTTTAACGCCCGAGCAGCAATATTCCAGCTATATTCAGGCGATGAACATGAAATGGATGATAAAATGAACATAAAATGGTTATGGAATGAAAATGGGATGGGACACATGGATAATGGGGTCGACAAATTTTGATAACAACTGGAAATTGGGAGAGGTGGGTATGGTCGGGCAATATAGCTTCCTGTGGCGGAGCCCTATGGTTCCTACTTCTGAAGAATACCACAGAAGGATTCTTTAACGTGCGAGGAACGTGGCATCATTCCCAATACGTTGTACCACTATGGTTTGCGGTCAGGTTTTCCGTATTATGGCCTGACGACCCCAGAATGAAACATGCTAGGGTTACCCCATTCCACCACCTGAGGCACACAACCCCAGTTGTTCTGTTGGCAGAGTGCCCTAGCCCCTGGCCAGGGTTCTGAGCACTATTTAGTCACCTTTTACAACAAGCTTAGAGCTGCTGCTGGCCAATTCTTTTGACATCCGGACCCGCACGGGGCCACTACATTTGAAATTTATGATGAAAATATAGTTGTGGCAATAAATTATGGAGAAAAAATATATTAATAGGATAATCAATTGTTTATCGTGAATAAGTTACGCACACTGGTAAAATCTGATCAACATTACACTGTACATGTAATACTTGTATCGGTTTACATATAGTATATTATAAGAATATATTTCATCGTTATCTCTACAAAATGTATATGCATGTATTGTTAAAACAGTGTCTCGACATTATTACATGCACATTGAGGTATTACAGTCAATTTAATTTATTTTCCTGTCCGTTCCTCCTGGGTTTCCGAAGTAAACGTCTCCAGTGTATCTCGTTTTTCTTGCAGTGAGCCTTCAAGCCTGTGGAGGAGTGCCATACTACGATTTTTCTAACAACTATTTTAGTGGTATTCAAATGACCTTTACCGACATTAAATTTTCCCATGGATTTAGCAATCTGACATCGCTAAAAACAAACGGAAAATTTGTTTGCGAAACTGCAGGACTGTATTTGGTCTTTGTCACTATTGGCGACAGTGTTTCAAATAGGCGCTTTAGTATTGTTCTTCGTGACGTAAGCCGGAATTTCGACGTACTGTCAAGTTCGTACGTAACACCTTATTACACGAATGCTCGTGACACTGACATGTACCACACTTCTGCCGCTGCGGCTGTTGTTGAACTGAAGGTGAACGACACCGTGTATGTAGATGTTAGGCCTACCCTCAGGATGAAGACACAAACAAATTATAATTGCATTTCAATTGTAAAATTACACTAAATTACAATTATTCATCTTCGCTTCCTTGTGCAACTTAGAATTCTTAGGTACAAAAATGTATCCGTACCGCGGATTACGAATCGCAAATGTACATGTTAAAAAAAGTTCTCAATGTAAAATTATATTAAAAAAACACATTTGAGTACTCCCAATACAAATTTTAACTCAGAAACAGTTTAGTTCTTGTTCGATAAAAAAACAAAAAAAAAAAAACCTGGTTCACCGAAGTTTTAGGGTCTTTTATAAGCGTTTGTAAATTATTGTACAACAATTTGGGTAAATGTGAGCTAACAATAACCAAGGACCCCTCTTTTATGAATTTCTTGATCGGAATCACTCCTCACCTTTTAAAATTTGTGGACTCATCCCTGAAATTCGAAGCAATGAAGGGAACGGTGAATTTTATGTGGTCGTGTCCGTCTTTTCTTTCGATTTCGACGTCCAACTTTCCAACCGTTAATTAAAAAAAATATAAATAACTAACGTTTTTTAATATTCTTGACATCCATTACGTATTGGTGTCGTTTGAGAGTCTTACATGTATGACATTGTATATCAGTAAATGCAGTTTTTTTTTAAATGGAATCTTGATTTTTGCACAAATTGTACTCAAAATGAATTATTTTGTGTGTTTTGTCTATTACAACCTTTTTTTCTTTTTTGCGAAAATTTGCGAAAGAAACAAACCATAAACGAAATGTTGGGAGAGGGTGCACGATGATCATAACATGCCCTTGTTTTATATGCCCATCTCAAGTTGAGGAGTTTAGCATATGGTTTTCCTGTATTTAACGTTATTCCGACGCAGTCGGGAATTGAGGCAACCTAACCGATGTAGCTTTGAACCTCGCATTTCATTGGACAGCTGTGAACACAACAGTGAAATTTAAGCCTCCATATGGGACATTGGTGTACGGAATACGTTGGACCACCTTTATATATTGAATAATCTTTTAATTTATACATTGAATAATTGGAAATATAGTTTACTTGTTGAACCAATAACATAATTGAAATACAAAACAGTGATCACAGTTCACCAAATAAAATCCTTTTCAGATTTAGTATAAACAATATGCGTCTGCTATCTTTTTTCCGACAGTCAGTATAGTTTCGCTTTTTACCCTTTGACTTTAAGGACGCTCTTCTATGGAAACGCAAGTCACCTGATTGCAATTCTGTTTCCCGATTGGCCAAATACTGATACATGAGTGGCGTTCGAATAAACTGTATCGAAACCATGTGCTAATTTTTTTGAATAAAATGTAAAAACTTGTAAGTAAAAAAGACCAAATTTTACTGTGTCGGCTATCTTTTTTTTTAAAGACAGTACTTCATTTATTCATACAAAGATACAAATCTGGAGAATAATAGATGAATAGACTTACGTTTTAAGTTGATGATCATGCTCAGTACACACTTCCGCGAGGTAGTTCTTGGATATAACAAAAGAATTTAATGTCCTCGCGGAAGTATATATTAAGCATGCTTCAAGCAGCCCACAGTTACCACAAAAAGGTCTATCGGTGTGTCCCATGAAGTTATAGATAAGATAGTTCTAGTTTCCGTATCAAATGAATGCTTTTTTTAGTAGACATGGGGCAGGTCTAAGTGAGGGCGTAATGGGCGTACGCTATCTGCTAAATATTGGATTGAATATGCCAATTTATCATAATCATTCATTCTAAATTTCATAATCTGATTTTTTTCTCGCAATTACCCCCTCCGCCTTCATAAAATCAAACCTGATACATCTAGCATATATATAAACGTAGCATACATGATCAAAATGTCAACTATGTTGTCAATGGGAACTGAGTTCTCCATTTACATATGTTGACATTTCGTAAGTTTCGACTGGGCATGAAAAACGACGTTTTGAAAATCCATTTGCTCGTTTACAAGTTAAAACTGCTTCAGAAATACAATGATGAAAAAAGGATTGAATATCGCCCGGATTGTGGGTAAGTTCTACTTCCGACAGAAGAGATGGATCCTGTGGCCAAAAAGCAGATAATAGCATCGATATGCGATACACCACTTTTTCCTTACTCATCCTTTAGGATTTGTTTTAAATCTGCACCTGCGTAAAAGGAAGGTATTGTCCATTACCACCAAAAAGCAGTATCGATACGACTCATGTGAAATCAATTCTTATTTAGGATACACTCGTGAACATAACGACCATTTTTGTTTGGGGATGGGGGTCCGGAAGTATTTTGTGCAATTAATGGGAAGTCCAGTTTTCAGGTATTATTGTTTATTTAAAATAGGATATGGTATGGTTGCCAAGGAGACAGACATCCGCCAAAACCCAAGCAACGTACAATTAAACTCCAACAGGTCACCACGTGATCTTCAATGATGGGCAAAACCCATACCATAAAACAAGCTGTAAACTGTAGATTTCATACGCATCAATTGTATATAAATACATTTACATATACCTTTACATGTACCCCTTAATTCTCCGATAAAGTATGCAAATCTCGATCTGGCATGTGATCCAGAACTTTGATATTATCTTAGTACATATTAGCAAGACAACAAATAAACTTTCATTTCTTCCTTTTCAAAAAATAAACAATTGCATTATACACGTGTAGTATTTCTAATTTCTGATGTTAGTTAGTGTCCGTACATTATACGATAAACATTGACCACGGAAACTTTGACGTGGTACGATATGTAAAACGGATGTTACAAGAATTTACTTTACAGTTCATCTCGAAGGTTATAAACGTAAATATTTGAACATCAAAGAATCGCTAATGACAAGACCATTATGAAGCATTGTCATGTACATAACGCCTGCGCATTGGTAAAGAATGAGGTCGATATCATTACAATATAGTCTTAAATTAAACCTTCATAGATAAACACAAGGAAACTTTGTTCCAAATCACCTGATGAAATTTAAGTGTCAGTCTCTGTAAGAATCAGGCAGTGGGTGAAACATGGTATGAAAAAAACCAAATCATTTTGATAGTGTTATTTGACTATTTGTACCATCAAAATCAAGGAAAAAAGACAAGATTTCTCACATCATGCTGGACCAATAAGTTATAATTTCATCGAAATGCACTGAAAATGAACATTTCAAGGGCAGATAACTCTGTCAAAAACCAGTGATGCACAGATCAAATAATGGTCTTTTCAAATAGAGAAAGCATCCATGAGTGGCATTACATGTACATTGTCAGATCGGTGGGGTTTTGACGTGCATGTTTCTGAATGTTCCCATTTTGCCCGATTTCTTATACTTTCAGGTAACTTGCATCGTTGAATATTAGGCCGTGCATGTACATGTAAGTTGCCAAATCTTTTATTCAAAATGTCATAACAATTTTGTTTCCTAAATTCTCTTTATTTCATCCAAGTCTTAACGCAACACGTTTTTAGTGTGATCTCTTCTTTACTTTTACTGATGCACGAATCCAAAAATATCTGAAATGGACCTAAAAGGGGATTCTAAGCTACTATTTGCTCATTTCATTTGTACGCTAACTATGCTAAAGAAGAGGTTTCAACCACCGGAATTTGGATGCAACCCTGTTTTTCCCCCAGTTTTGTCGGAATTTGATACGTTATACGAACTGATTGTACTTCTAATCAACCATTTCTTTCTCCGTTGTATAACTTCCTTTATTTTGACTTAAGCACAATTTACGAGTTCGATCTAAACTATTATAATTATAGATCAAATTACATGTATATATACAATGTAGAACTAAAAATTGTAGTGGTTTTTAATCAAGACTCACATCTGTCATGATTGTATGCAACATGCAATATGTCAGAGTTTCTTTTTTTAAAATGTTATTTCTGATTTTTAGAGGAATACGTGTTTTTCGTTTAATTTGTTCTTTGTTCGTGTTATTTTGTTTATTTTATGTCCTTTCTTGTGTGCGTCGTGTCTGTTTTCCATTTCTGGTCTTTATCCTTTTATTTCAGTTGGAATCTTGTTCCCTTGGATTACTCTTTTAAATTACTTCTAATTTGCATTATACTACCGTTTTAAAATTATGAAATATGATTGCGGTCAGAAAAAGCAGGCTCCAGTTTAACACTTTAAAGATATATTTGAATGTTCTCTTAGTGAACCTCATCTCTTTTTTTGTATGAAATTCGGTTAAATGTCTTCTTTTACGCTTGTAAAACGGTCGAGTGGTTTATCTCTTTTGCATTTATTTGTATGCATACCTAAGTTAAAGTTTCACAATAGTATTCAGTTTAAATTCGTCAAGGTTTTTTCTTAGTTGTCGTATTTCTTCTTTTCATATAATTAATTTGGAATACTTCCAGCCAAAGTTATGTATAAATTATTATAAAGGAATAAAATTAGACAGCGATCGTTAGATTTTTACGACGGACTAGGATGAAATTTGAAATAAAAAGGCAGGATTAAAATTGTCAAGAAAAAGCAGAACAGACCGTAAGAAAAAATGGCAGGACCTATATTTTGGAACTAGATTCAGATACAGCTTCCGAAAAAATACGGGTTCGAATTTTGATGACTCCATTTATTGAAGACATACATGTATAAATGTTTATAAAATAGAAAAAAAAAAAAAAAAAAAAAAAGGATCGTGGTTATCGTTTCCACGTGTTTCAAGCAATCAACAAACTAATTGTATATAGGGACAGATCCAGAAATTTATAAACGGGAGGTTTAGATCAAAATGATAAAAAGAGGGTTAACGTAATTCCAAGCAGTTTTTTTGCTCATTTTTGTCAAACTTAAACAAACACATTAACGCACTATTCAACAAATGGGGAGGGAGGGGGGTTAAAACTTGGAACACCTCCTGAATCTGTGACAGGTACATTGAAATTAAAACGCAGCAGCAGTAAAAAATAACAGTTTAATGTTCAGTCTTCTGAATGTTTTGATACCGAGCACCGCCTGCGAGGCTAACGTTATACGTCCAGGCGGAAGTGAAATCAAAGTCTTTAAATTGATTCAAAATTTAAAATACGCAGTTCATAAACCAAGAAATATTTTTTGGAAATATTTTCGTTAGGTATATCATTTGTTTAAATAGACAACCGTTTACCTATCCTATCTCGCCCCTTTCAGCTTGGGCCTCCTTTATCAATGACATAACAAATGTAAGACAAATTTAAATGCGATGCTTGGTAGTACGCTATGCTTAACACGTATTGATCTCCTATCACAAAGGGACTAACATATTACATGATACTAATAAACAAAAATGGAACTGTTTCGTAGAAAGAGTGACCAAGGGAACCAAAATTCTAGCGGATATCAAAAGAATGAAGTCCTGGGACAATGACCGACACACACAACAAACATAATACAACAAAAATAATACGTACAAAGAAACAAACGTTAATGAGCAACTCAGACTCAACTAAAAAATCGGAGCATGGACTAGGTGCATCGGTAGGGTAAGCGTCCTCTGCTTTTCTAGAAGCAACCGCCTTGTTGCTCATAAAAAGTCAAGTGCGGGGTAGATGAAAGAGGAAAGGAAAAATATAACACGTTGAACAAATCCAATTTAGATCCCCTACTGGCAATGTTAATTTGACACCGGTAGCATGAAGCAAGACCAATGCAGGCAGTATCATTTGTGTTAAGAGTGCCATTTCCCTTATTGTCTGTATAAAGTATTTACAATCTGTTTTGTAATAGAGCATAGTTAATTGATTGATTGATTGATTGATATCACAGGATTTCATAAGATTTCAAATAACGTAATGAATATTGAAATATGAATTTAAAGAGGATTTTTTTAATAAAATTAGAAGTCCAATATAATAAAATTAGGATATTTCATTGTGATATACCTATGCTTTTAAAATTGTGACGATACATACATGTAACACACACCAAATTCAGTGAATTAAGTTTTTACCAAGTAAAATAAAACTATACCAATGTATGTACATACAAATGTTATACAGTTTTATTTAAGAATTGAATGTTTCATGCATGACCGAAACACATTTTCATTGAGGCACCCTATGTCCACAATGTGCGATATGAATAGTATATGTAATTATTAAGAAATACATAGAACCACACATAGTGTGCATTATAAGATGGACATTGTTATTTGTCGGGCCAATAGACTTTTTCAACCTTTAATATTTTCGGTAAAAAATGATAATTACGAGAATAGATAATTATGGTGAATATGTTAAACATACAACAACATGTACAATTCTAATAAAAAAATCAGAACATTATGAAATTAACTTGATTTACTTATAAAAAATAAACCGTTCAAATGATTTACAAGCTAAAACTAGGACATCAAATTGACGATTATACAATGTATGAATACTAAGAAAAAAATAAAGAATTACATGTTTCATTGTTGGTTCATCGGTGTGTATATGCTATTTTATGTATTTAAATTTTAGATCTTGTTATACAGTTGCGATCACTTCTAACCTCTCTTAAGTTCTGTCAGAATCTGTTCTACGACAGCAGATAGAACAGAAATCTTGGCAGATCCTGACAAGGTGTGTCGCGGGTCAGAACAGTTTCTGACAGTTTAGAACTGTTCTATGACAGCGAATACTGACAGGATCGAAGAGAGGTTAGAAGTGATAGAAACTGTAGTACGGAAGCACAGCCTAATAGGAATTGTGCAATATCGGCTTTCATATAATTGTTATCATTTTTTTTTGAAAGATTTAAGGAGGTAGACATAAAATAAAGGACACATTTCTTACAAATCATTGGAACGTTTGTTTTTATTCTTGAAACATCAATCTCATGGAAGCATCAAAGTAACTTGGATTGATTTCATTCTGTTTCAAATGAAAGCTTGATAGGCTTTGATGAAATTGATACTGTACATAGAAAATAAGCGATAAACATTGACACATTAGAAGATGTCTTCTACATGTATCGACTCGAGAAACATCAGGCGAAAAACCGTTATCGTATTCTATTGATATGCACATTTGTCAAAGTTTTAAATTAGTAGTTTGATTAATTACCTATTTGATCTCTTTCTGTAAAGTTCTTTATCATTAGTTGTGTCTCATGATGCTTATCTTAATGAAATGATACGGACAGTTAAGTTTATTTATGACCGCTCTTGTTTTCATAATCTCCTGGCTCTAGACAAGTACAAAAAATTGATGTCCTTGTTAGTGTTGATAATGTGAGAGTGAAATTGAGAAGTATGGGAACGTATATGGTGTTTTACACGACCCGTCATCGAAATTTGCTATAAATCTAAAATTGGGGTCCCCTGGGTCTGTGTTTGAAAGTTTTAGTTCTTGAAAGTAGTTAGGAATGAATGGTTAAAGTGAATGGATGTACATTACGTGACATAGTCATCATCATTATATATATATATAACGTCTCAGAATGTGACGACTATTTGCTACACTGCTCCATCGGATCAAATTGATACAGGGAAGATATATAAACGTATAGAAAGGTCTGAAATATTCCCAACGATGTTAGAACTGTCAAATTTGCGATGCAAATTTTTTGTCGTTCCCTCCGCGGGACTCGAACTCCTGTGACATCTATGGCAACACCGCCTGCACAAAGTCAAGCGCCCTAGACCACTCGGCCAGCTAGGCTATATAAAATATAGCTTTCGCTGGCCGGGTCATTCCTCCTCGTAGGATTAATATATATTTTATATAGCCTAGCTGGCCGAGTGGTCTAGGGCGCTTGACTTTGTACAGGCGGTGTTGCCATAGATGTCACAGCAGTACGAGTTCGAGTCCCGTGGAGGGAACGACAAAAAAGTATCTTCCCTGTATCAATTTGATCCGATGGAGCAGTGTAGCAAATAGAATCGTCACATTCTGAGACGTTGTATAATATTGATTTGTTGTGACATGCATCATTAATTTGATCCTCTATCCTACATATTAACATCTAAATGAACTGTCCCGTACCTTCATACATCGTGTACTAAGTTACAGCCCTAGATTAATCCTACGAGGAGGAATGACTCGGCCAGCGAAAGCTATATTTTATATAGCCTAGCTGGCCGAGTGGTCTAGGGCGCTTGACTTTGTGCAGGCGGTGTTGCCATAGATGTCACAGGAGTTCGAGTCCCGCGGAGGGAACGACAAAAAATTTGCATCGCAAATTTGACAGTTCTAACATCGTTGGGAATTTTTGAGACCTTTCTATATATAAATATATATATATATATACCAGTGCCAAGAAACAACTCGGTCACACACTGAATGTAATTATTTAAACATTGTATCTTTACAATATACAACTGATTAAAAAATCTGATTTCCATACCACCGGAGTGTCATGCAATGGACCTTTTTCATATTTTCAAAGAGAAGTAACTCTCCAACTAGATAGACTGGTTTACTGTCCGATTGAAGCAATGGGCAGTAGTTAATTTCAAATTCAAGTACTTGACTCATAAATGTGGATAGTTTAACGTAATTTATTTCGAAACATTTAGTTACTTATTGAAGTGTAAATAGTTTAATTTAAAAAAAAAATCTCCCTTTTCCCCAATGAGACAACCAACCAGGTTGTCATGTGTTCGTGGATTACGTCCCTTTGAAAAACTTACTAAAATGGCTTACATTTCGTACATGTTTTGTAAGTATGAAAAAAGGACTTTTAGAAATAAATTAGGTAAGGTAACGTAAGATATAAGATCATTCATATAGCATAAATGTACGTGTGTACATATTTTATAGCATACATGTACATATGGATAAAGCATGCATGTATATGTACATATATTTATATAGCATACATGTACACAAATTAAAGGTCTATGATACCATCCATGTACATGTTTGGTATTTTGTAAGATTCCACCCGACACGTGAACCAGCGCTTTGCAATCCCGTGGGTGCATGGCTAACTAAACGATGTTCTACTTTAGGTATACACTGAAAGTGCAGTGGCGGATTCACCCCTCCCCTAGATTATTTTAACAATATTCAAACATTGTTAAAAAATTGTTCAAGATACCCTCCGAATGCAGGATTTGAGGTTTAATATTTCAAAATGTTCTTTTTTTTCATATCCTCAAACCCTCCTAGCAAATTCGGATCACTTCGTGATCCTCACCGGTGATCTTGTCAAGAAATTTTTTTTGGGCCCCCCTTACGTACCTGAAACACTGGATCAGCCACTGAAGTGTTACAAGTATTAAACTCCCGGTTAATGTCTTAGCTCTACTTACATATTAATATAATTTCGACAAGATTGTGGGTTAAAGCAGTGACGGGTGCAGGGTGCTTAAAACTTTGGTAAACATGAACAAATATTACATATACCTCACTGCATCCGAGTCCGATCAAAAGAAAGAAAGCTTCCACGTAATTTTTATGTACCCGGAGTTAGCAGTGTCTAAAAGACTTCAGTGGAATAAAGAGTTAAGTAGCACTCCGGATAAAAATCATGCGAAATGTGAATAATGGTTGGAAAGCCTTAATATTTTTATTTTTTGATATTTTGATTTATATGTGAAGTAAACAGAAAGTACCATGTGGTTTTTCATATAATCCTTGTTCATATGAAATAAAAATTGAATAGAATGTACTATAGAATTCAAAGTTAAGGGATATAACTCAGTAAATGTCACTAAAATACAACTGAAACTAACGGATTTTCCATGTAGATTATTTCCTATGAGCAGACAGATTGGAATGAATAATTATACATTTCATCATATAGACCTATAAAGCAACCTAATAACAAAAATAAAAATGAGTAACCTATTTAGGTTTTTCACATTTTACAGACTTTGCACGATTCCGACAAATACTTCTAATTAATGTTTCTGGAATATATATAGGCAACTATTTCGCCGTCCAAGTGGTGAGAGGGTTTTCTCGTCCTTTACTGAAAACTCATGGGTAGCCCTAAGCTGACATTTTTCATCCCGTTGGGGGTTGTTATCACTTTGACACATTCTCCATATCCATTCTCCTTACAGATGAGATCAGTACTAACCTAAAACTGTCAGAAGAAAAGTTCTATGACAGATTTAGAATAGTACTAGTTCTAGAGTCAGCTCTTCTTGCAGTTCTACTAGAAGAACTGTTTTCTTAGAGCAGGTTCTACTACTAGAACTGTTCTCGTTGAAATGACTCTGTAAAAAACTATTCAGAAGAGCTGGCTCTATCAGCAGAACTGTTCTCGATACTGATAGAACTGTCCTAGAGTCGGCTCTTCTGACAGTTCCCCTGACAGGTTAGAACTGATCTCATCTGTATATGTTTTGGGACACTGTAGTCCCAATAAAATTGTGCCAACTTGAGAGGCTAAAGTCATTTTGAGCTTGTTAGGTGACTTTTTAATCGATATGGACGCCATTTTTACTAATGTCCAGGCATTATAAACAAGACAAGTCTTGGCATTGGCGATACTTTTATTTTCAAATATTTACTTTAAACCTCCTCATATGATTTTGAAACAAACTATATATAAGTCTTGATGGTACATATCTGTATTCAATAGTAACAGTCAATCCTATTGAGACATAAGTTTGAAAAAAAAACAATAATATGATTTTAAGAAAGTTTCATCGCAGCAGTAGAAAATGTACCCCGTTTATTTCGTGCTAAAATGAGCAAATAATAATAGCCCAAAGATTCATTCTATTTTAAATGGAACCCCTTTTGAACGTACCCCTCTTTCGAAATCTCTGATTTCGCCCCTGCATGGTCTTGCTGAAATAAAATTAGATTTGAACTTATCTCTGAAAAAATCAATCCGCCGGATATATAATTGTCATGTGAAGACAGTGATTTCCTCATAACCGGTCCATACTGGAGTTACCATTCTTACAATTCATACATCTAGTTAAAAATATAAATATTCAAATACTTACAAGTATATGTAGGTCGATACACAGTCGTTTAGTGATCAGGTACATAATTTATCTTGGTCAGTAGATTCTGTATCAGGTCACTGAATGACTATGCAAAGAGCATAACCAAGGTTATAGCGGTAATCAAAAGAATGTAATCCAGGGACAAAGACCAGACATGGAAAACAGACATACACAACAAAGAACATAAAGTAACTAAAATTATACATACAAAGTAACAAAAGCAAATGAGTAACTCGGACTCCACTAAAAACTGGGAGCATGGACCAGGTGCACCGGTAGGGTAAGCGTCCTCATGTACATGTAACTAATAACGTAGACAATATTTATAACATATTTTTTTACATATATATTTTGATGCCTTTAAAATCGACATGCATCAACTACATGCACATAAAAGTAGACTCGTTTTAGATTATACAGAGTTAACAACAAATGCAAAAAAGCGGGTTCCTACACCATAAAAATCTCCCTTTCGGAGTTCACAAAGACTGTTTTGACTAACTGAGGAATTCATGGTAAAGCTGGTGGAAAACAACCACTTATTTGTACCAGCTTCATACTCAAGAATTGGTCTTTTTTTACTATCTTTTAATTAGTAGACAATAGTCAAGAACTGACAAGAATTGTTAACAAAAATGCTCGGCGTCACGTGTGTTCTTTGATTCCAAGTGCAGAAACTTCCCCTGTATACATTTTTTGTACCTTCGAGTTACAAAATTATTACACTTTCTGATTAAGCACCGCGTGTATGTTTTGCATTTCCCTTGGAATAACGATAAGTTGAAACGGCTCCCGATTGTACATAAATCAAGTAATAAGCCTTGACTGGTTACGTAATATTGCACTAATAAACATACTTGATAGACGATATGTAGAACTTCGTCGCGACCTAATTTGTACATATAATTCATTAATGAAATTCTAAAGGAGTACAGATAAAAGACCACCCCCTCCTTTAAAGCGTACGAAATATTTTGATTAAATCACAAACAAGTGACCCGAAGACTCTGTGACAAAGCCCCCACCCCGACCCCGTGTGCCCTCCCTTCTTTTTGTAAGCAATTTTCATGAGAAAAACCAAATGTCTCACGTTTCAAGTCGTTCGAATTATATACTAACTCCCAGTTGATTTGTTTGTTTGTTTGTTGGGGTTTAACGTCCGAGCAGCAATATTTTAGCTATATTCAGACAAAACTCCCAGTTGATGTTCAGTATATAATTACATTGTTCGTATATTCAAATAAAAGCACGAAATGAATGACTTGTCCTTAAAGTTTGAATTGTTCATACAATTTGTAATTTTGCGGAAGAGAAATCAAGGGAATCAAGATTCTAGCGGATGTCAAAAGAACGGAAAAGTTACGCCTGCCGACGACTGTAAAAACACACCACGTGGACGTACACGAGATAATGGTCATTTTCGTTATTCATGGTTTATTTATACAGATGAATGAACAATATAACTCTCTAAGGATCTAATTAGCGGTATTCTTTTGAACACCGTGAACAATATTGATTCATAACCCTCATTACGGTCATATCATTTCATGATCTGATAGTTTAGCCGCTAATTGGCTATAACAATGGTGCCATGGGAACCGAACGCAATACATGTATTGCATAAAAAAATTCTCGGAAGTATTCTGTATTGTACATGTTTCATATAAGATAAGTGTAATACCACTTACACAAGTACAGGAGCGGATCCAAGGACTGGCGTACCGGGCGAACGCCCCCACCCCCACACTTAATTGGTAAGAAAAAAAATTCACAAGTTTCACCACATAATATTTTTTGCCTTGTTTCGAACGGCATTTAATTCAATTTACATCCCCCCTAAACTCAAATCCTGGATCCGCCCCTGAAGTATATGTCCAAATATGAGTCAGAATAAAGACGAAGCTACGTACATGTAAGTCTATATTTGTAAGTTCTGCGTAGGTAGAAAAGATTCAACTACAGGGCGTTGTCAATGATTTCTTAGGGATTATGGTGAACTCTTACATGTACGTCCCTTAATGAATGAAAAAATGTTCAATTGTTTAATCAAAGTTTACGAAAATTTGTCCAAATGAACTCCGTCCGATCACCCTCAAAATTGCTACGACCCTGAAGTTTTTTCATGTATATTTTACATGTTACATGTATGTTGAAAAAAAGGGGTGACAAGATGTTCAGAATGGTTTAACTAGAAAACTGCTTTTTAGATTTTGCTGAAAATTGAACTTAACCTGTATTTTCTGGTTCGAAACAGCCCTGCAAAGTTTGAAAAATATCATTGACCCGTTCGTAAGTTTTAATGACCATAAGTTTTTTTAAATACATATGAAAACAGATCAGTTCTAACCTCTCAGGGAACTGTCAGAAGACCCGGATCTCAGACAGTTGTAAAAGTGTCATAGAACAGTCCTAGAACCAGCTCTTATGTCAGTTCTGCTACTAGAACCAGCTCTTATGACAGTTCTGCTACTAGAACCAGCTCTTCTGACAGTTCTTGCAAGGCTGGCTCTGTATGCGAGAACAGTTCTATTAGTAGAGCCAGCTCTATCGAGAATACATTCTTCATATGAATCCCAAAACCGTCGGGAAACGGACAGACGGACGGACGGATACGCAACTTTTTGGAAGGTATCACACCACAATACCTTGGCACTTCATGTGGCGGAATGTAATAATTAAAGTTTAGATTTTGTACTTTGAAATACTTTGAAACTCATGTGAACGCAATTTCTTTCTTGTTTGCGACTAATTAAGTAGCTGTCTTTGTAAGAATCATGCAAAATCTGAAAAATGTGATACACCCCAAAAAGGCTACATATTTTTATTTCTGTAATTAAGTTGTTTTATGGGTATATACTATGAAATGTGTAATTATTCATTGAAATTTGCCTGCTATTAGGAGATAATCAACATTGAAAATCCAGTAGATTCTATTGTGTTTAAGTATCAATTACAGAGTTATCTCCCTTAATTTTGAAATCTACAGTGCATTCTATATAATTTTTATCTCCTAAGAGCAAGGATTATATGAAAAACCACGTTATTTTCTTTTTACTATGATATTTCAAACAAAATTAAAAAATTAAAAATATGTAGCCTTTTTACCCATGAATCACATTTTGCATGATCCTTAGTTGGAGTGGTAGTTAAAGCATATAATAACGTTCTAATAGAAAACTGTGCGCTGGAGGCTGATTTTTTCTATGATAAACAAAAACCAATCTTTCTACGTGTCTACAATTTTCTATAACTGTTAATAACAATACTAAAACGCCGAACTTAAAATATCATGTATATAGTTCTCACACAAAGAAAACACACAATGTGTCGATACATTAAATTAATAAATACGCTGTGAAAGAAATGCTCGGGGAACAAAGAATTCAACCGCTGCGTTTTCTTACAGTTGCTTGTTAAGTGTTAATTGACATGAAGGAGAAACTCAACCTGAAACACAATTTCCAAGGGCGGACCATGGAAATCGGGTTAGGGACGTAATTTGAACTTAAGGCCCAACACATTCAAAGTGCGTCAAGTATTTTTTCATTTCATTTTGTTTTGGGTTTTTTGGTGGGGTGGGTCGGGGGGGAGGGGGGGTAGACTGTGTGAAATAAAAAAAATATTTCAAGCACAAATCTTTTTCCAAATTCGAGGAGGGAGGGGGTTTGTCAATTCCAACCCTACGAAACCTATGAAGCATGGGCTTTGAGCGTCCTTATACCTATTGCTTTGGTTCTCGCATCAGAGAACTCAACAGATTTTAATATAAAAACAGATCGCGTTTATGAAATAGATACTAACTAGATGAAAACTACAAACAAGTTCTGTACGATCAGAAATAATGAATTCGTCGCTAGTAAGAAGAAATCTGCACAAATGAATTTCGAAATACAATCACGAGAGTGCAAAGGTCAATTATAAATTGGTCTACTCGGGGCTTTTTGTTTCGTTCATTATATGTTTGCATTTTTGTAAACAAAATTAAAAGACCATACCGAAAATGTTTGAAAGCCTTATTCATTTTAAAACCTGAAACTGCGCTTATTATATCAATCCATTATCATAATGAGCACGTTAAATTAAGGTTCTTTGTACCATTTGTCGAAAATGTCAATTTCGTCACAAATATATTTTCTACGGGTTCAACAAAATGACACTTCTATTTAACAAGAAATGCTGAATGAGTAAATATTATATTATCGTTTCAACCAATTATCCATGTACATGTATTTAATGCTAAAACAAATTCTGGCGAAAACTATTCTGAACCCGTTCAATATTGTATGGCCGTTAGTAGTATTTAAAACTACCCCATTCCACTGAAACTACCTTTAACTCGCACATGTAGCACAGCGGGGTCTTTTCTCCATTATGGAGCCATACAAGTTAAACATGGGTCTAGGAGGGTTCTTTTTGCTCGGTTCTGTGGATAATTTAATGGGTTCTTTGCAATGTGCTCAGGGTGCATTGTTCATCGTCTAGAGGGCATGCAAGTCTCGTCATGCATGACTCCGTGGTTTCACGAGGATGTGTCCTTATTTACAATTCAAATGTGAGGATATAAGAATATGTGAACTACCCAGGATTCGTGACCAAAAACAAAACAAAAACAAAAACAAAAACAAAAAATTAACAAACAAAACAAAATTAATACAAACCGAACAAAACACAAAGCGTGTAGAAAACAAACATTTTGTTGACTGAGAATCATCAAAGACCAAAAAATAATTGAGGCAATATATTGATAAATGAGGCAATATATTCATAACACTTACAACAACAAAAAATGTATCCATACAAAACTCTCTTTATCAATTCTGAACACGTGTACGTCTCATTAAATGAGTAATTTCATTTTGAGTTCAAATAGAATCAAAGGAGACTTTCTTCATGACGTTTTGTTCAACGAGAAACAGAATTGTGTCCATGATTGACGCGAATCGATCTAAATATTGACCCCATTTCGTCATGATTGTTCTTATCTATCAATCGATTGGGTAAGGTGCTTCATGTTAAACGCGTAAAGGATTCGGATTAGCATTATTCCTAGAAGTGTAAATAGACATGCAAAAACGAAGAGTTATTGGCGATCAATGCATTTGAGAACTTTCACTTCAAGCTTATATAAACCACCCTTAAAGGCTCCATATTTCATTACTATCGGCAAATCTTGGCGTAATGTGACATTTTCTATTCGGAATTCTTGATTGGAATTCTATTGGATTTGAGTCGGGAGACATTATGTGACAATTCCATATTGACTGATGGAATAAAAATTTAACTGTGACATTTAAATAATATCATGGAATCAGAAACTTTGTGTGTAATTTCTCGGAACAAAATTATAAAGATTGAGTTGAGTAAAATATTATTATGAGATGCATTGGAGTTGTTAAATGGTTCGGAGTAACTCTTTTACTCATTCTTGTTAATCACAAAGGTGAGTCATACTTTCTTAACCCCTTCTAAAAAAATTAATAAATTGGATAGAACATTTATGTTCTTTTTCTCGAAAAAGGGTAAAGTTAACCTGCAAGATGTGAAAGTCGCGTCGTTTATTATAAAATATTGTGAAAACTACAGCTTCTTCCGGCAGATCAAGAAAGTTCGAAGCGATGGAGGGGGTTTGGGGGGGGGGTACTCCAGTGATCCAGTGATATCTAGTTTTTCTCTATTTAACCAACCAAACCTTTGACCCCCACCCCCCTTTGGATCTGCCTTAAGCTTTTAGAACCATGTAAAATAGAATATCTAACATTTGGAATAACAAAACTTCGTGGAAAACTTCTTAATAGTTATGAATTGCCAGATTGGATCCAGAAATTTATAAAAGGGGAGTTCCGATTCAGAAATTAAAAAGGGGAGGATCCGGGCTTATTTTGATCCTTTTTGTCAAAATTTGCATAAAATGATTTTTTTTAAACAAAAAAGGGGGTAACAATTTCCGGAGCCCCCACCACTGGATTGGTCATTGTTTGCTAACTAACTAAATATGAAAATGAGTCATAGGTAATTAAAAATGGACGTCTTCCCACTCAAAATGATTCTCTTCAAAAAGATGTACTTCGGGCCCGAACTTTAAAGTTTTTTTTTCAAAGTAGTTGTTTTGATTACCAATCAGAGTCACGTACTTACACGCTGTACATGTATATAACCCAATAACAATTGTGATATTATTATTATTATCGGTGCAAAAGGCAGGGAAGAGATTTCTCATCGAAGTCTTTTGTTTTTTTCTATAATAAGCATTAAAATGAGTACAATCAGACTCGAGGTCACATTTTACTTTCCATATGTTTGGTATTGAAATGTGTAACAAATAAAAGGACGAAGTTGAATATCTAGATGCATTTAAATATTTCCTTGTCGCATTTTTGATGGTTCATGTCACTTCTTGTCGCATATTAGTGAGACCAGTATTGCGTAGTGTTTCTTGCTAAAGGAAAGCTAGAAAGGGCTATTCTTATGGCATGGCGGACAAAAATAGTTTCCAAATTTAAATAATTATTTAAGACCATATAATAATCGCTTTTTAGTGATCAAGATACGAAAATACCGAACTTTGTATGGGAAGCTTCGAAAGACGTGACTTTCTGTCAGACTGATATCAGGCTGTCAATGTTTCCAAGCTGTGACTTTTTTTTCGCTTAAATACCGTTATGAGGACTTCGACCTCTATTAAATGAAGAAATCTGTTCCATGATTTTCGTGTGCTTTTCGGGGGGGGGGGGGGGTACTCCAGTGATCCAGTGATATCTAGTTTTTCTCTATTTAACCAACCAAACCTTTGACCCCCACCCCCCTTTGGATCTGCCTTAAGCTTTTAGAACCATGTAAAATAGAATATCTAACATTTGGAATAACAAAACTTCGTGGAAAACTTCTTAATAGTTATGAATTGCCAGATTGGATCCAGAAATTTATAAAAGGGGAGTTCCGATTCAGAAATTAAAAAGGGGAGGATCCGGGCTTATTTTGATCCTTTTTGTCAAAATTTGCATAAAATGATTTTTTTTAAACAAAAAAGGGGGTAACAATTTCCGGAGCCCCCACCACTGGATTGGTCATTGTTTGCTAACTAACTAAATATGAAAATGAGTCATAGGTAATTAAAAATGGACGTCTTCCCACTCAAAATGATTCTCTTCAAAAAGATGTACTTCGGGCCCGAACTTTAAAGTTTTTTTTTCAAAGTAGTTGTTTTGATTACCAATCAGAGTCACGTACTTACACGCTGTACATGTATATAACCCAATAACAATTGTGATATTATTATTATTATCGGTGCAAAAGGCAGGGAAGAGATTTCTCATCGAAGTCTTTTGTTTTTTTATATAACCATTAAAATGAGTACAATCAGACTCGAGGTCACATTTTACTTTCCATATGTTTGGTATTGAAATGTGTAACAAATAAAAGGACGAAGTTGAATATCTAGATGCATTTAAATATTTCCTTGTCGCATTTTTGATGGTTCATGTCACTTCTTGTCGCATATTAGTGAGACCAGTATTGCGTAGTGTTTCTTGCTAAAGGAAAGCTAGAAAGGGCTATTCTTATGGCATGGCGGACAAAAATAGTTTCCAAATTTAAATAATTATTTAAGACCATATAATAATCGCTTTTTAGTGATCAAGATACGAAAATACCGAACTTTGTATGGGAAGCTTCGAAAGACGTGACTTTCTGTCAGACTGATATCAGGCTGTCAATGTTTCCAAGCTGTGACTTTTTTTTCGCTTAAATACCGTTATGAGGACTTCGACCTCTATTAAATGAAGAAATCTGTTCCATGATTTTCGTGTGCTTTTTCAAATCTGGATTATATATCTTATTCTGAATTTGCGGCATACTGAAATATTTTTTTCCGATTATTTCAGTATTTAATTTGCTAGAATCTGAAATACAGGGCTATTTCGGCTGCACTAAAATTGTCTTATTCTTTATGGGAATGTAGCGATCCACGGACCCATTCAGAACAACTTGACCATCTCTGAAACGCAAAATTAATATTGGATGCAGAAGGATATATACTTCTGTTATTGTTTGCCAAAAATTGAACAATTTAATCCCATGGAAAAAGTGTTTATTTCCATTGGAATTCGTAATAAATGTTAGATACAGTAGAAACTGTCATAGGCAAACCATTTTTTGACTTTACGGTGCGAAACTTTCCAGTTGTAGTTTGACCTAGACTTTATTCCAAATTGCTAAGTAGGCAAATACTTATTACCGGAAGTTCAGCCATAAAAAGGGGTAGCAAAATCAATGTGTTGGGAATGTTTTGAATTTTATACTTTTTATACCACTACCTTAATTCACGCTTTGTGTTTCACGTGGATATTAAAAGACATATTGTTTTACATAGCGTTTTTTTTTATTCATATACGTACAGTATTTAATATAAGTTCCATGGTTTTTTGGTAAAACGTTTGCCAAATGGTCGGTCACATGATCATGCTATTGGGCTTGCCCCATGTCGAGTTTATTCCTGTCTATTTTCGTTGTCATTATTTTTATAAACTTTCAGTAATTGGTACTCACATTTTACTATCGTCCGTTTTGTTTTGTTAATCCTGCAATTGTTCCATCCACAGTAAAACCTGTCTGAAGCTACTTCAGAATTAGCAGAAAATCTTCCATACCAGACAACCTTAACGAATCAGTTTTAAGGAGGTAGACTTAGGGCAAGGGACATAATTCATGAAATCAGTGATTTGTTTGTATCCTTTTTAATTTCACCAAAGCCTCTCAAGCTTTCGTTTGAAGCAGAATGAAATGAATCCAAGTTAATTAGATGCTTACATAAGATTGATGTAAAATGCTGAATAGAAACTTTCCAATGATTTTTAAGAGTTGTGTCCCTTACCCTTGGTCTATCTCCTTAAAGTAAAACCCGCAGTGTTCTAGGATTCCTATTTCCAGTTACCCGGGGCAAGTGAAAATTGGGTCAGGGAAAGTTAGGTACTTATTTACACTTTCCCGTGGCAAGTTGAAAACTTCATATGCTGTAAGGATTTGTTTTGTTAGGAAAGCAGTCATTGACTGTGGGAAAGTTGGTTTTTTATGGATTTTTCCCGAGGAAACCTCAATTTCTGAAACATCCTAGAACACTGAACCCGTCTGAAGCTACCTCAGAATTAGCAGAAAATCTTCCATACCAGACATCGTTAACGAATCAGTTATAAAATCCAAAGGTGGTACAGTACTTGTATGGGGGACAGCTTCCCATTCTATGGAATATGGGGGATTGTGAATGAGGAATGGGGGTGGGGAATGGGGTGGGGATTTTAAATGGGGAGGATGGGGAAATTAGTTCTGAAATATTTATTGATATATAGCAATATGTTAAATATATATAAAAAAATCACAGCTAAAACATTGAAGAGTTCAAAATATAAAATTGAATTTGGTTACGTAAATATTTGACAAGAAATACTCAATGGGGATTCATTGTTAGGATGGAGATTTTTCTATGGGAAATGGGACATTGGGGAATGGGGAATGTGGGTGGCTTATGATATAAGTGGGAAGTTATATACCACACAAGAGCTGTATGGTAGAGAAGAGTTTCACTGTGTTTGTAGACGATTACTAGGACAAATCTTTCACATATATTTTATGCGTCCATAGGAATTTTTCAATAGATATTAATTGGATCACACGTCACAGAATCCGCATTTTTATTTAATAAATTTAAACTGGTTTACACATCCCAGAATCGGCATTTTTATTTAATAAATTTAAACTGGATTACACGTCACAGAATCGGCATTTTTATTTGATAAATTTTAACTGAATTACACGTCACAGAACCGGCATTTTTATTTACATTTTACTGTGACTGCATACTAAATTATTGTATAGCATGATTGTAATTAACATTCCATGTAATTTAAAATTGTAGTGAAAGTCCACGGTTCATCCGGATAAGCTGTAAATTTACGTTGAAGTAGTTCAAAATTTTCCGTGTCTTCGTTTATATCTTTTGGCAAAATTAATTTTAAATTTCGTTATTAAACAAATCAAACGTACATACGTAACCAAGTTAATTACAGCAAAATCTGCGATTTGTTAAAATGAGATTTTTAAGGTTAATATTATATTGATATGGCACAAATATCGGACAAAGTTCTATCAAAATACCATAGTAACAGCCATCATGGATAAATATCACAAGGATTTTTATAAATAGGGTGCACTTTAGACGCTGATTCTGAAAATTGAGTATGGATGTTTGAGTAAAAATTGACATCGAGAGCAAATATTTCACTGCTCAGGAAGTGCAGCTAGGATAGAAATTAACTTTGTAATGGATTCGTATGATCAGATTTCTTAGAGTAATAGTTAATATACAAGGAGAAAGAGCGGAAATGAAGTCAGCCAGAATTTTATGATATACACGATCCAGGCATATTGAGAAATTGCAAGGGAGGGGTCAAATGTCCAAGAAACAAAAACTAAAAAACAAAAGCAAACAGAACAAAACAAAACAAAAAGAAGAACGGACCTTCAATTGGGTATATTATAATATAAGACGATCATTTTGTCTCATTTCAAAAGAAAAAAAAAGGAAAACAAATTAAGGACGTCATATTTTAGTCATCATGAAATAAAACAATGTAGTTACAAATTTTGCTCTTAGCTTCATTTTTAATAAACAAGTACTATCTTTAAAAAAAAGATGGCCGACGCGGAAAAATTTGTGTTCTTTCTACTTACATTGTACAATATGCTACATTTCATTCAGCAAATAACACATGGCACGCAATTTCGGTACAGTTTTTTTTTTTCAAACGCCATTAAGTTATCAGTATTTGGCCAATTGGGAAACAGAATTGCGATCAGGTGACTTGCGTTTCCATGGAAGAGCGTCGTTAAGGTCAAAAGGTAAAAATCGAAAATATACTGACTGCATCGGGAAAAAAAAGTTCCTTATCATTAAATCGTTGAATTTCCATTCTCTAGGGTTCGTTATATGTCCAGTATTTAAACCAAGTCAACTACATGAACATGTATATGTACAGTACGTATTACAATACTTTTTCAGGAGCAGAATTTTTAAAGGAGGGTCCAGAAAAAAAGGGGGTTCAGGCTATAATTGTCCAAATATTGCCTAGGAAATGCAAGGTAGTGATAAATTATTAAAGGCAAATTGAATAGAGGGGGGTGTCAACAGGTTTTTTAGGTTTAAACCTGAATGTTGTTGAAATGTGAACGTAATGAAAAAGCAATAATATACACGTTTGGTACTTGTACGTCTATTCAGGAGATTGGTTTTGTCGTTTGGTGGCTCCCAAATTTATGAGATATATATACTTCGCATTCATATCATATCAGGAAAGTTATGCACGGTTTGCAGTGGCGGATCCGGGGAATGGAAAGGGTGGTCCGCAGTCGGACCTGCCTCTTTTGTTAGCTTTTTTAATTTTTTGTGCAGTATTTAGTCGAAAGTAAGCAAAATAAAGAGCTTTGCGGAGCGCACATGATACGGCCGCAGTGGTCGAACAGTATGGACACAATATCTGTTTTTGACATACTTAAACGTGTAGACTTATACTTCATTCTGGACACAATACAATGTATACCACGAAATTTGAAAAATTAATTAAGAGATATCTGAACTCTTATTGAAAAATGAGGCAGGAATTTTCATAAGGAATCCAATAAAAAAGTATTTTCGAAATAAAAAGTCAATTGTGTTTGTGTGGCCTCTTTGAATCCTTGTAATTCAAAAACCGTAAGAGAAATTATCTGAGGTCTGATTGAAACGCTTGACTTGGATTTCATAAGGCTTCCAATATGATATTTTAAAAATCCGACCAAAATAAAATAATTTTCTTAAGGCATGACCCAATTCTGTTCCCTTTTAATTCAAAACGGTAAGAGATAAGCCAACCCTGTAGCATTTTCAAAACAGAATTTTAAAAGGAATAGATTGACATCTGAATCATAAAAAAGTAGATCTACAAACTTGTTCTGTCAATTATAATGATAAAACTTATTTCCCCTATTTAGTCCTTATTTTGAAAAAAAAAGATTGGGGGCAAAATAGTGCTCTCTGGCATGATCATAGGAACAATGTATGTCGTACAATTTCAAAAAAATTTGATAAGTTGGACTCAAGTTTTATTAAATAAACTAGATTTAATGAACGACGACGACGACGACGACGGGATGATATCATGTTACGACTGAAAAACAATTTTGCGGTCCTATAAAAACAAAAGAAAACATCCGGAACTTCTCTATTCTGGAGGCTTTCAAAATCCGGTTCCGCTCACGCAGCGTGATGTGCAAAAATAGTTCAAACAAAATTTGGACGGGCTGTACTGTCGTTACAATATTATTGTCTAAAATTATTATTCTCCTTATTAGGCTTTAAAATGACGATAAAAAAAATTGATATTTAAAACAAGATCTTACGAGATTTTGAATTCCATCTTAAATCGTTCGGGCATTAAATGTATTTCGCAGACAAATTCAATCATAAAATAAGAAAACATTAACAGTCATCAGCAACGATAAAAATAGATATTGAAATTACACAAATCCCAATTGTCATTTGAAATATTGGAAGTGGAAGCCCGATAAATACTTTGCTTTACTTTAAGTTAATCGCTATTCCGTCAGTTTGAAGTAATTTCCATTTTGATGAGCTTCTTCCCTATGCCTTTTGCATTTGATACTGAAGTAGTTCTCTGTCTAAGAATCAGGCAAAATCTGTATAAATTGTGGCACATTAAACAAAAAACGGAGGGATTTTATTGTATTATCCAAGTATTTACATCTTATAACCACCAGAAATAGCCACCAAAGTTTGTCATTTTAAGATATCGATAAGTCTAATTTAGTTGAAATGCACTATATTTGGAAAATTGGCGGGAAAACTTCCCCATATTTTCCCTATGTAAGCAGTCAGAAAATATCTGCATCACAGAAACTTCAGGATTACTTTAAACAGTTTTTCGGCTGTTTTCTATATGTACTGAATATATATGAGGGAAGAAAGACCACATTTAGAAAAACAAATATTGCCTGATTCTTGAAAGGTTAGTATTTAAATATCAGTCTTAATAAGAATTAGGCAGACTACGGTAGATAAAAATCTGGTACGGAGTATAAACCCCCTTTGATAGTGTGGTTATACTTTTTGTAAATGTACCGTCAGACTCAAGGTAAAACCGTAAGATTGATGTTTGTTTGTTTGTTTGTTGGGGTTTAACGTCCGAGCAGCAATATTTCAGCTATATTCAGACGATGAACATGAAATTGAATATAAAATGAACATGAAATGATGATGAAATAAAAAAGGGATGGCACAAAAGGACAATGGGGTCGACAAATTTTGATTGCCACTGGAAATAGGGAGAGGTGAGTAGGGTCGAGCGCTTCAATGAGCAAATCTACGAAAGTCATCTGCAGATATCTATCTTACCATACTAGATACAATGATCAAGAACAAAACCATCACCATTTAGACCGGAAATGTCGATCGCCCCTCCCCCCCGAACGGTTATTGATAGAATATCAAAAATTAAATGAACATCAGTAGCAATGTCACCACTGTGTGTATGTCACAATTATTGGGGTCATTATACACGTACTGTATCCCAATACTGATTGAAACGTGAGGTATTTTGTGGTTATTTTTGTTGAGACAAAAGAGACAAAAACATGATTTTCATGTAGAAAATAGCAAATTTCATTATGAACTGTATCAGTTTAGTTACCATGGCAACAAAAAATCCAAAGAAGAAAAAAATTATGATGAACTATTATTTTACACCCCAAAAGATATAATATTCCTATTTTGGTCTAAATCGAAAAAAAATTTAAAACTTTTTGCACGACTCTTATGAAGACATGTTATTAACTATCAAGCCCATGTTGACTAATTCATTGTTAGTTACCAATTTCAGATATACTTTAGTGCTTCATATAGTTTTAAACATTTTTATATATTTCATATGATTAGAATAAAAGATAAAACATATATATATATATGTATGTATATTATTCTATACTTACCAGCTACAAAAAATTCTATGTATTTTTATATAATCTGGCGCTAAAAAGGGTAAAATAATCTGGTGCTAAAAAGTCCTAAAAGTCGGTTTTTACTCTTTTGCGCATAGTTAAACTTGAATGTTAAGCGGCCTACCGTGTCTTAACAGAATCAAGCTCCGAGGGGCGGCAAGCGTACGTTTCCTTTCTTACTAGAGTGAATTACGAACATTAGACGCTGTTCGGAGCTTGATCGTCTGAATATAGCTGAAATATTGCTGCTCGGACGTTAAATCCCAACAATCAATCAACCAATCGGAGCTTGAATTAGCATAAAGTGCAGGGTTTGACTCTTTTATCTTAAAGTTGACTTTGTTTTCTTTCTCTAATACTCGGCATCACATAAATAAGATACTGTTAAAATTAGGAAAAAAATATTTTCTATGACTTTATTGACACCTACCGTCATTTAAATTGCCGAACGGCTTCTCCCTAAACATTGAATCGTTAAATTCCGGTGAGATTTTAATTCTCGGTCCAAATATTTACATCGTCAAAAGTCGGCCATGTTTACGGTGATCGGGTTGCTAGGAGATGTTGTTTACATTTAAATGGTTTGTCCAAAAACCGAAGAATCCAGAATGCATTTCGGCACTAATTCGGATATTTCGGATTTATTCTACGCGAACATCGTACAACACAGAGTAGTTGATCAAGCAGACGATTGTCACCGGAGTTCGACGGGAACTTACGAACTTCGTTTGTAAACAAATCGTCCCGTAGAAACCAACATGGCGGATATTAGTACAGGATTTTCCCGTAAGGATTTGTTACGCACGATTTCAGCCAATTAACGACTCGTTGGAACTATCACGTCAGGCATATATGCGAACTATCTTCAGATTAAATAAAAGAGTAATCAGGGGAACCAAGGTTATAGCGGTAATCAAAAGAATGTAATCCAGTGACCAACACTAGACATGGAAAACAGACATTCACAACAAAGAACATAAAGTAACTAAAATCATACATACAAAGTAACAAAAGTAAATGAGCAACTCGGACTCCACTAAAAACAGGAGCATGGACCAGGTGCACCGGTAGGGTAAGCGTCCTCTGCTTTTCTAGAAACACCCGCCAAGTTGCTCATAAAAAGTCAAGTCCGGGGTAGACAAACGAGGAAAGGAAAACTATGACCCGTTGAATACATCAGTTTTCATGGTGCTGATGGATACACCATAACGATCCACGAGGTCATGATGACGACCATAAAACTTCTGTAGTGATGACTTCAATCTTGTAGCAACATAGAGAGACAACTCTATAGGCAAGTCCCGACAGTTTAAAAAAGAGAGCTTCAAATCGAAAATGTGCTGTATGTGACGTCGAGTATATATAATAATCATATTTTATGTTTGTCTGTCTCTCTGTTCGTCTCATATAAGCATGCTCTAAACGCATTTGATTTGATATACAGGGACTTTCAATTATGTCTGGTTTGGACAGGTTTTGGGACTAGTCAGGGTTTGGCTTACGCAGATTTAGAGATTAGTCAGGGTTTGGTTAAGACAGGTTTTGAGACGTACTAGTCAGGGTTTGGTTTAGAAAGATTAAGAGACTAGTCAGGGTTTGGTATAGAGAAATTTAGAGACTAGTCAGGGTTTGGTTTAGACAGATTGTGAGACTAGTCAGAGTTTGGTTTAGACAAATTTAGCGACTAGTCAGGGTTTAGTTTAGACAGGTTTTGAGACTAGTCAGAGTTTGGTTTAGACAGATTTTGAGACTAGTCAGTGTTTGGTTTAGACAGATGTTGAGACTAGTAATGGTTTAGTTTAATCAGATTTAGAGATTAGCCAGGGTTTGCTTTAGCCAGATTTAGAGACTAGTCAGTGTTTGGTTTAGACAGATTTAGAGACTAGTCAGGATTTGGTTTAGACATGTACAGGTTTTGAGACTAGTCAGTGTTTGTTTTAGACAGATTTCACTGTATATGAATTGTCCTTTTTTAATGCATTAGAACAACAAAAAGGGGAGATAAAATCCTGAATACAGTGTTTGTATTTGGTGAGTGCTAATGGACGTTATGTAACTTATCATTTTATCCAACTTTAATAAGCTTTTATTTGATAGAAACAAATGCTGAGTTTAGCATTGCTGTTATTGTTAAATTATCGAATTGCGTGTGACAGTTATGAACTAAAGCTAATTTGAGTATGGATCCTTTTATTTACATGTATTTGAACATGAACAATGGGCAAAAGACGGCGATTAGCTCTATGAGCCACACATTGTTTTTAAAATTGATTGATTGATTTGAGGTAATTGTCCTTTTTTTCTGTCATGACGAGAAATTTTCAATCGATTTGATCGTACTTTGTACAAATCGTCTCTATGTTATGCTTTTAACGTCCTGTTTCACCGTGAAGCTATCAATAGAAAATACATAGCCTTTTTTTAAATAAACATTTACAGAATGTAAGCCATTTTAGGAAGTTTTACAAAGGGACGTAACTAACCAACGCAGGACCTGGTCGGTGATTTCATTGGAAGAAAGGAAGAACATTAATTAAAACATTGTTTTTTCTTTGAAACTTACAGAAGTGAAAATACGCCTTAAGTTAGTACATACTGCAGCCACAATTAATTGAATATTTGAATTCAAAGTCTACTGCTGTTCATTGCTCGAAACGGAAAATACACCAGTCTGTCGAGTTGGAGAGTAACTTCCATTTGAGTGAAATTTAAATAAATTACAAAGTCAAAGTCGTGATATGAAAAGGACTTGGATATAGTGAATATCCAAAACATGCAAAATGTATATAAAGTGGGGCACATAAGGAAAAGTATCGCAGGGATTTAAGTGCATTATCCAAGCCTTTTTACCTCCTAACCCCCAGAAATAACAATAAAAGTGTAAAGCTTGGTTTCTTATGATCTTGCATGATTCGTCAAGTTTAGTTGAAATGCACTGTGAAAAAAGGTGGGAATTTTCCCTATATAAGCAGTCAAAAAATATCTGCGTCACAAATGCTCTTGGTTATTAATGTTAAATAGACTTTCTGTTGTTTTCTAGATGTATTGAATATATTTTAAGCAAAAGTGACTAAATTAGGAAAAATTATGTGCCACCCATTGCCTGATTCTTACACAAAATAGTACTTAAATCCAAGCGTTCTTGGCATTAGTTGTGATCTTGTGATTATTCTATTATCGCGAAGTGCAATAAACAAAATATGCACATGGAAAATTTATGTTATTTTTCAATAGACAAAATTTTTATTATTTTCAATTCTTATAAATTAATTTTAAAACGTATTTTTATCTTTAAACATGAGAAAAGTAGCTCTGAATTTAACTGAATAGGGGCGTGTCAATATTTTTTATCCATTGAGATATAACAAAATTATTTTAACCAATCAGATTACAGTATTTATCTCAAATTATTTTATATATATTTATATGGATTTTCTCGATAATATTTTTGCTATTTTTAACATTATTTCGGCGGTTTGATATTCAGTTTGTGGCTGGAGAAAGTCCGTAAAAGTAGTTACTAGTACGAATTTATTTCAGATTGTTAAAATATCAAAATACATTAGACAGGAAATTTCGGTACATTATTGCTGTCTATGTAATAATACAATGTACATCTATACTACTTACCACAACTCAGATAATGAGGTATATGTATAATATTGCATTTTTCCTTTGCCATAAACACCACCTAGTGGCTTTTCAAAAGTTGTCGTTACCGCCCCCTGCATAACAACGTTATTTAGTAGCAGTCTTTGAAAGAATCATGCAAATTCTGTAAAATGTGATACACCTTAAAAAAAGGCTACATATCTTTATTTTTGCTATTAAGTTGCTTTAAAGGTCTTTATGCAGAAAAATGTATTGTTATTCATTTCAATATGTCTGCTCTTTGGAGATAATCAACATGGAAAATTCGATGGTTTAGATTGTATGTTAGTATCATTTACAGAGTTATCCCCCCTTATTTTGAATTATATAGTAAATTCTATATATAATTTATCTCCTATGAACAAGGCTTATATGAAAATCCACGTTACTTTCTGTTTACTATGACATTTTAAACGAAATGTCAAAAATAAAAATATGTAGGCTTTCCAACCATGAATAACATTTTGCCTGATTCTTATTTGAGTGCTACTTAACTAGCAATCTTTATTATTAAAATCAGACATGATGTGATTTATGCAAGTCAAAAACTCACTGTCTAATACAGACCGAATAAACAGTCTCAGCTTGTCATTCAGATTGCACTTTCGAAATAAAAAAACATAAAGATTGTGTATGAAATTGGCACTTTGCAAGAATCATCGTTCTTGATTTTGGTTTTAGAGGGAATTGTATACATATTATATAGTTTTCTCAAAAATACAGATCTAGATACAGAAAAGATCATCGCTACGTAAAAATATAGCGTACGAGACCAATAAAACATTATTGGTTGTTCCGTGGGTTTTCAACAGCATGAATCACTTCTACAGTCTATACCATATCGGCATTGTCTGAATTTTATACGGGCTGGTACTAATAGGTAATGTCTGACTTTTATACGGACTAGTACTAAAGTAAAACATTTCTAAACACTAGGCCCAAGACTTTGTTACTTATTACTAGTCATACCAAAGCATGCCAATCTACGCAAGGGGTGATATACCGTGAAGATCCATGCTTTACACGGTCAGGCTGTAAAATTAATGCTTATTAAAGTTACGTAATATTCTTCGCACCCAAACGCTGTAGTTGTACAAATAAATGCTTTGTTTTATGATTCGATCAATACAAATAAGTTTATTACCAAATCATTGAATAAGTTGTTAGGTCTGTAAACATCAAGTGTAATTAGCTGTAATCAAGAAATTGGAAAAAAATGCACTAAAACTCTTATTTCTTTAATTAAGCAGAATGTAAAGGACAATTTCCAAATTATTGCAAGTGTATGAATGTAATGCGAATTGAACTTAAACCGGTTCGAACGAAGGTGGATATAACGAGCTATTTCATAAAAACAGATTACTAAGCAGATCTTAATAAAAATGTTCTCTCAAGAAGCATGTTTTATTTTTAACGAGGAATATGTGTTGAATTATAAATGTCATTTAGACTGCATGACTTCATTTTCTTCAGACATTCCGGATATTAAAGACCGATTTCAAAGCATTCTCTTAGGATGAGTAATGCCAAACGATGTCTACCTTTAAAATGGAGTTCGTTTCATTATCGGGTAATTCTAAGTGAAGAGTCGTATTCGGTAAAGACATGACAGCTTACCCGGATTAACTGGTCCCTTGAGAGCACTTATGTAATATAAAATAAAATATCAAAATGTTATATAAACCGCGTCGTGTTTCTGGGGAAATCTTCATAAAGGGATGGACAGCGTTACCGATAAGTTTGAAAATAGATTTTAATTGCTTGGCAATTATTTGTAACCATGGGAACTCTGAGACTTTGATAATAACATGGCACTTTAGTACGCATGGAATGGCCATGAAACAATTTTAGGCAAGTATACGGTTTGAATGAGAAAAGAAGTTACATCTACTTATATTCTGTGAAGGCTGGATAATAAAGCTTGTTCTATATCACAGACACACCTATTTTTTTCTTTCTTCTTTCGTCTACTCCGGACTTGACTTTTAATGAGCAACTCGGCGGGTGTTTCTAGAAAAGCAGAGGACGCTTACCCTACCGATGCACCTGGTCCAAGCTCCCAGTTTTAAGTAGAGTTCGCGTTGCTCATTTACTTTTGTTACTTTGTATGTATGATTTTAGTTCCTTTGTGTTCTTTGTTGTGTATGTCTGTTTTCCATGTCTGGTCTTTGTCCCCGGATTACATTCTTTTGATTACCGCTATAACCTTGGTTCCCTTGATTATTCTTTGCATAAAATAACAGAAATTCCAAACAAAATGTGGGACCCCGGACTCCCGATCCACAACTGGAGGGTTGTGATATTTGTTATACATGTGTATGTTTTATTCCCCCCCCACACTAAGCGCATAAGTATTATGTGGAACCTTGGAAAGTTGCGTGTCCGGCTGTCCGGTCCGATGGTTTATAGATGATAAGTTTAGAACCGAGCAATATTTTTTTTACGAAAATGCATTGTTATTTAGTACCTAAAATACATCATCAACAAAATCTGAAATGTAGTTTTGAACATTTTTCAATCCTCCTTTGTTTCCTCTTACGTGGCGTATTATCACTTCATGTTCCATTAATACCCTTCTTTTTCTTTTTAAGCATCAGCATTATGTAGATGGTCGAACGAAGGTTGTAATGACGACACAGACTGTTGTTCGGAATCTTGTGAGCAAGCACATAGAGGTGCAGACAAGAGGTGTTCCAAAAGTGAAGTCAACTTTCCGTGTTATGCCGATTATATGTGCGGAGAAGGATTGGCATGTGGCAAAAAGTATAAATGTTGTGTACCATACTGGAAAATCTGTGATAACTTGAATGAATGTTGTGATTCGGAACACATTTGCAGGGAACATGCCGGGTTTAACTATAAACGGTGCCTTTATCCCAGACCAACTGCAGCTGCGACGAATCTCCAGGCTGGTGTTGTTTTCTATAGTATTTTCGCTTTCATGTGTAAATTAGTTGTTTAACGCTTTGAACTGTGCAGAGATACGTAATGTGACATTTGCGGTTGGGAATTATAAGTATACCTTTTCCAGTTCACAAAAAATCAAGCACCGACATGTGTAGTAGTTTTTAAGTACCATTCTGTGTAAGAATCTTGCAACGATTGGCACATCATTTTTGCCTAAAACATATTAAGTACATGTACATATAGAAACGGCCGAAAGTATATTTGAAATATAGGGGAAAAGTGCGGGAAAATGTTCCCGCCATTTTTTCATAGTGCATTTCAACTAAACTTGACGAATCAATATATCTTAAAAGGCAAACTTTACAAACACTTTGATGGTTATTTCTGGAGGCTATGAGGTATAAATATTTAGGTAATGCAATAAAATATCTGCATTTTTTTCATGTGCCACTTTTGCCTGTTTCTTAGACAGACAAGTACGTAGCTGGCGTTGCCAGAAACATTGAAAATACACGAATGACTCTGTGGTGCTGTAACTGAACATTGACAAAACAACAAAATCAAAAAATGACATTACAAGAAACTGTGCCTATTGTCAAAACCCCAAAAGAAACTAAAATGTGCCTATCGTGTGGAATATAAGTTTTTACATAAATTTTGTGATATTGATAGATAGGCAGTAATTTTCGTAGCCTATATTATTGGCTCACTTTACGAGCATGTATTTATTTGTGTACATGTAGATGTTAGTTTGCTTTATATTCATAATTATAGCACGATTTTGTTAAGGCGATATTAATGATAGTGAGTTGTAATATACGAAAATACCCCGGATGGAATATCAGGCTTGTACATTGTATAATGTGCATAGCTCTTTTTTTCAGTATACATGTACATTGTACATGCATGTATGTGATGATTTTTAAAAAAAAAACTGCAAATTATTAAGGCTGTTTGTCGTTCCCTTACCTGCTCATGGAAGCCCCCTGCAAAAAATAAATATTGTTTTTTTTTTACAATATTCCATACCTTTTTCCTTAGATTTAAAAATACAATAGTCAAAAATAATATGAGTTAGGCACAGCCTACAACCGAGTATCGCATTTCTACATTTGTAAAATGATTAAATAAGAGACAATAGTTGAAAAGGGCGAGTTATGATAGGTGACGGTTGTTAACTTTTCAAAAAAAATTCAGCGTACCGGATCTAGTTACTGTTAAATATTCTTTTTAACTTTTTTTTCTTTGTTTTTGTATTTTAAACCTTTCTAAAGGCTACTTTCACTTTAAATTCACTTTCTTGACCCATTTCTGCGAGTCTGTCTGAAACGTTTTCCGGTTTGACGGAACGTATATCGTTAGCTTCGCATGCAATGCTAAGTAGATCCATGAAAGATATGTTATCTACCTACCTACCCATGTTTTGGGCCTGGTTTAATATATAATATCAAGTTGAAAATTTCCTCAAGTCTCATATTTCAGGTGGTTTGATTGGTTGAAACTTGAGTTGTGGAAGGATCTTAGGAATATCTCAACTTGAGATTTTTTTTTTATGAAACCAGGCACTGAGTACAGAGTAGGAGAATGTCAGGCTTACTGTATTGCTAATGGGGAAAATAAAAACTTTTTAAGGATTTTTAAGTAGCTTTATAAAAATCAGAAAGGAGGTGATTCATGCATGTCAAAAACCCATCAAATTCACTTTTATTCTTAATACAGAAACAGTAGTTGCAGATTACGATACAAGACTTAATCAGTTTGTTATTCGGTTTTCTCCTTTTCGAGATAAAGATTATGCTTGAAATTGGCATTTTCCAAGAATTATCGTTCCTGATTTGCTTCACTTTGGTTGATTTTAAGTGGTAAATGAATGTAAGGTTTTCCAAAAATACAGATCTATATACAGAAAGGACTATCATTATGTAAAAATATAGTAAATATACCCCCCAAAAAAAACAAAAACAAACAAACAAACAAACAAAAAAAAAACAAAACAAAACAAAAAAAAAAAAACATAGATTGTTCGATGACTTTTTCTACACCATGAATCACTTCTACCACAGTGTCTAAATTTTATATGGATTTGTACGTAAATTTGCAAGTGTTTTACTTTATAATAGACTAAAATGCGAATCGTTATTTGTTTGTTGTTATATGTTGTGTATTTGTTGTGTTGTTACACTTAAAATTGATAAAAAAGTGTTGTGGCTGCAACTTATTTATCCTCTTTTAGAGTACTTTTATATACTAATAAGCGAGTCCATCCGTTCTTCTGTCTGTCTAAATGACTTCTCTTAGGACGGTAGACCTAGGGTAAGAGTCATAACTCTTGAAATCACTGATATGTTAGTATCATAATCAATTTCACCAAAGCCTATCAAGCTTTCATTTGAAACAGAATGAAATCAATCCAAGGTACTTTGCTGCTTCCATGAGATTGATGTTTCAAAAATGAAAACAAACGTTCCAATGATTTGTAAGAAATGTGTCCTTTATTTTATGTTTACCTCCTTAAATCTTTCACAAAAATGATAACAATTATATGAAAGCCGAAATTGCACAATTCCTATTAGGCTGTGCTTCCGTACTACAGTTTCGATCACTTCTAACCTCTCGTCGATCCTGTCAGGATTCGCTGTCATAGAACAGTTCTAAACTGTCAGAAACTGTTCTGACCCGCGAGACACCTTGTCAGGAACTGTCAGGATTTCTCTTCTGTCTGCTGTCGTAGAACAGAAATCCTGACAGATTCTGACATAATTTAAGAGAGGTTAGAAGTGATCGCAACTCCCACCTGTAAGAGTTCAAGTCGAACGATAAAATGATTTCAATCCATATCGTTAAAAGAAGGAACACTGAACATATATCATTGAAAAGTGATTCTATTGTTAGATATTTCACAACAAACTATGACAAAGTGAAAATATTCTTCAGTATAAAATGAAACAAGCAAAAAGACTTCATGTTTTCAAATATTTACAAAATCTTTATTTTTTTCACAAGGGTCGTTTGTACATTGCGTACAAAAATAACTTAAAACACGACCTGGATATATTTTGAGTACTCTAAAACCCATCTAACCAAGCTTGCACCCTTTATGATCGAAACAATTGGTTGATTATATTGACAATCACCGGAAATGACTGGGCCGGGTCCAGACTCCTTGGGAATTTCTGGACTCTCCACCGGAAAGTCCATTCCATCTACGCTCCAGCGTGCAAAGAGCTAAAATAGCAATCTGTATAACTGTTGAGACTTTATAATTAATATAAAACGGAGGCGTTTTAAGGTTGTAAAGGTGTTAATATTTTATTTCTATGGAAGATTGGGGAGGGCTAGGATCAAAATTTTGTGACCTTGATTAATCTAGTATAATTTTTGACCCAAACTTTCATTATATTTTTAACTCTAGCCTCTAACCTAATTTTTTTAACCGGATCCCGTTTTTTTCTATAACTGGCATCCAATCATTGTTCATTCAAATTTTTTCCTAGTCACCATAAAAAATCATATGGTTGCTCCCCAAGAATGCAACAAGGTGCCAAAGAATTGATATTAGTTAATATTAATAAGTTAGTTTAGTACTTGTGAAACGAGTGTTACAATTCGTGCATTTGATTGCAATGTTGTCTTACAAACTTACTGCCAATATCCTGCCATTTTACGTGGTAATCCCAATAACCAATAACTACCCACTTACGACGCACTAAAACGGTCTTTACCGTTTTATTGAATTGTTTCGATGCAATTATGGTTCGAACTTGAGGGGTAAAGACAGAGCGCATCATTGCGTTACTGTCAATCAACAAAGATTTAAAAGGAGACGGTCCACTAATCCATTTACCGGAGACCTTGTATTCTAGACATTTTAAGTATTTTATTCTAAATCTGCTAATTTCATAAGACAAGTAATTGTCTGTCTCAATTCCGTTTGGTCAAGAACTTAATATCATTCGGACTTAGCTTTATTTTATTTTGTACTTTTCCGACATTCAACACTTTCGCTGATCTTTAAAACGGAATGCTTTAGTGTCAGTGTTTGTAAGAATCAGGCAGTGGGTGAAACATGGTATAAAAAAACCATCATTCTGATAGTGTAATTTGACTACTAGTATTTACATGATGAGAATGAAGGGAAACAAAATTCTCCATATTGTGTTGGTGCATTGAGATATACTTTTGTAGAAATGCACTGAAAATGAACATTTAAAGGGCAGATAACTATGTCAAAAATCGTTTTTTTTATTTTAAAAAAACATCTATTGAAAAATTCACGAGCAACTTCAATGAAGCAGAGATCAAATTGTGTTTTTTTTTTCTCAAAATTTTAAAAAATTTTAAAAATCTTAAAAATACTTACACTTAAGTAGTACTCCAGATTAGAATCTTGCAAAATGTAATTTATGGTTGGAAAATAAGCCTACATATTTTTATTTTTGATATTTTGTTTCAAATGTTAAAGTAAAAAGAAATTCACATGTGGCTTTTCATAGAACCCTTGTTCATTAGGGATAAAAATCATATAGAATGCACTGAAGAATTTAAAATTAAGGGCGATAATTCTGTAAATGACACTAAAATACAATAGAAACTATTGAATTTTCAATGTGAATCACCTCCTTAGAGCAGACAGAATGGAATGGATAAAATTATTATGCATTTCATGATACAAACTAATAAAGCAACTTAAAAACAGAAATAAAAATCGCGTTTTGAAATTGATCCTGAACTTTATCGAAATCATTAGACAAGGGGAGATAACTTCGATGACCCTTATCTTGATTCTTTCTAATTTTGTCAGTATCACCTGATCCAGACCATGGCTTTCTATAGTATCTAAACCGGTAGTCCGCTTACTCGCCTTTTTTTGGCATGTATCGCATATTACAGAATTTGCATGATTCTTACAAAGACTACTTCTTAATAAGTTTCTAAAACTCTTATGCAACCAATTCTTTATGAGTAATTTAAATGTACTAAGTTTCTGTAAAAGTCGTTTTATCTTAAGAAGCAGTCTTTATAAATATCAGGAAGGAGGCGATTCATGCATGTACATGTACTTAACTACCAATTTGTTTTTTTTTTTATTTAAAAAAAAAAACAATCACGGACCAAATAACCAGTCTTAGTTTGTCGTTCAATTTTGGCACTTTTGAGATTGTACATGAAATTTACTCGTTGCAAGAGTTATCGTTCTTGATTTGGTTGATTTATTAGAAATTGGGGTACATGGTCATACCTGTATACGAAACCGGCTATCATTACGTAAATTATGGCGTATGTAATCTAAAATAAGCAATAATTGTTCGATTTTTTTTCCTGTACCATGAATCAACCATTGGCAGTGTCTGAATTCTATGTGGATTGGTACTTCAAAGCAAAAGACTTTGAAATTATGGTAATTCATTCAAAAATATTCCTTTGAAAGCTACATGTAGATGACCATTTTAATTGGGTTTGTAAATCTCGTTCTAGTTTCTGTTTTCATCACAGAATTTCCGATGTAGAACGTATTGAAATACGAAGACCGATCTGCATTTTATTGATTACTTCCAGGAAATCGAAAAGTTGCATCACAACGCTAAATCTCCTATTTTATGATTTTTTTAACATCATTATCCTGTAGAACAAGATATTTGTCACTTTGTATCATTTTTTACACAAAAAAGATAGTTTCCTTTTAACATTGAACAATGCTTTGTTAACGACGAGTCTCCATGCATTTGAATGGTAGACGAGGACCCATTCACATGAAACCGTACAGTCACATGGCGAGACTTACATACCCTACCGCCGAAACTCTTTAAAAAGGGGGACTATTCGGAAAAAATGTGTCAGTTGTGTTCATTATAATATGAAAATGTGAAACGTCCAGTCATATTGTTGATATTGTTATGAAATAATTTATGCAAACGTCTGAATATCTGATTATCTGTCAATTTTCAAAATGAGAAGTTTATACAATTCAAGATCTGAAGAATACATGTAACATGACAGATAAGTGTCTGAGTCGTAACACATGCACTTGGGGTTGGAGATTTTTTTAAAATTGTTTTGTTAAAAAGGAAAAAAATACGAAATCATGCGTTAAAACAGCAAGAAGTGCACTTATACTATCCATGTGAAGTTTTCTGATATATAGGGGTCGACTGGTAGATACAATGTAGCACGTAGCTACGTCCAATATACCAGTCGTCCCTCATATATCATAAAACTTCATATCGATATTATAAGTGCACTTTAAGCTGTTATAACACACGATTTCGTATTTAAAATTTAAAAAAAAAATCCCGACCCCTAGTACCAGAGAGTCGTAATAGTCAACCAGATCCCTTTTTGAGAATATACAATTTGTCCAAATTAAGTACAGACTTTCAAACTACGTCACTTATAGATTATACAGACATAATATGATTATGTTGTCGGTGAAGGAAAGTCCGAGTTATGGCGATATTTATGATTCAAGGGCCGTGAAATGATGATTTAGCGAATTAAACTGGCAAAAGTAAACAAAATAAATATTACAATAAGAGAAAAAAATACGAAAAAAGCAATACATGGAACCATGGATTAAGTGCATCGGTAAGGAAAACGTTCCCTTCACGTCAGTCGTCATGGTTTTAACATAAAGTGTTTGTTATTTTTGGATGTTGTGTGAATCATGTAAATTTATTGTAAAAAAAAATACATGTAGTCTTCAAATTGCTTTAATCGGTACGCTTGTAGCTGTACATTTTTTAAATAACAAATTTAGATTAAATTCCCAGAGCACTTATATTTGTGATAAATTATATCAGTCTGTTCAGCCTGAGACACTACCAAATCCGTTGTTGGGTGACTAGGCTACTTTTTAGATATATGAATTTGGAAAAAAGTCTGTGCACTTGTGTTGGAAACAGGGAGATTGGGAACAAATGGGGTCTACACGGTTAAAAAGAAACCGGATGCTGGGTTTACACGGTTTAAAAAGAAACCGGATGCCATATCAAAAAATTTTATTACAAAACATATTTAACATTTTTACAAATATACAAGTTGAAGTTCCGACATTTCCAGACACCACTCAAGATGACAATATACTTGAAAAATCTTTCATAAAATCATGAATCCCATACACTCGTCTTTCTTGTCCTCCAGCATACCAAAGTTGGTTCGCTTGAGGGAATCTTTTCCTGTAACTATCTCTTCTTTTATTTAAAACTGTCCCCATTTCATTTATGAAAGATTTTATTAAATTGTCACTTTGGAGACTCTGTTTCGCGTATTGAGATTGATCCTGAACTTTATCGAAATCATTAGACGAGGGGAGATAACTTCGTTGAACCTTATCTTGATTCTTTCTAATTTTGTCAGTATCATCTGATCCAGACCATGGCTTTCTATAGTATCTAGACCGGTAGTCCGCTAACTCGGATTTTAGGCTTTTCCTAAAATCCTCCATCTTTGCATTGATTTGATCGGATGTAGGCCAAAGGTAAATGCGCAATGGCACATCACCACCATCATTTTTAGTCAGTTTTCCATCTCTGTCAACCATGTTTCTGTAAAATTTGCTGTCCAATAGTGAGAAGCGATCCTGAAAAAAGAATGTATTAAATAACCAGAAAATCGGATGATATTGTATGGTCATTAACTTAGACAACACTAACTAAAATACAAATTAAAAAAAAAGTCATATGAAAGCTTGATAGGCTTTAGTGAGTTTGAATAATTTATGATACATGTACAAACGTGTCAAAGATTTCAAGAGTAATTTTCTTTACCCTTGGTCTACCTCCTTAATTATTCTGGTTTATCACATGTAAAGCTTATGACGCAGATAATGCATTGATATCAGTCCGCCGAGTTGCTTTGTAAGGCTGTGTTTCAGCCATTTTTCTACTTGAAAAAAATGTATGGAGAAATGCTTATTGGATGAAACTAGGCAAGAACGCTTTAATTAGCAAGTATTTCTACGATCTACGAATCATGTAAAAAAAGAGGTAGTATAACTTCTAAACCTATAGTTCTTTTGTTTTTATTTTAAAAAAATCAAACAAACTTTTGTGTCTGAACTGTATAATTTTGCTAACTCGTGCATAACTGTACATTTTTGCCTCATTTTTGATTTTTGAATTTGTGTCTGATCAGTTTTTTTTCAGAAATAACCAGACTCAGTTGCACAAATTCATTTGTCATTTTATGGTAGTGTCAAGTAAATTCGCAGGCGAGTCGAAACTTTCTAGACGTATTAAAACCGTTTTCTTGTAATAGTCATGGATATGAAAAATGCGAAAAATTACCTATATCATAAGTACTAACCTTATCTTGTGCAAATAATCCATGACAACTCTTAGTAAATATGAAAATTACAAGTCCGCAAAGTACTGCTGGAGGACCAGCCATTTTTTGTGTATCCACTGAGGTTAGTGTATTTAGTAAAACAAGCACCTGCCGGCGCGAGACAGTTTTATAACGTTCTGTTTGTTTTTATTATTATTGATAGATTGTACAATAATTTCTAAATATAGGTAATAATCAATTAGTTGACATAACATGACAAATAAAATACATGTAAATATATGTTTTATTGCAAAAAACAAAGTAATTGGAAACTTACAGGTAGAAAAAAAAACACTGCAGTCACGCAGAAATCCAATGCGAAAAATAATACTTGCATAAAAAATGTACTTCCTGTATATTATTTAAGCGCGTTTTGAATTGCCTTGTTCGAAATTTGAAAATATTGTATTTAGAAATTATTGAAGAAACTGTTTGTTAAATGCGCTTTAATATTCAAGGATAAATTGGGTTTGTTTCACCATATATTTTATCTTCGTATTTTATACTGTAACCAAAGATCTAGAGTTAAATCGGAAATTTCATTTCTACTGTTGCAGTAGGTGAATGTAAGGATAGAACTATTGTTTGCAAATAATTTACTACCGAATAAAACACTAGTTAAAAAAGAAAATTTATTTACTCAGATAACAATCATCATAATATTTTCAAAAGGTGAAAAGTGTCTATTGTTGACTAAAGACCTGAACGTATAGCAAAGGGAAATCAACGGTAAAAATTTGATTGCTACAATCAGAGTTATCTCCCTTCTTGCGATCTTTGGCTCTTGCTACTGTCATATGTGTGGATTTTAAGTATAAACAAGTACTTAGTTAGAGAATATATATGCGTTGGAATGTTTTTTGTTTAGTTTGTTCACTGCGACATAGCTTCCTTTCTTCTTACGTCTACCTAGAAAGTGACATTTCATGATCAACTCGATGGGTGTTTCTAGAAAAGAAGAGGAGCCTTACCCTACCAGTGCAAATGGTCCATGCTTCCAGTTTTAGTTTTTAGTTTTAGTCAGGAAAATTAATGTTTCATCCACAAAATGTTTTAAGCCCCCTTTTTTGTGTTGAACATATTACACGTATAGTCTTCTTTGTCTTTGTCATGCAAAACATTGTAACAGTTAGCCAATTAAAAATAAATATTGACATGTCATGTATTGGTAATTAACATGTCAATTATATACATGTATATTTTGGTCATTTCAATACACAACCGCAGCAACGCTGTAGGCGAAAATATGTTCGTTGGTGCTGCTAAAACGATTTTAAACCAACATATATTTATTAAATAAATGATTATAAAATCGGAATAGAATGGAAAAAGAAATTAAAGGGAAATTCTGAAAATGGAATATAATTTAGAAACAAATATGTCTTAAACGAAAATTGTTTGTAAACAAAACATATATGTATAATCTTAGCAAAATTTGTCAAAGAGTAATCAAGGGATACCAGGTGCACTGGTAGGGTAAGCGTCCTCTACTTTTCTAAAAACATCCGCCGAGCTTCTCATAAAAAGTCAAGTCCGGGGTAGACGAAAGAGGTTCGGGAAAACTATAACACGTTGAACAAATCAGTTTTCATGGTGCAGATGGATACACCGTAACGACTCAACGGATAATAGTACAAAAAACAAAACATTTCAAGCATATAACACACTAAAACGCTGCCCGTCCTTAAAACTGAAATCAACGGAAAAAACGGGAAAATAACACAAAACCCTATATGCATGAATTTTGTATGATGACTACGCTTAAAAGCAAACATTTTTTTTGGCAAAATATAGCGTTTTTCACATTCCAGACTTTTACTTCGTTTTCTAAATTTTTTCTAAAATTGGAAGTAATTCTCCAACTCGACAGACTGGTTTATTGTCCGATCAGTGCAACCGATATCAGTAGGCAGATTTAAATATTTTAATTCAATGGGGCTGCGGTAAGTACTTGGATACTTTAAAATATTTTTGGTTTCTAAGTAAAGACAGATAAATCCAGATACAGCCAAATTAGCACTATTAAAATTTTTCGATAAATTTGTTTGCATCTAAATACCAAAATTACAAAATACAAAACGAAAAAAAGAAATAACGGTAACTGAATTGAAACATAAAAGCTAATTTCAAAGAAATACAAAAGTGCGTACGGCAGTTTGGACAGACTAGGCAACTAATTCACTACCACAGCAACGCTCACTTAAAAGGTGCACAGTCTAAATTAAGTTAAATCTTTAGAAATGTGTCATGAGGATTGATAATATTTAAAGAGGACACGTTACTTGCAACGTAAAAAAAGAAAATAAACAAACTAACGAGCAAAAAATATCAGAAACTTAAGGGCAAAAGCAGTTGTCTGAAAATCACGTGCTGGTGCATGTACATGCCCCATGTATATATACGCAAAATCAATGTGCACTTTTGATTTCAATCCACTTAATGTACGTGTAGTTCCATGGAATGTGTTTCGACGGTTTGATTCGCCAATGGTAGACAAAGCAGTGAGGTACTTTGAAAATTTTATTTAAAAAAAGTGATATAATAACAGGAAACAATACAAAAGTAAACAAATGTAAATACATCTATAATGCTGATTTATGGCACATAAACTGATGTCATCACAGAAAATGGAGAAATATTTACAATATGTAACATATCAAAATGTTTACCCCCTCCCCCCTTATTATACATTCAAACTGTTAAATCAAAACGATGGTCTATGAAATGAGGATTCATTTCGCGTACAAATCAAACACATGTGTATTTGTTAGTTGAAAATAAGTTTCTCTCGGGGTTATCGTTCTTACCATAGTTTTACTCTACATATGGCGAGATGTTAAACGACGTTGCTTTCAAAATCTATCTGGAGCTCTTCTTTCCTTGTTACTAATGAGATATGATAAAATAACCTCGTCATCCTCATCCTCATCGTCGTCGTCGTATTCTGGTCCAGTTGCTGTTGTTCTATTTTTGCGCTTCAAAATACAATTAGACATTTTCTTTTTTATTTGTGTTGCATGCTGCACATACTAGCAGTTACAGGAAGATTAGCCAGTGGGAATGCAGTATACATTGTAGGTAAGTGTTTGAGTTCGTGCCCATATAAATGTAAAAGGGTCATTTAAAATTATCATTCCTGAACAAACTAATGTCTGGTTGTTATTTCATATCGCTTACATGTTTTTAAAGCAAGATTCCTTTCATGTTGACATACATTGTACCCCTAAAAGCAAAAAATTCTTCATGCCTTCCGTGAATTATTGCACAATGTATTGATAGACAAACGGACAGACAACGGAAAAATAGTGTACGTCCTCAAGATTAAAGGTTATAAATTATACTACCTTAGCAGCGTCCTTTTTGTTCTTCCGTTTGTCTTTCCAGTTCTCTCCAAATACTTTGATTGCATGTTCCTACAAGAACAACAAGTAAGAATCATGTACTCTGATACATGTACTTTAGTTGGTGTGTTTCAATTTTTGGTGTTTGATAAAATGCGGATGTTTATTCATTAGAGAAATTTACCTTGTAACTTCGGTAAAAAATAACGTTTGAGTGTTGAAATTTCTTCCTAAACCGTGCGATTGGATCATAATCATTGGTCAAAACAGTCGATTTTAATTACATTTACAAATTTAGGAATTTCAACAAGCAAACATCAAGTACACTGTAGCAAAAGAAATATTTAGATATTCCTAAAAATTCGTACACAATTGTGTTTTACTTGTTTACGCATTCACACTTGTAGAGAACAAAAACACCTCTTAGTGTGTAAAGTCCTTTTTCAAGGATGGACAACTTATGCGAAAATTAAGACTCCATATGGAACCTCCAAAAAAGCTTAATAGCGTAAGCAACAACTCCTTATTAATTTTTTATTAATGTTTCAATTCTTTATGGTATTAAAATTATGCGAATACGTGTAACTTTTACATGTAGCATAAACAGTCTCTGGGGCAACTATCTCGCTGTGCCTGTGAGTGGTGATGTTTTGGGGTCGGCTGCGGCCTGCCCTGTGGTATGAAGTTTTCGTTGTCGTCCATTGAAGACCAATGGGTGGCCTCGGACTGACATTATCATCCCGGTGGTGTTGTTGTCTCTTTGACATATACACAATACATATTCTCGTTATATCTCTATTATTTGAGGCATAAAAAAACAATTGCATGTACAAGGGCACACAGAGAAAAATTTAGGTTTTTGGTTGCTTGGCTGCATAAAATTATTAATAAATACAATACAAAGAAACTTGAATAAACCGAACACGAAATAAAAAAAAAACTGCCTAAACTGGACCCTTTTTGATGCCCTTTATATGAATATAAATGTACATGAATTTAAATGTACATGAATTTAAATGTACATGAATTTAAATCTTGGAAGGCTGAATACCTGTCTAAACCGAACCAACTCTTAAAGTTCAAAAGGGGTTTGGTTTAGACAGACTTCACTGTCGGTATATGGGTAAAGGATCAAATCACATTACCTCGTAATTTTGTTCACTCGTCAGTACAACTTTATTTCTAAGATATATCTGTAAAAAAAACTGGCATGAAAACTACTCTGAAGTATGTATGAACACTGACATTTACAAATATAGCAATTGTTTTTTTGTTAGACAGATGTGAAAGAAGAAAAACCTAGATTTTCATTTTAGTTGAAAAGATGTTTCTAAATAAAGGGGGAAATACAGTCTATAGCCTTTGCAAAGAAGTGAATTATATCTGCTGTAAAACTAGATTAGTAGTGATCCAACTAAGAATCACGCATTTCTCATATTTTTGTTTTTGAAATGTTTAACAAAATGCATAGGAGTGTCGAAATTCACCGAAAATTTCATACATTACATTTGATGACCGGCCCGCGGAAAAACAACGAAACTTTCATTAACTTTTCTTCACAAGGGGAGATAACTTCTATTTTCCTGCATATTATCATATCAAATCGTCATCTAGGAAGCTTCATAACAATATATCCATGAAAATGCCTAAATGTTCCCCTAGATCTTAATCCAAATTGTGTCCTTTTTCAAAATTGAATAAATAATTTTGCATTTTGTCTTAGGTTGACTGCTGCTAAAAGATTTCAATATATAATATTAACCGTTTTTTGGATAGAATTGGTTCATTTACATTCTCAATTCAAAAGTTCATATATGCAGACATTTAATCAGTTTAGAGTCAAAAATAGTATTTGTTATAATAAAATACTATTTTCTCGGCCAAATTGAAGTTTTAATAGTTTTCAAAATTCAATGCGTAATACATTTAAATTCAATAGGCGAGGTGCTATTGCATTACAATAAGCGACGTTTGGTATACGCATTTACATATGGACATGTTATTAAGGAAAACATCCTGTAATTTGATCAAACATTGTAGGCATGTATGCAAAATCTTATAACCAATTTCGTCGGTTTATTAATTCTACTCGGTTTTCATGTTGTTCCAAATGCATATAAACTTTTTTGTACACGAAAAAAGACTCCACATTGAATTCTGTTACTTTAAACAGGATATTGCTATTATTTACAACTATATACAAAATATGCGTGAAATACATGTAATTAAGTTAAGCTATTTGTAGAACTATTGCTATATTTTTACATGTACATGTAGTAATGTCAAAACAAGGAAGGTTTATAATTATTTATATTTCAATGCTATCATTGACAACAGAAAACATATCACAACCGGTTCTTGTTTTATTGCGGATCCAGACTTTTATGAAAAAGGGGAGGGGGACGTTTAAATCTTTAATTTGCTAATATTCAGTTTTACCCAGAATTAACAACGTTTTTAACAAATCTTAGATGTCAATCACCAGAATCCCATTCCCTTACTTGCGACGTTCCCTTGAAAGTCTGTTTGCAAGTCGGTTAAAATTTCTTGAACTCAAAATGCTGTATCAACATGGCCTTCAGGGTATCACTATGTTTTCATATACAATTTCATCGTATAATACGAGGCCAAAAGTGCCACATATGAAAATCATATGGTGCTCAATTCATATGATAATCATATGATTCTCATATGTTAATTTGGCTTGATAACATATTATGATAATCATATGGTTATTAAAAGCACATTATCATATGGTAATCATATGATCTCTGCATGAAACATATGATTATCATATGCCGCTCGTTTTATATGATTACCATATGTTACAAACCATATGACAACTCTTGATTTCATCGAAATTCTTGCCAAATATGACTAAAAACTTTTTCTAGAAGGGTTTTTGACTGATTGCTATTTCCCGAACAAACTACTCTGGACGAAAATGATAAAAACCAAGCCTTGGAAACTTATGAAGAAAATCAGTGGCGATCCGCACTTATGAAAACGACCAACCCTGGTGCGATATGCGAAAAACACACAAATCTTACTTAACATAGTCTATTACGGCTGGCAGTTTTATATCCAAACAATAAAGAAAAACAGTTGATACTTGTAAAACTAGGCTCTTTACCGATTAAGGCAGCGAACTGTTCTTTGTGCAACATTTACTCACTTGATATACTTAAACACTTAGTCCTAAGTTGTGAGCATTTTCTGAATACTCGAACTGAAATGTTTTATGGAATAGTCGATATTTTACCAATCAGAAACTCCATCAGTTATTTCGAGCACGATGATGACGAACTTATGATTTCGCTCTTGGGTGGAATGACGGACAGTATTACAGCTTTATCTGCCAACGTATGGACTGAATTGATGTGTAAAACAGCTGACTATACGTATAAGCTTCATGGCGAATTCAAATATCCCCTATACTGTCTTATATTCGACCTCACTTAGATGTATTGAATATTTTATGATGATATGACTACTTCGGATTTAATTTATGTGTTTTCATGTGTAAATATGTTTTATCTGTTTGAATTAGTTTGAGTTTTTTTTATACTGATGTTACAATAATGTGCTTTTCATGTTAATGGAGGAATAAAAGATAATCAATTAATCAATCAATCAATCAACCATCGTATTATACAATGTACGAGACCAAAGGTGCCACATATGAAAATCATATGGTGCTCAATTCATATAATAATCATATGATTCTCATGTGTAAATTTGGCTTGATATCATGTTATGATAATTGTATGTTTGTTAAAAGCACATTATCATATGATAATCATGCGGTAATCATATGATCACTGCATGAAACATATGATTATCATATGCTGTTCGTTTTATGATTACCATATGTTACAAAGCATATGATTCTTATGTGTGGCACATATGACTGTGTAGCACTCACCTTGACAATGACGTATATTAAGTATGATACATGGAAAATAACAAACACAGCTATCATAACAATAAAGATGTATAAATCTAGATCGTCCTGGTAGGACTGTCCTGAAAACCTGGATATAATTGCGTGCCAGATACAAACACTGTATGTAAAGATCATGCAGAATAGAATGTAGATATCCTGAAAGTAAAAAAAGGGATGTATAGAGAAAACTATCAAGTGAAATATTCTGTTTTTTTTTTCACTTCTTAAATTTTAAGAGGTGATTAATTTTTTTGCGAAAGTGCTTCTGCCATTTTACACCTTATCTAAGGTTTCTACATATTTCATTGGGGAAACCGTTTAAGTCATTTCTTCACTCTCTATGGCCAAATTAAGATTTTAACATGCTCGCTAATGTAAAAACTCATATGCTGAAAACTTTACTTTTTTTCGGCCGTAGATGGAGCCAACAGAAGCTTTATAGAGATGCGGGAACAACAAATCAACATATACAAGTACAAGATGGATAATGACCTAATTTTATCCAAAGACCTATAACCGCTTCCTGATTTACTGCAGATCACTCCGCTAGCTGACTAGAGGAGTCAATACTTTGATATTGCAAATATTATATCCTCTACGCAGGAGATCGTATCAACCATTTTCTCTATTTACAGCGCGAATCTCAGTGAAAGACCTTTTACCGATGAATGCAAAGTAGTAAGAAAGAGACCTTGGGCGTACAATGTACTATCGTGTACAATTAGTAGACAGACGAACATAAATTCTAAAAACAACACATACATTTGTAGCTATTCATGGCTAACTGTCCTTACCAGTATAGTATTATAGGATATTTTTGGCAGATTTTGGTTGGTAACTATTCGGTAGGCCACAGTAGTCAACATGAGTGTGATGGATAGCTGCAGACGATTCTGTGTCAGTTCGTTCTTCACGGCAAACGTTGCTATCGAGGTAGAAGAAATTAAACCCTGAAGTAAAAGTAGGCATTGGTTATAGATGTGCTTTGTTTTTTTTTTTGTCGTATATATATTGTTTTTTTTTATATTATTTGTTTGTTTCAAAATTTATATTAAAGTATATAAAATGTATTTTTGTACTGTTATAATCTTGCTTTTTATGTTCTTGAAAATATGCATTACAGGGGCGGATCCAGAATTTTAGATTGGTGGTGGGGGGGGGGGGCACAGTTAAAATTTCGCCGAGCGGAGCTAGGCGAAAACTTTTTGAGGCTAAATTTTCTAAATATTCTAGAGTAAGTGCAATGTAGATATCTTTTGTGGTATAATTTGCGAGAAATTAAAATTTCAACCTAAAACCGCCTAAATCTACCATTGACAACCCATTCTTTGCAAATTTTAAGGGGGGCGCATGGCCGCCACGCCTTGCCTGAATCCGCCCCTGCAGTAAACGTTTTCCAGCCAATGCAAATTTGTGCATGTAATACTTTAGTATATGTGACCATATGTGAACTTTACAGCCACTCTTTTTCAACAAGAAGTCATTTTTTTACTCAACGTGTGTTACCCAGCCAAAATGTGCCACATATGATAAACAAATGATGCTCAATTCATATGATAATCGTATGGTAATCACCTGAAAACACATAATATTTAACATATGATTGTAATATGAATATCATATAAATCTCATATGTTAATTTGGACTTGAAAACATATGATGATCATATGTTGGTGAAAAAACATATGACTATCATATGATAATCATGCGATGATCATGTGTAAACTAAAACATATGAAAATGAAAAAGTGTTCGATTCGTATGATAATCATAGGATGCTAACCATATGATTATCATATATGAAAAATTTACATGTGTACACATCTGATTCAGCCCTGACAAATGTAAGCCGCTCATGCATTCAACTTCCAATGCATTTATTAGGCATTTGCTAGTCTCATTCTGAATTAAAACATGCAATTATGGATCTAGTTTTTCAACGAAGTTTGAGACAAACAAAAGATGATTACCATAATCAAAACCATGTTCCAGACGAAGAATTTCCATCGCCGCACTGCACAACATCCGGCGCTTATCCCCGGAAATGTCACTCGCTTCCGCTGAGAGAAATCCTTCCGCGTTGACTTTTGACGCATGGTCACAAAATCACACAACGCCCATTCTTGCTCATCAACGAAGCAAGCAGAGTTCAATAAACTTATTTCCTCCTGGTCCTCTAAAATTTCAAGCTGGCTTTGTGGGTACTCTGAAGTAATATATACATTCAAATATTGAGCATCAAAAGGAAAGTCCCCTAATTCCAACTTTTCTGAGAAGTTTCCCCTTAGGCGCCTCTTTTCGACGATATATGCCTTTTTCTTCGAAGTATACGTGACCTCTTTCCATGGTTTGTCGTCCTTAGTTAGGTCTATGAGGTTCTGCACGACTAACTTCGGATCCCAGTAGCTATCCAGATCTAGTACATATTCATTCTGTAGATCAAGAGCATAATACATATATATGGAGAACGTAGTTTAACATGTAGGCAGATGAAATCAATTTCATGACAATTGGGATAAAGACGAATATACAGTTAATTAGCATGAAAAGTGTTCTGTGCGAAGCGTTCTACGTTTAGTGTTATTCTATTGTTCGCAGGACAAGGCTCGAGAACATCGGCGGATTTATAAAAAGGAGAGGGTGCTACAGTGTAATCCTAGTAATGCAGTCACCTGTTCGACCCAGTCTCAATTAACTTTTACTATGTTCCCCGTTGATTTATTGATTGCTTGTTGTTTTGGTTTTTCGTGTTGTCCACTCTTTGTCTTCGACTTTTAATTTCTGAATTTGTATCATCCTTGGTCACCATTTGTTGATTCCTGTTGCACTCTCAAACATTGATGAACTTTATTTTCTTCCCTTAGTCTTCTTTTCGTTTTTTTTTTTTTTTTGCTTGTAGAGTATCTTTTGTTATTGTGTGTCTATCTATAAAATGATTTAAGTTTTAAATTTGTTCAAATTAAAACTGATATGAAATTGTAGGATTTGCTTGGAGAATTATACTGTTTATGATATGCATCAACATCTAGAATGACAAGGTCAAACAAGGTCATAAATACATGTAGCTCATAACTACGGATGAATTTCTATCCCTTCCGTTCTACTATCACCATACTTTAGAACTGATTTCGACCCGTAAAGATTATTCACACCAGAGAATGACACTAACTACGAACAACTATACGAAAATATCGTTTTCTACGGTACGGAAGGAATTTATTTTGTATGCATAAGATAATGATATCGAAGATTTGCCAAAGCCTATCATTTAACGCTCACAAAGTGACAGGAAGAAATCTAGCTACAGTAAAATCCATATTAACAGAGCCATCATGAAATTAAAACTTTGGTTAGTTAAGCAAGACTTGAGGAGTTGTTTACAGATTTCATTGAAAGATTTACAAGTGTGGTTAAAAGTGTTAGTCTAGAGAATTCAACATTGTTATATCAATTAGAAGACTGAAACTTGGATAAGTGTTTTCATATTATTTTTTACACAGAATCACACACTACAATTCGTCCGAGAAGAGCATGGACAATATTTAATTTCGTACAACTTTTTGTGAGCCAACAAAAAATTGAAAAAAGAGGTCCAAAAGGGTTCGAGAGAAAAGGGGGATTCCAGGATACTATGTACTCATTTTTGCCCATATTTTGAACGAAATTAAAACAAAATTTCCAACAAAAGGGAGAAACGCTACCGGATCTACCATAGCATATGAAATTGTCAATGAAAATCAGAGCCGTATCCAAACACATTGAAACAGAGGGGTGCCAGTCGAGGTTCCTTAGAAAAAAGGAGGGTGCTCGGACATTATCTGCCATTTTTTGTCAATTTTACACATGAAAATGACCATTTTTTTTCAATAAAAGTGAGGTGGTCACCCTGCTGCATTCTCCTCTGGATCCGCCTTTGAAATTCCACGCTGTTCCCGGACAGGTTGTATTTAGTGTAATTTGAAACAAGACTGAAGTTAATAACGACCTACAGCAAGCGATATTAAATCCTGAAAGATTAGAAGCAGGAAAGTAAACACCACCTTATTTTCACAAGTCATACTTACGTGGGATTTCTTCTGGATATTTAATAAAATACAATACACATGAAATAAATAATCACATGTTTATAAGCAGGAGATATACTAGTATATGTAGTAACGAAGATTTATGATGCATACTTGTAGGTTGCAATGTACGTTTACAGGCGCGAATCAAGAAATGAAGACAGGGGTTCCAGGTTGTTATTAGCTCATATTTGTCAAAATTATTCACGAAATTAATTAAAAATTGTATTTTGACTGATGTTTGAACAGTTGTGACGATAATTCTAGTTCATTCACCATAATTAACTTGTAATGTTTATCAGTTTGGTTCTTCAAATACATGTATGTAAATGCACATGTAGTCTTCATCATTTATATGATATAATTAATAAAAAAAATTAAATGTAATTCGATTACGGGATACTAAAAATAAAGTAAAGAAGTTTGATTTATTTTCTATAAAAAGGGCCCGAATCTCACACGCTATAGGGACTGTTTCGACCAGATTTCAATATGGACCCATAATAAATCATAACTAGACTTAAGATGAAAATTACAGTCTGAAAATCAACAATCAAAAGTCAATCGATGAACATTCAAGTTTTTCTTAAGTACACGTTTTTTGTAAGAATCAGGTAATATTGAAAAAATCCGACAATGTATGTTTTCACTTCATGAAGCATTTACCATCTGAAATTACCTAGTTTATTAGATGTTTTGCATCGCTGGGTATATAAATATCATTTACATGTTTAAAATGATAGGTTATTTATCTTATACCATGTTTCGCCCACTGTCCGATTCGTGCAGAGAATATCTCTAAAAAAATAACATTAACGATGATATATTCTTGTTCTGATCTGTTACCTTGTAGTCTAACTGTTTTTCCCGCCATCTTGCTTGTATGAAAATATCGGCTGTATATTTCTCTTTGACCGTGTCAATTTCACCAATCTTCAGGAAGTGCACTTTAATGAATACTTTCTTCACCTTATGATAAATTCATATGGCTAATGTTATTGTCAGAAAACACAGAGATGTCATGGAACAAAATTATACCATTTTCATAATTTTCTCCCTCAATGGCAAGTGATACAAATTTATGTTCTTGATTGTGTATTTGTTGTTTTATCTATGTGTTTTTTTTAGTTTCGTGTTTTTCGTTTTGGTTTGGTTTTGTTGAGTTCGTTTTTGTTAAAGGGTTGGGGATTGGTGGTCTTTTTGTATTTTTGTCACTACATTCTCAAATTTACGGACGGTTAACATTGCTTTTATTTGAAAATGCAGTTTAAAAACAGGGGCGTATCAAGAAATTTTCAAACAGAAACCAGAGGTGGTCTCAACCCTCAAATCTCTCTGGAACAGATAAAAAAGTTAAACATTGGGGAGGTGCACTAACGAAATTTATGAAAAAAATTGCAAAAAGTCTCGAACTTAATTTCAAAATGTCGCTACACAAAGCTCCGTTTAGCATTAAAATTTCCTTGTTTCCTTCATAAAATTTCAGTTTCGCCTTTGAATTACAGACATGAATAGATTTATATTTTACGTAGTAGTGGTTCATTGCAAAATAGGCCACAAACAAGAACACAAAGTACACGTACTGCTGCGCCTGAATGACCATGATGTATAACTGATACGATTTATTTGAACTCTAACTTACACCAGCCGCAATGGTGTGAGTAATCTCTCTGTAAATTACTCGACATCAACTATCCAAGATAACAATTAATTCAGATTAGTATGAAGCATAAATATGCACCAGAATAGTCGCTTACCTTCGGTTTTACGCTTGGCAGTTTCCCCTCCATGTTAAAGTTCCATTCATCCATCTGTTTACGCTAGAAACTCGGGGGTTATCGATCTGTACAAACTCATTTGAATATTGTTCTTTTACTATCAAACTAATATCGATTATTGAATGTTTGTCAATAGAACAAGGTAAGAAGTATAGGTAAACAAAATGAACGGAATTTAAATGGATTACAACTTTCCATTCTTAAAATTTTTGATTATCATTAAATAAACTATTGTATACATGCAAAATTAACGTTATTTGTAATATTTAATACGCCCTATGTATAAGATTTAAATGAACACAATGTACTTGTATTATGCGTAAATATTAATAACCAAGATTAACAGCAAAGGTCATTACAACATTTCAAATGGGTTACAAAGAATGATATATTTTCACATTAAATATCAATAGCTACATGTTTCCTTTTCGATATTAAAACAATTGAGATCACTTGCTTTGTCCCGATTTTCCCCTATTTTTTTTTTAAATAAAAGATCATTTTGTGGTTTCTGTGCTAGTCTTGTCATATCGTTGGCCTCATCTTCGCTTGACCGCTTCGGTGGTCTCGTGGTAGCGTGCTCGCCTTCAGACGGACAGGTCGCGAGTTGGATCCCCACCGAATTACATCAATTACCTTATCAGATAGCTGATCACTGTTTCGCCATTGTTACTTATATGAGATAGATCATCAAATATCCGACTCAACGTGTCGGACAAGAATATAATTACAAAACAGTGCATGTTCGATTGATCAGCCGGTCTTGTCCTGAAATGCCCCCCCCCCTAAAAAAAAAAAAATATGGAAAAACCAATCGATCACCTTCACTTGTGTATATTATAAGCCTTCGCTACAAATCTCTTTGCCTTCTGTTTGTCATCCTCTTATCTATACAGTTTTACCTGTAGTGTTAAAGTATTTTGTAAGCGTTTCCATCTCATTAAGTGCTATTTGCCCCTGACAAAGGCTCTTAGTGCTCTTCATTATGTTTTACTTGCATTTTATTTTTATTAAATTTTCCCTTTACTTTAATAAAAACGGCTATGTTTTACTTATTTATCTTCATTTTCTTTCATTCGAAGAGCGATGGTACATGAAGGTCTGTAGGATGTTTCCTACTCCGCTCTAGTAAAACTGGTTACATGTATGATGATAAACTTATTACGTATCAGTCCATACAAAATTCAAACATTGTCTATGGTAGAGTTGACTCAATGTGTAGAACAATCAACCGAACAAACAGTGCATTTTCGGTCTACATTTGCTACATTTTCGCGCAACGATAGTCCTTTCTATATTCAGATCTGTATTTTTCAGAAAACCATAGTTTTACCTTTATCTTCCACCAACAACATCAAACCAAGTCAAGAACGATGACTCTTGCAAAGTATTAATTTCATACACTATCTGTATTTTTCATTTTTACCAAACGCTGCAAAATGGTTTACGTGATCGGTGATCAGTTTTGTATAGCATAAACAAAGTGTCATCAAAGGAAAGGATTGTCATGTCGGCGAACATTTGCAGGAGGACAACCACAATACGTGTTAATGATATGAACGTACGAACTGTAACTTTCCTTTTAGAAACCTGTTCAGGTGAAAAAAAAAAACTGCGACAGTTCCTTGAACACTGGATCACCAGTTTTCTTGGGCTTATCATGATTACCCCTTTGGAATGAATGTCAAAACCCACATTATTTTGCAGACAGAGGACGCTTTTCATTTGTTTTTCATAATTCATACTTCCACGTGCATGTCCGGTGTTAAAAGAATAGGCCTGCATCAGCGCTAAGTTTGTAAAAGGTGACTAAATTGTGCTTAGAACCCTAGCCGGGGGCTAGGACGTTCTGCCCACAGGGCAACTGGGTTGAATGGGGTACCTCTGACATGCTACATGTACATGCCGGGTAGTAGGGCAATCGAAACTTGTCGATCCTATTATCCTTGTATGCCATCCCACTTTTCATTTCATCATCATTTTTTTGTTCATTGCCCAGATGAAGAAGAAATAGCCCGGATGGAGAAGAAATATTGCTTCTGTGGCGTTCAACACCAATTAAGCATTAATCAGTCATAACTCATACTTGCAATTTCATTATTTTCATCTTGAACTTGACGTGTAGTTACAATGATCACGATCAATTTTCAATGTCACCTTGTCTCTACAGTCTGGGTCGAGTGTCTAAACCTTTAGAACATTTTACCCCTGACGTGGACCGTAAGGCCGTAAATTTAGGCCTCACTGAATATTTTATTAGAATCATTCTTACTTAGCTAAATAAGAATAATGAAAGTGTGAGCAATAGCAACATTTCACTGAATACAAATAAAATACACATAAGCCCCCCCCCCCCCCCCAAAAAAAAAAAAAGAAAGAAAGAAAGTAAGAAAGAACGTTTGTTTGTTTGTTAGGGTTTAACGCCCGAGCAGCAATATTTCAGCTATGTTTATCGCCTGAATATAGGTGAAATATTGCTGCTTGGGCGTTAAACCCCAAAGGGATGGGCAGGCCACTGACAGAGCAAAAAACAAAGTCGAAACGTAATAACTACTTGAAGTTCTAAATTTATTCCATTAGTCTCTCAAATTAATACTACATCGTATACAAGTGTAATATTTCCTCTAAGAATTAGAAGCTTAACGTATTTGAATCGTAATGAGTTAATGGTAAAAAAACCCAAGTCTTTCCATAAAATGTTTAAAGGAAATACATGTAGTTCGCTTCCCCCTATCATCCTGGTGTAAATATGAATTCTCTTTTCTGCATCCTCTGACACTTCTAAGACGAACGAACTGCCAATTTGTCTTCAATAGACCGTAAAGTATGTGTCCATTTGTTTTGTTTTCTGAGCATGATTCAATATTTTTTTCAATTTTGCCTGATTCTTGGAGATTCCAGAACTTAAGTAGCGATCTTTATAAAAATCAGGCAGGAGGAGATTCATGCATGTCAAAAACCCACCGAATTCACTAATGTTTCTTGTTCAGAATCAGTTACCAACGATTTAACTGGTCTTAGTTTTTCATTTGCGCGTTGCGCTTATGAGAAAAAAATTATATAGATTGCACATGAAATTAACAATTTGTAAGAGTTATCGTTCTTGATATTTTTTGATTTAGTTGATTTTAGTGGGAGATAAATGTATGATTTTCTAAAAAGTGCAGAAATAATTATCGTTATGTGAAAGTATAGCATTTGTAGACTGAAAAAACATCGTTTGTTGGGTGGGTTTTTCTACACCATGAACCACGTTATCTTTGGTAGTGCCTGCATTTTATGTGGACTCGTACTTAAACCGTACAATGTATATATGTGATTATTAGTTTCTGATAAAGTCTGCTATATATTTTATTCATAATTCTGTATCTTCATCATTCACTCACCCTGTTACAAAAGAGTGTAATTTATTTTATGCAATAACAACACGAAGAAATATTGCGAACATGCTTGCAAAAAGAATAACCCCGCTTTGTTACATGTAGGTATTAAATTGGAAATATCGTGAAAATCATAAATTAATGATTTACAGCAAATATATATTTTATCAAAGCTTTTTTATTACAATTTAAAACAATTTGATTTATTTAAATGTGAATTTTATTCCAATTAAATTTGCCTTTAAACTATCATTTAATCTGGGAAATTAATTGTCAAAATGAATCTGCTATAAATAAAAAGTGAATTAGAAATTTTCCACTGCATTATTTGTACTATATTTGCTTTGCAATTTGAAATTACTTCACATAAAATGTTCATTTCATTTCAATTTAAGGAGGTAGACCTAGGGTAAGCGACACAACGCTTAAAAAAAAATCATTGGAACGTTTGTGTGCAGCATTTTACATCCATCTTAAGTAAGCATCTAATTAACTTGGATTGATTTTATTCTGCTTCAAACAATAGCTTGAAAGGCCTTGGTGAAATTGAATATGATACAACCATATCACTGATTTCAAGAATTTTGTCCCTTACCCTAGGTCTACCACCTTAAATGCATCCTTTCTCGCAGTGCTACATGTACACTGATACAAAACTAATGCTTTGCACATGACAAATTTTGTTTTCAATTTTTGTCAACTATTTCATACATTTATCACAAATGCACCCTTTCTCAAAGTTGAATGTTGGTTTTAACTCCTTATTTTTTGTGCAAAATTTGGTTGCTTATTAAGGAAACTTTGAAAACTTTTTTGAGGTATTCGTTGTCGCTTTAACAATATGTTTACACTTTTGACATTGAAACCAAAAAAAAAAAGTTTGGGATACAAAATACCATGTGCCAACCCTATCATATTATATGTAGAATCCGCTTGCTTTTTACATGGAAGTTAAGAGAGGAACCTGGAAATGGAAGACAGTGGTGGATCCAGAGGAAGAATGCAAGGGGTTGGCATTCCCCTTTTTATTGAAAAATAAAAAAAAAAATCATGTGTAAAATTGACAAAAACGGCAAATAATAATACATGTATCCTAATATCCCCTTTTTCTGAGAAACCCCGGCTGGCATCCAAACCCTTTTTATCCGGAAGTGACGTATGGGAAACAAAAAATAGAAGTCATTTCATCTAATAGAAGCAGCAAAATCTGTTGAAATTTTTTTTTTTTATTATATGCGTCACATGAAATTTTACTAAATAGTACAATTAACAGGAAGCTGACCTAATATAAAAATTGGCAAAAATAAAATTTTGTCTATAATTGAAAAATAACATAAATTTTCCATGTGCATATTGTTTATTGCGCGAGCAGACAAAATTTTTATCATAGCCAATTCTTATAAATTAATTTTAAACATATTTTTATCTTTAAACACGAGGAAAGTAGCTCTAAATTAAACTGAATAATGGCGTGTCAATATTTTTTTATCCATTGAGATATAACAAAATTATTTTAACCAATCAGATTACAGTATTTATCTCAAAATAATTTATATCTTAGTATTAGCTGAGAATTCCATTATGCATCGCCTAAAATTATAAGTGGTAAGGTAAACATGGGCGATGAACCTAAAGATTTGACATATGGGTTTTCATGCAAATGCGATATACCAAATATCTAACATTTACTCAAGCTGAAAAAGTGTAACAGATGGACAAGTTGATAGCAATATGGATATAAACGTAAATAGGCAAAGGCATGGAGACTGGACTCAGAATCATGACTTGGGAGACGTGATCTCTGTGGATAAAACCATACTCCAACTGTATCTCTACTACTGTAACGAACATACATGTAGCCATATTTCATGAAATTCAAGCAATTTTTTAAATTGATGATGGCATATTTTTAGTACATGTAGAAGATCATCCATTAATAAAATCAAATTACAACAGAAATACAGGTAATCTCTGTGGGCTATGTGCATCTCAAGGGTGATCACTATTACAATTTTTCTATCAAGAAGAGTTAATTCTTCTTACCTTCACAATTTTTGCCATAATATCCAGGAAAACACATACAACTGTAAGTATTTGCGTTACTTTGACACATTCCTCCGTGTAGACAAGGGTTTGGTTCACAGATATACGGTTGAGCTGAAACATATTAATCATATTTGTTAATTAGGATAATTGTTTTGAAGAGTTGAACAACCAAATCAACCAGAACAATCAAACAAAGATGCTCCTGTTATCTACAGATGACGTCAGCCGACAGGGTTTAAAAAAAAAGACGCTCAACCCCCAAAACAAAAAAAAAAAAAAAAAATAAAAAAACAAAAAAAACAAACAAAAAAAACAAACAAACAAACAAATCCTTTCAAGAACAGAAAAAAAAACATGGTACATGTAATTAAAAATGAACTTAGCTATGTAAAAACGTTTTTGTCTTTTTAAAGAATATTATTTAATCGAGTATTTTTATATATAAATTTATTAATGTCGGCTTATATGTTTATATGAAAACCAATGATGTTATTGTTTTTATAGTCTTTGTATGATGTACATTGTATTATATACTGAACCCGAGACTCCTACATCATCCCAAGGGCACAGGCCCGCGGGTAGATACAGGTCGAGGGTTGATACAGCATGTGATATAGATATTAACATATGCTCATTATATCATATACTTTAACCATACTTCAAGTATGGTCTGTGAAAAGGGGGGGGGTGAAATAAAGTATGCGATATAGGTCTAAGGTTGTGATATAGGTTATGCGATATACATTTGTAGGTCTAGAGGTGTGATATAAGGTATGCGATATAGGTCTAGGGGTGTGATATAGGGTATGCGATATTGGCCTAGAAGTGTGTGCATCAATGCATCATTTTGTTTAAATTTTTGTGCAGTAATATATCAGCTTCCACTCCATATGATATTACTTAGTTGTTCAAGTATGTCAGAGCTACATGTAGTTGCGACGATTCTAACTTCTTAATGCGTTATTCTTGCCTAGGTGGGCATTTGGACCAAGGTACGACTCATACGCTGCTTATGTTTTTTTTAATTCCGATATCCATAACTTATCGCCAACATAATGTTGCTAATGAACAGATTATAAAGGATAGATTTTCATAATCTTACTTGGTGCATCTTCTACACAAGTCCAATACTTATTTGAAACTGGTGTTGATCAGATTGGTGATTAGGTTATTACCAGTTACTTTCATTTGCTTAATTTTAATCGTATTTAGTTCCTTTTATTTTTACGTATTTGGTTCATACCAGTTTTTAGTGGAGTCCGATTTGCTCATTTGCTTTTGTTACTTTATATGCATGATTTTAGTTATTCTATGTTCTTTGTTGTGTGAGCCTGTTTTCCCATGTCTGGTCTTTGTCCCTGAATTACATTCTTTTGATTACCGCCATAACCTTGGTTCCCTTGATTACTCCTTCTGAACTTTTTTATTACTGTTTTGTTTTTATCGATTATGACGGATGGCAATTTTGCGCTTCCCACTGGTGTTGAAATATAATACCGGAAATAACGAGTTATAATGCAAGTGGGAGGGTTAGCATGCAAAAAAAACATTTTTTTATAAACACACATTGGTTTAATCTACCATTTCTATTGGAAATCCCGTATCAGGTCAGGACAATTGCGGAGGAATCCAACTTCCAGATTTTTATCCTGATATCTCTATATGTTATTCGCGGGGTTGAGTCGGAAATTGCTTTGACGTCCAGTGGCTGATTTGGCAGACAAGGTGGGGCCATTGGCATCGGAACAATCTCGACTACGCGGGTTTACTTTTGACCATATTTCTTTTGACTTCTGCTAATATTTGATCAGTTCTGTAATTTTTTTATAACCCTAAGTAACGTGCAATGTATCGTACAAAACAAAACGGTGCTTCAACAGTAGAAATCCCGGATTAAATACAAATCCAGAACGACGCTTTCAATCTGACTTTAGAGATAAAAGTTTTGTTTCCAATTTATTTATGATGCGGAATTTCAATTCAAAACCGAAGTCCACATGTATTACGATTCATGTGTCAAAAGCAGGGTCTCTCTTGAAAGATAATCAAAACTTCAATCAAAAAATGTATTTTCTATAGCAAATATGGTATCAACGAACAGGAAAATGATTCCCAACTAAGGTAGGTGTAAGAAGCACGATTTCAACTTAAAAGTCGTTTGAAGCGGTTAAAGGGCAGTACTCTGCGGTACAGAAGAATCTCCACCTTTTTGTATGATACATCGTTCTGACCCCAACACGACAAATCAATATCCAAATTAAAAAGAGAAAGGTTGCAGGGTTAGAGGAATTCGGACTAGTATTGAGTTTGAATGAAGTTTGCTGGTTCCGAATGCATTAACATGTTTTCATGTTCATTTTATCATCCGTTTCATGTTCATCGCCTGAATATAGCTGAAATAATGCTGCTCGGACGTTAAACCCCAACAATCAATCAATCAATCTATTTATTGTTATTACAAACTTAATATGACTGAGATTCAGCCAACAACCGAGCATCGCGTTCGTACATTCTAGGCACTGGCATGTTTTCTTGCGTTACTAAGTCTTTTTTGTTAAATAAAAAAAGTAGGACAATAACCGAAAGCGGCAAGATAGGCTACGATTGGCCATTAAAAATAATTCATCGCACCAGATCTAGATTCTGTAATTGATTCTGGACGATTTGTACGTTGTTTATGTATATCTTCAGATTTTGATTTCAATTTATTGTTCTCTGACCCGTTTCTGCTGACCTTTTAAATACCATGTTCCGATTGTGTGTGCGTTTTATCGAAAGCCTCGCAAACATCGTTATTGTTATGTAGAAATAGTAAAGCGTCATATTTTATAGTCGTATTTACCCAAGTGCGGTTCCGTTGATAAAACTTCCGTCTTTATCCTATAAATACGCAACCACTTCCCACAATGCACGAATCAGATTATCCGGAAGTGACGTATGATTTACTTACTTTGACAGTTGGTTCCTTCAAACCCATAAATACAACTACAAACACCAGCTGTACACGTGCCACCGTTATAACAAACAGTATATTCACAAGGATCAACTGTAAATAAAAAGTTCCTTTTGCAACACGTAGTAGAAATATACCAAAATGTGTGTATTATATAAGTTAAAATAAGAAATATTTTTAAATACATTAAACCTTATTATGGTGAAGCAGATTCTAAAATATAAAGAACTCCCCTTAGCTCTACATATCTAAAGCAAGGAGAGGGGTGGGGTAATCTTCGAGATACATAAGTGCATATCAGATTAACTTTAACTCGTGGATAGTTACGGTGTATCCATCTGCGCCATGAAACTGATTTGTTTAACGTGTCAGTTTTCCTTTCCTCTTTCGATTACCCGGACTAGACTTTTTGGAGCAATTCGGCGGAGGTTTCTACAAAGGAAGAGGACACTTACCCTTCCCATGCACCTTCCATGCTTCCAGTTTATAGTGGAGTCCGAGTTGCTCATTTGCTTTTGTTACTTTGTATGTATTGTTTTAGTTACTTTGTGTCCTTTGTTGTGTATGTCTGTTTTCCATGTCTGGTCTTTGTCCCTTGATTACATTCTTTTGATTACCGCTAAAACCTTTGTTCCCTTGGTTACTCTTTTAAATAGATATTAAAACAGTGTCATAACAGACAATTGAAAGCCATATTCTTAAACTAGTAAAAGACTGGAAAATACATTATTTTCTTACCTTTATTAAAAAGTGAATAACTTTAGAACATTACTCACAGGAAGAAATGGTATACATTAATTCATGTAAGGTCGTACATAAAGTTACAATAACGTAACACCGCATCATGTAAGGGTTACGATTCCTTCCCTTTACCTGCAATGGAGCAGGCAACCAGACATTTCTGGCCCTCGAAATGGAAATCTTATTTCAACTACAAATGCATGCAATAAATGTAACAAAAATGTGGTCACTTCTGGGATCGGAACTGTTGATACATTACATAGTCATGGAGTACAGTGTACATGTATACACTTGTAATACTGGGATCGAGATACTGGGACATCATATTTTGTATACATCAATTTGCAATGGCATTTTTTTTTCAATTAAAAGAAGGTGTTCCAACCTCCTTCATATATATTGAAGAACTGTTCACCAGGTCCCTGGTACCCGTTAACGACGTTTTTTGGCCGACTGGAAATAAAATGATTAACAGAGGTACAATTTTGTATATTTTTGTTATGCATCAACCATATTCTTTTTACATTGAATCCTGGATGGGAAATTTTTAACAATAATATACCTTTTTTCAAGATATGTATTCCCCGGACGCATTGAGGTTACTATCCGAACTTCGGTTCTGTAAATTAAACCTCAACCATTGACATATTCTATGCATGTAGAGTAAAGATGTCTACATAGTACAGTGTACATGTAACTGGGAAATATCAAAAAGATTAACTAAGACAAAAAAAATGATCCCTCGAAAATCCGACAGTTAATATACAAGTTTTTGTATTTCGGCTTCGAAAATCATGGATTACTGGACAGCAACGCGCGCTTTCGTGATTTAGGCGATAGGATTAATAGTACAAATCTCAGTTCTTCATCTTTTTAATTCTAGATGTACGGAAAGAACAACTCGGGCATTTTTTCTATAACTGTAAATGCATAGGGAGACAATTGGGGCTCCATATACATGTATGTAGTTAAACCATACACTAACTTCATCATCATCAATTTACGGTACATTTATAATGAACCAGTCATACGTTAACGTATGAATTCAACATCTTGTTACTTTTTTATCATAGGGTAAGTAAGTCTCGTCACGTAACTCCGTGGTTTCACGAGAATAGGTCAATATATACCATTCAAGTTTATAGAAACTCTGCAGATAGGAGCGTTGAGTTCATTATTAAAATAAAAAAAAATCTAGATGATAAATAGAAGATTTTGTATTGTAATGGAGCATTCCGAGATCCCGGAAGTAAATAATAAAATGCAAATTGGTCTTAGGACTTCAATACGTTCTACATTGAAAATTTCAATGGGGGAAAACGAAGCCAGAACGAGACTTACAAACCTTACTGATAGTCGTTACTGTCTTCACTTGAAAGAGCAAAGCCTACTTCAAGACGTCAGTAATGTCCGTTTGTCAATGCAAAGTCAAAATCGAATCGCTGATTAGGAAAAAAAATCTTAATATCACAAAACTTATCACATGATTCTATTGTGCGTCTTATATTTTGCATTTTCTTCTCAGCGACTTTCAGGCTTTCCTGTATGTTGCAAAACAGTGATTTGCTATTCGGGAAACAAGTTGGGGGGAAAATGTTTTCTTCATTGATGTTTTGGCAGAAACTTTAAATTGCGATGCCATATCATGGGATAATAGTGCAAGTTCTTTTTAATATATTGCCCATATCATTTTTATGTAAAGGACCGGGGTATTCTTTTTCCAAATTTCTAGATTATTTATTAGACCCATGTTAAAATAATTTTGTTTTATCTGAATGCTATGACTTTGTCATTTTGCTTTACAAATATCTAACATCAGCTGACTAATTATCAAAAGTTGGAATATCCCCTTTTTTGCTCAAAAACTTAGATCAATTATATAGTAAAACAAGAGGCTTCCAGGAGCCTGAATCGCTCAGCTGGTTATTTTTTGCTTTTGAAGGGCAATAACACTAACAAGGAGTTGTCCAAAAAATTTGACTCAAGAAGACTTTGGTAGGACTTTTCATAGGGATCATTTCAGCAATTGAAAGTTTCATTCTACCTATCATAGTTTTAAAGATATTGGCGGAAAACTTAAAAAAACCGTCATTTTTCATCCCTTCAAGGGCAATAACTCTTACATGGAGTCGTTATTATTAATTACAAGTTATTTATCCACTTGCTTCAATTTTCATCATCGGTGGACTTATAGCTTGTGTCATTATATTTAAAAAAAAAATAATATCTAATTGGGATAATTTTCAAGAAATGTTACACAATAGCCAATTGTAGCTAAAAAGTCAGCATGTATTGTTCATAGCTCACATGAAAGATTGAGCAGATTTTATTTATACCTTATAAAACAAGGTCTGTGAGTTTAGGTTCATTAAAAATGACAGTGACGGCAAATGCAATGTTTGCATTGAACTTTGTACCAAATAAGTTAGACTGAGTCAGATTTGAGTTTAATGGCTATCAATATACATGGTTAAAACAACTAGAGGGGACAGAAAATATTGGAAATGTACTGTTCCATTTTGTACAGGGACAGCAAATACTTATTTGGACAACATAATCAAACTTGGGACTCCACACTCACATGCACCTAGCACAGCAACAGTAAAGGCAGAGGCAGTACTCAATTCGATAAAACAGAAATGTACCAAGGAAACCACACCAATACCAACTATGTACGAAGAAGAAAGAACCAAACTAGCAGATGAATATAATACTAAAACATTCTTAAAGATAGATTCCTCAACCACAGATGACAGCTCAAGATTATGCAGACCAGGCATCCTTTTGCATACGTATGGAACTCTGGTAGCGATAAATTGTTTGAATTTTCTCATTCGACCAAGACCTCACTGAATGGGACGTTTTCCCCTTCAATGACTGTATCCACACAGTTATTGGATGATAACAACGTTCTAATTACATAATATTTAACGTTCAAACTATTGTTTCAATTAATTCATATAAAATTTTGAAATGAATATTTTCAAACCGAATAACCCACTCCCCATACAAAATTATTGTTTCCGAACCCTTTATACGAAATCCTTACTTCCCATCCCTTCATACAAAATCCTCATTCCCCAACCCCCATATGAAATCGTCATTACTTCATACGGAATCCCCTTTCCTCATTCAGATATATATATTGTACCTTATAATGAGAATCTTATACCATACACGCACTGTACTTTCTGAACCTCTTAGATCGATCAAACATTTTGAAATCAACCAATCAATAACTAGTTACTTCCCTTCAGCTCTTGTTACGCTAGACATGCATTATTCCAACCGTATTTAACATAACCAAACAATAAAAATGAAAATTATACCGTTCAATTACTGATTCTCTACAGAATTACAATGTTGTTTAGTTACTTCCACACCATCCAGTTTTTTCTCGAATGAAACGAGTTACAAGAATTTTAATATAATATCAAGATTCAATGATTCGATTTAATATCTGTATTTTATTAGTGGTTCTAATGCAGAAAATGAGCGTACACTTCCTGGTTCGTTGAGGTGTATTTCATAAACTGGTGATTATACATGCAAGTTAAAAATCTGATCTAACTCTCTGTCAGCAGAACAATTTTAGAATTGTCTATCGGACGGAAGCGGTCAATATCTTTTTTTCTACAAATGAAATACACATATAGCCTCGTGTTTTAGACTCTTGTCAACACTGCAGATGTCAGAAAACTGTCCTTTTAGTCAAAGTGAAGTTTTGAATTGCAGTTATTTCAAATTCAAAACATGCGAATTATTTTTTACTAGAAATATTACAGGGCCGTAGTCAGGTTTCCTGAATGGGGTGCGAACTGACCACTGATAAGCAATTTTACTTTGTTATCTGGTATGATTTCTCTTTAATTACAGGCTAAGATGTAAATTAAAGTTTTTGTTTTTCTCAAAAGGGTTGGAAAGGGGGGTGGGGGTGGTGCGATTGCACCCGTTGCACCCCCTAGCTACGGTCTTGTATTATATAATAACATATGAACTTTGTTTTAAAATAACTAAAACGAAACCTGCCATTATCACTTCTAACTTCTTTATAAAATTAAAACTTTTCAATTTATTTTATGATATTGGTGTGAATATTTGAAAGAAATGAAATGAAAAATGGGGGGAGAAGAATGTATGGTTTTCTCCAAAATACGGATCTTAATTCAGAAATAACCATTGTTATGTAAAAAATATGATATTTGTAGACTGAAACAGCATTATTTGTTGGATGGATTTTTGTAAACCATGAAGCACCTCTACCACAGGCAGTGAATTTTGTATATATTGGTACCCTGGCGCGGATCCAAGGACTGGCGTACCGGGCGTACGCCCACCCTTCCTAAATAGGTAAGAAAAAAAATTTCACCCAAATAATATGTTTTGCCTTGCTTTGGACGGCATTTAATTCAATTAACGCTCCTACCTAAACTCAAATCCTGGATCCGCCCCTGGTACCTAGGTAATTTCAGTTATGTTGCTAGACCATAAAAAAGAAATTATAAGAAACTATACGATTTGCCTAACAAAAATACAAACTCTACACATGAGCGTAGATGGACCTGATTGCCTCTGGCTATCTTGCGGTTCGCTTGTCTTCCCAAATAATTCTCGTAATGGCTTTAAACTAGGAAGGCGTTTTGTTGATTAACGATGTTTGATTTTAATGTGGCACAAATTATACTATTATAAATTAAAATTATAAATTATAATTTATATTGTTATATTGTTATTATAATAATATAGCATATTATAAATTTTATAAATTTATATATATATACAACGTCTCAGAATGTGACGACTATATTAGCTACACTGCTCCATCGGATCAAATTGATACAGGGAAGATACCGTAAACTTATAGATGGGTCTGAAAAATTCCCAACGATGTTAGAACTGTCAAATTTGCGAAGCAAATTTTTGTCGTTCCCTCCGCGGGACTCGAACTCGTACCGCTGTGACATTCATTTGAATAAAAATAATTTTAATCAAAAGATTATGCGATGTTCAGTTTCGCTATTAGACCTAAAAAAGAAGACGAAACATAAAAACCGATTTGCCGAACACAAGCTCAAATCCTGTACATTATAAATGAAGAAATTTAACAATGCCGTGAGAGAAGTTTAGGTTATTAACGTGTTCATTAAATACTGTGTTTAAAAGCGTCTAATTATAATGTAACAGGTTTGGCAAAAATGGCACAGCACGATTGCTCAAAATGAGATAAACTGAGAATATTAGCTTAATGTTACCATGAAAAAGGTGATTTAAAATACAACACAGCATGATCGTTCGAAAATGAAATTTTATCAGGACTTTGCAGAAAGATTTAATGGGAATTTACCATGTTTGCGGTTTAGGAAAAAGGCATAAAATAGTTAATCAGGGTTAATAATAACCATATTATTAATCTGAATTCTAATTTAGCAGAGTGCATCAACAATGAAGATCTTTAGATTAAATAATCGGTGTCAAGTACTTCTCCGTCTAAGAATCAGGCAAAATGTGTAGAAGGTGTGGCACATGAAGGAAAATTATTGCATTTTATTGCATTAACCAAGTATTTATACCCGCGGATAACTTTCAGAAATAACATCAAAGTACGTGTTTGTAAAATTTGCCCTTTAAAGATATTGATAGGTAAATTTTGTTGAAATGCACTATGGAAAAATGGCTGAAAAATTTTCCGCACTTTTTTCTTATATAAGCAGTCAAAAAGTATCTGCGTCGCAGATGCTTCAGGATAATTCAAATAGCTTTAGTTGTTTTCTAGATGTATTGAATATATTTGAAACAAAAAAGACCAAATTGAGAAATATGATGTGCCACCCATTGTCTGATTCTTATTCAGAATAGTACTTAATTTTATATCATTTCCATTTTAACGAAAAGATAAAACATGCATTTGGTCCTCTCAAGTTTTTTTTTCGATTGAGTCCAGTTTTTTTTCTTTACAATGAAATCTGTCTAAAACTAACACTGAACCAGCATCGACCGCTCTTTTTTCCGACGCAGTCGGTGTAGTTTCGCTTTTACCCTTCGACCTTAAAGACGCTCCTCCATGGAAACGCAAGTCACCAGATCGCAAGTCTGCTTCCCGATTGGCCAAATACTGATAAATTAGTGACGTTCGAAAAAAAAATATCGAAAATTGCGTGCCATGTGTTATTTCCTGAATGAAATGCAGAAAATAATAAGTTAAAAGAACAAATTTTACTGCATCGGCTATCTTTTTTTAAAGATAGTACTTGTTTAACATTTGTTAATCGAAAACCTGATCAATTATTGTGCCAAACAATCCTACTAAATTTTAATAAATCCGTCCTGCTGTTTTAGAGGAGTTGTATACACAAAATGTACCATTGTGGTAAATGCAGAAAAAAACCCATCATAACCCCACAACTCATATATCAAATATGTATTTAAAATATGTATTTAATTTATATTGGAAATATGTATTCAAGTATGTAAAAATTGTATCAATATACATTGTATTTATATATATATCAAAACAGCAGTGTAATATAAGAGTAATCAAGGATACGAAGGTTCTAGAGGAAATCAAAATAATGTTATCCAGGAGCAAAGACCATACATAGAAAATAGACACACACAACAAACTTTTTTAAGAATATAAAATAACCAATATACGTACAAAGCAACAAAGTAAATTAGCAACTCGGTCTCCGCTAAAAACTGGGAGCATGGACCAGGTGCACCGGTAGGGTAAGCGTTCTCTATTTTTCTAGAAACACCCACTGAGATGTCAAGTCAAGTCCGGGGTAGATGAAAGGAAAACTATGACACGTATAAAAATTAATTCGTGACACTTTTCTAAGCAACGCAACTACAAATCGCAGCTTCTTGATAATTGGTATCTAGCATCAGATAAGGGTCCCATATCACTGGGTCTGATTACAAGCCTGTCAGACATCTACTTCCTGTTAAACTAAAATTACCATTTTTTTTTAAAACAATTTTATATTTTAGAAAGTAGTCTTCATAACAATCAGGCAGACAGCGTAAAATAAATCATGACGGAGCCAATCCAATAAGGTGGTCAGTGCTACCTCATATGTGTAACTCAATACTCGATGTAAATTTTTTTTATCGAATTTGCTAATTCTATCATACATGTAGTTGTACAAATACAAATTGAGTATGGATTGGACTAATTTTGGCTGGTTATATGGTACAAATTCTGGCGGGAAATTTTCCCGTAGTTTCTATAGTAGAATAAAACCATGCTGCCAGTGCATTGCTCGTTTCACTATTGTTGCTTTGTACGTATTATTGTGGTTATTTATGCCTCCAAAACATATGATTACCCAGTCAAAGTTCAATGATTACCCCGGTCAAAGTTCAAAGCTTAATAACTCCCCTATAATTTAGTAGATCATAAATTACAGTTAAAATACACAATTACATATCACATCCAATCCGCTACAATCTTACAAAATTTAGTAAAGTTTCGCTTACAAAAATGTGATAGACGGACGGACTGACTGACAGAGCAAAATTCAATAGATATTGGACCTTATGATTTCTGAGGATAGAAGAAGTGTTCATTTCGAGAAACATAAAGGGGAAAATGCATTGTCTGAAAAGACGGTTTTGGACATTTAAAAAAAAAATGTTACAAAAATAATATTATACAGACTTTAGATAGTAGTCCTGGTAAGAGTCATGCAAATTCTTTAATATGTAATCTCCTACAACTGTAAGTGCACTGGTTATATGAAAAACCAATGCTTATATCTGTTTACTGTAAGGTTTAAAACAAAATATTAAAAAATAAAAATATGTAGACTTTCCAACATATATTGCATTTTGCATAATTCGTACATGGAGTACTACTTGATGTTTGAAGCCGAACTTATTTAGTCCACTAGTTTAATTAAATCGGACGACAATACGAAAGGAATACTTTCCATTATATTTCTTAGAAACAGAAAAGGTGAAATTTGTTTTGTTTGGAACTGTCGACATGTTGAACTGATATAATTTTAATTTCTTTTAAGGACGTAGACCTAGAGTAAGGGACATAACTCTTGGAATCAGTGATATGTTTGTATCATATTCGATTTCACCAAAGCCTTCCAAGCTTTCATTTGAAACAGAATGAAATCAATGCAAAGTACTCTTATGCTTACATGAGATTAATATATAGAGCCTGAATACAAACCATCCAATGATTTGTAAGAGTTGTGTCCCTTACCTCGGGCCTACCTCCTTGAGTTGTCGATTACTGTTAATAAGGTTTTCTTAAGATTGAACCGTTCAACTCGAAGTTCATCAGTTATCCAAATATCAGTAAACCCAATCATATGAAATTCAAACACTGCCAATGATAGATCTGAATCACGGTGCATAAAACAGCTAACGAACTGTTTACTGGCTCAAGTCCTTTATTTTATCCACTCGGAAAAATCAACAAGTAATTAATCCCAACGGTAGGCTAATCTGTTTTTGACTCTGCCTTTTTCAATTAAGTTTTTTTTCTAAAAAAAACCTACGATGGTTTGCGCTAGATCAGATCGTATAAAAGAACGAATATTAAATGGCAGATATTTTGTGCTTTTTTTTAATTATCGAAATGTTCTGGTTACAAATGAGATTTAATCATGCTTCAATTAAAGTGCTTTTATGATGTTTTCAACAACACTTCTATCAATCCATTTAGCACCTAAAAAACTTTCCATTAATTTTTTTCTGACATTTTTTACCTTAAATTCAAAGTTCAGCGAAGCATGGACCATTAGTCGGGAAAAACATCCCAAATATTTTTTTTTATTATTTGAAAGGTTAGTGAAGCAAAAGATAAAACATTTCATGACATTAAAATCTGAAAGTTTTTTCAAATAATAAACTCGCTGATTGACTTTTTACATGGTTGTGGAAAGACAATACATCACTCTGTGAGTGTCAGGTCACAGTCTGCAAACATAATACCTTCCTGGTGACATATCATATTGATTTTTAAACAAAAAAATAAGATAAAATAAAATAACAAATTGAATTACGAGCACAAACAGCATTCGATAATCCGATTTTTTTAAATTATTTTTTTATGCCATTTAAACTATCAAGGAAGTAAAAAAATGCACACCATTATAACGTCATGGTTGATAAAACGCTGACAAGGTACTTGGTTCGGTAGAACACGCTAGAAAACGCCCTTGTAACTAACGCAGTTACGTCTTGTGATTATAAACCCCTGTCTGTAGACGGTTTTATTAGTAATGCAGTATGTTGTCTCGTCGTACATACATCCCAATGTCCTATATCCAGAACGCTGAACATGTTTTTTTTAATAAAATTTAGTAGAAACCAGTCTTCGTAAGAAAGTCTTTTCTGGTTGTTTTCGTTGTTTGGTTATATCTAAATTCCCGTTTTATAGCCACGTGTGAAATGTTGTCATATCACATGCAGTAGCATATTTTATTATAATTAATACTTATCTGACAATGGTTTTTTTAAGTCGCTAAGATTGTTAGCGACTTCTTGCATTCAGTACTTTACATTCGCATATGATTTGAGTAGTTATTTCTTACTACTCTAGCCCCGTGCCGGTCCGGGTGTCAAAAGAGTAGGCCTGCAGCAGCGCTAAGCTTGTCGTATAAGGCGACTAAATAGTGCTCAGAACCTTAGCCGGGGGCTAGGGCGCTCTGCCCACAGAGCAACTGGGTTGTGTGCCCCAGGTGTTGGAATAGCGTGTTACATGCTGGGGTTGTCAGGCTATAATACGGAAAACCTGACCGCAAACCATAGTGGTGCACCGTGTTGGGAAAGATGCCACGTTCCTCGCACTTTAAAGGACCCTAGTGTGGTATTTTCCCGGAGTAGAAACCATAGGGCTCCGCCACAGGAGGCTAAATTGCCCGACCCTACCCACCTCTCCCTGTTTCCAGTGGCAATCAAAATTTGTCGACCCCATTGTCCTTGTGTCCCATCCCATGTTCATTTTATCATCAATTTCATGTTCATCGTCTGAATATAGCTGAAATATTGCTGCTCGGACGTTAAACCCAAACAAACAAACAAATCTTACTACTCTACATTAAGCTGCAGATCGGTGCCGTGTTTATTGTCATAGCTTCATAGTTCTAGCTTCATACGAGATCAAAATGTACCGCTTAAATATCATACACACGTGTTCTACGTGTTTTATTTTTGCTTGTGTGAGAATGGGAAGTTAACATTAAAAAGATGAAATGATCGGTTAGCATTGAAAATAACCTAGTTGAACATTCAGACACAATTGGCTACATAAGTCATATACATCATCAGGGCCTTATATATATACCCAAAGATCGCTAACAATTTGAGAGAAACTTGTGGAAGGAAAAATCACCCGCACTTCCTGGTAACCACATGTTTTTATTGAAACACGTTCGGGTAATCATGGTTACGAAAGAATAATTATATGAAGGAAGCAAAGCTTCTAGCGGAAGTCACCTGAGTTTAGAGCATACCGCATTCGTGCCATTTTGGATGCTGATAGAGAGCAAATCACTGGAATAGAATATTTGACGATTAGCGAATTTGGACACTTCAGTCTCTGATTTATTCATAAAATTATTTTACTTACAAAATGATGTGTAATACAACATAACTAGATCTGCAAATTTAGAAATCATAGCAACGCTCTCACTTTTTTGAGATGAACTCTGATGGCAGTTTTTTTTTGAATATTCACTTCAAAATTCGTATTTAATACTTCATCATCACAGTGACTGTTTGCGATTACAAGCCAGTCGCCATTTAGCATTACATTATCAATGCAATACCCCCGTGCGGGTCTGGGTATCAAATAAATAAGCCCACAGCAATCCCAAGATTGTGCCCCAGTTTCTGAAATGGGGGGTCCGTTGCATGCTACATGATGGGGTCGACAGGCGATATTACGGAAAACCTGACAGTTGTGCACCGTGTTGGGAAATATGTTACATACCTCGCACGCTACGAAACTGTCTGAGGTATTCGACAAGAGTAGGAGATTCGACCTCGCTACAGAAGTATACGTTTCCAGATCCTACCTTTCTCGCCCTGTATCAAGTGGCAATCGAAATTTGTCGACCCTATTATCCTTGTTATCCATCTAATTTTTCATTTCATCATCGTTTCATGTTCATTATATCATCCATTTCATGTACATCGCACGAGTATAGCTAAAGTATTGATACTTGGGCGTTAAATATCAATAGATCAATCTATCAGCTCAAAACAAACAATATGTAAAACTAAATATCGTTTCGTATTTTTCATGCTGGTGTTCACAAACTGCAGAAATATACAAGAAAAATTATTTGATAGAAAATTCATCATGCAAAGATACAAACCTAGTGGTATTAAATATCGGCAAAACAAATTACCGGAGAGTATTGCAGGGTTTTGGTATCACTCGGTAGGAATTTAATTACTAAACGATTTTAAAACTAGGTTTGCAAAGACGCAAAATGGTTTGCATTATCACACCGTTAATTCGAGAGTCAGATTTAAAATCAGCATTCACAATTTGTAGTTTTTATGATTGTACATTGTTCGCCATTGGTCTGGAAAAAAATACACACAATATGTATAAATGAACTCAACCTAAACTTATCTAAATTTAATTTTCAAATTAAATCTTTTATCAAGCAATAGAAGAAACTTCAATTTTTATAACAAAACAAAACAAAACAAAACAAAACAAACATACAAACAAACAAACCAAACAACAAAATAAAACAAAACAAAGAAAAAAATTAACAAAAAGAATAATATAATTGACAAAAAATTGGAAAAAAATATACACAAAAAAGAAATAAAAAGTCAATTCTGCACATTTATTTTATATATCACTTATATCACCAATCTATTCTAGTTTTGTTTCTTTATATTTCAAGACTATGTTTGTTATTAAAAAAAAAAACTTCATTGTTTTTTTTTGCCAAATGGTGCTGACATTTCTGAAAATGAATGCTTACAAGGTATTATTGCATTAATTTTAATAGAGGAACATGTGTAAACAAAAAACCGGATAATCCGGTAACATCTCTAAAATATATACTGCAAAAGTACTATTATTCATCGGTTACCTGGGGTACCAATTTTCGTTGTTTTCGCAGGTAGGTCAAACCACGAAATTTTGTTCCCAACGAATAGAAGATTCCCAGATTGTGAATACTGAAAACTTCAAAACCATGAATTCAAGAATTCGCGAACTTGTTTTCTTCCCTGATCCACGAAAATTGGTATCCAAAATTAAAGTACCTTCACAGTATATATTTAAACTCCATTTACATCATTTACATATAAATCCTTCATCTTAGTAAACAGTAAACCTGTCTTAACCACACCAGGTTTAAATTACGTAAGGGGTTTTATCACAATTAAAACATTTAAAGGTCGAGATTAATATAACTAAAATTAATTTCTAGCAGTTATAATTTTGTAATTGTGCTACCATAAGACAAAAAAAAATCCTAAATTCTCATACCATCCCGACCCAATTTTTAGACCCTCTCAGAAAAAAAATATTTTTAATTTAAAAGCAGAGTACGCTTCCCCTACCGGTGCACCTGGTCCTTGCTCCCAGTTGTTAGTGGAGTCCGAGTTGCTCATTTGCTTTTGTTACTTTGTATGTATGATTTTAGTTACTTTATGTTCTTGTTGTGTATGTCTGTTTTCCATGTCTGGTCTTTGTCCCTTTTAATTACTGTAATAATCTTGGTTCCCTGATTACTCTTTCAAAATTTTGGCCAATTTTTCATAGATTGACAGGATTTTCCCTTAAATGGATAAAATAAAAATTAAAATTCGCCCGCCCGCCCCTAGTTTTGAAAGAGTAATCGAGGGAACCAAGGTTATAGCGGTTATCAAAAGAATGTAATCCAGGGACAAAGACCAGACATGGAAAACTGTTTTGTTCTAAGTGAAAAAGTCGTAACAGGTAACTTTTTTATTTGGTAATTCTCACGAAGTTCAAGATTGACAAAGTACTTTTTGAGTAAAAGCTATTTTTAATAACATAAGGGTCACAAATCATTCTAAAAAATGTTAAAATTCACAATTTTGCATTAAATGGGTGACTGATACCTAAATATTTCAAAATTCTTCAAAATGTTATATTCTTGTAAAATGTATGAATGTGAGCACTTTTAATGAACTCGAGGGTATAAAATTATTGACTAAAATGCTATTTTTTTGTAATATAACTACCATTTGGGTGACTGCGACTAATATATTTCAGTGAAAATTCTTCAAAATTCTTTCAAATTGTATGAGTGTCAACACTAAAGTTCCATAAAGGTCTAAAATTTCTGTATAAACTGTCAATATATATAGGTAATATGTATCATGCCGGTGTCTAGATCTGCAATCAAAAAGAATTCAGTCCAAATTATTTAAAGTCAGGGGCGTAGAAAGTACGATAGGCAATAATATTTGTTGGTACTGCATGTTATACATAAAATTCGGGTAAAAAATTGAGAAAGTTCAAACACAGCAAGGCTTCATTCCCGTCGTACGAATCGGGTTTCGTGTGCTACGTCTTTTTTTTCGTAATCACGTACATGTACTGTATGTAATTCAGAGAAGTATTCTCGAGCTAATGACTGTCAGAATCTGTCAGGAACTCTCCTAATCTACGTATCTGTTCTACTTAAAACAGTTCATGACAGGAGGGTGTCAGGATTCATGACAAATCATGACACAGAGCTTGTCCAAAGTCCTGACAGACCCTGACAAGGTGTGTCGCGGGTCAGAACAGTTTCTAATCGTTTAGAACTGTTCTATGACAGCGATTTTCCTGACAGGATCGAAGAGAGGTTAGAAGTGATCGCAACTGCAGACGGTTAATCACAGTCATCGTCCTTGGTAGAGAGACCAAAAGAGGATAGCACAGATTTATGGTTTTCCACAATTTCTTCTTTGGACAGTATGGTAGCAGTATAGGTCTTTCTGTTATATTCTACGTCTACCTCAGATAATAAACATTGGATGTACAACGTTCTGCAGACAAAAACAATGTTGTTTTGGGCTTTGTCTGTTGGTGCGACAACATATTTGTCATGTATATTAGACAATGTTTAGGCAACATTTGGATCTTTGAAAACTGATGTAGCATTGGCACTCATTGACCTACTTAAAACTTTCATTCGTTTCAAAATTAAAGACCTCACGGCCTTTAACCACTCTGAGAGAGAATCTATTTCTTCTTCTTCTCGTTCTATCCATTTTCTTTCGTAGTCCTCCATGGCATCCATATGAATTTGAAAGTTATAATTCCATTTTATGGAGCTCGGTTCACGGTACTTGGGACCTTTAGAAAGGATATTACGTAGAGATACGTTTTCGACGATGATGGACCAATCATCCGCAAGGACGTGACCAGAATGACCATCTTTGAATGGAAAGTTTTTACAAGAGCAGTCAGGTGCTTTAACCTTGAAGTCCTCAATCTCGAGGTTTTGCAATAGCGTTTTAAAATTGAAAATTTTAGATGCAATGGGTGAAGTATAGGAACATTAAATAATATATATAGATTTGTCTTTGAAATATGGGGGAATTTTGTAAATTTTTGTAACGTTTTTGTGATGGAGGATGTTAGCCAAATTAATTGGATCTATACCTTTGTTGACAAACATTAGTGAAAGAAATGATCGTTATTCTTCATCTTGACTTTTCATACAAAATGGTTTAAAGAGTCTGTGGAAACCAATATCTAAAATGATGGCAACAAGTCTGTATAATGATGAGGTAGGGTCAGAAACGGGAGTGTTAAGACTTGTTTTGTAAAGTTAGTGTAGTAGAGTGAGAGGTATAGAATAGAGTTTGGTTCTAATGTGATAAAGTCCAAGAGGTTTCTGTATGAAAGGAAGGAAACCATCTATTGAGACATCAGGTAACTTAGGTGATGTATAACAGCGATGACCATGCCTCCTTTCCCGTCTTGGAGTTTTTAATTGGAAGAAAATATAGGATTTTAAACCGTAGCAGTTATATCAAGCATTCCAAAGGCGGTTATATTAAAAACGTTTGAATTTCACTTTATACAATTTCCACATCCCCCATTCCGCAGTGTCTCTATCCTCTTTCGCTATCGAAAACTTCCAATCCTCTCTAGAATCCCCTTTACTTTTTCATTTTCTTCATTGTGTAATCACATTACCAAATTAAATTCATACTTTAAAATTTTGAATATTTAAACGATTTTTTTACAATGATCTTAAATACAAATAGACACTTTAAATTTTCTTTAAATCCAATTTTCAGATTTAAGATTCCCACCCCATCTCTCATCCACTAACTCTGCCCACTTACTTTACCGGTACACCTGGTTCATTCTTCCAGTTTTTAGTTGCTCATTTACTTTCACAACAGGTATGGTGTACATGTCAAAGAGACAACATCTTCACTGGGATGAAAATGTTAGCCCATGGCCACCCTTTTGTCTTTTTTTTTGGTCCTTCTTTTGAATTCTTGTTTCTCTTCCCAAATTATTTTATTTGACTCCTTATCAAATTTTTTGCCTGCGTTTTTAATCAGATTTCAGATAACTCTGACCGTTTTTGAGTTATGAGAAATTCAACATTTGGTCAAATTTGAAAAAAAATCTGTGGTCCTCAAGAACTATCCCTGCTAACGTTTTTCAATCATATTTTAGATTATCTATTACGGTTTTTGAGTTAAATGAATTTACATAGCATGTATTTGTATATGTGTCAAAAACTAATATTGTGTCCACATTTGTCCCTAATGAACAGATTTCACCAAACTGCGATCGTATCACGCTGCTATCCACGAAGTTTCTTTTTTATAATTAAATAGGTTACAAACTGCCTGACGATACATTCCGCTCAAAAAGATACGTGATTTGAAGTGGCTCTCTCAATTGTAACACACATTAGCCTTTGAAATATCATATGTTTATATACCTTTGCAAGATCTACAGGTAAATGTATTTTTATAGTACCTAAAATAAGTCATAGTTGCTAATGTTTCCTAAACCAAATTCTATGTTTGATTCTAAGCCGAAAACAAAAAGTAAATACCCTTTATAAACAGAATTTTAAAAGAAATAAACGACATTAATTAAAAACTATAAAAATAAAAAAAAGACGTTGACACTTAATTTTATCATGGAAGAACATGCTAACAATTAAGAATTCAAATTATTGTGTTGGTTATAATAGCATAAACAGACGAGTGTATAAAATACACGGGGACACTTTTTTAAAATTGGGTACGGGCGTGCAGCTACCATTTAAATATATGAAGATTTGTCACTTACAGAGTGAGGAGTTCAGTTCAGTATTATAAGCATAACATTTTTTGTGTAAAGATACCGATAAAAAGTAACAAATATGGTAAAACTTGATGACATATTAAAAGTGTAAGAAAAAATGCATGGAGTAGAAAATTTTGCATTGTAATGCCGAGTTTCGAGATCCCGGAAGTAAACAATAAAATGTTGATCGGTCTTCGGATTTCAATACGGAAATTCTGGTAAGCAAATAAAATTAGAACGAGACTAACAAACCCTATACGAAGATTAATGTGAATTATGTATCTTGGCTAACCGTAATTCTGTCTTTACCGAAAGAGTAATCAAGGGAACCAAGGTTATAGCAGTAATCAAAATAATGTAATCCAGGGACAAAGACCAGACATGGAAAACAGACATACACAACAAAGAAGCCCCGTGCAGGGCTAGGGCGCTCTGCCTACAGAGCAACTGGGATGTGTGCCCCAGGTGGTGGAATGGGGTACCCCTGGCGTGTTATATGTTGCGGTTGTCAGGCTATAATACAGAAAACCTGACCGCAAACCATAGTGGTGCACCGTGTTGGGAAAAATGCCACGTTCCTCGCACGTTAAAGAACCCTACTGTGGTATTCTCCCGGAGTAGGAACCATAGGGCTCCGCCACAGGAGGCTAAATTGCCCGACCCTACCCACCTCTCCCTATTTGCAGTGGTAATCAAAATTTGTCGACCCCATTGTCCTTGTGTCCCATCCCTTTTTCATTTCATCATCGTTTCATGTTCATTTTATCATCAATTGCATGTTCATCGTCTGAATATAGCTGAAATATTGCTGCTCGGACGTTAAACCCCAACAAACAAACAACAAAAACAACAAAGCACATGAAGTAACTAAAATAATACATACAAAGTAACAAAAGCAAATAAGCAACTCGGACTCCACTAAAAATTGGAGCATGGACCAGGTGCACCGGTAGGATAAGGGAACATATTTTAAAGACAAATGCTAGTTTGGTTAAGCTTGGTTTCATTGTATCACAAATACTTACTTATGTCCAGGTCAAAATGTTCCCAACCATTTTCAAACGTTCCTTCCTTGGTCCTGTTACTAAAATCTGTATCAAAAGCTTGGCAACGGTTGTCTACTGAGTTGTATGAAATGGAGCGGCAGTGTGTATCATCTGAACACGTAAATACACACATCAAAATACTTTCAACAACTTTCATCCAAACCTGACCAGTCTGTTCAAAAATATTATCAAAGTCTTCATTCCTAGAGGTTTTCATTTGTTGCATAAGTTCTGAGCTCCAGCATGCCTTCATAAAAACTAGCATGAAAACAGCAAATAGGTTCAGATAACACATTTCCATTTTAATATCAATATTTAGTTATTTCACCGGTAAGGTAAAACACAAATATCCTACAAAACTAGTCCATTTTGGAAATTCTTAAAATGTTTTATGGATAAATAAACCATCGTACATATCCTAAAAGTTGTTCACATATAAATGCTCAAGTCAAGAGTATAACGTTCAAAAGTATTTATTGAGCAGTGAAAATTATCCAATAAATATGATTGTTTGTAGTAATGTGTATATATCTCGTAAAAAACTAATTTTGTTTTAACTTATTTCCGTATGAATTCTTATTTTTTTAATTTGTATTGTCAAAAACGAGTTTAAAGTCTCCGTATTGCGTACGGCAAAATCTTAAAACAAGAAAAAATAGTCGTCAAAATTGCTAAATAGACTTTAAAATTCATGAGATATACTCAGATTTTAAACAAGATGATAGCCAATCAGCAGTTTATTCGATATCTGGTAACGTTTTCCCCGTATGATTAAATGATGGAATAACATTGACAGATACTCAGTGGCTAATGTAGCATCACACAGATGATCACTGCAGTATACATAATATCTGCTTCACTTACAGGTTTCATATAAATGTCATTTATTGTATTTATTGATAACGTCAATGATAAAATCCAGTTCATCGGCTTTTCCTTCCATGACTTGTGTCCGTTGAGTTAAATGAAATGGAAAGTAAAATATGCAGGATTCGAACAGTTATCAAAAATATATATTCAAAGAACAAAGACGTGACAGGAAAAAAGTAAGAAACAACAAAGAACATGAAATAATAAAATTAACACATACAAAAAAACAAAAAATAAATGAGCAACCCGGACTCATAAAAAAAAAATTAAATTAAAAAAAATTAACAAAATAAAATTGGAAACTTAAAAAAGGTGAGACTGTAAGGTAAATCGACAAAATGGATTTACTGGTGATGCGTACAATACGGTCATGTCATTCCTGATGGAACTGTTCATAATATATCAATGCTAAAATTCTCTCAGAATAACTATGCTAACGAGTAAAACCTCGACAGGCAGTCGTGAAATTGACTGCCCCTGAAATTTACGATTTTTTTTTATCTTATGGCTACATCAGTGTTAAATCGAAATTGAGTCTCTATTGTTTTTTTTTTCGGACAGCTGTTGAATGGTACATACAACTCTTTTCACAATTGACCATCATCCATTATCGTACTCTTAATCGCATATTTCTTTATTACTAGTATTCTACTACATTATGACATAATTCATAATCACCATCCCTCATACGAATGCCACATTGCATATATTTCAAATCCTTCATATACCATAAAATTTTCCTTACACAACTTCTATCATTGAAGATGCTCAATGAACGGTGATTATTGTTTTATTTTATGACTAGCCTCTTATATGGACATGTAGAAGCTCTGAAACATGCAATAGGACAACATGATGCCCCAGCATAGGAAATGAAGTATAATAACAAAATACCGAATTGATAAAATCTAGGCAGTAGTCAAAAGGAATAGTCTAAACAAAAAGTCCGTATTACACGGAAATATTAAGGAAATAGTCGGAAACCTGGAAAACCACAACCGGATGCCCAAGCGAAGGACTCACTGGTGGTTGCTGAATAAGTTAATTTCATCAATGTTTGTCGAACCGTGTTTGTTTGCAAGAATAATCAAGGTAACCAAGGTTATAGCGGTAATCAGAGTAATCAAGGGAACCAAGGTTATAGCGGAAATCAAAAGAATGTAATCCAGGGACAAAGACCAGACATGGAAAACGGACATACACAACAAAGAACATAAAGTAACTAAAATCATACATACACATCAAGGAACATAAAGTAACTAAAATCATACATGCAAAGTAACAAAAGCAAATGAGCAACTCGGACTCCACTAAAACTGAGAGCATGCACCAGGTGCACCGGTAGGGTACTAGAGAAACTATAACTTGTTTCATTAAGACATTATTCCAGTTCTCGCAACGTTCACAAATTTGTTTTAATGTTTTTTTTCTTTTGTGGCAATTAATTCCTGCGGTTTTCTGTACATAATTCCATTATTATATTTAGTATAGGACTTTTTAAAATATAAATTCCATTATTAACTTGAGTGCAGTTTATTGTGTGTGTAGTCCTAATAATGTGTACCTTGACTTGTGCTATGTCTGTACTCTCTAATTATTCCAACTGATTGAGATGAAAGCAAGGTTTCGTACGACGTCCGTGCTTTTAATCAGCATTTGCTCTCCAATATAATAGCTTTGAGTCTTTTGTTCTTTTGATATTCAAGGTTTCAGCATTGTACTTGATGTTTATACCAACGATGTGTTTTTTATTCATTTGACTTGAGTGCAAGCGTTATCTTTCTTATTAAGTATCGTTTTATTTAAAAAAAATTAGGCAGATTGTATCATGCATATGCATATAAAAAACACTTCATTAAAAATAATTCAGGGGTTTATACAATTCATATTATGTCTCGTTATAGCATTTTTAATGTAAAAAGATATAAAATATACAGAATACACATGAATAAGCCCTATTTACAAAACTATCTCTTTTTTTAGTAATTAAGTGAATAAGTATTAATTTGCAGCAAATGATTTGTATAGTGTTATTTGAGATCAAATCTGCGTCTTTTGTTTCGTGTGTTTTTAATACGCATATGATCGACTACGAACTTAAATTGCCTGATGCTTATACAGATCATTGGCTTTTATTTACAATCTCATACAGCAGTATTGATTCATGTCTGTTATTTGCTAGTTTTAGAGCAGAATGTTAGATCACACATTACAAAGATAGGCCAGAAACTTTCAGCTTATGAGCTTATGATACTCCTATTTTATGGAAAATTGTCTAAAAGTTTGTGCAGAACTTGAGCAGAAATTAGCCTGGAACTTCCCCTTTTTCTATAATACAGCTGTAACCTCCATTTATTAAATCTCAGAAATCCATCACTGATTTCTTAAAAAGAATAGTTGTTCAAATTAAAACAAGTTCTAAACATGTTTTTTGCTTTAATATAAAGATTATTTTATCAATAAAATGTTTCTATCTATTACATTTTTAGATGAAAGCAAACATAAATACAGCTTAAATCATCATCGGGTCTTTCAAGGGCAATAACTCCAAAAAGGGGTTGTCATATAAACTTCTAGGAGTAGACCTTTTTTGCATTGGTATCTGTAACAATCTTTAGAGTACAGTCCTTCATGACTAATGCTTATTGCTTCAACATGCGCATGTAATATTTTTATATATTCATAATTCAAACAAAAGAGATGAGAAACGATCAGATAAAAAGTATTAAATTTTTTGAATTACCTCAGAACGTGACATATAAACTAACTCAAGCACAGATTTTTAAACTAAGTTTGCAAATATTTTTTTTTCTCATTCATTCAAATTTTTTTAAAAGAAATGTAGGATTAAGAAGCAATTGTTCTTCATGATACAAACATCTTCTTTAAAGTACAAACTGAAACAATTAACTTATATTTCCATTACAGCGAAACCTGTGAGCTGAACCCTGAAAAAAAATTCCAAAACTTGTGTAAACCAGACACACATTTTAAAGTTCCAGTATATCAATTTAAATGTATTTACAACTTTGGTACACCAGAAACCTTTCTTCTTCAAAGTACAAACTGAGACAATTAACTTATTTCTATTACAGCAAAATCAGTATGAATTGAACTCTGAAACATCCAAAAATCTGTGTAAATCAGACACATTTTGAAGTCCTTTTACGTCAATCTAAATGTATTTTGAATTTTGGTAAACCGGAAACTCGTCTAAACGGAACGGAGTTCAAAGTTCAAAATATTTACTTTTGACAGGTTTTACTGTAGTTTTGAATTATACATTAGATTTCTACTTGTGATTAATGCTTTTGTAAGTTCAATCTTAGAGGTTCAATAAAAAGCATCATTAAAATGCAAAATTTTTCGTCACTGGAAAATTAAACCTATCTATTATAACAAGTAAAATTTGTTTTTTTTGCATATTTTCAATTACAGTGACATGTATTAAATTAGCAATGCTTACTACATTGATACCCTCTCTCCCGCATTTAAAAAAAATTCACTTCTTGACCTCCAAATTTATTTTTTTATCAAAATCTAAAACAGGAAGGACGAAAACTCATATATACACCCTTACTTTGTTTGAAAACACATAGTGACAGATTCAGATATTTGCAGAGGGGTAATCCTTAGATCTTTTTCCTATTTAGGAAGAAAAAAAATTGAAAATAGAAATATATATGATTCCATGAAAGTTTCATTCAATTCAATTCAGTGAGCAAAGCTTACTAGATAATGCCCACTACGTACAGACCTAACACCATATAGGTAATAAAAAAGTAGTCGAGCAAATCGGACCACTTAAAATTGGAAGCAAGAACCAGGTGCACCGGAAGGGAAAGCACCCTCTGATTTCCTAGAAACACACGACGAGCTGCACGATGACAACCATAGAACTTCTATAGTGATGAATTCAATCTTGTAGCATCGTAATCCTGTTGCAGAAACCTAATTGTAAGAAGTATCCAGTCCCTGTATGAGATAACTTTCCACTTACCCTATTCCCCATTCCTCATTGTCCCATGCCCCAATCCCCTTAGCCCAATCCCTCATTGCCCCATACCCTATTCCCTATAGCCCCATTCCCCACTCCACCAGCTCCCATTGCTTCGACTTATTTTCTGTTGTCCAGTGCCTTTTTCCCATTCCGAAAAGAAAAAGTAAAGTAAATGTTTTATCAAATGCATATAATGCATTAGGATGCAGAAAGTTTTGTGCAATCAATAATTATTTTAGAATCTCGCCGGCGAGTTCGAGAATTACGAAATCACGCGATAATTGAATTACAGTCCTCTAAAATATATTTTCAACTTTCAAACTTCGTATCATTCATGAATCTCTAGTTTTAATTCATTTTTATATCAATAGCCTCCATTTTATACATATTTGATTATCATTTATATTAACTACAAATAGCTTTAAATTATTTGTAAATCAGTCAGTTCTGGCTTTGTTAAAATATGACCGATTTTTTTTTCTGTTCGTAAAGAAGAGACGAGTACCTTTATCAATGTTCTTTATTTTTGTAACAGTTACTACATTCTGCTTTTCTGAATTCTGTGTTTAGGTGTAGAAAACAAGCAGATTGTCATTTTAATCAATTAAATAATAATCTTCAGAAATCATTATCCTTTTTCACATCTGCAGGAATCTTTGTACCACGTCAACCACCAATCTACTAAAATAATTAAGTAAGTGTAAAGTGTAAACAAAAAGGTGTACACTGCAGTTATACAGTTGCCATCACTTCTAACTTCCCTACGATTCTGTCATAGAACAATTTTAAACTGTCAGAAACTGTTCTGACCCGCAACACGCATTGTCAGGGTCTGTCAGGACATTGAACAAGCTTTGTCATAATCTGTCATGGGTCATGATACGGAACTGTTCAAGGTAGAACTGAGACGTGGATAAGAAGAGTTCCTGATATATCCAGACAGATTTTGACAGTCACTAGCTAGATAATTCTTCTCAGACTGAATTACATACAGAACATGTACGTGATTCCGAAGAAAAAATGCATGAACAGAAAGAATTCCCTGTCATACCAGGTACTACGCCCCTGTCTGTAAAGTATTTGGACTGAAATGTCGCAGTCACCAGTATGATACAGAGTACCTATTTTGGCTATTTTAAACATTTCATACAGTAATTTTAGACCTTTATGGAAATTATAATGTCCACATTCATATATTTTGCAAGAATATTTGGACTGATATGTATGTGTCGCAGTTTCGCACATAAAAGTTATATGGGAAAACATTATGATTTAAGTCATTAAATTTTAGTCCTTTTGGAATTTAAGAGTGCTCACATTCGATTGTTTTGCAAAGATATGTGAATTTCAAGAATTTTTACTAAAATTTTTATGTTGTCACCCACATGATAGTTATATGGAAAACAAATTTAGTAATATAGTTTTAGACCATAATGGACTGATACATTTTGCAGTACTTTTAGAAATTTCTCTTAAATACAGAAGTCACTAATATGAGTAATATTTACAACTATTACAATTTTACATTGATTTAAGACCATATAAGTAAATTGAAAGTGCTCACACTCCTATTCTCTGCTCAAAATGGCATTTTTAGGATTTTTGACAGAAATATATAGGTAGCAGTCACCTATTTAATGCTAAAACTGTCAATTTTAACATTTTATAGAATGATTTGTGACTTAAATGTAATTTAAAAGGTCTTTCACTCAAAAACTACTTAGTCAATCTTGAACTTAATGAGAATACCAAACATCTGAAAGTTATCGGTTGCCGTGTTTACAGAAACGTAGACATTTAATTTTATAATTAAATAGTTAAATTTAATTATAGATCTATGACAGAATGTTAAAAGAATTAAATATGTAAACAATGATAAATTTTGAACGATGAGTGACTGGGCCGTGAGCAACGAAAATTGGAAAATGAATCAATCACTATTGAGTGGTTGTGTGATGATGATCACAAGCTCTATATAATTGGAATTCAATGATTTTTTTTTTCTAATCGGATTTGCTAATTTGCATTAGTCGCAAATTATGAATCGCGGACTTCCTGTTCAAAATTACGTCACACAGAATAGACAGATTTACCGTCAGAATCTGTCCAGGAATATGACAGTTTAGAACAGCTTTTCGTATTTCTTTATCACGACCCAGGACAGTTTCTATCAGGATCTGTCAGGGAATAGTGCAAAATGATTCCTGACCAAAGACAGCCTCTGTCAGATCCTGTCAGGATCTGCCAGGATTTCTGTTCTTTCTACGGTCCTAGAACAATTTTCCTGACAAAATCTGGCAGAATTTAAGAGATGTAAGAAGTAATCGCAACTGTATGTACAATGTATAGAAACTTAGTAAATTAGGAAACATATGTCGAGCAATTCAAAACAAAATGTTTCGTATGGCGCAGATTGGTAGGATCGCAGAGGTCAAGCTCTAAACAGAAATATGAACAAAATATTAAAAACATCCAACTTGAATATGTTTGAATAATCAGGTTACTGTATTGAGGTTAAAATGAGACAGCATTTGAGTCTAAAATAATTGACACCTTTCACTCGTGGTATGAAGCATGGTGGTACAGTTTCATGGTTTCAGATTCATACTCTTTACTGAAATCTTTTCCCAGAACTTTAGAAAATGTTTTTGGTGACTTTTATTTCACAGTGACAATCATTACGCCCCCTTCCACTTAAATCGATGCCAGCCTGATTGTAGTGGATCTTTGTGATATAGTTTAATACAGATTCATGTGCCTCAATTTCATATTACACGTTTAAGTCCCTTTTTGTAAACACCTATAACCCAGTCTTAAGATCTTAACTTACACGATGAATCTAAGTAAGACCTTTTTAGCACATATTATTGTGTTACAAGATAAAAAAACAAAACAAAATCAAAAACAAAACAAAACAAAACAAAACAAAAACAAAAACAACAACAAAAACAAAAAAGCATGTAGGGATTTCTTATGCAATTGTTTGTATGTTTTGTTTTTTTTTTTACCAAAATCGGACTGGAAATGGAAGAGTCAATTGAGAGGCTCAAATTTTGGTACAATATAAACTAAAAATGCTTGTTCCAATCGAAATAATTTCAAGTGTTTTAGAACAGAATTTCAATAATAAAACGAATTGTCAAAACTAAATGAAAAAACCCTTCTGTATTAAATAATATATTAAAAATAATTTTTTGGTTCTTTTTTGAAATCGGTATGGGCCAGTGACTCCACTATAAATAATAAAACACCTTCCACTAGCAGCAACTACAAACATATCAAAATTTCTTGCCGTCACTACAACTAAAGTTGTTGCAAGGAAACGAAAAAAAAAAAAATGACAGCGACAACGATGTCGACGCTGACGGCATCATATTAACATTTTACAAATTTGAGCGGTCGTATCAAAATGGATCAACGCATTTAACCCACGTGCATTAATCAGATATTGTGTGACTAAATGTGGTAACAACCCCTAAATAGTTTAATAGGGGATTTTCAAAGGAAAGTTTATCATAACACTAGATAACGAGAAACACTATAGCAAGAGGGAAGGTCCATATTACCTAGAAATGGCACTCCGGGTATGAAGTACATGCATATGGTCCCTTTTGCTTTCCATTCACCGAATTGCTTCCAGTGACATCGTAAATATTATTTTTACCGCATTTGTCTTTTTCAATAACGCTCAAAATTCAAGAACTTTAGTAAGCATGCTCACAATACCACATATGCACATAGTACACTTTAAAATAAAAATCAGTTGTTATATTCAAAAAGTAAAGGCTCTAGAAAGCCTTATTCGCTAAATAAAGACTGACCTTTTGCCATAAACTTTACTCCCAGCCAGTTTTCAGCTAAATCCAAAATTGTGGTTCTATCCAGGCGGCTAACCTAAATCATTGACGAAGTCCTCCAACCCAAAAAGTTGCCCCCTTGACCGATTTCTGTGACAATCAATTTCATCCATATTTTATTACTATAACCGTTCATCAAAGATTGACGGAAATCACTCTAAAAGATGGAGCTATCCAAATAGACAAGCAGACTGGTCAAACACATCATACCTCAGCAAATTTGCTGCTTGGGGTATAGTTATTCCAAAGAATTTGAAACTCACCTAATCACAATATGGTATTGTGGTGCCAGGTGGGCACTGGCAACTATATGTCTGACCATTACTTTGACATATTCCACCATTTTTACACTTATTGTTTGGAACAAATGGGTTTGGTTGATCTGAAACATGGACAAAGATTTCATGTTTAGTACTCGATGCAGTTCGCTGAAAAAAACGGATCATACAACTTCATTTTAAAGATCTGTTGTTAAATACAATTAAGGACATTTTATAATGGGCATTAAAAGAGCTATACTTATAAATCTTGAAATTAACGCATCGTATTTTGCGGTTTAGACAATCAATCTACTTTTGCACAATTTTGAATTTGTGATGCTTGCTCGAATTGTATAATAATTTCCACAAACATTTTATTTTTGCCCTAAATATACTTCTACAAATTTAAACTGCCCCAGAAATGTCTCAATTAAAAGTACTTTGGCTGAATTAGAATTACAATTGTGCTTAAATGGCTGTAGGTAACTTAAGCCTGGCGTCGGTAAGAAAACATGTAGAATAACCGTAAGTTCAAAACGATGTGAGTAACTTTCCAAGAATCAATATTTCTTAGATGCTTATAGAGGAATAACAACAAACACAGTCATCAGAAACACTGTACTGGCTTCTGTGGAAAGTTGTGGTTCCGATTACAGCATCCATCTGATCCAGTTTATATAAGCAGAATATGAAAAATACGGGTAGTTGTAGAAAATCAAAAGCGAATCCGTAAATCTTGGGTCTCTGTTTTTTTATAGCCACACTCTCATACATTTGTTTGTATTGATGAAGATCGTAGTTCTATATACTATGGAGCTAAAATGGGGGGTTACAGAATTAACAGTCTTTTAACATTAAAATTATCAATCTTGAAATTTTGATAACGAACCTTTCCCACATCCTGAAATAAAGTTACCGACAGCCTTATAAATTTAGAATAGGAAGTTACGGACATATTGTTCATTTTATTAAGTTGGTTTTGCGCAAAAACGAAATCAATAATCATTAATAAATTGTATTTGTAAGCGACTTTGTTATTTAAGGCTGCTGTAAAAATTCAAACAGTGCATGAAAAATGCCTTGAAATGTAAATTTTCATCAATTGTATATCAACCGATTTCGCGTCCACCATATTGGGCTGTGGGTAACTTAAGCTACCCACAGCTGTTTAAGCACAGTCATTATTTATATCTGACAATAAAGGTAAATTTGAGGCTTTTTTTTTTAAATCAGGCAAAGTATACCTGGCTTGAAATTGTTATGTAAAATCAAGGAGATTAGGAAAATCTCTATTTTTGATTTTTTTTTCCTGCGGGCACAAACTTTTTTTCAATATTTGTTCCCTTATATGGAAATATTAATATGTTATTGTGTTAGGTATACCCCCTCTCATACAAGAAGTTGATATCAGAACACAAAATTGCTTACACCCGATGCCCCATCTAGAAAAAAGCCACACAATAAATTTGAAAGCAACTCATCTATTTGGAGAATCAATGTAATAATAACTGGGACGAAATTCGGACAGACGGACGGACAAGATTAATTCATTTGTTTTCTTTACGGAGGATAAAAGGCAGTGTAAGATGCTTGCCTTCACAGTTTGGTCCTTCAAAACCGTATACACAGACACAATGTCCATTATCACACGTCCCGCCATTTTGACAAACAACATTAGCACACGGATCAATTACAGCTGTAATATATAAAACAAAATTGTTCTATAAAACCTGCAAAATATAAGCCATCAAGACATACAGGGGATATTGCAACATACGTTTTGATATGTTTAGTACCACCATGAACTACATATGAAGAACGTATGTTTAAGGCTAATAAAGCAGTTCATGAAAGAAAATTATATACAAATAAAATGGTTATAGGGATGAAGCATCAGAGAAGTATATGATCTGAAACATGAGTGCTTGATAATTGTTCGGTCGGAAGTGACATATTTCGGAAATAAATATGCAGCTAGGAAGTGGTCCCCCATTCTCAGTTAAAATTCCAACTTTTTAAAAAAATATACATCGTTGTTTTTTTTTCCAAAATGATGGTACGCCTAGATATATAGTTCTTTGTAGAGATTCCTCATACCATGTAAATATAATGTAGAGATTCCTCATACCTTGTAAATATAATGTAGAGATTTCTCATACCTTGTAAAAAATAATTCCAAATAATCTTCCAAATACACAGAAGAAGATGTTTACAAAATGCTGGAACTTTTAATAGACAACATATTTGTCCAGAGTAGTGGACGCATTTTCCAAGAAACGGTCGGCATTCAAATGGGAACAAATTGTGCTCCTCTACTTGATGACCTATTCCTTCACTCTTAGGAGACTGACTTTATAGCTGATCTGATCAGAAAGAAAGAATATCGTTTAGCTAGATCCTTAAATCTCAGTTCGGCTAAATAGATGACGTATTATCTTTAAACAATCCTAATTTTGGGGATTTGATACATTGCATCTTCCCCAAAGAACTTGAGATAAAGGATACAACAGACATTGTTAGGTCAGCCTCATATTTTGACCTACACTTATAAATCGATGGTAAAGGAACTCTATTGACCAGAATTGACGACAAACGTGATGACTTTTCATTCAGATTTGTCTTTTCCTTTCATCTGTGGCAAAATTCCTTCAGCACCTGCGTATGGAGTGTTCATATCACAGCTCATACGTTATGCAAGGGCTTGTCGAAACAACGCAGACTTTTTGTTACGCACTAGAATTCTAACAAATAGGCTTCTGGAACAGGGTTTTGTTGCTACAAGATTGAAGTCATCACCAGTTTTATGGTCGTCATCATGAACTCGTGGATCGCTACGGCGTATCCATCTGCGCCATAAAAACTGATTTGTTCAACGTGTCATAGTTTTCCTTTCCTTCTTTCTACCCCGGACTTGACTTTTTATGTGCAACTTGGCGGGTGTTTCTAGAAAAGCAGAGGACGCTTACCCTTACGGTGCACTTGGTCCATGCTCTCAGTTTTTAATGGAGTCCGAGTCGCTCATTTGCTCTTGCTACTTTGTATGTATGATTTTAGTTACTTTATATTCTTTGTTGTATATGTCTATTTTCCATGTCTGGTCTTTGTCCCTTAATTACATTCTTTTAACCTTGGTTCCCTTGATTACTCTTTAAGCTTGATATACGATATTCCCATAAGCGTAACCGATTTCTTTATTTGAAATATCTCCACACTCTAGAGTAAAAATTCATAATTGAAGAAGGATCTATATATATTCACATGTACTGTATATAAAGATACCAAAGTACTAAATCATGTTATAAAAGATTACTTTACTTGCCTAATGAAACCAAGAAAATATAAAAATCTGTTGTTCTTAAAGAAGATAATTCACGGCAGAAAGCGTATTAAGGCAGGTGATTCTACATGTAGACACCCAGAATACGCATATCATACCGGTGCACCTAGTCCATGTTTTTGGTGTTGCTTAATGCGTATTTAGTTGGTTATTTTATGTTCTTTTTCTGTTTTCCATGTCTGGTAATTTGTCCCTGGATTACATTCTTTTGATTTTTGCTGGAATCTTAGTTCTCTTGATTGCTCTTTTATATATATTAAAGTAGTTACAAACTACCTGACTACAAATTCTATCAAAAAGTTTCATGAAATTTAACTACATGATTTAAAGGAGCCTTTCTTATTTCAAACCTCGTGAACCTTTGGAATATGATATTTTTTTACCTTTGCATGGACTACAGGTAAAAAGTGCTGAAACAAGTCATTTGTTTCTAAATACATTAAAAAATACAATATACCTAAAGTTTTCAAAATTTTTCATAACAGAACTTTTATGATTCAGCTGACATAAAAATAAAACAATCTTTTCTCAAAATTGCTCTCTGTACAATACCGAAAAGAAAACAATTAACCAGAAATTCATGTCAAGCACGTGCCGTTTTAGCAGAGAAATCTAAAATCTAAAACTATGAAAAATAAAAGAGAGATTGACACTTCTTTATCATGATAGATTACTTGATTAAATAAAATCGAAATTAAACAATTTTTGTTATTGGTTCTAAAAGCATCAAAACACGAGTGCACAAAATATAACTGTGATACCTAAACCGAAGCTTGAATATCTGTCTAAAGCAGACACGTTTAATGTCCTTAGCGTAGATCTGAATGTATTTTGAACTTTCATTAATTTGACACCTTTCTAAACCAAACACAAATTGCTTGATTTAGACAGATTTTATTATATTACATACTTATGTCTAGATCGAAATGCTGCCAACCATTTTCATGCGTTCCTTCCTTTGCCCTTCTACTAAAATCAGTATCGAAAGCTTGGCATCGTTTGTCTACTGAGTTGTATGAAATGGATAGACATTGTGTATCATTTGAGCACGTAAACACACACAACAAAATACTCCCAACAACTTTGACCCAAATCTGACCAGTTTGTTCGAAAGTATTCTCAAAGTCTTCATTCTTAGACGCTTTTATTTGCTTCATTTTATCTGCACTCCAGCATACCTTCATACAAACACATATGAAAATAACAAGACGGTTTAGATAAATCAGTTCCATTATTTTATGATAGACTGTTATTTTCACAAGTAGGGTTGCTTAGACAGTATCTAATGAAAGACCATTCCGGAAATTCCTAAATAATGGATAAAATAAAACATCGTACATATCCTTAATGTTGTTAAGATATAAATGAGCAAGTCAAGGGTATAAAATTTAAAAATATTTTTTTCATTTAAAAGTGAATATTTTCCAAACAAACTTGATTACTTGCGGTAATTTGAAATATATCCAGTTTACGTATGAAGTCCTTTTCCCCAATTTTGAATTGCATAAACAAAACAACACATTGAAATTGTCCTTATTGTGTACGGCAGAAACCTAAAAATAAAAATACCCAATACTAAAAACATCTTTTAACTCCCTGGGATTTATTGGCAGGATTGTGATCAAATGACAGCCAATCAACAGTTTGCTTGATATCATCTTCACAGGTAAAGTTGAAACCCTCTGCATGTTCTCCAAGCGATCAAATAATAGATGAACATTTACAAATACTCAATGACTAATGAAGCGTCACTGAGATGATCACTGCGGTATACATGGTGTCTGCTTGACTTAAAGGTTTTATATAAATGTCACATTTTATATTTATAGATGAAATCAATGATAAAATCTTATTCATCAGCTTTACCTTCAATGACTGCTGTGTACTTTGAGTATAATGATAGGGAATTTCCAGGATTCGAACAGTTATCAAAAATATATTCAAAGGACGAAGACATGACAAGAAAAAAAGTAACACACAACAACAACATGAAATAACCAAATTAACACATACAAAGAAACGCAAATAAATGAGCAACCAACTACTAAAAACTGGGAACTTGGAAGAGGTAAACCTGTAAGGTAAACTGACAAATTGGATTTACTGGCGATGCGTATAGCATGGCCATCTCCAGTCTGAAGATGATTATTTTATTTTTATTATTTATTATTATTATTATTATTATTATTTATTAAAATTTCATAATATATCTTAGATAAAAACCTTTAAGAATAACAATGTTAATATGTTACAACGTAACAGGCAATCAGGGAATTTTCTGCGTCCTGAAATTAACGATGTTATTTAATGTAATCCCAAGTCATATCGAATGTTCCATTAGAATGGCATACATGTATAATTGTTCTTATGGCCACATCGGTTAATATCGAAATTAACTCTCTGCTGTTTTTTAGACAGCTTTGGAATGGTACAAGCAACCGCTTTCACAATACTGCGACTTCTTTTCTCAATGTTTATAGAACCTTGTTTTTCGAAACTCCAGATGCTAAAACTTGTTGCATTAAGACATTATTCCTGTTTTCGCAACGTTCACAAATTCATTTCATCTTTTTTTTTTTGTGACAAATAAATTCTGAGGTTGTCCCAATTAATTTCCTTATTATATTCCACTCTCGCACTTTTTCCGGCCAAAACTTCACAACACTAATATTAATCCACCGTTCACAAAATATAAAATCCATATTGAAAATAGCAATGAATAATTAAGGAAATCTATATAATAAATAGGATAATCAATTTGTTATTGTGCATAACCAAAATTTGATCACTCGCGCCAAGAACAAGTTCCGTACACTTATTAAATCTAGGCGTTCATCGGCACTTGTCATCATATTTCGGTTATTCCCTCTTTCCAAGTGATTATCCTTTTATTATAAAATTTAGTACAAGTGTTTATTGTTTGTAAAGTTTGTATTTTGTACTTTGACCTTTGCTTTATTTCTGCTTGCTAATCATTTCAACTGACGTCCATGCTTGTAATCAGCATTTACTCTCCAATGTCATTGCTTTGAATCTTTTGTTCTTTTGACATTTTTCAGCATGGTACCTAATGTTTGTACCAACGTTGTTTTTTTCATTTGACTTTTGATTTAGAATTTGCATATTTTTTTTTATTATTAAAAACTATTCTAAACTCAGGCAGTGATTGCAACATGCATATGCATTTACAAACACTTCATTAAAATAATTTAGCAGTTTACAGAATACACATGAAAAAGTCATATTTTCAAAATTATCTCTCTTTATTTAGTTACTTATTTGGTAAAACAAGTGAATAAATTTAAGTTTGCAGCAAATGGTTTTTATAGTGTTTTTATATGTATATAAGTCATTGGAATTAATTCTGCGAAATTGTTTCATATAATTTTAATATGTATGTAACAACTTCAGAACTTAAATTGCCTGAAGTTTACGCATATCACTACTTAAGTGGAATCACTGGCCATTATTTAATATCACTCCGTACAGAGATAGACAATCATACTTTCAGCTAATGAATTTGCGGGTGTTACCAGCGCACCTGGACAATACTCCCCAGTTAGAGTCATACGTTATGCCAGACCATACGTTATGTCAGAGCTTGCCGAAACTACGCAGACTTTTTGTATCTCTCTAGAACTCTAACAAATCGGCTTCTGGAACAGGGTTATGTTGCTACAAGATTTAAGTCATCACTACAGAAGTTTTATGGTCGTCATCATGAACTCGTGGATCGTTATGGTGTATACATCTGCACCATGCAAATTGATTTATTCAACGGTACATAGTTTTCCTTTCCTTGTTTGTCTATCCCGGACTTGACTTTTTATGGGCAACTCGGTGGGTGTTTCTAGAAAAGCAAAGGACGCTTACCCTACCGGTGCACCTGATCCATGCTCCCAGTTTTCAATGAAGTCCGAGTTGTTCATTCACTTTTATTACTATTTATGTATTATTTTAGTTACTTTATGTACTTTGTTGTGTTTGTTTGTTTCCATGTCTGATTTTTCTCCCTTGATTACATTCTTTTGATTTCCACTAGAATCTTCCTTGATTACTGTTTAAATATATCATACTTCATTCACTATAATGTTTAATACCAGTCAATGTAACATTCAGGCACTGCCTACCCAAACAAACTTTCCGTGCTTTTTTATGTTTTACACATGATATATTTTTATATAATGATAGTATTTCTGTATATTTAGATCTATAACGAGAAAAGGTATGGAGAATATGTCAAAGAGACAACAACCTCAACGTAATGCCAAAATATCAGCTCAAGGCCACTCAGTATATGACGAGGTAATCCTCACTCCTTAGGGCAGACTACAGCTGGCCCAAAACATCATAATAATCAATTTTAGTTTTTTCGTGGACAATATCTACGGTGCAAAATCTAAGAAACCACCATATATTTCTAAAGGAGAGTAATTGTTAAAATTGATACCGGTTTGAAACATTTTATAACTGTAAAATAAAGATCATTTTATCATTAAAATGCTTCTTTCTATCTATTACATATTCGAGATGAAGGATAAGTACAGTTGATGTTATCACCGGGTCTTTCAAGGGCAATAACTCAAATGAGGACTTGTAATATAAAGATTGAGAAGCAGATCTTATTTTTTATAGGTATCTGTAACAATCTTTATATTACAGTCTATCATGTCTAATGCTTATTGCTTCAACATATTCAAGTAATATTTTATATGTTTAAAGAGTAATCAAGGGAACCAAGGTTATAGCGGTAATCAAAAGAATGTAATCCAGGGACAAAGACCAGACATGGGAAACAGACACACACAACAAAGAATATAAAGTAATAAAATCATACATACAAAGTAACAAAAGTAAATGAGCAACTCCGACTCCTCTAAAAACTGGGAGCATGGACCAGGTGCACCGGTAGGGTAAGCGTCCTCTGCTTTTCTAGAAACACCCGCCGAGTTGCTCATAAAAAGTCAAGTCCGGGGTAGACAAACGAGGAAAGGTAAACTATGACCCTTTGAATAGTAAATTAAAGATCTCAATTAAAAAACAACTTAAAACAGGACATATAAACTAGCTCAAGTATAGATTTTTCAATTAATTTTCCCATTTTTTTCCTTATTCATTCAATATTGTTTAGAATAAATGTAGCATTATGAAGCAATTTTTCTTCACCATGAAAACATCTTCTTTAAAGTACAAACTTAGACAATTAACTTATTTCTATTACAGCGAAGCCAGTATGAGTTGAACTCTGAAAAATCTAAAAAACCTGCCTAAATCAGACACATTTCGAAGTCCTTTTACATCAATCTAAATGTATTTTGAATTTTGGTAAACCAGAAACTCGTCTAAACGGATCGGATTTCTAATTCCAAATTGGCTTTGATTTAGACAGTTCCACTGTAGTTTTGAATTATGTATAAGATTTCTATTTGTGATTAATGATTTTATAAATTCAATCTTGGATTTTGAGGAAAAATCATCATTAAAATGCAAAAATCTACGTCACTGAAAAAATAATGGAAAGTTAAGCTTTATTATAACAAGTTAATAGAAGCTTTTGCATCATTACAATTACAGTGAGACCTATTAAACTGGAAAAACTCTGAGCAATGCTCACTACATTTATACCATCCCTCCCCATTTCAGAAAATTCACCATTTGACGTCTCAATTTATTTTTATCAAAAGACTAGAAAAAAATGGAGCAGTTCTTATTATTTGATACCCCACTACCCCATTTCAGAGCATGCCATGCACTTTTTGTCCCCAAATTGATTTAAACAAAAAAGCTGAAATAGAATGTGCACAATACCTAAATAACATGTAATAAAGATTCTGTGAAAGAGTCTTTAAATTCCAGACCGTGGTGTATGAGAAGTAACGGTAAGAGATGCATCTCTTTGTAACAGAAGTAAGTACGGACGGACAGAAGGACAGAATCCTTATCACTATATAAAAGAAAGGTATTTTGAAGCAAACTGCACATTTTACTAGATAATACCCACTTTTCACAGTCTTAACACCATATAGGTAATCCAAAAACAAACTTTCAGAAGAAAGAGTAATCAGGGCACCAATATTTTAGCGGAAATCAAAAGATTGAAATCAAGAGACAAGGACCAGACAAGAAAAATACACATAGAGTAAAGAACGTAATACAATCAAACTAATGCGTACAAAGAATCAAAAGTGAATGAGCTAAACGGATCACTTAAAACTGGAAGCATGGACCAGGTGCACCGGTAAGGAAAGCACCCTCTGCTTTTCTAGAAACACCCGACGAACTGCTCATATAAATGACAAGACGAAGGAGGAAGGGAAATGATTGATTGATTGATTGTTTGGGTTTAACGTCCGAGCAGCAATATGTCAGCTATATTCAGACGATGAACATGAAACGGATGATAAAATGAACATGAAATGATGATGAAATGAAAAACGGGATGGGACATAAGGACAGTAGGGTCGACAAATTTTGATTGCCACTAGAAAAGGCCCCGTGCAGGTCCGGGTGTTAAAAGAATAGGCCTGCAGCAGCGCTAAGGTCGGGCAATTTAGCCTCCTGTGGCGGAGCGCAAAGGTTCCTACTCCTATCGAATATCATAGCAGGGTTCTTTAACCTGCGAGGAACGTGGCATCTTTCCCAACACGGTGCACCACTATGGTTTGCGGTCAGGTTTTCCGTATTATAGCCTGACAACCCCAGCATGTAACATGCCAGGGGTACTCCATTCCACCACCTGGGGCACACATCCCAGTTGCTCTGTGGGCAGAGCGCCTAGCCCCGGCTAGGTTTCTGAGCACTATTTAGTCGCCTTTTACGACAAGTTAGTGCTGCTGCAGGCTTATTCTTTTGACACCCGGATCTGCACGGGGCAATGAGGAAGGAGGAAGGGAAAATACGACACGTTGATGTTGAGCAAATTGGTTCTCATGTTGCTGATGGATACACTGTACCGATCCACGATTTCATAATGACACTAAAACTTCTGTAGTGATGTATTCAATCTTGAGGCAACATAACCCTTTTGCTGAAGTACAATGCGGTTGAAAAATTTTTCGTAGTTACGACAAGCTCTGACAAAAACCTGACACAAGTTATAATACGATAACTCCATACAATAGTTATGTTGACACGGATGAAACGAAAATTGACTAAACGGTATGAACAGACATCACGTTTGTCGTATTGCTTGGCCAATAGTTCTAGTAGGAAAAATGGGGAAAACTAAATAGGAGGTACGTGGCGAAATGTGACAGGTAATGTGTGAAAGAATAGGCAAATTCTACTCTACCATTTCAGGGGGTTGTGGCTAAGAACTGGTATAGGAGGTATTAACAGACGAACAGACAATCGGACAGAAAGCATGATCCCTATATACCTATCGTTTTGAACAATAAATGATACTAGTTTTAAAGGTATTCATTTTCAAAGTAACCGTTCCCTACGCAAAACCTTATGGAGGTAGACCTAGCGCTAGGGACATAACTTTTGAAATCAGTGATATGTTTGTATCATATTTAATTCCGTCAAAGCTTTTCAAGCTTTCGTTTGAAACAGAGTGAAATCAGTCCAAGTTACTTTGATCTTACATGAAATTGACGTAAAATACCGAATACAAACGTTTCAATGATTTGTAAGAGTTGTGTCCTTAACCCTGGGTCGACTTCCTTAAACAACCTGATTATTTTTGTAGTTTCGTAATGTCAGTTTCATGTTGAAGTTTTGAACATGTATAAAAATTAATCTGCCTTAAACAAAATTAAAAAAGGGCATTAATGGAACATAGTCATATGTTCGCGAATGTTTCATCAGAAGCAGAGGACGCTTACCCATGGCCCATGCTCTCGGTTTTTAATGGGCGTCCAATTTTTGTAATGAGGATTAATCTGTTCTAGATTGATTACCTTTTTCATTGTTTTCGTTTAATGTAAAGGGAATATATAACGTTTAGACAAGGTCTCCGAATTTGCCTCGTTCGTTTTAGAAAGGGATTAAGAGAGACCAACATTTACTTCACCACTAAACAAATAATGCTAAGTTATTTGTTAATTGTGCCATTATTTGAGCAGCAGTTAGTTTTTCTCTTTTTTGATTCTTGAGTTTTCTGAGTAGTTTTTAGATTTTTTTTTTATTTTGTTTGTCATGCAGACATTCGTATTACTGTAAACCGAGAAAGTTTCAAGGCAGTTTTATTTTCGCTATATTCGCAGTAATAGCTGAAACGCGAAAATAAAACCAAAGTGAATATTTTTTTCGAAGAACATTGTACTATAATTCAAGAAAGATCGCAAATTTAAAATCTCGGGAAAGTAGATGAATTAGAAAAATCGCAAAAAAAATTTCCGGTTTACAGTATTTCCTTTTTTTTTTCTCTCCCTGCAAATTGTTTATACTTCCGTTTAAATGTCTATTTCCTAAGTATGTTCTTTACCTTTACCAATTGCATTTGCTTTTATCACATGCCTTAGCCCTTATCACCCGTCTTTGCCTCTATTATCTGTCTGTATCCCTAACACCTGTCTTTGTCCCTATCATCTGTCTTTGCCCTTATCATCTGTCTTTGTCCTTATCACCTGTCTACACCTATCATCTGCCTTTGCCTTTATTAGCTGTCTTTGCCTCTATCATCTGTATGTATCCCTATCACCTGTCTTTGCTCCTATCACCTGCTATTACCTCTATCATCTGTCATTGTCCCCATTAACTGTCATTACCCCTATCATCTGTATTTGTCCTTATCACCTGTCTTTTCCCCTATCATCTGCCTTTGTCCTTATCATCTGTCTTTGCCCGTATCACATGTCTTTGCCCCTCTCATCTGTCTTTGCCCCTATCACTTGTCTTCGCCTTTATCACCTATCTCTACCCGTATCATCTGCCTTTGCCCCTATCACTTGTCTTTTCCTTTATCACCTGTATTTGCCCCTATCATCTATCTTTGCCTTTTGACTTCTCTATACCTCTTTAATCCTGATTACCTTTACGAAAGTCAGAAGTAATAGTGTTTAATTATTCACACGAGTTACAATATAACTTTTCAACTTTCAAACGTCGGAATATTTCTGAATTCCTCATCCAACTCATTCTGCCCATTCAAAATCCAAATACGTTATAGAATGTGATATTGCTTACCTTTATTTGGTATTGTTTAATTATCATTTTATATTAACAACCAATAGTGTATGTAAGTCTCGTCATGTGACCCATTGATTTCACGAGAATGGGTCCTAGTATACTATTCAAAAGCATAGAGATTTGTCATTTCGAGAGTATTGAGTTCAGTGTTAAGGGCAAAAAAACTTTCTGTGTAACAAATACCGATTAAAATGACAAATAACTATTTCTAAATGAAAAATGTAGTAATAAAAACATAACCTAGAAGAATTGCATTGTTATACAGCGTTTCGAGTACCCGGAAGTAAACAATAATATACAGATCGGTCTTCGGTTTTCAATACGTTATACATCGGAAATTCCGGTAAAGGAAATGAAACTAGAACGAGACTTTCATACCCTATAGTCTTTGATTATTTGTCTTGACTCTTGGCTTGGTAAAGCATGACCTATTTTATGTCTGAAGTGGCGAAGAGTACCTTTTTCAATGTGCTTTATTTTTGTAAATGTAACTGCATTCTGCTTTTTTTCTGGACTTTGTGTTAACGAAATAAGTATACCAAACCATGCTGCTTTCATTTTTATCAATTAGAAATTAATGTTTATAAATCAATCTCCTTTTTCACATCTGCAATAACCTTTGATCCACGTCAAACATCAATCTATCAAAAAATAATGAAATGATTAAGTGTAAACAATATCATATTCAGAAAATACATGTCAATTACATGTTCAATGTATATAAACATAGGCAATTAGGAAACACGTGTCAGGCAATTCAAAACAAAATGCTTTGCAGTGTGTAGATTGATAGGACGGCGGTGGTCGAACCCTAAACAGAAATATTAACAAAATATTACAAACATCGAACTTGATATATGTTTGAATAATCAGGTTACTGTATTGAGGTTAAAATGAGACGGCATTTGAGTGTAAAATAATTGACACCTTTCACTTGTGGTATGAAGCATGGTGGTACAGTTTCATGGTTTCAGATTCATACTCATTACTCAAATCTTTTCCCAGAACTTTAGAAAATGTGTTTGGTCACTTGTATTTCACAGTGACAATCATTACACCCCCTTCCTCTTTAATCGATGCCAGCCTGATTGTAATGGATCTTTGTGATATAATTTAATACAGATTCGTATGCCTCAATTTCATATTACACGTTTGAAGTCCCTTTTTGTAAACACATATAACCCATCAAAAAAAATCTTCCATTTGTAGTATAGATTATTGTGGAACAAAGTTATTTCAATACACTTGCTATAGATAAGAAATCAGAAAAATGGCTGGTTTATTGCCCTGTTAATTAATCATATCCTATATAGTTAAGGTCTAAACTTACACGATGAATATAAGTAAGACCTTTTAAGCACAAATTATTATGTTACAAGATAAAACAAAAAAAAGGCATGTAGGGATTTCTAATGCAATTGTTTGTTTGTTTTTTTTTTTTATCGAAATCGGACTGGAAATGGAAGAGTCAATTAAGAGGCTCAAATTTTGGCACAATATAAACTAAGAATACTTGTTCCAATCGAAATCATTTCAAGTGTTTTAGAACAGAATTTTAATAATAAAACGATTTGTCAAAACTAAATGAAAAAAACCCTTCTGAATTAAATAATATATCTAAAATATTTTTGCGGGTTCTTTTTAGAAAGCGGTATGGGCCAGTGACTCAATTATAAATAATAAGAAACCTTCCAATAGCAGCAACTACAAACATATCAAAATTTCTTGACATCACTTGAGGAAACGAAAACAAATAAACGACAGCGACCACGACGTCGACGCTGACGGCATCATATTAACATTTTAAAAATTTGACCGGTCGTATCAAAATGGATCAACACAGTTAATGCACTTGCATTAATCAGATATCTGATCGTGTGACTAAATGTGGTAACAACCTCCTAATTAGTTTAATAGGAGATTTTCGAAGGAAAGTTTATAATAACCCTAGATAACGAGAGATTATTGTGGAACAAATATTAAACATTTACAAACTTCATGTTGGTTTGAATATGTAGTCTACTGGATTGAGATTAAAAATGACAAAATTTTACTATGACTTGAATGAAGATGGTCAAATAATTTTATATATTTGAGATGAGCATACGAAATTCGCAATTAATACAAAGTTGTCCTTTAACTCTTGAGGATTTTGTCATAACTCTTTATCAAATCCATCGACACCCTCCATTTGTGGTATGAATATAGTGGTACAGTTTCACAGTGATCCATTCTCATGACTCGAATATTTCCCCAGAACTTAAGAAAATTGAGAAAATGTTTTTGGTCACTTGTATTTTATGGTGATATTCATTACGTCCCCTTCCTCTTTAATAGACGCCAGTCTGACTTTAGTAGATCTTTATACTATAGCTTAATATAGATTCACAAACGTATACCTCAAATTTCAAAGTACATTTTTTTCCATTTTTATAAAGACCTATAACCCATCAATCAAATCTTTCATTACAAGTAAAGAATATAGTGTAACAATTTCAATTCAATACACTGTAAATCTGGCTATAGATGAGAAACTATAAAAATTGCTAGTTCATTGCCCTGTGAATTAATTTAGTCCTAAATAATTAAGGTCTTAACTTCCATAATAAATCTAAGTTAGACCTTTTTAGCACGCACAATTGTTACAAGATAAAACAATTTAATCAACTTATACATAAAGATTCATACTTGCCATCCTTTTACCCCTGATTTATTAACGGGTAGGGGCATTCCAAAACTTTCCACGAGGAAGTTAATGCAATTGTTTTGTATTCAATCGAAATCGGACTAGAAATTAAAAGTTAATCTTGAAGCTCCGTTTTTGGCATCCTATAATTAAAAATGCTAAACACTATTTAAAATCTGTCAAATTGTCTTAGAATATAATTTAATGATAAAAAAAAAATAATAATAATAATAATAATAATAATAAAAAAAAACGAAATGTAAATATTAAATGAGAAATGAGCCTTCTCCTTCATGTAAAATAAATACCAATTTTACCCCTTTTGGTTCTTTTTAGAAAGCGGTATGGGCCAATGACCTAATTATAAATATAAAAACTTCCTCTAGCAGCAACTACAACCACGTCAAAATGTCATTACATTTAGTTCACTACAACTAAAGTTATCGCAAGGAAACGACAAAATACGCGACAATGACTACGACTTCGACATTAACGGCATCATTTTAACTGTCATTCTACGATAGACCCAGGCAGAAATCAATACATCAAGGTAAACAGAATTCCACTAAAATTATACCTAATATTACCTAAATAAAGCAAAGATTTGGTAACATTTCATTTTTTGTATTGTTTTTTTTTTTTTCAATAATGAGAGGGTAAAATGAAGACCGTTATTTTTGGGTCCCCTTTTTGGCCTTTGAAATTCATCAAAATTTCTAAAAATCACCTAATTTCGACACCATATTGACAGGCTGATATGAAAAACGAGACAATCAAAGACAATAACTGTGTGAATCTATCAAATATATTTTATGTCTGAACAAAAATATTTACAACTAATTTTCAGTCACACCCTTTAATCTTTCAGCCTGAAACACAACAAACAGTAAGATATGATAACTTAAATGAATGTGAATATCAAATATACATTTATCATATAAATGACTGAATATACATGTACTGAATATACATGTACTGAATATACATGTACTGAATATACACAAGAAGTATAACATGTCTGGAGATTCGTTATTCTCCTTTATTTTTCAGCACATATTTTCTATGTATAAAAACACTCAGCAAACAAACAAACAACTATGTGGGTTACAAATTACCTAAAACATGCACTAAAGATAAGAGTATACTGCTGAAAAATGACTAAGTTCAAAACCCAATATTTGTCAATTTACTAGTACATGTTGTCCACATCTTCAAGATGTATTGGCATACAAACACCATGATTGAAAAGAACAATTGTAAATACGAGCAGATTTTGTATTTTAATTCAAGGAACTTATACGTACACTTATTTTTTCCCCTTAAATAATCTCATGAAAGTTTATGTTGCACATATAATATAAATGGTCTGCACCACTAAGAACGTTGAAATAACGTTTGTCTCATTTATAGTAGAGAAACCCTCATTATGAAAATTATTTAGTTTTTTGAGTTGATGTAAAATCATATTCCTATTACATGTATTAAAGACCATACTACAGACTTAAAATGTTGAAATCTTATTGGTGTAATTGCGAAAAGATTAAAATATGACGGATGATTTGTGGAAACATCATTGAATTCCATTCTGTCGTTTTTTGAGGAGTAGCGAATGAACCGACACACTCCATGAACAATAAACATGTATACTCATGTTTTCCAAAGGGGGAGAAAAATAAAAAAAACAAACCTACACTGTACATAATATTGTGGATCTACATGTTTGAATAAATACACACATATCAATGTTAAAACTTTTTGATTTTATTTTTTTATTTTTTCTATAAGTCACTCATACAAATTTGCAGTTAGCATTATCTTTAGTTACAAATTTTACAGTGTAGTATGTTAGTTCACAAAGAATCTCACTTGGTTCTTCATTTTCCTGGGTTTTTATAGACAATTCCACTCTGTTTTTTTCTACTTTACTGGAAATCTCCATCATCATTTAAAACCTGAAATGTGGAGACCAAACAATAATCTATGCAAATAATTTCACTTGAAAGAAACAAATTTCACTGAGAAAAAAAAATTCGCTGTTGTAATGAATACTGTTTATAATTAGAACCGAAAAAAAAATAAGTTTATGGTTTATGTTATGGAAACAAAAATAAGTCAAGGGGATATCAACTTATTTTTAATTATTGTGGAATTTAAAATCATTATAAAACATGCAAGGATTTCATTAATAATTCTCATTGAACCAATATAGGTTGTATGTTCCATTTAATATGATATTTCCCATTTGAAATCACCTCACTCTAGAACAGGGTAGCTTTCTGAAATACTTACCTTCTGAATAAATTATGAGAAAGTGCTGTGAATAGCTGCAAAATCATAGCTACTGCCATTTTTTTATATTTTATAATTTTACCGCTCGCAACAGGTAAATATGAACACAAATAAGAGATGAGCAACCGCAATGGTTACATGTTTGCAGGGACTGATTCAATTTCAACTTACAAGAAATTTTCATCTTAAAGTTTTATCCAATTGTGAAGAAAAATCAATTGAAAAGTCAAAAGAATGTAATCCAGGGGCAAAGACCAGACATGGAAAACAGACATACACAACAAAGAGCATTAAGTAACTAAAATCATACATACAAAGTTACAAAAGCAAATGAGCAACTCGGACTCCACTAAAAACTGGGAGCATGGACAAGGTGTACCGGTAGGGTAAGCGTCCCCTGTTTCTATTACGCTAATTAAAAGGTTGTTACCACTAAATGTGGTAACAACCCTTTAATTAATGTAATAGAAGATTTTCAAAGGAAAGTTTAGAAGTACACTAGATGACGTAAAACTGTAATAAAAAGGCATGGATTTTTAAAATTTCAATCTACTCTACTTCATGCTCTTACAGGTTACTTCTCCTCATATTTTACATGTATTTGTAATTTTACTTACCAGAATCAACTCGTACAATGTGCCAGTGGCTGCACAAGTCCTTGCGTGGTCTAATTTTTCCTTCAATGCTGTAGATGCAGAAACATCTTAAAGAAAAATAGTACATTGTCCTCCAAAGACGTTTTTAGGTTTATGGCTGATCTTACAACCAACAACATCTTTGTTGGAACCAATTGATTCTTTCGTAAAATGTAGGAATAGTCTTCCCGGAATAATTACATGTGCATAGACTGGGAATGATTAACACTTTCTTTAGTGCTTTAAAGTGTTTGTTCTCTTCTCTAACATGTGAAACAGATAGACAAGATCCAAAAGATGAACAAAAATCTTAGTGTAATGGGGGCTGCCATTTTGCAATGAAGTATTTTATCTCACAATTGAAAAGTGATTACCTATAAGGGTATGACAGTTTATTTCATATCTTTTAGGGAGTTTAATCGTAATTTTTGTCAGTACAACATAACAAACTACTAGGTATAACTTTATTTAAATAATTTATTGACATTCATGACCGGGGATGATCGTTACAAACAATTGAATCGATTGGAAAAAAATTGCTACATATTTATTGGAACGTAAAATTAGGGCTATTTCAACCGTCTTTTATTTTTAAACCGGCGAAAACCCAAGTATATATAGAGAAAAAGTTGGTTTACCGAAATCATACGATTACTCAAAAAATTATGCGTCCATTTTATGCTTTTATACACGGTAAAGTTGGTACTTATTGAACCATAGCTGATATGACGTTATTTTGAGTCGTTACCATAGCAACATATCAAGTACTGTTTCAAATAAATGTAACTCAAACTAGATTTTTATCATTACTTTTCATATTTTTATTGCTATTTTGAAAAAAATAACAATCACAAAACTAAAATTTTGTCATTTCTTTTGTCATTTTGGCTCGATATGTTTCGCTCATTTTTAAGCATTTCAATCTCCCTTTTATAATTATAGCAAATAGACAGAACACAATAGTACATGCATTAACACACATACTTTTACAATCGAGCACAATTTTGGGGATTGCGAATATTGCTGAAATTAATATTTTTTTCTGTATTGCCTGGTTTACTCGTAGAATGACAGTTAACATTGAGCGATCGTATCAAAATGGACCAACGCAATCACCCCACGTGCATTAATCAGATATCAGATCATGTTACTGGTTTCTATTCACTGAATTACTTTCAGTAACATCGTAAATATCATTGTACTGCATTTGTCTTCCTTATTTAACTTTCAAAATTAAAGAACCTTTGTAAGCATACTCACAATACCCCGTTTACATATTTGCACTCTTGAAAAAACAGTTGTTATATAACAGAAGCAGAGGCTCTAGAGTGTTATCGCTAAATAAATACTAAACTTCCTAAAACTTTTGCCATAAGCTTATCCTATCACATTGAACAATTTTACTCAACAGTTTTCAGCTTAATCCAACATTGTGGCTCTATCCAGGCGGTTAGCCTAAAACGTTGATTTTTACGAAGTCCTCCTACTCAAAAAGTGGCCCCCTTTGACCGATATCTGTGAAAATCAATTTCTTCCATATGTAATTGCTATTAACCGTTCATCAAAGTTTAATGGAAATCACTCAAAAAGAAGCTATCTAGATAGACAGGCAGACAGGTCAAACACATTTTACGTCGACAACTTTGCTGCTTGGGGTATAGTAATTCCAAAGAATAAGAAACTCACCTTCATCACAATATGGTAACATGTAGCCTGGTGCGCACTGGCAACTATATGTCGGACCACTTCTTTGACATTCTCCACCATTTTTACACTTATCATTTGGAACACATGGGTTTGGTCGATCTGGAACATAAATAAAGATTTAATGTTTAATACCCGATGCAGTTCACTGAAAAAAACGGAACACACAACTTCAATTTAATGACCTTTGATAAACACAATTGAGGACATTATATAAGGAACATTAAAAGAGCTATACTATAAATCAGGAAATTTTCGCACCATATTTTGCACAGTTTTGAATTCGTGATGGTTGCTCGAATTGAATAATAGTTTTCTACGAAGAAAATTTTCACTACCACTTTATTTTTGCCCTACAGTTCCTTCTGTAAATTTAACCTGTCCTAAAAACTGTCTTAGAAACTGTCGCAGAAACTGGTCTAAAAAAAAAGTACTTTGTCTGAATTAAAATGATTGAAATCAAAGAATTAGCACTGTGTTTAAACGGCTGGTGGTAACTTAAGTTACCAACAGCCCAATATGGAGTCGCCTGGCGTCGGTAAGAAACTTCTCTGGTAAAAATAACGATACTTTGAAAACAATGCTTACATTTCAAGTGTAAAGTGGCGAAAACGTATTTTAGGGAATCTCCTTGACGTAATAATGTTATTTAAAACTACAAAATAGACGAGAATAGTATGTAGGATGTGGGTAACTTTTCTTCAGTTTCAAACAAATTCCTCGAGAAAAGGTACTCTGTCTGAATTATAATGGTTAAAATCAAAGATTTAAACAAACCTGACATTAAAGATAAATTTGAGATTTATCGTTTAAAAAAAATCAGGCAAAGATAAAGTGGCAATTTTTTTTATGAAAAACGCAAAGTATAAAAGGGTGTGTAACTGTTTACCTTCACAGTTTGGTCCTTCAAAACCAAATACACAGAAACACTCTCCATTATTACAAGTTCCACCATTTTGACAATAAACATTTGCACACGGATCAATTACAGCTGTAATAAATAATACGAAATTATACTGTGAAACCTGCACAAATATAAGACATCAAGACATAAAGGGAAAATCGCAACATACATTTAGTACCACCATGAAATACATATGAAGAATGTATGTTTAAGGCTAAACAGTTCGTGATAAAACGTATATACAAATAATATGGTTATAGGGGTGAAGCATCAGAGACGTTCTATATAAGCATATGATCTAAAACATGAGTGCTTCATAATTGCTCTGTCGAAAGTGACATATTTAGGAAACCGTATACAGTTAGGAAGTGATTGTTTAAGCTTGATATACCATATCCCCTTCACCACATCACTCATAGTATATCCCCATTTCCATCCCTCCCTCATGCCGTATCCCCAGTCCCAACGTCTTTCTCATAGCATAGCCAATTGCACGATCCATCATACCATATACCCATACCAAACCCCTCCTATATGCCATATCCCCACTCCCAACCCCTCCCTCATATCACATTCGATTCCCCGATCCCTCATGCCATATCTCCATTCCCAACCCCTCTCTCATATCATATCCAATTCCCCAATCCCTCATACCGTATACCCATTCCCCAACCCTACCTTTTACCACAGGCCTATTCTCCACCTTATTACACAGATAATGGTTAGTTTTAATCTCCTATTCTACGCCGGTGATTACAAACGCACGTGACTTTTTAGCCATCGGGCGATGATCAAATTTCTTGGAGCAGTTTTCCGCCATTTCACATGTTTCTTCTTTTGTTCAGATTTCCTGAACCGAACTATTTTACCACACTCTAGAGTAAAATTTATATTTTAACATCTCGAGTGGGGAAGTATTTTAAGCTCCATAACTGATGAAGGATCTATATATCCACTTGAACACTGTACAAAAGACACTTCAGTACTAAATTAGGTCATAGAAAATTACTTTACTTGCCTGATGAAACCAAGAAAATAAAAAAATATGTTATTCATAAAGTAGATACTTCACAGCAGAAAGCGTATTAAGGCTGGTGATTCTACATGTAGACAAGCAGAGGACGCTTACCCTACTAGTCCGTCTGGTCCTTGGTCTCATTTTTAGTGTTGCTTTATACTTATTTATTTGGCTATTTCATGTTCTTTGTTGTATATGTCTGTTTTCCCTCTCTGGTTAATGTCCCTTGATTACATTCTTTTTACTTCTGCTAGAATCTTAGTTCCCTTGATTACTCTACTATATATATAAAAAGGTTACAAACTGCCAGACTACAAATTCGCCAAAACAATGTCATGAAATTTAGCGATATGATTTAAAGGGGGTATTTTATTCCAAACTCCATTACCCTTTAGGTTATTATATAAAAGTACCTTCACATTGAGTAAAAAGTACATCATACAAGTTTTAGTTTCTGATTTTTTTAATACAAGAAAATACCAAAACTTTTCAAAATTTTTTCAAACAAAACTTTTATAATTTAAATGACATTAAAACAAAAAAAAAATAAATCCTCAAAATTGCTTTCTGTACAATAACGGAAAAAAACAAAGAACCAGAAATAAATGCTTTTTGTCGACAGAGAAATCAAAATTCAAAACTATAAAAAACAAAAAAATAGTCAACATTGTTTTTTGTCCTAAATGCATCAAAAGAAGAATAGAAATATTATTTCGATACCTGTCTAAACCGAACGCTGAAAATGTGTCTTAAGCAGACACTTAACGTCGGTTTGAATGTATTTTGAACTTCGATTAACCGGACAGATGTCTTAACTAAACACATTTCAAAGTCCAAAAGTGGTGTGGAGTAGACAGGTTTAATTACATTACTCACTTAAATCGAAATGATGCCAACCATTTTCAGGCGTTCCTTCCTTTGACCTGTTACTAAAATCAGTATTGAAAGCTTGGCACCATTTGTCTACTGAGTTGTATGAAATGGAGCGGCATTGTGAATCATTTGAACACGTAAACACACACATCAAAATACTCCTAATAACTTTGACCCAGATCTGACCAGTCTGTTCGAAAGTATTATCAAAGTCGTCATTCTTAGAAGCTGTCATTTGCTTCATTTTATCTGCGCTCCAGCACACCTTCATACAAATAAAAAATAAAATAACGGATCGTTTCAGATAATTCAGTTCCATGTTTTAATGAAAGTCTGTTAATTTTACAAGTAGAGTAGCTAAGACATCACTATCTTAAGTCCATTTCGGAAATTCCTGAAAATTGGATGAAAAACAAAAGTTGTTAAGATATAAATGATCAAATCAAGTGTATAATGTTTGAAAATATTATTCATTTAGAAGTGAAAACTTTCCAAATAATCTTGATTACCTCCGGTACTATATGATATCAGGTGCCCGTATGAAGTCATTTTTTCCTATTTTAATTTGCATGAACAAAACAACGAATTGATTTTTTTACTTAACCTAAATATAACCAAAATTAAAAAAAACTTATAACTCCCTGAGATTAAAAACAGGATTTTGTTTAAGATGACATCCGATCAGCAGTTAGTTTGGTATCATTTTCATCGGTAAAGGTAGAAAAAACCTCTGCATATTCTCCATGTGATCAAATAATGGAATAACACTAACAAATACTCGTGGCTATTGAAGCGTCACTTAGATGATCACTGCGGTATACATAATGTCTGCTTGACTTACAGGTTTTATAATTTTGTTATATTATAGATGACGACAATGATTAAATCTTGTTCAACAGCTCAAACTTGTATGAATTCTGTACTTTGAGTTTAATGCTAGAGAAATCAAAGGAACCAGGAATCGAATGGGTTGAAGAAATACACAATCCAAAAATAAATAGATAAAGGGAAAATATAAAAATATAACAAAGAACATGGAACGACCAAAAACACGTAAAAGAAACAAAATTAAATGAGACAATTAGTAACCTGGACTCAATTAAGTAGCAGTCTTTGTAAGAGTCATGCAAAATCTGAAAAATGTTATACACCCCAAAAAAGGCTACATATTTTTATATCTGTAATTAATTTGTTTTATAGGTCTGTACTATGAAATGTCCCTGCTCTTAGGAGATAATAAACATTGAAAATTCAATTGTATTTGGGAGTCATTTACAGAGTTATCTCCCTTAATTTTGAAATCTACAGTGCATTCTGTATAATTTCTATCTCCTAAGAGCACGGGTTATCTAAAAAACGGAATGTTAATATCGGTTTACTATGGCATTTTAAACAAAATGTAAAAAAATATATATTTTTTCGGAACAAGTCGGCGGAGAATTTGTCGCATTATCCATTATTAGTTAAATCATTCCCTCTTTGATACAGGTACTTTTGGCTTACTACCCAATATCAAATTAATGATTATATATTTGACCAAAAAAGACCTTACCGTACGCTAGATGCAAAGAACAAGAACAAATACGGAACTAATCATGACTCATGCAGTGGTCCATCATAAAATGCAGCAATTAATTTTCGCTATTTTTAAATCATAATTTGGTTTACAGTATTTTCTTGTTGAGAAAAATGAAATCTATAATGACATGAACAGTGTGCATGTTCTTGAGATCAAATGATACAGGGGGTTGGGGCTACGAACTCTTGATTATAAGCCAGACTTTAACTGCTTCAGTCAAATTATTTTGACTACCTAAAATATAACAACCCCTTTATCTAATTATTAATGACGAAATTGTTCATGTAGCCCCATAATCTAAAAAAAAATAAAACTTTGTTCGCCACTGTCTTTTTTCATAATAAAATAAACGTCCCCTTTATACCACCTATCATCCCAATTTCAATCATCCTAATTCCTATTTCTAATTATTTTTCCCTATCGTTCCAATAGAAAATCCTCATTCCAATCTTCATAGAAAAACCTTATCCCATTTATCTATTATCCCAATCCCCCTTCTTTCTACCATCCCAGTTCCCCATAGAAAATCCCCACCTGCATTCACCTTTGCATTTTTTCCGTTATATCAGAACAACAACACATGTATTAACTGTGGTGTTCTTTTCTAAATAAAATATCACTAAAAGACAACGAATTTCTTTTTTTAAATGATTTTCCCATTCATAATCACCACCCAACACCAAATTCCAATTTTCCTCACACACCATGGATGGGACCAGACACGCATCAAGATTGCATTAAGATAAAATTCTGCTTTTGTCTTTTTTTTAAATGCAAATCCATCGGTAGTAATGATTCAAGCATAAATTAATTTGGTCGCCCTAGCAGTGTCTATTATTATATTTAGTATAGAGTTTTTTTTTTTTTTTTTATTTTTTTTTAAATTCAATAATTGATTACAAGTTGTTTGTGTGCATAATCCTAATAATTTTAACTTGACATTTGCAATATCTGTGCTCTTTCATCATTCCAGCTGATTGAGATGAAAGTAAAATTTGTACGACGTCCGCGCTTGTAATCAGAATTTACTATCCAATGTGATAGCTTTGAATCCTTTATTTTCTTTTGCTTTTTAAGATTTCATCATTGTAGTTAACGCTTGTACTGAAGTTGTTTTTTTTCTATATTCATTTGACTTATGATTGAGTGCAAGTGTTATCTTTTTAATTAAGTAGTAGTCTTCATGTAAATCCGACAGTAAGTGCCTTATGCATATACAAACACCTCATGTAAAAATTGTTTTTTTAATTTAGGGGTTAATATACTGTTCACATTATCAGTCTCCTTTATATCCAACATTTTACTGTAAAGAAATACAAACTATATACTATAAATATGAATACGTCCTACCTACAAGGTTATCTTCCTTTATTTATCTTTTTAATTAAGTAGTAGTCTCCAAACAAATCAAACAAATCAGACAGTGAGTGCCATATGCATATACAAACACCTCATGTAAAACATTGTTTTTAATTTAGGGGTTAATATACTGTTCACATTATCAGTCTCCTTTATATGTAACATTTTACTGTAAAAAAGATACAAATTATATACTATAATATGAATAAGAGGACGCTTACCCTACCGGTGCACCTGGTCCGTGCTCCCAGTTTTTAGTGGAGTCCGAGTTGCTCATTTACTTTTGTTACTTTGTATGTATGATTTTAGTTACTGTATGTTCTTTGTTGTGTATGTCTGTTTTCCATGTCTGGTCTTTGTCCCTGGGTTACATTCTTTTGATTACCGCTATAACCTTGGTTCCCTTGATTACTCTTTCTACTTACTTCCTTCATTTAGTTACTGTTTTAGTAACATAAATTAATAAGTATTATTTTACAACAAATGATTTATATATTGTTAGTTATATATCATCGGGATGAATATCTGAGTAATTTCTTTCGTGTCTATAATAAGCATTTGACCAACTCAGAACTATGAGTGCCTGAAGTCTATATAGATCACTACTTGAGTAGAATAATTGTTTTTTATTATAATCTCACATCGGAGGACGCTTACCCTACCGGTGCACATCGGAGCATTGACTCGTGTCTGTTTATTATTTGCTATTGAATGTTGACATAAAGGTGGGTTTAGTGCAGAATGTTGGATCACTCCTTACAAGGAGAGGCCAGGCCACCATTAAAAAAAATGTTTGATTTGCAAATGATTTATGTAGTGTTATTTACAAGATTTAAGACTTCATTGAGATGAATATCTGAGTGATTTCTTTTGTGTCTTTAATATGCATTTGACCAACTCAGAACTATCACTGCCTGGAGTCTATATAGATCACTACTTGAGTGGAATAATTGGTTTTTATTTATATCACATTGCAGTATTGACTCATGTCATTTTATTATTCACTTGAATGTTGACATAAATGTGGGTTTAGTGCAGAATGTTAGATCACTCCTTACAGAGATAGGCCAGGCCACTATTAAAAAATGTTTGATTTGCGTTTGCCTACGCTACCCCTATGGAGATGGGTGGGTAGTTAAACATTTTGAGTGTTGGTCATAGTCTATAATATAAACATTTTTGTGCTATATTTTCCAGGTATGTATGATGCGTGTCTAGTATGCTTTCTTAACTCTTTTCATTTGCTTAATGTGTGCTTATGTATAAATTCAATATGGTAAAAATATAATTAATATACTCAATACATTTTGTCTGTATTCGTCATTGTATGAACCTCTATAAATAGCCTATGTGTAGTGTCCTATGTATACATGTTTTAGTTCTTAACCATCCTCTTCTTTATGCTAGTGGTTTGTAATATGTATGTTTTTAAACTTTCAATGTTTGCATATTCTATTGCTCTTCTGTAAACAAATCTTTTAAAATATATACATACTGCCTCAAGACCATAAAAGCATGTTGATTAGATGTTATCTGTAAGTTTTTCACAGAATGTTGAACATTACCAAGCAAACACAAACCTTAAAAACGTCTCTATTACATGAATGTCGATGAAATTAATCATGCATATATGTACGAACTATTAACCAGGCACTGCAGCTATCATCTAACATGGGGTTCCACTAACATAGAAAATGTTTATCATGTCCTGTCAACTTATATCAAATATATCTGTTCACACCATGTATAAAGTGAGGTCCTGAACGAACATTCAACTAAACAGAACAAATAGACCCTTTTGTGCTAACGTTGGGGTAGTCGATGAGCAAACATTCAACTAAATATAAATTGTTGTATAGAGTATATGTTAATATGGAGAAGGCATCGCATATAAACGAGCACATCATTTCTCTTTTTGACCAGTATAAGGTTTCACTGTTTGTATATTTTATTTTCATCCATAAGATATAAGAGTTATTATTAAAATATGTGATCTACATGTGTGTGTTTGTGTTTTGAACCGCAAATGCATTTGTTCATTTACTTTAAATTCTGGCTTTTTAATATTGTTTGTCTTCGGAACTGAGTTTGGGACGATAGTAAAAGGGACGACTCTGATTGCAATGTCACGTTCTCATAATGTAAGCATTGTCCTTTTTTGCCATTTAGGTTAGATATTCGGACGTTCAAAAAATAATTTAAATATCATTATTAGGGAAACTTATTTTTATTTTACATTCTCTCCGCAACAAATCACGTAAATGATTCATAATTTTGCACCCCGCTAACTTGCTCGCTTATAAATGAGAACATGTCACATAGATTTTGCATACCCATTATAAACACCCCCCCTTTGGGCAAAATACTCCTGCTTTTTTGCAGATTTTTAGAGACCCCCTTTTTTCTTCCTCTTTCAACACATTTCTCCCTCAAATCTGCCTCCCTCTTTACAAAAAGATCCATGAATATTGCATAAAGTATGAAATATTCTAAATTAACTTAATGAGAATTTAAAATTATATAATTTAATAATTTAATAATTGTGTAATTAACTTATTTAAATCAATTTTATTGCTACATTACCTTTATATTGAAGATATTAACAAATAAAATTACATTTTTATTTCAAATATGCTGCAAGTTTTAGTGAAAAGGGTTGTTTTACTAAATTTCTCTCCTTTTCGTGTTCGCTAGAGGTTAACACAAATGGACTTTGAATTAAATTCTGACTCAGGATTCTACCTGTCTGCTCCTTAGGATTCCAAGAAATACAGGGGTATTCAGGTGTACAATAAAGATATTAATTCTATGATATATCAATCAACTACACAAAAATGGGATTAGTCTAATTCAATGTAATAACTCTGTAGGCTAACCCCTACAATAGAATGATATACTATTATAGGCTTGAACAGCTATTTTCGGTCGTTCATGCATGTATGAACGGATCTCGGAGCTCCCAAACTCAATGAACGGTCGCCATATTGGTTTCAAGTTGACTGGCGTTCATGCATATATAAACGATCTGGCGAAGTTCATGCATGTATGAACTTTCTGGCAAGGACGTTCGCGACCCATCAAAAACGGCTATAAGCATGAAGAATCTCATGATTAGAATTATGTTTGTATTAATTTTACTTTCTCTGAAGGAAATATGTTTACTAGTGGATTCCTAGCTGCTCCAGTCATTATATCACACTGACAGGACCTACGTTACTGGCTTCGGATGTGATGATAAAATACATTTCCGTGATTTTAAAAGATGTATCATTAAGTTTTGTCAAAGAACAATATGGTGCTTCGATTTCGTTTTCTAATGAAAATTTGATCTCAAGTCGACATACACTGTGTCTGTTTTTTTTTTTTTTTTTATCGAATGTCTCTTCCGTCTTCAAGTGTAGTATGTTCCGATCCACAATATCCGGAAAAAAATGGCCACAGCAATTGGTGTACCATTCATTTCTCATAAGGTTAAAGTACCGGTCCATATAGTATTCATACACTGCATATGGTAGAAGTGTAGAAAAATCCACCAAACAAACCATGCTTTTCGTTGTACATAATCATGCTTTATGTTTATGTAACAATAGTCCTTTCGAAATTTAGATCTGCATTTTCGACTTTGAAATCACTTTACAAGTCGTCACTCAGTTTATATGTAGCAGCCAAACTGACTTCAAAAAATGAGGACATTTAAAAGATAAAGGATGTAGCTTATGCCCCAAGTTTGCTCATTCGTCTTTCGTCTACATCGGACTTTGTATGAGAACTTCGGCGGGTGTTTCTAGAAAAGCAGGTGTTAGTGGAGCCCGAGTTGCTCATTTACCTCTGTTGCTTTGTACGTATTATTTTGGTTATTTTATGTTCTTTGTTGTATTTGTCTGTTTTCTTTCATGACTGGTCTTTTCCCTGGATTACATTCTTTTGATTTCCGCTAGAATATTGGTTCCCCTTATAACTCTTTATGTATGTATTTTCATTCTGCTTTTTTGAACTCTGTATATATGCTAAGGAAATGAGTAGACTAAGAAAATCTGCTGTCGTTTTATTCAATGAAAGGTTAATGTTTATAAACTCCTTTTTTACATCTGCAAGAACCTTCGTTTCACTTCTAACATCAACCTACTAAAAAATAATTAAGTGTAAATAGTTTTATATTCAGAAATTATATGGCAGTTATAATGTATATAAACATGGTAAATTTTAAAAAGTTGAACACCTTAAAACAAACGTTTTCGCACGGCGCAAGTTGGTAGGACCCAGAGGTCGACCTCCGAACAGATTGGACAAAACATAAAAACATTCATACACTTAATACAGCTCTGAATATGTAGACTACTGAATTGAGATTAAATTTGACATTTTATATAATACGAGTTTATGAGTCTGCCATGATAATAGTAGTCAAAGAATTAAAAATTTGATATTTATTATCAGAAATTAGCAATCCATACAAAGTAAACTCTTTATTCCAAAACATGTATAGGCAAAACTATTTAAATCCATTAAAACTTCCAACTTTTCATAGAATTCCATATTCTTTTTACATGATTAATGACCTGGAAACAATAAAAAAAAGTTTTTATTCCTTTTAATTCGTTTAGTACATGGTTATAATCATCAATCTTTCTCCCCAAACAATGCTGGCCTGATTGTGGTGGTAAAGAACCTTATCAACTGCTATGGTTCCCCTCTTTTTGCATTTACTTCATAAATTTTTGGGACGATAATCCTCTAAACCAATCTTTCTCATGTTCATCGTCTGAATATAGCTGAAATATTGCTGCTCGGACGTTAAACCACACAATCCATCAATCTCTAAACCAAAACCATCATTCCCTTTTTTGCTATGAAACCTTAATATAAATTGTAATGAAGATTCACCAACTATTATTCAAGTTACTGTGAAAGGAATATTGTTCGTGGGGTTCCAATTTTAGTGTTTTTCTTGGGTAGGCCAAACCACAAAATTTAGTTCCTAACGAAAAGGAGAATTCCATTGTTGGTGTACTAAAACTTCAAAACCACGAATGTAAGAATCCACGAACTAGTGTTTCTTCCAAAATCGAAATTTGGAATCCACGAATCGACGTACTTTCGTAGTATTGTACGGAACCCACGTATCGTCGAACGACGACGACATTGACGATAAATATATATAAATAAACGATTTTAAAAAATGCATTCGTGCGATGAAATTCACTTTTTTTTACGTAAGAAAAGACATAATTCCTTTAGAACTTTCAATCAATTAGTTCCTGTTAAGGAAAATTAAGCTTCCAGTGTTATTATGGAAATGTGGTTGGGATCTGTGTGTTACAATGTAGCTTTCATTTGGCCTCACTCCGAAACCTCTGGATCTTTCACTGAATAGTTAAAGCAATGTTGAAAAGTACGGATGCCACAGTCCGCACTAATTTAAACACTATAGAGTGGCAAACCCTTGCTTCCTCTTTACAAACAGCTCACTCTTCGGTCACTAGAAAAATACTGAAACAGCTCTCGGAAAGCTCAGAAAAGGGAATTTCCTAAGTAGGTCACCTGTTCCTTAAACTAAGAACTATTCAGCTGAGATAGCAGTGGTTGCCATTTTAAAAATCGGAGGGCGTACTTTGCTACAACCGCGGAGGTCGAATCGCTCCTTATTTGGTCCCTTTTTCCCAAATACGCCTAACCGCTTAATCGGTCCTAGTCTTCTTTTAAGGGTATGGTACTATGGTACAATTTCAAAGAAACCCATTCGCTTTCCAGGCAGTATCTGTACATCAGGAAAATGCTTGTTGCTGGTCCCTGTCTTTACCCTCATTCCTTATGCAACCACCAAAACTATTTCCAGCGTTCCGTGTCATGTTTGGCACCTTGTACTACAATTTCAAAGTAATCAATTTACTTATAGTCAAAGTATTCTCCCGACATCACGAAAATGCTTGGTTCTGAACCCGTTAAGTCCCTTATTCTAAAAGCATTTTAACTGCACTAAAATAAATCCCAGCCAAAACAAAAACAAAAACAAAAAAACAAGCAAACAAACATTCAAACTTGTTCAGAACAACACATGGTCTTCAGTGATGGGGAAAAACCTAAACCATACAGCAAGCTGTAACAGGCCCCAAATAAATGACAGAAATCGACTTAGTACATGTATAAAGCAAAAAACGTCAAATGAATAACGGAGAACATAAAAAAATGAAAACCACTGAACTTATGCTTCCTTTCTTGGGACAGGCACATGTCTGGGTTAAACATGATTGTGAGTGCTTGTCCAGTCGAATTAATGTCCGATTATAAAAAAACGCTTTTTTGGTCCGTAATACATAAACCATACAAGTAACAACACCAAGAATCAAGCCAAGTCTTCTGTTGTGGTATTGCACTTTGCGCTAAGAAATCTATTAACTTTTTTTGTTCCCGAAACCATGAAAATGCTCGTTTTGACACATTTGTTGGCCCCTAATCCTGAACGGTTTGGGTCACTCGTCCCCCCACCAAATCAATCAAATCCTTCCTATTGATGCATGGTACCTTGTGGTGCAATTAAAACAAATGAACATTACTAAAGTTACTGTCTGGACATGACGTGTCTACGGACGGCGCTATATTAGCGTGATACCATAATACGACCGCAATTTTATTTATGATATTGCAAATTAAAGGAGTCTAGTATGTCTTTGTTATATACACCCAATATTTTTTCATGCATAGAGAATTATTTGTAAAACCACAGTAAAAATAAGTTATAATTGCAAATCAATAGGCAGATTTCATTTTTCAACTATTTGTTATATGCTATAAGTAACTTTCTTACATTGAGCCACAAGCTTTCCTTCATTTTTACAATAAGAAACATTAGACATAAAGAATAACACCTAGATATGTAAAACTGTTAGCCATATTTACATAATTTTTTTTTTCGTTTTAAATTAGTTTCGTCAGCATTCAGTTCAAGTTTTATATAAATACTGAGTTATCGCCACAAAACTGGTTCCATTATCTGGTGAATTTCCGTTTCTGTGATTGTTTTGGCGTTTTCCACGACATTTTCCAATGGTGCGTCATTTTTTAATGGCTCGGTCAGTCCGAAGAACCGTTGTGCTTTCCATAAAGTTTGGGAGACAAAGCCTATTCAGCATACATACTGGGGAATACAATGTCTTCGTCTTCTAGTCTTGGATTACTTTAAACGATCTTGGTACTTGGCAAGCTTTCTCTCATGGGTTTCTTTAAATCTTGATTATCATGGAATAGCCACCTCTACGAGAATAATATACCTGCAGGTTCTGGACCAAAGCACGATATCTTGTTGAAGGGTTGTTATCATCTCTCTTGGGAATGTTGTCCTCAACGCCAGCTAGAATATCCCAGTCATTCCACTGGCTTTGATACTTGTGCTTCTACATGATTCTTTGCTTCCTTTATTGATATTGATGGACTTTGACCCCTAAAATACCTCAGTCTTTTCTCCTTCTATGTGTGTCAAAGGCTGCTAATATATATCAGAGTATATATATATATATATACTTGAAGATGACGCCATATGTATCTTACAGCCGTTAAGGCTGCCCTACGAGATGACAAAACGTGTTTAAAGTTCGCTAGTTGACCGCACAACTTACAATTAAGTTTTTCAATCAGTTTCTATATCGTACGGGTCGTGGTAGTTGATAGTATGTCGAAGAAAGAAGCTTTTCTGGCAATCCATTCTCCACATATTCTGCCAACTGATCTTTCCTGGTCTTGCAGATTACCATTTTATATATTGTCCTTAAGCTTGTCTCAGATCAACGGCTCTCACTTCGCAATCTTTTTCTATGCAATGACGACTTTCCCTCTGCACAAGTTCTTTTCTTTGTCTTGATTCAGCCGACTTCCATAACGGTTGCTGAATATTTACAAAGCAAAGTCGTCCTGATGTTACCACCACACTTATGTCTCTTTTTGAACCAAATTACTGCATAAATCTATAACCGCAATCTCAACTTCCCATTTGTCTTTTCTTGACTAAGACATTTAATCCTATCACTTCGTCATCCTTGATGTTCCTAAACATCATAACCTTTCTGGTTTTGGTGACTTTAATTCCTCTGTATTGGGAGCCAGTCGTAGTTGGAGTTAAGAACTCGTGCTTAATACCAATACTGCTAAACCTTTTGGAATCCCAAGTCATCTGCGTTAGTATCTGTAACACATCCGTTCCAGATTTTCAGTTCTGGTCAAAGGTACTTAACACATCAACAGTAGCTACGTGATTGTCGGTTATCAATATAGTTGTTCCCCTCAACAATAAACAGTGACAGGGTTACAGTTTCGAACTGATATAGATATTTAAAATCTAAAAAATCCTTCCAATTTAAGCCAATTTTCTTGTAACCAATTTTTTCTCCTAAACACATTGATGGGTATTCATAGCTGTAATGCAAAATCGGACATTTCTTTTATAATCTACATGGAATGCCATATGGATCTAGTAAAGAAGATGCTCTCGTAATCCTAAAAGTTGGATATCAAATTTCTTTCTTGGCTCCTGGGCATATTTATCTGGGTTGGTATCTGTTACCCCTATCTCTGTCTAGGTCACTGTGACTTTCTCTCAAAGAACTGCCTAACTTTCTGTTTTTGGGCAATTTAAGCAACCTTATTGTTTGTCCTCAAACGGTTTTTTCACAACGTTGAAGGGATTAGCTGTACAAAATTGCTGTACATCTTTTTCTTGCTTTTTCTCTTGTTTTTTTTCGGGGTTCGCTGCTTTACTCCATGTTGATAACTTTCCCTGTTGGCATCTATAAGTTCCTTTTATGCCTTCTGTACATGTATGGCTGCTTTCCTGTCTCACTTGGTTAAGTAACGTTGTTCTTTTCTCTGTTTGATTTTTCTGCCTTTGCTATTCGTCGAATCTAAACTTATTCGTTACCATTGCAAAATGATCATTGCTTTTATCTCCCTTCTACATCTTCTCCACATGATTTTTCGTCATCAAACTGGGTCCATTCTTTCTTACAAGCTTCTGCTGGCCACTTAAGTCTTGGTGATGGTGGGTCTACTGTGTCTCTCTGATCTTCCTAGCCTTTTTGTTGACATGAAAGGGTCTTGCCTTACTAGTCATGGGCTTCGCCATCGTCCGATTGATCCTCTCTACGTCAATGGAGGTGTTGAACTCTGTGGTGCGTTTTCTGACTACAACTGCAAAATCTAGAGGTGTCCTGTCTTATTGCCTGTGATTCATTACAGTTTCCATGAGAATCAACAAGATACCAGTTGCAAGAGTCCGAATGTGATAACAATCCCCTCATAAGTTTATCAAATATGGGTAAGAACGAAACTATCAAATACTAATCCAATTTCAAAATTATTCTGTCAAAATACATAATACATCAACGGAGGCGCTTGTATCGCATTAATGGTCCTGACTTAAAATCGTCCGTAAAGGTATTTCAAACGAAATAGTGGGTTGAATCTCGGTTTTACAGCGCGTCAAAATCTGTAGGTGAATATTCCGGTGGTTGTTAAATAGCACTTCCATGATTCAAAGTCATAATCGGTTAATCGGTGGTCATATCAGTACAAAACTATTTTACAAAAACAATCATTAGTCATTGTTTGAGAATGAACATGCTGTTTCTGTAGTTTCAATTATCTGGAGTCCTGATGGAGAAATTCCAGGTAAACATTTACCAAAAAGGAGGGTTTTAAGGAGGTAGACGATGGATGAGGGACATAACACTTGAAATCAGTGATATGTTTGTATCATTTTCGATTTCACCAAAGCCTTTTAAGCTTTCATTTGAAACCGGATGAAATCAATCCACGTTATTTTGATGCTTACATAAAATTGATATAAAGAGCCTGAATGCAAACGTTCCAATGATTTGTAAGAGTCGTATCCCTTACCTTAGGTCTACCTTCTTGAAGGATATATATGCAAGTGAAATTAAAGAATTTATAATCTTTTATATTTTTATTCTTTACAAGATTCTGAAGAAATTTATTCTCGTATGAATACAAAAATAAGTCTGCCAGGAGAGGAGCACAGTTACTGCCCATTGGAATGTCAAGTTGTTACTGAATATAGTTCATCAAAATGCGACAAATATATTGTCAATGAGGAAATTAAGCATGCTGCAAACCTGCTTTCCTGTGTAGCTTACTCTACCTTTCTGGGATGTTTTAGAAAGAAAATGTGGATTCGTAACTTAACACAACATTATTTTCCGAATCGGCAAACGATTTGCGAATAAGTCCTTTTAAACGCAATTTTAATTTATCATGTGACAACGCAGTGTAAAGAAATTAGATATCAAAAGGTTGACGAGAACTATTTTCCGAAAAACTGTAAAATTTTATATATTCTAGTAAATTTTTAGAATATTTAAGTATTCACACATGATTAATATCACTGCGAAAGTAGGTTGTAATACCGCTAGTTTGTTGTCCATCTTACACTGCCGGCAATATCTTTGTATGGTGGACTGACATCTATTTCGTGGGGCAAGATGAAAATCCAGCAATACACTTTTCTTTGAAAAGATTCCTTTGAAGATTGGGAATCTATTACAAGTAGGACAAGTCCTCAAATTTTGTTGAGATAAGGTATGAAGAACTAATTGTTGTTTAGGTTTTCACCTTTGTCAAAAGTAGTACATCTGTAATTGGCATTCCCTGGGGTCAAATGTCAAATACCTTGATAAGGCAATTGAGGCAATGTTTTTTCAAGTTTTGTCCGCAGGGACGACAACATATTCATCATGCATCGAGGAAAACCATTCAAGTATTTTGTGACCGTTGAATACGGTCGTTTATTGACATACTTTTTGAGAATGTCAATACGATTCCGTACCAACGATCGGATGGTACGTATCCAATCTGACAAAGACTCGACTTCAACTAGTATCGTTTAATGAAAGTAGACCTTAGCTAAGAAATCAGTAGTATATTTGAATGATATTATTTTTCATCATAGCCTGTCAAACGTTAATTTGAAAATTAATGAAACAAACCTATGTTAATAAGATGCTTATATGGGATTTACGTTAAATGGTTTACACTAACGTACCAATAATTTGTAAGAGTTATATATGACCCTTTACCTTGGTAAAAAAAAGTTTTAACGAAATCAAATAAAAAAGAGGTGCTACGCAGGCGACAAGCTAAGATCCATATTTTTTTCTGTAGCCCAACTAAAACAAGAAGCCTGAATCGCTCACTTGGCTTAAGTTGTGATTTTCAAGGTCAATAACTATAACAAAACAAGGACTTCTCTGACAATCTTATCATAAAAATAGTTTCATAAAGTGAAAGTCTTTATCTATTATAGTTCTCAAGATATTGGCTGAAAACTACTAAAACCCATTACCCTAACATTAAGTCGTCCGAAAACCTTAATCAATTAGATCTATGCAGAAATATTCATACTAAAATCAGTTCTTATTGATCTGGTAGTTTCAGAGGAAAATATTTTTGAACGAAATAACACTAAACTTGAGAAAAACGTCAGAAAAGGGTAATTACTCCAACATGGTTTAACAGAGTAAAACGAAAATTTGACAAGACATAGATCTCATCATGCTGAACACTTTTGCTCAAGTGAGAATTTGGCGAAATCTAACAATTTTGGAAATATATCAAACACAACTTCTGTCTGACCCCCTATGTTCTATTTTTTTGTACTAGCGGGTATGTTGTCCGACGGATCGAAATTTCCCTCTTCGGTTCTATGCGGAATACCCTGAGAAACATTCATACCAAGTTTGATTTTAATTGTTGAAGTAGTGTTAAAGGAAAAAGATTTTTGAAAAAAAAAATCTCAAAAGAGAAAAAAACGTTGAAAAGGGGCAATTAACAAATCAAATATTGGAAAAAAAGAAAACATTGAAAAAAAGATAGGGCTTACCATTCTGAACACTTTTACTCACGTATGAATATTACTATGTTTTATTTTTAGGAAACACAAGTTTTTTGCATAAAATCCTAAGGAACATTCATAACAAGTTGGTTACTTGGTCAAGTATTGTCAGAGGAGAAGAGGTTTGAAAAAAAACTGTTAACAACGACTGACACCAAGTGGTTACAATATCTGTTTTTCGTTCTTTCTGACTTCTTTTTCTAAAACAGTAAGCGCCACAAACTCCAAATTTATTAGGAACTTTCTTTAGTAGTTAATAAACTCACATCACAATTTTAGTTAAATTGGTCAAGAACAGAGTTATCGCACGGAAACAAAGTGTCCCCCAGACGCCATGGCAACGACTTCGCCGAATCCTTATAAAAAGATTGAGGTGCTATCCAGGTTATGAGCATACTTTTTTCTTAGGCCCCCTCCCAAAAAGTGGTCCCATCCAAGATTTAATTGTTACCAACTATTCAACAACGGCTGCAGAAATCGATAAAATAAACGAGGCTCTTATCAGCCAAAAAGAAATTGGATTGGCGGGCGGGTCAAAACCATATCCCTTTAGCTGTGTTCCATTGGTTATTGCTACTGCGAAGAATAAAATACTCACCTTAGCCACATAACGGTGGCGAAAAGCCTGATCGGCATAGGCAACTAAATGTACCACCATTAGATTGGCATACTCCACCATTTTGACAGGGTACTGACAAACATGGGTCGTTAGCTATAAAATTAATTTGTAGTACAGATCCAGTCTCAATATAAATCTTCATTTGTATTCGAAAAACAGAAAACTTCTACCATGGTTAGAATGTTTTGCCAGATAAAAAATCCCAACATCACTTCTATGCATAATAACACAAGGAGCATTCATATGGAGTTTTGGTAAATGGTACAGTCGTATCAATGGAGAAGAATTTTGAAAAAAAAATAATTAACAACGACGTCAACCGACGCCTAGTGATGTCAATAGCTCACTTGGCCCCCTAGGCCAGGTGAGCAAAAATCATCACCAAAATACAAATTTAAGGTTGTATTAAGGAGGTAAATATAAGGTAAGGGACACAACTTTTAAAATCATTGGAACGTTTGTATTTAGTGTCTTTATATCAATCTCATGTTAGGAACAAAGTAACCTGGATTTATTTTATTCGGTTTCATATGAAAGCTTGAAAGGCTTGGGTGAAATTGAATATGATACAAACATATCACTGATTTCAAGAGTTATGTCCCTCACCGAAGGTCTACCTCCTTAAGTAGTTCTCCGTCTAAGAAACAGGCGAAATGTGTAAAATGAAGCAATTCCGGAAATTTATACCATCGAATGACTTGAGTGCAACAATTTAGAATAATAATTGGAGAATTGGAAATCAAACCAAAAATAATAGAGTCGACTTACAAGTGGTGTGGTCCCACTAACCCCCTTATAAATCGAAACAATAAGAGATATCTGAAATCTGGTGAAAAAAAATGCAGGTCGAAATATCAAAAGGAACCCAATTCAAATAAATAAATAAATAAATAAATCAGACCAAAAAACAAAAGTCGATTTTTTGGTGGGGCTCCTTTGACACCTTACAACTCGAAAGTGGTCCAAAACACATCAAATCTGTTGAAATAATTTACACTTTTGGCCAATTAGTATAAAACGGAAGGGGCCAGAAACTCATAATTATAAAGAATTTTTCTTAAGTGGTAAGTTGAATCATGTCATAGAAGTTGGTCCGATGAGGGCAAAATTTGGCCTCAAAAACAAAATTTACATAAAGAAAACTTTTTAGTTTTTTTTCCAGCTCTTTAAATTGTTTTATAGTTGGTTTGAATGGTTTATGGTAATAGTTTGAACATAAACAGTCGTATATGCCCTTCAAACTTCAAGCAGTTTTTTCTCTATTTTACCAATGGCCACATGTGTGTTACAACTCGTGTAAAAAATATTTTGAGTCAACAGATGTGTGGCCACTTCCGTTCCATGCAAAAACCATCTTAAAAGGTTTTAGTAAAAGTTACATAAATGCATACTATTATTTCTGGAATAACGTCATAAATATCGTCAAAAACATCTTATATTCAGTGTTTGCGACCCTTTTACTTTACTATTACTACCTAGAAATCAGCTGTCACCAAATATTCAAAAATGCCCATATTATGAGGCCAAAAGGGGTCTTTACTGAACTTTTATAACAATTGGTTTACAACAACTAAAGTATGTTTGAAACCTAAGTGTCTACGGACAAAGACAACGACAAGGACTACAATATTTTTGCGGTCGTATAGAAAATGCAGGGAATCAAATCCATTTTCCAAGTACATTTGTATATGTATAACCTCAAGTAATAACGATAACAAGGTTTGTAAAGTTTGCCTTCTTATATTGAAAGGTCACATTTAGTTGCAAATGGCTGGAAAAAGGTCTCACCCCTTTTCTCTGTACATAAATGCATCAAGAAATATCTACACCATAGTACTTCAGGGTAAATTTTAATAGCTTTTTGGTTGTTCTCTAGATGTTTTAAATACATTTAAGGTAATAAGGTAACCAAACTGAGAATGTGCCACAGTTGTCCGAATTTTACATAAAATGGTATTTAATTACTTACTTTCACACAAATCACCTACAAAGGGAAATGGACACTGACAAACTCCATTCATACAAGTCCCACCATTCTGACAATTAACATCATTACATGGGTTAGGCGATACTGCAATATAATGTAAAAAAATATTTCAATTGGGAAATTGACTTATTACAGTAGAATATAAAACTTTAAAAATCTAGAGGCTCTAAGAAACCTGAATCGCTCATCTTGCTTGTTTAGCAACATTCCATTTTTGTAAAAGCAATAAATTTTTATGAATAAAAATTCCTAACACACCTTCCCAAGGAACAATCATATCAATTCTAATTTAATTCTGACCAGTAGTTTCTGAAGAGAAATTTTTTTTATAAGTAATAACATTGAAAATAGCAAAAAGAAATAAAATAAAATAACTCCAACATGGCTTGATAGATTTACACGAAACATAGACCACAAAAAGAGCTTAAAATACAGTACACTTTAAAACATTTAGGTCAGAATTTATCTAAAACTCGAAGTTTTGGAGATATATGCCAAAAGTTTCTGAATTATTTTAGTAATAGCGGTCATGGTTTCCAGGAATCAAAAATGCCAGCTTCAGTTCAATGCAGAATACCATAAGAAATATTCAAACCAAATTTGATTCTAATTAGTTCAGTAGTGTTGCAGAAGAAAGTAACAACATTAAAATAGCAAAAATGGGGGAGGGGCAATAATTCTAATATTGCTCGATAGATTTCCACGAAAATTTGACCACATATAGATCTCAACACGCTGCACACTTTTATTCATAAAATAATGTGGTTAAATCCAGCTGGTTTTGAGACATGCAAAAAACTTCCGTCTGGCACTTTTGTTCTATTTTTGGTCACAGCAGCCATGTCTTATCAACGAATCAAATATTCATACATTAGTTCCATTCAGAATACCATCTGGAACAATCATATAAATTTACATTGAATTCTCTCCAATAGTTTCTGAGGAAAAATGCAAAAAAGTGTAAAAGAAAATAACTCCAACGTGACTTATAAGACTTACAAAGCAAGAGACTTGCCTAAATCGCTCACCTAGTTAAAGTTTTGCCTATTATAGGCAAAAACATTAACAAAGATTTGTCCAAATATTTTGCCTCATAAAAGACTTTGGTAAGACTCATCATAAGGACCATTTTTTTCAGCAACCGAAAGTTTATATATTGGATCTGTATATTTTTCAAGATATTGGCTGAAAACTGTAAAAAACAAGTAATTTTTCACCTTTCTCTTGCAATAACTCTATCAAAGAGTCGTCCGACAACTCTGATCCCAATGCAGACTTGTGTTTGCCTTGTAATAAGGATCATGTCAGCAATGGAATGAAATGTGCTTAAACCAACAGTTTTGGAGATGAATAAGAAAAACTTCTGACTGACCCGTTTGTTTTTTTTTAGTATAGGCGGCCATATTTTTCGACGGATCAAAAAATCCCCACATCAGACCTATGCAGGATACCCCAAGATGTAATCAATCTGAGTGAAGGCAACACGTCACATGGACTTCGGCCAGGTTAGTTAAACAATTAATCACAGGTATATCTCAACACGCCGCACACTTTAACCAATGTCAGAGTTTTGCTTAACCTAACAGTTGTGGAGATATATGCAAAAAGCTTCCGGCCTACCCCTTTATTCTCTGATTAATAAATGATTTAGTAGTGTTAGGGGAGATAATTTGGAAAGTATTAACACTAAAATAGCAACAATAAGGGGATATTTTCTCCAACATGACGGCAGATTTACAAGAGAACTGGACCACAGACAGATCTAATCACGTTGCACACATTTAACCTGATGTCAGAAGTTGGCTTAACCTAATAGTATGTGGGCACAAGGCACCCTCTATTAAAATATCAATTTCAGGTACCCTAATACCTCCCATTTACGAATCATGTTATCGCCATTTTCTTTTTTTTTTTGGTCACTTTTTTATATCTCGATGAAATAAAATTCCATATTTACTGTATAAACATCAGTGATTTACCGAATGTTCCCAGTGTTATAAATTCGGTAATTTCACTCTCGGTCTTTCTCTCGCCAAAATGTCACAACTTTGATATCAATCCGACAAACACAGAACTTAAAACTCATGTTGAAAATATCGAAAATAAATTATAAATAAATTATGAAGAAAATCTATATAATAAATAGGATAATCAATTGGTTATCTTGAATAAGTAAAATATGATCACTTTTGCCAAGAACGCTTGAGGAATTAACTCGTGCTCGGAACAGTTTCCGATCACTCGTGAAAGAGTAATCAAGGGCGGTAATCAAAAGAATGCAATCCAGGGACAAAGACCAGACATGGAAAACAGACGTACACAACAAAGAACACAATGTAACTGAAATCATACACAAAAAGCAACAAAATTAAATGAGCAACTCGGACTCCACTAAAAACTAAACCGGTAGGGTAAGCTTCCTCTGCTGTTCCAGAAACACCCGCCGAATTGCTCATAAAAGTCAAGTCCGGGGTTGACGAAAGAGGAAAGGAAAACTATGACACGTTGAACAAATCAGTTTTCATGGTGCAGATGAATAACCTAGGCGTTCTTCGGTACTTGCGATAATATTTTGGTGATTCACTCTTTCCAATCAATTATCCTGTTTTTCCTTTTTTTATTCTTTTAACTTCCTCTTTTTTCAGAACGAAGTAAATTATTTTGGTATTATTTTACTTCACGTAATTTGCTTAATTTTGATTGGTTAAACACGAGGGTAATATCCTGCTCTGTCACATGTTTCAGATGGTTATTTTTGTCTATTACCCTCTCTTGAAGAGCTACACTGGATCTGATAAATATATGGTACCAGTTTTAACTTAGTAAGGAACCAATATGCGCAACGTCAAAATCAATAACTGATCTAACATTGATCAATAAGTGCAATTTAGCAGACTCTAATTGTTATGTCATATTTCACATTGAAAAGTGATTGAGTTTGAACCGGAAGTGTTCAAATAAGAGTTTATGTCGAGTTGAAAATTTCCTGACTTTTTTTTTATTTAACGTTATTTCTTAAATCTTGGCTTTTTGTGTCAGTGGGGTACAAATATAGGCTTGTACTATAATAGAATCCAAGAATATTTTTGGCGACATATCAATTTGGTAATTGGAGGTATAAAGGTACAGGATGAATATAATGAAATTGATGAATGGGAGTGCATGGTGGACCCTACCAGCCAATGGACTACAACGGTTTGGAGATATATGAAAAAAAATTCTGTCAGTCTCCTGTTCTATTTTTAGTGATGACCAGCCATGTTTATCGACCGATTCAAAATCCCTACTATGCAGAAACCCGTAAGTAGTATTAGAGAAAAAAGATTTTTTTTTTTAAATAAACGACAACAGCCCTCATAACCTAAAAAAAACCAATCACAATGTTTGTAATCTTTGCCTTTTTCAAATATTGAAAGGTTATATTTACTTAAAATGGACTATGGACAAATAACTTTTTCTCTATACATGCATGCAGTCAAAAAATACATACCCGACAGATGCTTCAGGACAAGTTTTAATAACTGTTATATTTTTAATATATTTTAGAAACAAAATAGCAGATCCAATAGAGAATAATGATGTGCCACCCAAAACCTTAATTTTAACATAACATAGTACTTAAGAAGGTTGGGTATGGGTAATGGTAAGGGATACAACTCTTACAAATCATTGAAACATGTTAGATCATCAAAGAAACATTTTGTTTCAAGTGAAATTTTAAAAGGCTGTGGAGAAATTATATATACATGTAATACAAACATATCATTGATCTCTTAATTACTTACTTTCACACAAGTCACCAGTAAAGTTACTGGGACACTGACAAACTCCATCCACACAAGTACCCCCATTCTGACAATTTATATCATCACATGGGTCAGGCAATACTGCAAAAATAACACATATAATATTTTTTTAATTTGTAAATTTGACTTCTTACAGTAGAATATAAAGTTCTATTTTTGTAAGAGCGGCTATGTTACCTATAGAACATTCATATCAATTTTCATTGAATTCTATTCAGTAGTAATTTCTGAGGAGCACATTCTATAATACAAAAAATTGCAAAAAAGGAGGGCAATATTTCCAACATGCCTTAAAAAATTTACATGGAAATTTGACCACAGATATATCTCATCATGCTAAATACTGATTGGGGCTTAACCTCACAGTTTTTAAAATGTATACGGGAAAATATCTGTCTGACTCCTATGTTCTATTTTCAGTAAGGCTGCCACGTTTTTTCAATGGACCAAAAATCCCAACATCAGTTCTATGCAGAACACCTTATGTATCATTCGTACCAAGTTAGGTTCTTACTGGAGTGGTCGTGTCAGGTGATAAAGTGTGAAAAAAAAAAATTATAAAAATAGAGAAAAAAAAACATTGAAAAGGGACAATAACTCCACCATGGCTTTTCACGAAAATCTAACCACTAATATATCTTATTATACTGAACAATTTTACCCCACCTCAGATTTGGCGAAAAACAAACGGTTTTGGAAATATTCTGTCCGACCCCTCTATTTATAGTAACAACCACTACTGTTGTTAATGGATCAAAATTCCCCACATCAATTTTAAGCAGAATATCATAAAGAACATTCAAATCAAGATATGGTCTAGTAGTGTCACAGGATAAGATTTTTAAAAATAATATGAAAAATGGCCCAAAACTGTTCAAAAAGGGAAATATCTCATATATGGATAACAGATTTTCACGTAATTTAGACCAGAGATAGATATAATAATGTTAAACACTTTTACCTAATGTCAGAATTCGGTTTAACCTAACAGTGTTGGAGTTATATGCAAAAAACTTCTATCTGATCCTTTGTTTTATTTTTAGTAACAGCGTCCATGTTTTTTGACAAATCGAAACTCTGTACATCAGTTCTATGCAAAATATCCTATGGAACAATCACACTAAGTTTGGTACTGATTAGTTTTGTAGTTATAGAGGATAAGAGTTTGGAAAAATCGAAAAAACGTAGCTAACGACGACGACAACAATGGAGGGTGACTAAGGCGCCAAGTGATGGGAAAACTCACATGGCCGTTTTTTACCCTTTTTGGACATTTATTTAAAACGGTGAGAGCCAAAAACTCTAAATTAAATGGGATTAAATTAAATCAGGTTCCTCAAAATGATAAAAGAATCTCAAGGGATAATTTTATCCAGAAATACTGTGAGCATGTAAGAGCATTTTAAGGAACAATGCATTTGCAGAACACCTCCCCCCAAAAGAAAGAAAAATCATTCATATTTAAAAAAAAATTAATAGGAGGCACACAATAGCATGTGAGTTCTATCAAATTCCAGTCAACTGTTTAAGAGAAGTTTCGGATTTGATTTTGTTACTTGATTTTTAACCTTCACATCAGTGGAAGAGTACTTACTTTCACAGAAATCGCCACTAAAGTTTGTTGGACACTGACAAACGCCATTGACACATGTGCCTCCATTTTGACAAGTGACATTGGTACAGAGGACAACTGAAACAAGATTTCTGTATGTAGTCACGAATCCATAATAAAACGATAAAAAGTTTTAAATATATGCAGAAAAAATGATAAAAGACATTTCGTTAACTCTAACATACAAGGAAGCATCTTAAAAGAGGTTCAGGTAGTGGGTCAAAAATAGTATGAAAAAAACATCCATTTTGAAAATTCAATTTGATTATTTGCACCATTAGAATCACGGAAAAAGACAAAATTTTCTATATTATATCATATCATATCTTTTTGGTAAATTGAGTTATAATATTATTGAAATGCACTATTGAAACATTTCTGAGCAAATCCAGTGGTGCAGAGATTAAACACCTACTCTTTCCAAATAGAGAAATCATCCTTGAGTGAAACTATATTGTCAGTTCAGTGGATTTCTGAGACGCACGTTTCTGATTTTTTCCATTTTGCTTAATTCTTACAAAAACTTACACTTAAATTGAAAAAAAAGAATAGCATGAGACAATACCATACATTGGTTTAATTGACATCCTGACATGCAGTACTAAACTGTGCCTAATAATGCAAAAAAATAGTATAATACATTCCCAACATTAACAAACGCTGAGAGTAGTGCGTATGCATAGGGCTCCGCCACAGGAGGCTAAATTGCCCGACCATTACCACCTCTCCCTATTTCCAGTGGCCACCGAAATTTGTCGACCCCATTGTCCTTATGTCCATCCCATTTTTCATTACATCATCATCTCATGTTCATTTTATCATCCATTTCATATCCATCTCCTGAATAAAGCTGAAATATTGCTGTTCGGGCTTTAAACCCCAACAATCAATTAATCATACAAATGAATTCATACAGTTTCATTGATCATCATCAGATATGATGAATTATCTCATTAATGTTTTTTAAGGCAAAACCATATTTAAATCTATGGTCTGTAATGTTATCATTGTCCTTACTAAAAGGTTTCTTTACCTTGAATTGTACTATTTTTTGGTGTAGAAGTAGGCAGTTTCTCAGTTGTTGTATGGTACACTTGAACCCATGGAAACAACTGCATAATCTTGTAGTAGTTTTCCAAAGGTATAACTGGCATATATAGAGAATAAAAGTAGCCAGTCCATGGAACATATGGTGTTTGCACGGGCTGTTGGTACCAGTTCCCATTTGGGCGATGGAGGTAGTGGTACCAAGCTGTAAATCGTTTAAATTTTTAAAAAAGCTTTTTGTCAGAATCATACACATTTTTGTAACATGCGATACAACTTAAAAGTTACTATGCGTTTTTTATTGTTGTCATGAAGTTAGTACTTTTATGGGTTCTATATGATGAATGTATAATTGATAATTCCAATTTGTCTTAGAAAATAATTCGCATCGAAGACCCAACAGTTTCTATTACGTTGCACATTTTGCATGTTCCTAGCTTGAGTGCTACTTAACAGTACACGTTATTAACTTATATCTATGGAATAACTGATTGTTGTCTCTGTATGCCGTTATTTAAAGTTAAATGTTAAAAGAACAGATTATCAAAGAAGTAAAATAAAAAAAAGAACAAAAATTTACATCGATACGATTAAATAAGGAGAGTTACGTTATCGCATCTACAATTTTCACAATGTATAAAAAGTTTGAAAGCATAAATACACTGTAAATTCAAAAAACGTTTTCCATTTCGTCATTGAAGACCAAAATACCAATTATATACATATTCCAAATATCAGTATGTTGTACACGTGTTTCAGTGACTTATTTCTCACCAGCTTAATAAAAAAACCAAAAAAACTATGGTAGTTAACGATGAAAGAAACAATTTATATACAAGAAGTTCCCGAAACTGGATTTATCGATTGATTGGTTGATTGGTATTTAACGCCAAAGCAACAATATTTAAGTGATATCTGGGCATTGAACATTAAATGGCTGATAAAATGAATATTAAATTATGGGGAAATAAAATAATAAGATGAAAAACAAATGATATGGTTGACGAGTTTCGATTGCCGCTAGTAAATGGGAGAAGTGGGTAGGGTCGGGCAATTTAGCCTCCTCTGTTGAAACCGAAGCACGTTTTCCAGTCGAATACCAAAGAAAGTTTCCTTAAAGGAGGAAAAGCTGAGGGCAAACCATAGTGGTGCCCCTTTTTATAGAAAAAAGCTACATTCCTAGCCCGTTAAAGAACCCTGATGTTGTATTCGTCACGCGTAGAAGCCCCGGTTTTGCTACAGGAGTTAAATTGTCCGACCCTACCCCTCTCCCTATTTTCAATGTCAAGCAATAGTTTACCATACTTTTCATATGTCTTATCCCATTACCATGTCAGGTTCATTTTATCATCCATTTCATGTTCATCGTTTGGATATAGTGTAGTTGGGGCGTTACACACTAATCAATTGATCAATCCTTGGCAACTATGTTTTCTGTTGAATTTAAATAAAGCAAGAAACATTATTGCAAGGAATAAACGGATCACAAAATAAGAAAAGTAACTTTTCCCTACCTGCTGAATTGTACAGAACCGCAATTCCTAATAGTACATGTAACAGCATGATAATATCGGAAAACTAGAGGGTACTGCAGTAAACCTCCCTATATATTTTCAGTTTGCTGCAGATCTATCGGTGACAGACCCTATCATGTGACACAAAATGGTCTCGCCTACGGAATGTCGTACAAATTCTAATTTGTAATTTAAAAAAAAATTTATATGCATTTCCTGTTTTTATTTTTAAAAATACTTTTACCTTGTGAAATCTATTTGAAAGATTCGGCTGTCTACTTCATATGTGCAGCAATATATCAGCTTCTCTTTAATACGAAGTTTGCATCTCATAGTTAATAAAATATGCACTTATTATTAGAATTTAAAACAAACAAATAAATACAAAAACGTGCCATCGTGATTTTGACATGCGACATATTACCAATAAAGTGCTCCTTGCATGAACTCTCAATAAGTTAAGATCGTATCGTATTTTGTCATAACGGAACAAACAAATATTAGATCCAGTATTTTTTTTCGTACAGTGAATGTACTACGGTTTTACCATATTTGACCTTTGTGTGCACATCACAAAGCTACAACGAAACTTCTTACAGTTCATTTAATATTGGGTATACTGTGCCTAAATCAGCGAGCATACATGTACCGTCTGTGCAAGATGCGTAAAAATAATAATGGACATTACAAAGGGGGGGGGGTCGACCCGGATAAATATGTTTGCTTCGAAAGTGCAGTATTTTTATTTATATTTAACAAGCAAGCAAGATCAATATTTCTATTTGAAAATCTGTCTTGTTAATTAATGGGGGAGTTTTTTTTCAATAAATGAGTAACTTGAACAATTTTCCCCCAAAAATTCCAACCCTACACCCCACTTTTCCATCGCTCTCAAAACGGTCAATAACTTTATAGCACTTCGCAATACTTTACATTTTTTATCCTTTAGGGCATAATCTAGCAACATTCATTTCAGTTTTGGCCTGTCAGATCAATTTGTACAGATACAGTTCCCATGGATGGTGGGAATATTTTTACACATATCACATGACGTAAATAAAATTCAGACGACTGCTGCAAAAAAAAATCTTGGAAAAACTATGCTTCGATTTTTGATATTATGTTCTGTTTATACTTTTCGAGGCGGGTTAGGTACAGACAACAGCAGCAGTGGAACAGCAGAGATACACGTACGTACATCCACGTGTTTCCCTCAGTTTTTATGAACATATCATAACATTTACCTCTTTAAATAAGTAAAACAAATAGAAAAAGACTTGAAACTATCAGAAAAGATGAATCTATTTTTATTGAAACGTAATCTTAACCAATATTTTTTTATTTGTTTGATTGAAGGAAATGATGAATTTTCCCCGTAAGGACAGTCACTTTTTGTTACTTCCGGGACATGACTGTTTCTTTGTTAGTATACTGAGGAACCTTAAGGGAAATTTAGAAAGTACACGTATTAACGGTAGAGCTCACACCGCTTCGCGGGGCTCGCTACTACTATATACCAACTTTGACCTTAGAACCCTTATGGCAACTATATAAGCCGGAGATTTATTTATCCATAAAATCAGGCCCCGAAACCACATAACAGGAACAAAATTACTTAAGTTTGAGAAAACTTTCAACAATGGAACTATAATTGCAACTTTATCATCGAAAGGTTTGGATATCCTTACAATAAGGCCTCAGCGCCACAAAACTGAAAAAAAAACTTACTTAAGTCTGAGACAACTATTGTGAGTCATCACTTTCAAAGAATTTGATTGGAATTACAATGGAAGTTAAGAATTTTCTAAGACTAGTACTTTTTTAACTTTTGTAGCATCGTTTAACCCACCTTTTCATCTTGAAATGTCTGTAACACCGAGATGTTTACTATTACCAAGACCAACTGGAATCAAACTAAGTAAGAAGGTTCTTCGTGGTAATCTGGATTAAACTGATCCGTTGACAAACATGGTCACTGTTACTACACACTATAATGTCAAGTTCAGCGGACAGACAGCGGTATTTCTATGTCCCTTCCCTCGTTGCAGCGGGGAGATATTGACATGTTCAGTTTATGCATATTCTTTATTAGTCGGAGCTGTTGTGGGAGTAAATATTGACCAAATTTGCAAAGATGATATTTTGTATTAGACCAAACATTTAAAATTAGTATCACTCTAAATAATTTGTTGACTGAACAACATACAAAAAGTGCCAAAAAAATTTTTAAAAATGCAATGAACAAAAACTTATAACAAACGTAAAATGACACTTTCAAAAACCATAATTCCAAGAAAGGTCAACACTTTTTTCTGAAGTTTGCACCAAAAGTAGATATTGGAATACTAAATATCTTACCAGTTTACATTACTCATCAATCTGCTTTCGTTCTCTAAATAATATGCAAATAAAACTGCAAAAAAAAGTTAAATAAGCAAAAAAGTGCAATAACTATAAAATTAGTAATTTTATTTTCTTGAAATCGTACGAGCTTTAGACGTCTTAGATTTCTACTATCTATTTTGCTGTTTGAGATATAAATAAAAAAAAATTGTTGATACCCCTATGTTCTATTTAGTAGGAACGGTCGTGTTTTTGGCGAGATACCATAAGATACAATTTTCGGAGTAAACATGTCAAGGATAATTGTCAACAAGATTTACAAATTCTGTTCAGAGGTGAAGATGTTTAAAGAAAAGTTAAACACGGATGCCAGACGACGACGCCGCCGCCGACGGTAACAGATGCCAAGTGATGACAAAAGCTCACGTAGCCTTTTAATCTAGGTGAGCGTAAATGATATAAATTGCATGAATAAAACATCCACATGGAAGGATAGGAAGTTAGCAAACTAGCTGGACATTTTCACTAATATTTTTATCAATTGCATTTTTTTTGGTGCTTTTTATGGCAATGTCGTTTTAATGATGAACAGGTGGTGTGCTATGTACATCAGAATTTATTCTTTTTGGCTACATTTTGATATTTTTAAATGTCTTTTCCTGATTGAAAAAAAAAATAAATGTATATTGTATGTGATATTGATTTGAAAGGTTCGGGCTATATTTTCATAAGTTTTCCTCTTACATAAGATGTACTTTTTTTCTCACTGAGGCGATTCATGGGCGTCACAATTAGAGATATAAGTACAAAATACAAAACTAGTCTTTTTTGTAATTTTGTATTGCACTTTTGAGACATGACTTAAAGGATTGTGTTTGAAATTGGCATTTTGCGGCAGTTTTAGTTCTTGATTTGGTTGATTTTAGAGGGGGATTTCTAAAAATATAAAAATCTAAATACAGAAAGGACTATCTGTATGAAAAAATATAGAAAAAGAACAGCATCGTTTGTTTTATAGGTTATTCTGCACCATGAATCACCTTTACCATAGGCAGTGCCTGAATTTTATATGGACTGGTATCTATTGACATATTCAGCTTAAATCCTTCTCTTCCAATGAATTCTATTTATTATTTTCTATTCTATTAAATACGATGTCGAATTGTTGCAATGCTTGTGCATGGTTGTATGGAGTTGTTTTTTTTATGTAAATACTGTCACATGAAACGAATCCGTTTTTTTTTTAACGCGCTGTCGAATTATTGCCATGCCTGTGCATGGTTTTTGGATGTAAATACTGTCACATGAAACGAATCCGTTATTTTTTTCGGAACACGCTGTCGAATGATTACAAGGCCTGTGCATGGTTTTTGGATGTGAATACTGTCACATGAAACGAATCCGTTTTTTTGGAACGCGCTGTCGAATTATTGCAATGCCTGTGCATGGTTTTTGGATGTAAATACTGTCACATGAAACGAATCCGTTATTTTTTTTCGGAACACGCTGTCGAATTATTGCAATGCCTGTGCATGGTTTTTGGATGAAAATACTGTCACATGAAACGAATCCGTTTTTTTGGGAACACACTGTCGAATTATTGCAATACCTGTTCATGGTTTTTGGATGAAAATACTGTTACATGAAACGAATCCGTTTTTTTTTTGGAACGCGCTGTCGAATTATTGCAATGCCTGTGCATGGTTTTTGGATGAAAATACTGTCACATGAAACGAATCCGTTTTTTTGGGAACACGCTGTCGAATTATTGCAATACCTGTTCATGGTTTTTGGATGAAAATGCTGTTACATGAAACGAATCCGTTTTTTTTTTTTTGGAACGCGCTGTCGAATTATTGCAATGCCTGTGCATGGTTTTTGGATGTAAATACTGTCACATGAAACGAATCCGTTATTTTTTCGGAACACGCTGTCGAATTATTGCAATGCCTGTGTATGGTTTTTGGATGTAAATACTGTCATATGAAACGAATCCGTTTTTTTTTCGGAACACGCTGTCGAATTATTGCAAATATCCGTGCATGGTTTTATGGAGTTTTTTTATGTAAATTCTGTCACATGAAAGGAATACGAATATAAACATAAAAACGTTAAGTAACAGCGAGCTTCCTGTGAAGTCAGCCTCATATCATATTACAAAATGATTTTCTAAATGACATGGCATCTACCTCAAAGAAATTTAGATAAAGGATACCACAGACACTGAGAAGTCAGCCTCATATCTTGACTTACACTTATAGATCGATGGTAAATGAAAACTATTAACCAAATATATGACAATCGTAATGACTTTACATTCTGTATTGTCAACTTTCCTTTTATCTGTGGCAATATCCCTTCAGCACCTGCGTATTGAGCTTTCATATCACAACTCATACGTTATACCAGAGCTCGCCGTAACTATGCAGATTATTTTTACCGCTCTTGACTTCTCAGAATTAGGGTTTAAGATTGAAGTCATCACTACATAAGTTTCATGGTCGTAATCATGAATTCGTGGATCCTGACAGTGTATCCATCTGCGCCATGCAAACTGATTTGTTCAACGTGTCATAGTTTTCCTTTCCTCTTTCGACTACACCGGATTAGACGTTTTATGATCAACCTGTCGAGTGTTTCTAGACAGGTAGAGGACGCTTACCCTACCGGTGCACTCGTAAAATTTGGTCATTTCCCTTTTTTGGGGTAGACGCGATGTATTAAATGCCCGAAATTAGGATTGTTTAAACATAATACGTCATCTGTACAGCGAAAACTGAGTTTAAAGTATCTAGCTAGATGATATGCTTTCTTTTGGATCAGATCAGCTATAAAGTCAGTCTCATAAGAGTGAAGGAATACGTTAGTAGAGGAGCACAATGCCGACCGTTTCTTAAAAAACGCGTCCACCACACTGGACAAATATGTTGTCGATTAAAGTATTGCAGCCAAATGTATGCTGACAAACAATCCTTTAACATTTGAACAAAAGCCATTGAGCGATTTCTGGTATTCTCCGCTGCCCCACCGAAAAATCGCTTAAATTGACATATTGTTTTTAATGGCAAAACCGGTAGAATATTTATTCTTCGGTAAGAAATGGCTTATTTTGGTATTTTCTGTTTATTATTATCCCAACAAATACTTCTTGGGTTCTTTTTTTATATTTGTTTTTGCTATACGAGGAAGAAGACAACCGAAACCAGATACAACAACGGCGTATACGGTAGGATTGTTTAGGGGGAAAAAAATAATCAATCAGGTTTTTGTTTTTGTTTAATTTCTTTAAGTCGACTTTTTGTGGGATTTATTTTTTTCAGTTGTATTTTCATATTGATTTTTTTCTATTAGATGTATATTTTTCTTTTATCATCTCTACGTATTTCCCACATTTCTTTTTCTTATAGATTAATACCCCCTACCACCCTCATTTTACACAATACAAGTATGAACATATGAACGTCAAAACAGCTGTTATTTTCAATCACAGAGCAAACAAGGTAATTTGAAAACTAAGCGAATAATAAATAATTTATGAGAAAGGGAAAGTATCAATCGATCTATAAAAGAAAACCTGAGAGATAAAGTAAATTTTCAAATCACAATATTAAATCATGAGGATTTTGTCGACAGAACAGCTCACCATACAGAGCAAAAATTCCCATTGCCGTTATAATTTCTCGTAGCCGAAAGAGGATAGAACAAATTTATGTTTGTTAACTACATTTTTATGTATATCTTCCATAGAGAGGATGACACAGTAGCATAAGCATTATAACTGCTAGTATTGTCTACATCGACTGTCGAAAAAACAATGTATATATTAAATCTTGCGAACATTTTTTTTTGCTTTGTCGGCTTGAACGATATGCCTGTCCTGTAGAAAAGACAATGTTTTAGTTACGTTGGGATTTAAAAAAATCTGATTACGCCCTACGCAAAGGGACACACTAGCGGAGCCTACTATAATTTCCAATACTCGGGAAAAGTTGGTTCCTACCAAAATGACAGGAACGTACAAGCTACACAAAAATATGCATACACCTAGAACAAACAATTACCACCAGCAACCATACCTTTTGTGGTCCTGCCATACAATGATGGTACCATATATGCTAATAATGGGTTTCTATCCATACCAACTTATTTCATACATTTCTTGGGTAAATTACTACCATCCTGCTTTATATCACCATCATCACAAATCCCACGTACCAAAACCAGGCCATTATAGAAACGTTTAAAATCCGAAGACCGGTCTACATTTTATTGTTTACTTCCGGAATCTCGAACAGATGTATTACAATGCAAAATTTCTATTTTACGTCATTTCTTAACACTTAAGGATCATGAGGAAATAGATATTTGTTATTTGTATTTATATTTTTACAGGAGAATATGTTTTGCTTTTAAATACTGAACCCAACGCTCTGAAAATGACCTTTATAGATTTGAATGGTAGGCTAGAACTTATTCTCGTGACACCATGGAGTCACATGACGAGACAGGTTGCCATAAAATGACATGATACCCCACATTGTAGCAAAAGGGCCATGTGAGCTTTTGCGATCACTTGGCCCCCACCGCCGTCGTCCGTCGTATTTCGTTCACAAATTTTCAAAACTATTCTCCTCTGAAACAACTAGGCTAATATAAATCAAGCTTGGTACGAATGTTCTTTGGGGTATCCTGCATAGAACTGTTGTAGGTATATGTGATTATTCGAAAAAAAACATGGACGCCGATACTAAAAATTGAAAAATGGGGTCAGACAGAAGTTTTTCGCATATTAGTATATCTTCAAAACCGTTAGGTGAGACGTAAATCTGGGGTAAAAGTGAGAACTATCATTGTTAGAATTTTAGTGTAATTTTGTTAAACCATGTTGGAGTAAATACCCATTTCCAGTAAATACCCATATTACCCATTTAGTATTTCATGTTGGAGGGTAAATGACGGTTTTTCGCTATTTTTACTGTTAATTCTTTCAAAAATCTTCTCTTCTGACACTACTTGACCAATTAGAACCAAACTTGGTATGGGTGTGTCTTAGGGTGTCCTGCATTGAACTGACGTGCCGTTTTTTGATGTGTCAAAAACATGGCTGCCGTTACTAAAAATGGAACATATTAGTCAGACAGAAGTTTTTCGCATATATTTCCAAAACTGTTAAGTTAAGCCAAATTCTGACTGAATTAAAGTGTTCAGCATGATGACATCTCTCTGTGGTCAAATGTTCATTTTAATCTGTTAAGCATGTTGGAGTTATTGCCCTTTTTCGACGTTTGTTGGCTATTTTGAATGTTATTTCTATCAAAAGTCTTCTCTCCTGACCCCACTTGACCAATTGCAACCAAAGTTGGTGTGAATGTTTCTAGGGATATCTTGCATAGAACTGATTTGGTGATTTTTGATCCGTTGAAAAATATGGACGGTAAAATACACAGTACAATAAAATCTATATCATGTTGAAATTATTGCCCTTTTCCTACACTTTTTTTTTTACACATGGTCGCTTTTACAAGAATGGAATGCTGCTTATCGACCCAGTTTGATTTGGAGGGTTGGGGTGCCGGTCATTTTGAAGTTGTCTTATAATAGATAATTTTCATCACTGCCATTTAACTCGGCACATCATGCTTACTGTTAATATTAGATATCGTCCAAATCTGATAAAGTTCAATTTCGGCAGGAAATGGTGGACATTTAAACAGTATATAGATGACTCAATATTGTAAAAAAATGCTCACATGGTACAATTTATCATATCAAAACACTTTACTAAGTATGAAAATCATTTGGTGGTAAAGTTTCCGAAGAAAGTGTTACGAAAAAAAAATGTATAATTAAATGTATATTGAAAATCAAACCTATTATTCCCGCTAAACAGGTACAACCCACCACCACAAAGCTACAAACCAAACATCAAACCACTCCATCAAATAGAACTCAAAAAAGATATGACAAAAATTTGAAGGACGGACGTACGACCTGAATATCAATGGGTCACACGAAAGAAAAGTTATCCATTAACTGTTATCAGCAAAATCCTCTTAAATTATCTAAAGTAAATGATTCCAATAAAGGTTGTAAAGATTTTCAACTCATATATTAACATTTTCGCCAATGAACCCAAATTTACGACGAGTACGGATATGCCAGGATTAAAAAAAAAAGCATATCAAATTTTGCATCATTAAAGACAGAAAATTTCATCAGATAATCACCCTTTATGCCACCTCCGCCTTTTTGCAGGCAGATGACTTCATAACTATCACCCTTTGTGTCATGCCTTTACTTTCAAACATGCAGGAGATGTTTTCCAAATGCTGAATTTTTTTATCGACAACATATTTGCCCAGTGTGGTGCACGAGTTTTGCAACAAAAGGTCGGTATTCCATTATTGACCAAACTTTCGACAAACGTGATAACTTTTCATACAGAATTGTCAACTTTTCATTCATCTGTAGCAACGTCCGGTCAGCAACTGCGTATGGAGTTTTCATATCACAACACGTACGTTATGGAAGAGCTTGCCGTAACTACGCAGACTTTTTGATTTGCGCTAGGACTCTACAGTCAGGTTTCTGGAACAGGGCTGTGTTGAGACAAGATTGAAGACATCACTACAAAAGTTTTATGGTCGTCATCATGAACTCGTGGATCGTTATGGTGTATCCATCTGCGCCATGAAAATTTGATTTATTCAACGTGTCATAGTTTCTTTTCCCCTTTCGTCTACCAAAGACTTGAACTTTTATAAGCAACTCGGCGGGTGTTTCTAGAAAAGCAAACGACGCTTACCTTACCGGTACACCTGGTCCATGCTCCCAGTTTTTAGTTGAGTCCGAGTTGCTCATTTGCTTTTGTTACTTTGTATGTATAATTTTAGTAACTTTGTGTTCTTTGTTGTATATTTCTGTTTTCCATTTCTAGTCTTTGTCCCTGGATTGCATTCTTTTGATTACTGCTATTACTCTTTCAAAAATATCAAGACAGGCAGATGATTTATTTTATTTTTCGCAGAAAATATATCATAAATATACCTGAATGTGGTTACAAATATTTTTTTTTAATATTTTTAGTAATAACAATAATAATGGTAGTGAAACTGAAAAACCGTCAAACCAACAATTTAATAAAAAGGCATACAGTCCAGCAGATGAAATGGAAGTTCTGGTCTTATTCCATTATACATACCATGATTCAAGTTGATAATTATCAATGCAGAAATTCCTTTCGTTTAGGCAATTCACATTTGAATTTTTATTTTACTGTCAGCTTAAGACATTTATGATTGAATACTATGAAATTAGAAGACAAATACTGAAATTACATGGTCATATTGTGTATTATGGGACTAATGATATCACCCTTAAGGCAGTATTTCATTATGGGGTAGCTGACTAATCTGAAATATGCGAAATGAAGTTTTTTGTGCAATAAAGTCATCAATAATTGACATATATTAAACAGTGGTGCCGAAATCAAATTTTTGTAACGCACTATTTTGTTGCGCACTAATATTAATAAGAATGTAAAGCGTATCTCAAAGGACGTTATACGTCATGAATAGACCCTTTTTGTGGTAAGATGACGAGCATGCTCAATATACACTTCCGCGAGGCACATCTCCTTGCGGAAGTGTATATTGAGCATGATCTAAGCACGCTCATCGACTATCAACAGTTAACACAAAAAGTTCGTTTTAGAAACTCCAATAAACATACAAACGAACTGCATGTAAGAAATCATTATTAATTGCTGAAAGCTACAGGTAAATTTGATTTGACTAGAGACTTCCGATATGGAGGCGGTTGTATTCTGACAGAGCGTAAAATCCCGATTTGTTTATGATGGCTAGTGATATTGAGAACGAAACTTTCAGGGAGTATTCCCATTCTAAATAGTTCAATGGTCCAAAACGCTAACAAGCATAGACACACCTCATAGACGAAACGAAATGTAAACATTTACTAAGACGCGTACCCTGACTCACAGAAAACATGGAGTTCACAGTATGCAGAATTTATTCTAAATCAAGATTTTATAGCGGAATTAGTTCATGAACTACAGAACCTTCCAAAAGATCTGTACATTACAAAACTAATTGTGTCATAACTCAGGGAATATGATAACTTCATACAGGACAGCTTAGGTTAGTAGAGCACGTCTTCACAGGGGTGCTCTCCAGGGGAAATTTGCTTCAAGAAAAAACAACGAACAAAAGGTCAGTGATCCAAAATTATTCAAGAGATAATTATCCTTTGTATGTGTTTATTTATGGCGACAGCACAGGAATTGAAGATTTGATTGGAAAAGACGAATAAATGTGGATCTAAAATTCCTTACCAAACTTCAATATTACTGAACTGATGTCCTCCTTGCAATTAGCATTAGAACGTATTACGGTATTGGAGAAAGACAGCCCTGAAAACCAGATATCAATGAAACAATTGAAGGCTGCAAACGAAAAATTGATATTAGAAATGCCCGAGTTCCAGAATTGCTATGCCCAAATTATGCGACAGAAAATTTATTCAGTATGACACTGCCCATAAACTTATCAATCAACAATCAAAAGCGATAGGTAAAATTGATTTTGACCTGAACACAGCTAAAGAAAAGAAAACAGCATCTGAAATCGATCGTTTAAGGTAGTAGACCTGGGAAAGGGAGGTAATCACATTGAAAAGATTTTAGTCACTAGAGCGTTGGAATGGCTCCTAATATGCAAGCTTCCACGCGATACTAATGTGAAAGGGAAATAACTCCAATAAAGGGTTCAACTAGAATAAAGTCAAAGATGCCAGCACCAGTAACTCTGACATTACTGTTCATCGTCTGAATATAGCTGTAATAATGTTGCTCGGACGTTAAACCTCAACAAACAAACAAACAAACCCTCTTATATCATGGATGGGACGTTAACCCCATACATGCATTAAGATTTTTAAATGGAGATCAGTCTATTATGATTCGAGCATAAATTAATTTGGTCGCCCTAGCTGTGTCTATTATTATATTTAGTATAGAGTTTGTTTTTTTTTTAAATTTTTTTTAAATTCAATAATTGATTACAAGTTGTTTGTGTGTATAGTCCTAATAATTTTAACTTGACATTTTCAATATCTGTGCTCTTTCATCATTCCAGCTGATTGAGATGAAAGTAAAATTTGTACGACGTCCGCGCTTGTAATCAGAATTTACTATCCAATGTGATAGCTTTGAATCCTTTATTTTCTTTTGCTTTTTAAGATTTCATCATTGTAGTTAACGCTTGTACTGAAGTTGTTTTTTTTTATATTCATTTGACTTATGATTGAGTGCAAGTGTTATCTTTTTAATTAAGTAGTAGTCTTCATGTAAATCCGACAGTAAGTGCCTAATGCATATACAAACACCTCATGTAAAAATTGTTTTTTTAATTTAGGGGTTAATATACTGTTCACATTATCAGTCTCCTTTATATCTAACATTTTACTGTAAAAAAATACAAACTATATACTATAAATATGAATACGTCCTACTTACAAGGTTATCTTCCTTTATTTACTTACTGTTTTAGTAATATAATTGAATAAGTATTATTTTACAACAAATGATTTATATAGTGTTATACTTCATCGAGATGAATATCTGGGTGATTTCTTTTGTGTCTTTAATATGCATTTGACCAACTCAGACCTATCACTGCCTGGAGTCTATATAGATCACTACTTGAGTGGAATAATTGGTTTTTATTCATATCACATTGGAGTATTGACTCATGTCTGTTTATTATTCACTTGAATGTTGACATAAATGTGGGTTTAGTGTAGAATGTTAGATCCTTACAAGGAGAGACGAGGCCACTATTAAACAGAAAGTTTGATTTGCGTTTGCCTACGCTACCCCTTTGGAGATGGGTAGGTAGTTAGGCATTTTGAGTGTTGGTCATAGTCTATAATATAAACATTTTTGTGCTATATGTTCCAGGTATGTATGATGCGTGTCTAGTATGCTTTCTTAACTCTTTTCATTTGCTTAATGTGTGCTTATGTATAAATTCAATACGTTAAATATAATTAATATATTCAAAGAGTTGTGTCTGTATTCGTTATTTTAATGTATGTACTTCTATAAATAGCTTATGTGTAGTCCGTTTATGTATACATGCTTTACTTCTTGACCACCCTCTACTTTATGCTAATGGTTTGTAATATGTATGTATTCAAACTTTCAATGTTTGCATATTCTATTGTTCTTGTGTAGATAACAATTTATGGTGTATCCATCAGCACCATGAAAACAGATTTATTAAATGGGTCATAGTTTTCCTTTCCTCGTTTGTCTACCCCGGACTTGACTTTTTATGAGCACCTCGGCGGGTGTTTCTAGAAAAGTAGAGGACGCTTACCCTACCGGTGCACCTGGTCCATGCTCATAATTTTTAGTGGAGTCTGAGTTGCTCATTTACTTTTGTTGCTTTGTATGCATGGTTTTAGTTACTTTATGTTTTTTGTTGTGTATTTCTGTTTTCCATGTCTGGTCTTTGTCCCTGGATTACATTCGTTTGGTTACCGCTATAACCTTGGTTTCCTTAATTACTATTTTAAAATATATAAATACTGCTACATATGTTAATTGGATTTATCTGTAAGTTTTTCACAGAATGTTGAACATTACCAAGCAAAAACAAACCTTAAAAAAGTCTTTATTACATGAATTTCGATGAAATTAATCATGCATATATGTACGAACTATTAACCAGGCACTGCAGCTATCATGTAACGTGAGGTTTCACTAACAGAGAAAATGTTTATCATGTCCTGTCAACTTATATCAAATATATCTTTTCACACCATGTATAAAATGAGGTCTTGAACAAACATTCAACTAAGTAGAACAAATAGACCCTTTTGTGCTTACGTTGGGGTAGTCGATGAACATGCGTAGAGCATGCTCAATATACACTTCCGCTTCCCTTGAACAAACATCCAACTAAACATAAATTGTTGGATAGAGAATATCTTAATGTGGAGAAGGCATTGCATATAAATGAGGACATAATTTCTTTTTTTACCAGTAGATGGTTTCACTGTTTTAATATTTTATTTTCATCCAGAAAGTATATGAGCTATTATTAAAATTTGTGATCTATATGTGTGTGTGTGTGTGCGTTTTGAACCGCAAATGCATTTGTTAATTTACTTTAAATTCTGGCATTTTAATATTGTTGGTCTTCGGAACTGAGTTTGAGACGATAGTAAAAGGGACGACTCTGATTGCAATGTGACGTTCTCATAATGTAAACATTGTCCTTTTTGCCATTTAAGTTAGATATTGGGACATTCAAAAATAATTTCAATATCATTATTGGGGTAACTTATTTTTAGTTTAGATTCTCCCCCGACAAATCACGTGACGATTTTTTGTTCTCATCATTCTTCACCCCGTTAACTTGCTCGCTTATAAATGAGAACATGTCACATAGATTTTGCATACCAATTATAAACTCTCCCTCTTTGGGCAAGATACTCCTGCTTTTTTTGCAGATTTGTAGAGATCCCCCCTTTTTTCCGTCCACTTTAAACACATTTCTCCCTCAAATCTACCTCTACAATAAGATGCATGAATATTGCTTAATAGTATAAAGTATTCTTAATTAATTAAGAAGTTAACAATTATCATTCGAATGGTGTAATTAACTTATTTTTAATCAATTTGATTTGCTACATTACCTTTATATTGACGAGATTGTCAAATAAAAGTACATTTGATCTCAATTTGACAGACACTGTGTCAGTTTGTTTTTAATCCAATGTCTGTTCCCTCTTCAAATGTAGTCTGTTCCGATCCACAATATCAAAAATAAATTAAGATAAATATATGGCGGCAGCAATTTGTGTACCATTCTTCTCATTAGGTAATAGTACCGGATCATATAGTATTCAGACACTACCTATGGTAGAAATGTAGAAAATCCCACCAAACAAACGATGTTTTTCGTTGTTCATTATCATGCTTTATGTTTATGTGACATAGTCCTTTCGAAATTTAGATCTGCATTTGTGAGAAGAAACATGCATTCATCCCCTGCTACTAAAATCAACCAAAACAAACAAAATCTAGAACGATAAATCCATCTATTTATTTTCAATCTCATAGGTTCAACAACTGAATGAAAAAAATAAGTTATGCTGTCAGAAACTATTTATCAAATTTAAATTTCATAAGTGCAACAACCGAATGACAAAAGTTATGCTACTAGAAACTTTTCATTAAATTTAAATTTCAAAAGTGCAACAACCGAATGTTAAAATATCTTATGTGGTCAGTAACTATTTCTGATTCTGACATAAAAAATAGTCCGCCTAGTTTTTGACATGCGTGAATCATCTCTTGTCTGATTTGTATTTAGACTGGTACTTAAGCTTTCGCAATGTACTAGTAACCATATGCTGACTATCTTATATCGTTTGAACTATTCTCTGACTGTTAGCACGAACGCCAAAATATTTGTATCGTGTGATCGATTCCTTAAAGTGACACCAACGTGTCACAATAGCCTTCTCAAAAAGACATAGCACGAAAAAAACATGCATGAAATAACGGATTTGGTAGAAATAAATATTCAAGAGAAGAAATGATAAAATTGCACTACAAGAAACTTGGAGATACGGAATGCTACGTTTCTCATATAGTTTTGTTATGAGTTTTTCAGTTTGTCTATTTATAAAAGTGTGTGTTGATCAGAATAGTGCGATAGAGTGCTGCCGGGACGAGGAGCAGATAACTGACATCATGACATCATATTAAGCCAAACATAAGGAACATTTGACTTTAAATTCTGTTATATATAACATACATAACAATACAAATATATTATTTTTAGCCCTACATCCAGAGATCAATGAATGGATGCAGCTTTCGCTTGTTATTCAGTATGTGTTTCTTCAAATGACTTTGTTTTATAATTCGTCACGTATTTTCTACGTAACAGCCAAATTGACTTCTAGAAATGAAGAGAGGTAGACGTACAAAATAATAGCAGTGATAAGACCTATACTGCTACCACACTCTCCAAAGAAGAGGTTGTGGAAAACCATAAATCTGTGCTATCCTCTTTTGGTCTCTCTACCAAGGATGATGATTGTGATTTACCGTCTATGTACTGGATTCCTAAACTCCACAAGAACCATACAAACAACTTTTCATAGCTGGATTTGCAAAATGTACTATCAAACCTCTTTCATAACTTTTAACTTCTATACTCACAACTGTCAAAGAGGGTCTGCAGTCCTACCACAACACTTGATACTCCCGTAGTGGAATTAGTTCAATGTGGATCCTGAAAGATTCGAAAGATCTTTTGGAGACATTCAGTTCAAGACTGTTATCTGAATATAATAGCATTAAAACATATGATTGTTCAACAATGTATACTTCTATTCCCATACTCAGTTTAACTCCCGACTTAAAACATTATACATCGTTGTTTTTTTCCAAAAAAGATGGTACATCTAGATACAGATATATAGTTCTTGGTAGAGATTTCTCATACTTTGTAGGAAATAATTCAAAATCATCTTCCAAATATACAGAGGAAGATGTTTACAAAATGCTGGAATTTTTAATCGACAACATATTTGTCCAGTGAGGTGGACGTGTCGGCATTCCATTGGAAACAAATTGTGCTCCTTTACATGTTGACTTATTGCTTCACTCTTATGATGCTGACTTTATAGCTGATCTGATCCGAAAGAAAGAATATCGTTTGGCTGGATCATATAATATCAGTTTCCGCTATATATATGACGTACGACAAACGTGATGACTTTTCATTCAAAATTGTCAACTTCCCTTTCATCTGTGGCAACATCCCTTCTGCACCTGCGTATGGATTGTTCATATCACAACTCATACGTAATGCCAGAGCTTGCCGTAACTAGGCAGACTTTTTGTATCGCGCTAGAACTCTAACAAATAAGTCAGTTATGGTGTATCCATCTGCACCATGAAAACTGATTTATTCAACGGGTCATAGTTTTCCTTTCCTAGTTTGCCTACCCCAGACTTGACTTTTGATGAGCAACTCGGCGGGTGTTTCTTGAAAAGCAGAGGACGCTTAACCTTCCGGTGCACCTGGTCAATGCTCCCAGTTTTTAGTTGAGTCCGAGTTGCTCGTTTGGTTTTGTTTCGTTTACGAGCACTTCGGCGGGGTTTTCTAGAAAAGCAGAGGACGATAACCGAATCATGCACCTGGTCCATTTCGGTTATTTTATGTTCTTGATTGGTTGTGTTTATCTGTTTTCCACGACTTTTCCCTGGATTATAGAATATAGGTTCCCTTTATAAATCTTTATGTATGTATCTGCATTCAGGTTTTTTGAACCCTGTATATATTTTTTTAGGAAATGAGTAGACAAAACAAATCTGCTGTCATTTTATTCAATTAAATGTTAATGTTCATAAGTCAATCTCCTTATTTCACGTCTGCAAGAATCTTCGTATCACATCTAACATCAACCTACAAAAAATAATTAAGTGTAAACAAATTTATATTCAGAAATTATATAGCAGTTACAATGTAAATAAACATGGTCAATTTAAAAAGTTGAGCAACTTAAAACAAAAGTTTTCGCAGGGCACAGGTTGATAGGACCCAGAGGTAGAACTTGGCGGGTGTTTCTAAAAAGCAGAGGACGCTTACCCTACCGGTGCACCTGGTCCATGCTCCCAGTTTTTAGTGGAGTCCGAGTTGCTCATTTACTTTTGTTACTTTGTATGTATGAATTTAGTTACTTTATGTTCTTTGTTGTGCATGTCTGTTTTCCATGTCTGGTCTTTGTCCCTGGATTACATTCTTTTGATTACCGCTATAACCTTGGTTCCCTTGATTACTCTTCCACATACTAGTAGGTATCTATTCTAATTCGTTTAGTACATGGTTATAATCATCAATCTTTCTCCCCAAACAATGCTGGCTTGATTTTGGTGGTAAAGAACCTTATCAACTGCTATGGTTCCCCTCTTTTTACATTTACTTCATAAATGTTTGGGACGATAATCCTCTAAACCAATCCATTTCATGTTCATCGTCTGAATATAGCTGAAATATTGCTGCTCAGACGTTAAACCCCAACAATCAATCAATCTCTAAACCAAAACCAGCTGGTCTAATTTTGGTGGTATAGAATCTTATGATACATTTTAATAAAGATCCATGTTATACTTCAATAACATAGAACACTTTACAGATTGAATGCTTTAAGTTCGTTTTATAGACACCATCATTAAAATCCTAAATGTGTGGTATGGAATCTTTATGGAACAGTTTAAAGCGACTAATACACTTTTAATCATAGAAAACCAGAAAAATGCATGATTTTATGTCGGTTCAATCCCAAAATTCCTAAACAATTCAAGTCGTAAGACCACAATAAGTCGTAGTATTTTGCACGAGATTATCGACTGTTATCAACTGCTACACTTCCCCTCTTTTTTACACTTAATTCATAAATGGTTGGGACAATACTCCTCTAAACCAATACCAACATTCCCTTCTTTGGTATAAAACCTTGACATAATGTTTAATTAAGATTCAGCAACTACTATTCACGATACTGTGAAAGTAATATTGTTCACGGGGTTCCAATTTTCGTGTTTTTCGTGGATAGTCCAAACCACACAATTTAGTTCCTAACGAAAAGGAGAATCCCATTGTTGGTATACTAAAACTTCAAAACCACGAATATAAGAATCCAAGAACTTGTGTTTCTTTCAAAATCGAAATTTGGAATCCACGAATTGACGTACTTTCATAGTATCGTCCGGAACCTATTTATCGTCGAACGATGACGATATTGACGATAAATATATATTAGTATACGACTTTAAAAAATGCGTTCGTGCGATGAAATTCATCACCTGTTTTTTTACGTTATAAAAGAAAGAATTCCTTTAGAACATTCAATCAATAAGTTCCTGTTAAGGCATATTAAGCTTCGAATGTTATTATGGAAATGTGGATGGAATCAGTGTGTTGCATTGTAGCTTCAATATGGCCTCACTCCTGAACTCTGGATCTTTAACTGAATAGTTAAAGCAATGTTGAAAAATACAGATGCCACAGTCCGCACTAATTTTAAATACTATATAGTGGCAAACATTTACTTCCTCTTTACAAACAGATAACTCTTCGGTCACTAGAAAAATACTTAAACAGCTCTCGGGAAGCTCACAAAAGGGAATTTCCTAAGCAGAACACATGTACCTTAAAACCAGGCCAGCTAAATAGCAGTGGTTGCCATTTTAAAACAATCGGAGGGCGCACCCGTTCAGGCCCTTAATCTAAAATAAATCCTTTTCAAAAGAGACAGTCTTCCACCAAACCCCCCCCCAAAAAAAAAACAACAACAACAAACAACAAACAAACAAACTCGTTTAGATCAACACATGGTTTTCAGTGATAGGGAAAAACCTATACCATTTTTTTAAAAGGCCCAAAAATGAATGACACAAATCGACTTAATGTAAAGCAAAAACGTAAAATGAATAACGGAAAACATAAAAAATGACAACCATTAGACTTTAGCTTCCTTGCTTGGGACAGGCACATAAAATATGTGTCGGGTTTAAACATGTTTGTAAGTGCTTGGTAAGCCAAATTAATTCTGGTCCGTAATTCATAAACGATATCTGGTTGAAGGGTTGTTATCTCTCTTGGGAATGTTGTCCTCAACGCCAGCTAGAATTTCCCAGTCATTCCACTGGCTTTGCTACTTGTGTTTCTGCATGATCCTTTGCTTCCTTTATTGATATTGATGGACTTTGGCCCCTAATATACCTGTGTTTTTTTTTCCTTCATTGTGTGTCAAAGGCTGCTAATATATATATCAGAGTATATAAATATATGTGAAGATGACGCCATGTGTATCTTACATCCGTTAAGGCTGCCCTTCAAGACGACAAAACGTGTTTAAGGTTTGTTGGCTGACTGCACAACTTAAAATTCAGGTTTTCAATCAGTTTCTATATCGTAAGGATCGTGGTAGTTGATAGTATGTCGAAGAAGCTTTTCTAGCAACCCATTCTCCACATATTATGCTAACTGAAAAGCAACCCATTCTCCACATATTATGCTAACTGATCTTTACAGGTCTTGCAGATTATCATTTTATATATTGTCCTTAAGCTTGTCTCAGTTCAACGGCTCTCACTTCGCAATTTTTTTCTTTGCTATGACGACCTTCCCTCTACACAAGTTCTTTTCTTTGTCTTGATTCGGCCGACTTCCATGACGGTTGCTGAATATTTACAATACAAAGTCGTCCTGATGTTACCACCGCACTGACGTCTCTTGTTTAACCAATTCACTGCATGCATCTATAACCGCATTCTTAACTACCCATTTGTCCTTTCTTGATTTAGACATTTGATCCTATCCTTCGTCATCCTTGGTGTTCCTTAACATCATAACCTTTCTGGTTTTGGTGACTTTAATTCCTCTGTATTGGAAGACAGTCGTAGTTGAAGTTATGAACTCGTGCTTACAACCAACACTGTTAAATCTTTTGGAACCCCAAGCCATCGGCGTTATTATCTGTAACCCATCCGTTCCAGATTTTAAGTTCTGGTCAAAGGTACTTAAAACATTAACAATAGCCATGTGATTATCGTTAATCAATGTAGTTGTTCCCCTCCATAATAAGCAGTGATAGGGTTATAGTTCCGAACTGATATAGATTTTTAAAATCGTAAACATCCTTCCGATTTAAGCCACTTTTCTTGTAACCATTTTTTTTCTCCTAACCACATTGATGAGTATCCATAGTTGTAATGCAAAATCGGACAGTTCTTTTATAATCTACATGGAATGTCATTTGGATCTGGTAATGAAGATGCTCTCGTAATCTTTAGAGTTGGCTATTAAATTTCTTTGTTGGCTCCTGGGCTTATTTATCTGTGTCGGTATCTGTTACCCCTATCTCTGTCTAGGTCATTGTGACTTTCTCTCAGAAAACTACTCAACTTTCTGTTTTTTGGCGATTTAAGCGACCTTATTGTTTGTCTTCCAACGGTTTTTTTCACAACGTTGAAGGGATTAGCTGTACATTGCAATCTCTTTCTTGCTTTTTCTCTTGTTTTTTTTTTCGGGGTTCGCTGCTCTACTCGATGTTGATAATCTTCCCTGTTGACATCTATATGTTCTTTTTATGCCTTCTGTTCGTGCATATCTGCTTTCTTTTCTCACCTGGTTAAGTTGCGATGTTCTTTTCTCAGTTGAGAAACTGTTTGATTTTTCTGTTCTGTTTTTAGGCATGACTTTTCTGCCTTTGCTATTTTTCCATTCTTAACTTAACAGTTCCCATTGCTAAAATGAGCATTGCTTTTATCTACCTTATACATCCTCTACACATGGTGTTTCTTCATCAAACTGGGCCGATTCTTTATTACAAGCTTCTGCTAACCACTGGTTAAATATGATTTGCAAGATTCAAAATCATAATCAGTTAATCGGTGGTCATAACAGTACAAAATTATTTTACAAAAACAATCAATAGTCATTGTTTGAGAATAAACTGAGTATTTTTTCAACCAAGGACTGATATCTGAAAAAGAATTAGGTACAATACGTTTTGAGACGCACTTCCGCATACCAGCATACCCCTGATTCGAGAGTCTGATACGCAGATAATTATGGCGTTCAAGGAAATAAGAGTTGGTAGTAGTTACTGTAGCATAAAATATATAAAAACCTTATGCAGGAGCTCCGAGATGAGGTATATTGCTGCATAGGTAAGGGCAATTTATTTTTATTTTATAATTTAAGTAGTCTTTTTTATCATTAATCTTAATACTGAAGTACTGTTGTAGAATTCGAGTTGTTTATCCAAATAAAATGCTGAACATGCTGTTTCTGTAGTTTCAATTATCTCGAGCTCTGATGGATAAATTACAGGTAAACATTTACTAAAAGGAGGGTTTTAAGGACGTAGAACTTGGGTTAGGGACATAACTCTTGAAATCAGTGATGTGTTTGTATCATTTTCAATTTCACCAAAGCCTTTTAAGCTTTCATTAGAAACAGGATGAAATCAATGATAACCAAGTTATTTTGATGCTTACATCAGATTGTTATAAAGAGCCTGTATGCAAACGTTCCAATAATTTGTAAGAGTTGTATCCCTTCCCATAGGTCTACCTCCTAAAAGGATATATATGTATGTGAAATTGAAGAATTTACAATCTTTTATATTTTTATTCTTTACAAGATTCTGAAGAAATATATTCTCGTAAGATTACAAAAACAAAGTCTGCCAGGAGAACAGTACAGTTACTGCCAATTGGAATGTCAACTTGTTACTGAAAATAGCTGCTCAAAATGTGAAAAGTTTTAACAAAATTAACTTAGAAAAGAGGTGCTATTCAGGCGACAAGCTAAGATCCCATTTTTTTCCGTAGCCCAACTCAAACAAGAAGCCTGAATCGCTCACTTGGCTAAAGTTTTGACTTTCAAAGTCAATAACTCTAACAACACAAGGAGTTCTCTGACAATCTTATCATAAGGATATTTTCATAAAGTGAAAGTTTTTATTTATTATAGTTCTCAAGATATTGGCTGAAACTACTAAAAACATTTTCGCCTTTAAAGGACAAAACCATAACAATGAGTCGTCCGACAACTTTAATCAAATGCTGACTTTTGTTGGCCTTATAAGATGGATCATTTCGGATATTGAAATAATTTTGTTTAGATTAAAGGTATAACAAAATGAGATTTATGAAAAACACTTCTGACAACCCCTTAGTTCTTTTTCAGTAGCCATGTTTTCTATCAAAACATTCCCGAATCGGATCAATGCAGCAATATTCATACTAAAATTATTTCTTATTGTTTTGATAGTTTCAGAGGAAAAGATTTTTGAACGACATAACATTAAACTTGAGAAAAAACTGTCAAAAATGGTATTACTCTAACATGGCTTCACAGATTACAACGAAAATTTTACAAGTCATAAAACTCATCATGATGAAGCTTTTACCCAAGTGAGAATTTGGCGAAATCTCACAATTTTGGAAATATATCAAACATAACATCTGTCTGACCCCTTATGTTTTATTGTTAGTAATAGCGAGCTTTTGTTCCACGGATGAAAAATTCCCTCTTCTGTTCTATAAGGAATACCCTAAGAAACATTCCTACCAAGTTTGATTTTAATTGTTCAAGCAGTGTTAAAGAAAAAAAGATTTTTGAAAGAAAAATCTCAAAAAAGAGAAAACAACGTTGAAAAGGGGCAATAAACAAATCCAAAATTTGGAAAAAAGAAAACATTGAAATAAGATAGGTCTTACCGTACTGAACACTTTTACTCACGTATGAATATTGCTAAACGAATTTGGAGATAAATGCGAAAAACTCCTGTCTAACCACTATGTTCTATTTTTAGTAAACACAAGCTTTATTCATAAAACCCTAAGGAACATTCATACCAAGTTGGTTACTTAGTCAAGTATTGTCAGAGAAGAAGATTTTTGAAAAACTGTTAACAACAACGGACGCCAAGTGGTTACAATAGCTCACATGGCTATTTCGAAGAACAGGTGAGCTAAAAAAGAGTTACCAAATCGGAAGAAAAACAAATAATGTACATTGGTTATAATAAAATATCTGTTTTTCGTTCTTTCTGGCTTCTTTTTCTAAAACAGTAAACGCCACAAACTCCAAATTTAGTAGGAACTTTCTTTAGTATTGAATAAACTCATATCAGAATTTCAGATATATTGGTCAACAACGAAGTTATCGCACAGAAACAAAGTGTCCCCAGACGCCATGGCAACGACTTCGCCGAATCAATATAAAAGATTGAGGTGCTATCCAGGTAATGAGCATACTTTTTTTTCTTAGGCCCCTCCCAAAAAGTGGCCCCATCCAAGATTTATTTGTTATTAGCCATTAAACAACGGTTGCTGAAATCGATAAAATAAACGAGGCTTTTATCAGGCAAAAAGAAATTGGATTGGCGGGTGGGTCAAAAACATACCCCTTTGTTCCATGAGTCACTGCTACTGCAAAGAATAAATTACTCACCTTATTCACATATCGGTGCCGAAAAGCCTGGTGGGCATTGGCAACTAAATGTTCCACTATTAGATTGGCATACTCCACCATTTAGACACGGTTCCGACGAACATGGGTCGCTATCTATAAAATTAATTTGTAGTATTGATCCAGTCTCAATATAAATCTTCATATGTATTCGAAAAACTAAGATATTTTAGATTAAGTTCAATATAGATTTTTTTTTCTGAATTAGGTTAATGCATTAGTGAGAGATAGTTGCAGAATAAGAATTCATAAAAACAAATACGTTTCTTGTTTCCGACGCATTTTTTCGTCAATTCAAATTTTAACCAATTACCTGACTTTTAATGAACAACTAAAGAAAAAACTCAAATGTCGGATTTGTTGCAATAATTTAGAAATGTTGCGTAAAAACATAAATAAAGATTGTGGAAGACTAATGACCCCTCCAAGTGACAAACCCCAATCCAAGCATTCATTACAAGAGTAATCAAGGGAACCAAGGTTATAGCGGTAATAAAAAGAATGTAATCCAGGGACAAAGACCAGACATGGAAAACAGACATTCACAACAAAGAACATAAAGTAACTAAAATCATACATACAAAGTAACAAAAGTAAATGAGCAGCTCGGGCTCCACTAAAAACTGGGAGCATGGACCAGGTGCACCGGTAGGGTAAGCAATCAATCCATCCAATGGCAGACCAAATAGTTGCAATGAATGTGGATGGACAGATAGAAAAACAGAAAAAAAATAGACGAAATCATAGAAACTTGTTTGGAAAAGTTCAGAATTCAAACAACAGATTCTAAAAGGCCTGAATCGCACAACTGGTTTGATTTGCACAATTCGTTTTTTGTAAATGCGGCCATGTTTTATTTTTTGATAAAGAAATACCTTATGCTCTTACCTAAGGCACACACGTATTATCATTTGCTTTATTCTCTCCATTAGTTTCTGAGCAGAAAATGTTTCAAGTACAATCATAAAAAATTAGCAAAACGATTTTGAGGAAGGGCAATAACCTTCAAAAATGATTCATATGAAAATTTGACCAAATATAGATCTTATCATGCTGAAAACGTCTACCATGGTTAAAATTTTTCGACAGATCAAAAATCCCAACATCACTTCTATACAGAAAAACACAATAGCATTCATATTGAGTTTTTTTTTCGTAAATGGTCCAGTTATATCAATGGAGAAGAATGTTGAAAAAAATAATTAACAACGACGTCAACGGACGCCTAGTTCCAGGTGAGGAAAAATCATCACCAAGAGACCAATTTAAGGTTGTATTAAGGAGGTAAACCTAAGGTAAGGAAAACAACTTATAAAATCATTGGAACGTTTGTATTGAGTCTCTTTATATCGATATCATGTAAGCATCAAAGTAACCTGGATTGATTTCATTCTTTTTCAAATGAAAGCTTGAAAGGCTTAGGTGAAATTGAATATGATACAAACATATCATTGATTTCAAGAGTTATGTCCCTTATCCCAGGTCTACCTCCTTAATTAGTTCTCCATCTAAGAAACAGACAAAATGTGTAAAATCAAGCAATTTCGACTATTTATACCATTGAATGATTTAAGCGCAACAATTTAGAATAATAATTGCAGAATTGGAGAATTACTTCAAAAATAGAAGAGTTTTTTGGTGTGGCCCCATTGACACCTTACAACTCGAAAGCGGTCAAAAACACATCAAATCTGTTTTATACATTTGTTTACAAGAATTAAACAAGGAACACAATCCAAAAAGAAATAACCAAAATAAAACAAACATAGTAAATGGGTTTAAATAATTTACACTTTTGGCCAATTATTATAAAACTGAAGGGGCCAGGAACTCATAATTATAAAGAATATTTCTTAAGTGGTACGTTAAATCATATCAATGAAGTTGGTTCGGTAAGGGCAAATTTTGTGCAGTTTTTCTCTCTTTTACCAACGGCCTCATCTGTGTTACAACTCGTGTAAAAATATTTTGAGTCAACAGATGTGTGGCCACTTACGTTCCATGCAAAAACCATCTTAAAAGTTGCAGAAATGTTTAAAGTTAAAGGTTTTAGTAAAAGTTACATAAATGCATACTGTTATTTCATGAATAACGTCATATCGTCAAAAACATCTTACATTCAGCGTTTGCGACCATTTTACTTTACTATAACTACCTAGAAATCAGATGTCATCTATTTTCAAAAACTGCCCAAATTAAGAGGTTAAAAGGGATCCTTACCGAACTTAGTCCTTTCATACCAATTGGTTTAAAACAAATTAAGTATGCTCCAAACCCAAGTGTCTAGGGACAAAGACAACGACTACGATATTTTTTCGGTCGTATAGAAAATGCAGAGAATTTATTGCATTTTAAAAGTACAGTATATGTATAACCTCAAGAAATAACAATAAAAAGGTTTGTAAAGTTTGCCTTCTTAAGATACTGAAAAGTCACATTCAGTTGAAAATGGGTGGACAACTTCTCGCACTTTTTCTCTATACATAAATGCATCAAGAAATATCTACACCACAGTACTTCAGGATATCTGGTCCATGCTCCCAGTGTTTAGTGTAGTCCGAGTTGCTCATTTGCTTCTTTTACTTTGTATGATTTTAGTTGCTTTATGTTGTTTGTTGTGTATGTCTGTTTTCCATGACTGGTCTTTGTCCCTTGATTACATTCTTTTGATTACCGCTATGAACTTGGTTCCCTTGTTTACTCTTTCATAGCTTTTTGGTTGTTCTCTAGATGTTTCAAATACATTTAAGGTAATAAGGTAACCAAATGGAGAATAATGATGTGTCCGAATCTTACGTTAAATGGTATTTAATTACTTACTTTCACAAAAATCACCTGTAAAGGGAATTGGACACTGACAAACTCCATTCACACAAGTCCCGCCATTCTGACAAACTACACCATTGCATGGGTCAGGCGATACTACAATATAATACACAAAATATTTTAATTGGGAAATAGAATATAAAACAATAACTTTTAAAATATAATGACACTAAGAAGCCTGAATCGTTCACCTTGCTTGATCAGCAACATTAAATTTTTGTAAAAGCTGTCATTTTTTATGAATAAAAATTCCTAACACACCTTCCCAAGGAACAATCATATCAATTTTAATTTAATTCTGACCAGTAGTTTCTGAAGAGAAAATTTTAGTAAGTAATAAAATTGAAAATAGCAACCAAACAAAATAACTTCCAAAATGGCTTGATAGATTTACAAGAAACATAGACCACAAATAGATCTCAAAACACAGTACACTTTAAACCATGTCAGAAATTTCCTAAACCTAGCAGTTTTGAAGATGTATGCCACAAATGTCTAATTTATTTTTAGTAACAGCAGCCATGTTTTCCAGGAATCAAAAATGCAAACTTCAGTTCAATGCAGAATTCCGTAAGAAATATTGAAACCAATGTTGCTTCTAATTGGTTCAGTTGTGTTGGAGAAGAAGATTTTCGAAATAAATAACATTAAAATAGCAAATAAAGAGGGAAAAGATTTCCACGACAATTTGACCACAGACAGATCTCAACACGCTGCACACTTTTAACCATAAAATAATTACATTAAAATAGCAAAAAAAGAGGGAAAAGATTTCCACGACAATTTGACCACAGACAGATCTTAACACGCTGCACACCTTTAACCATAAAATAATTTGGTTAAACATAGCGGTTTTCTATGGTCCATATATTCTATTTTAATTTACAGCGGTCATGTTTATCCACGAATCAAATATTCCCACATTAGTTCCATTCAGAATACCACCAGTAACAATCAAATAAATTAACATTGAATTTCTAATTTTTTTTAGTAACAGCAGCCATGTTTTTCCAGGAATCAAAAATGCAAACTTCAGTTCAATGCAGTGCCTTATAATAAAGATCATTTCGGCAATTGAAAGAATTTGGCTAAAACCAAGTTTTGAAGATGAATGAGAAAAACTGCTGACTGACCCGTTTGTTGTTTTTTAGTAACGGCGGCCATGTTTTTCGACGGATAAAAAATCCCCACAACTGATATACGCAGGATACTCCAAGAAATATTCAATCTAAATGAAGGCAATAGGTCATATTGACTTCGGCCTGATGATCTAAGAAACTAATCACAGGTATATCTCAACACGCTGCACACTTTTAACCAATATCAGAGATTTAGAAGTGTTAGGGGAAATGATTTTTGAAAGTACATTAACAATAAAATAGTAAAAACAATGTCGAAAAGGGGTATTTTCTCCAACATAACTTAGCAGATTGATAAGAAAACTGGACCACAGACAGATCTAATCACGTTGCACACATTTAACCTAATAGTACGTGGGCTGAGATAACGCACAATGCACCCCCTATTAAAAGATTATTTTCAGGTACCGTAATACCTCCTAGAACTGAAGCATTTTTCTATTTTTTTTTGATGACTTTTTATACCTCGATGAAACAAAATTCAATATTTACTGTATAGATATCAGTTATTTACCGACTGTTCCCAGTGTAATAAATTCCGATAATTCACACTGTGAAATAAATTCGATAATTTCACTCTCTGTCTTTTTCCCGCCAAAACGTCACAACTTTGATATCAATCCGTAATTCACAGAATTTAAAATTCATGTTGAAAATATCGATAAATTATGAAAAAAAATCTACATAATAAATAGAATCATCAATTGGTTATCATGAATAACCAAAATATGATCACTCGTGCCGAGAACGCTTGAGGATTTAACTCGTGCACGGAACAAGTTCCGCACACTCGTAAAATCTAGGCGTTCTTCGGTTATTTTGGTTATTCACTCTTTTCAATTAGTTATCTTATTCTTCTTTTGTTATTCTTTTAACTTCTTTTTTTCAGAACGAAGTAAAATAATTGGGACTATAATACCGTACTTCACGTAATTTGCTGAATTTTGATTGGTCCAACACGAGGGTAATATCCTGCTCTATCACATGTCTCAGAGGGTTATTTTTGCCTATTACAAATTTGACAGTTCTAACATCGTTGAGATTTTTTCAGACCCTTCTATAAGTTTACGTTATCTTCCCTGTACCAATTTGATCCGATGGAGCAGTGTAGCAAATAGAGTCGTCACATTCTGAGACGTTGTATAATATTGATTTGTTGTGACATGCATCATTAATTTGATCCTCTCTCTATATATATATTCATTTTCCTTACACATGATGTCCATGGAAGACTTAGATGCTCGAACAAATGAGTCACAAAAATCTTGGATTTTTTGTGTCAGTGGGGTAAAAATATAGGCTTATACAATAACAGAATCCGAGAATATTTTTGGCGACATATTAATTTGGTAATGGGAGGTATAAAGGTACAGGATAATTATTATGAAATTGATGAATGGGGGTGCATTGTAGACCCTACCAGCCCATGGACTACAATGGTTTGGCGATATATGAAAAAAAAACTCCTGTTCTATTTTTAGTGATGACCAGCCATGTTTATCGACCGCTTCAAAATCCCTACATCAGTTCTATGTCGAAAACCCTAAGAAATATTCTTACCAAGTTTGGTTGTTATTGGCCCAGTAGTATTTGAGAGAAAGATTTTTGAAAAATAAACGACAACAACGAATTCCAAGTGATGGGAATACCTCACACAGCCCTCATAATCTCCAAAAATAACAATCACAATGTTTGTAATCTTTGCGTATTTCAGACATTGAAAGGTTTTATTTCCTTGAAATGCACTATGGACAAATGACTGCATGTATGCAGTCAAAAAATATGTATGGGACAGATGCTTCAGGACAAATTTTAATAGCTTTCTGGCTGTTTTCTAAATGTTTTGGACAAAAAAAGGATCCATTTGGTCCTAACTGGAGTGGTCGTGTCAGATGAGAAGGTTTGAAAGAAATAACATTATAAAAATAGAGAAAAAAGCATCGAATAGGGGCAATAACTCCACCATGGCTTGAAAGTGTTTCACAAAATTTAACCACTAATATGACAAACTATACCATAACAATATAAAAACACATTTTTTAGTGGTCTCATAAAAAAATGCTTATAATATCAAATCTAAATAAATGTCATTCAGTTAATCAAAGCATGGTCAGGCTTCTTAAAATGATAAAATAATCTCAAGAACTCAATTTTAGTTGAAACTAGAAAAACTGTGAGCAAACACAATTTTAAGGCCCCCTGCATTAATAAATGCCCCTTCCCAATTGTTTACCAATGGTATAGTCCATCTTGTGCAACAGGAACCGTCCCCCCTCCCCCCCCAAGAAAAAAAAATCATACATATCAAAAAAATATGAATAGGGGGCACACAACAGCATCATGTGAAAAAGAATGAGTGAGTTCTATCAAATTCTAGTCAACTGTTTGCGAGAAGTTTCAGATTTGATTTTATTACCTGATTTTGAACCTTCACATCAGTGGAAGAGTACTTACTTTCACAGAAATCGCCACTAAAGTTTGTTGGACACTGACAAACGCCATTGACACAGGTACCTCCATTTTGACAAGTGACATTGGTACAGAGGTCAGCTGAAACAAGATTTCTGTATATAGTCACGACTCTCTAGTGTTGAATTCAGGGAGGGTTCCTGGTGTGGACCCTGCCCCCCTTTTGTAAAACATTGAACAAGATTTGGAAACCCAATTTTATTCATAATTTTTATTAGTTTTGTGTAATATTTAGGCAAAAAGGCAAATTATAGCCTGGAAATCTTTTTCATTTTATGACCCCCCTTCTTTTTAATAAATTTCATAATTAACCTCTATATATTTATACATATATATATTTGAACTTTGAACATTGGACACAAAATTTAACCACTAATAGAACTTACTATTCTGAACAATTTTACCCCATATCAGAATTTGGCAAAAACCAAACAGTATTGAAGATATTCTGTCTGACCCTTCTTTTATTTATAGTAATGGCCACCCTGGTTGTTGATGGATCAAAATTCCTTACAACAGTTCTAAGCAGTCATAAACAAAAGGTCATAAACAACATTCAAATCAAGATTAGTTCTACTTGGTCTAGTAGTGTCACAGGAGTTTTAAAAATAATATTAAAAATAGCCCGAAAATGTTCAAAAAGGGCAATACTTCATTTATGGATAAACAGATTTTCACAAAATCATGACGCAGATTGATCTAATAATGCTAAACACTTTAAACCTATGTCAGAATTTTTTTGGAGATATATGCAAAAAACTTCTGTCTGACCCCTATGTTTTTTTAGTAACAGGGGCCAGGTTTTTTTGACAAATCAAAACTCTCCATATCAGTTCTATGCAGAATACCCTATGGAGCACTCATACTCATGATTGGTCTTGTAGTTATAGAGGATAAGAATTTTGAAAAATCGAAAAAAAATATAGTTAACTACGACGACAACAATGGACAATGAGAAAGGTGCCAAGAAATGGCAAAAGCTCACATGGCCTTATTTACTCTTTTTGCACCTTTATTTAAAATGGTAAGAGCCACAATTCTAAATTATATCAGAACCTTCCTTTTGTGGTTACTAAAATCATTTCAAAATTTTATAAAAATTGGTCAACCATAAATAAGTTATCACACAGCAACTAAGTATCCCCGAAATGATGACGAGGACGACTATACCATAACAATATAAAAACACATTTTTTAGTGGTCTCATAAAAACATGCTTATAATATCAAATCTAAACAAATATCATTCAGTTAATCAAAGCATGGTCAGGCTTCTTAAAATGATAAAATAATCTCAAGAACTCAATTTTAGTTGAAACTAGAAAAACTGTGAGCAAACACAATTTTAAGGCCCCCTGCATTAGTAAATGCCCCCTCCCAATTGTTTACCAATGGTATAGTCCATCTTGTGCAACAGGAACCGCCCCCCCTCCCCCCCCCAAAAAAAAAAAATCATACATATCAAAAAAATATGAATATGGGCACACAACAGCATCATGTGAAAAAGAATGAGTGAGTTCTATCAAATTCTAGTCAACTGTTTGAGAGAAGTTTCAGATTTGATTTTATTACCTGATTTTGAACCTTCACATCAGTGGAAGAGTACTTACTTTCACAGAAATCGCCACTAAAGTTTGTTGGACACTGACAAACGCCATTGACACAGGTACCTCCATTTTGACAAGTGACATTGGTACAGAAGTCAGCTGAAACAAGATTTCTGTATGTAGTCACGACTCTCTAGTGTTGAATCCAGAGAGGGTTCCTGGTGTGGACCCTGCCCCCCTCCTTTTGTAAAACATTGAACAAGATTTGGAAACCCAATTTTATTCATAATTTTTATTAGTTTTGTGTAATATTTAGGCAAAAAGGCAAATTATAGCCTGGAAATCGTTTTCATTTTATGACCCCCCTTCTTTTTAATAAATTTCATAATTAACCTTTGTATATTTATACATATATATATTTGAACTTTGAACATTGGACTTTACACGCACAAAGTGAACACAATTATTAGCTGACTGAGAGGATTTGCAATCACAAATATTTAAAATGAGATAGAGAGATAAATGCATGCACATATAAATGGATGGGCCAACAAACAGATCAATGGACACAGAAAATTACTATAAGGCTCTGTTAAAGAGCTGTTACATGGCAACAGGGAACATATCCGTAGGTCATTAGAGGCCTTATGAAAAAGGTCAATAAAGAATAAACATGAAAGACACGACTGATTGATTGTTGGTGTTTAATGCCCGAGCAGCAATACAAGAAAGACAAAACATTGGAGAGATGACTTAATTGTTAAAGCAAATCTGTGCTTTTTCTACTCAAACTTACTCTCACAGTTTTGTCCACTATAGTTGCCAGGACAAATACAGATGTATGTCATGTAATCAACACTCTTATAACAGGTGCCACCATTTAAACAGGGGTTAGGGTCACAAGGATTGATCCGTGCTGGAAAAAAATAGAAAAAGATGATTCAGTCACCATATGATCCAAACTCAGTAGTGGAGTGATCATAGACTTGATTATATATATATATGTATATAATTTGTTGATGTCATGGTGCAAAAACCCCACCAAAAAATAATACTATTACATGACAATGGTAAGGGATATAACTCTTGAAATCAGTGATATGTTTGTATCATATTCAATTTCACCAAAGCCTCTCAAACTTTCATTTGAAGCAGAATAAAATCAATCCAATTTAATAAGATTCTTATATATTATTGATGTGAAATGCTCAATGCAAACGTTTCAATGATTTTTAACAGTTATGTTCCTTACCCTAGGTCTACCTCCTTAACAGCAACCAAATCAAATCCAATGAAGAAGAATAACTCATACAAAGTGCCAATATAATACCAAATTTATAAAATTTTCATCTTAGAAGTGCAAAATCTTAATGACAAACTAAGTCTGGTGATATGGTCTGTAATTGTTTTTTTATAAGAAATAAATGTGAATTTGGTAGTTTTTTTGACATGTATGAATCACCTCCTGCCTGATACTTAAAAGGATATTTGAATAAGATATATAGAAACAAGGAGATGTAAAATTGACACATTGCACATCTACATATAATACCCAAATTTCCAATTACATTTCATGAAAGTCCTTCCAGCGGTTATGCTTACAAGAACTTTGAATGGACAGACGTACAGATGGGGTAATACCTATATACCCACTAAACTAGGTTGGGGGTATAATAATGTTTCCGCTAGAAAATCCACCCAGCAGACACAAGAACACTGAATCAACGTTGGATATTGGTTTAAATCATTTCACAACAAAGACTAAGGTAATTACAAAAGACTTACTCTCACAGTTACTGCCAATGTAACCTGTCGGACAGATACATATGTACTCCAAATAATTCTGAGACTGATAACATGTGCCACCATTCTGACATTTATTAGGGATACATGGGTTAATCTTGGCTGAAATGTAAAAGTGGAAAAAAAGTTATAGATTCAGTTAAGAGGATGTCCATGTAAAATCTAGTAGATCCTAAGATATGGGTGGCACAGGGTAATTTTTATCCCACTGAATTTTTGTTCCAACGTAATGTATAAACCACATGTATGCCAAAATGTATATAGTTTGTTTTTATTGACAATGGATGGCTCAGAAAATTATTTGAAGTTTTATAACAAAGCAACCAAACTGTGCCCAATTTAAATAGTTATCGCCCTTTTTTAAATGAATTTCAATGTTTTCTATGTGATTTATTTCTCTTTTATTGTTGCAGTTAATAAAAAAACCAACATTAAGCTTTGAGAAAGGATGCACTTGTGATATGAAATGGGTGCACTTTTTTTAGAACAAAATTTGTCATGCGCCATCTACTTTGTTTTTGCATGGACAACCTCTAAATTACTAAGGACAAATACAGAATACATACACATCGCCAGAAAATATAATTTATTTTTGTCAGAGCTTTTAAAAACACTGAGAAGGGGAAGGTCTCCTGCACACTTCTCGATCTAACCTTAGCAAGACAAACAAATTTTATATTTTACAGCTGTGCATATGTATCGTTTTTCTAATAAACTGTATTTTATAAAGAAAAATAATGATAAAAGGCATTTCTTAAACTCTAACAAATTAGGAAGCATCTTTAAAGAGGTTCAAGTTTAATTTAACTATTTGCACCATCCGAATCAAAGAAAAAGACAAGATCTTACATATCACTTTGGTGAATTGAGTTATAATTTCATTGAAATGCACTGAAAATAAACATTTCAAGGAAGATAACTCTGTCAAAACATCTCATTTTTCCAGCATTCTATTGAAAAATTTGTCCAAATCAGTGATACAGAGATCAAAAAAGTTGTTTTTCAAAACAGAGAAATCATCCTTGACTTAAACTATATTGTCAGTTCAGTGGGTTTCTGAGATGCAAGTTTCAAAATTTTTTCCATTTCGCATAATTCTTACCAAACTTGCACTTAAATTGAAAAAAGAATAGCATGAGACAATACCATATATTGAATTATTTGACATTCTGTATTTTATGGTCATCATCATGAACTCGTGAATCGTTGTATCCATTTGCACCATGAAAACTGATTTATTCAACGGGTCTTAGTTTTTACAAATGGATCGGTTTGACAAATTGATAACTGACCGGAAACTAATCGGTGATCGATGACCAATCACAATGTTTCTTGCATGGATCGGTTCAGGTACTGTTATAATACATTTTATTTGACATCCTGTATTTATATAGTAGTAATTCTAGCTGCATCATAATAATACAGGTTTTTCAAAGAGTAATCAAGGGAACCAAGGTTATAGCGGTAATCAAAAGAATGTAATCCAGGGACAAAGACCAGACATGGAAAACAGACATACACAAAAAAGAACAAAAAGTAACTAAAATCATACATACAAAGTAACAAAAGTAAATGGGCAACTTGGACTCCACTAAAAACTGGGAGCATGGACCAGGTGCACCGGTAGGGTAAGAGTCCTCTGCTTTTCTAGAAACACCCGCCAAATTGCTCATAAAAAGTTAAATCTTTTGTTTTGGATTCTATGTACGAAATTTGTGCTTAATTTCAAAAACTCTGAAACAAAACATCAATATCCTGTGTACAGCAACACATATGCTACATGCAGTACTAAACTGCGCCTTATTATGCAAAAAAATGCATCCAGAACAGTTGCACAAACATGCAGAGAGTTGTGCTTATGTTTTGTAAATACATTCCTCTCCTGAACAGTAGAGGTAATATGTTAGTGGAGTAGTGGAGATACAGTAAGTAGTGCTCCAGATAAGAATCATGCAAAATGTGATTCATGGTTGGAAAGGGTATTTTCATTTTTGATATTTTGTTTAAAATGTTAGAAAAAACAGAAATTAACATTTGGCTTTTTTTCTATAACCCTTGCTCTAAGGAGATAAAAAAATATATAGAATGTACTGTACACTTCAAAATTAAGGGAGATAACTCTGTAAATGACACCAAAATAAAATAGAAACTGTTAGGTCATCCATGTGGATTGTCTCATAAAATCAGACAGATTGAAATGAATAATTACAAATTTCATAATATAGACCCATAAAACAAATTAATTACAAAAATAAAGAAAATGTAGCCTTTTTTTTTGGGTGTACCACATTTTTCAGATTTTGCATTATTCTTACAAAGACTACTACTTAAAATCGTAGCTTCCACTGTTAAGTTAGGAGTCAATTACTTTCAAAATCGCTGTATTCATTAATTTAATCTAATCATACATTTGACAAGGTAATTGTAATTTATTCAATTACATTGAAAGAAATTAGTCCCATTTCTGATAGAATGTACTGTAGAATTGAAAGTTAAGGGAGATAACTCTGTAAATTACACTAAAATACAATAGTAACTTGGATTTTCAATGTGGATAATCTTATAAGAGCAGACAGAATGGAATTCATTTATATAGGCCCATAAAAGCAACTTAAAAACATGAAATAAAAACATATTACGGAATTTGCATGATTCTTACAATGACTAATACTTCATCAGATAATCAATCAGAAAGTCAGGAAGTGGTGATTAATTCAGGAATAAGATAGGATATAAGTAAAAAATTCAAAGTTGCTAATCCTTCATTTAGAAGATGCTTGCTACCAAAAACTGATCTGCTGGTAAACAATGGTCAATCTAGAGGATGTTTCCAGGGGGTGAAATCACACCCTTTTATTTGAAAACTTGTTTAATTTTATGCAAATTTTTGGCAAAAATTAGCAAATAAAAGCCAGGGGACCCAATCCCCCTTTTAAAAATGTTCGTATTAAAAGATCCCCCCTCCTTTCATTTTCTGGATGCACCCCTGAATTACCATGCATGTCTAAAATATCTGGTACTCATTCATATAAGGTGTATTTTTGTACTTACTCTCACAGTAGGTACCAGTGTACCCTGGAACACAAACACAAAATCCATTGCCATATTGGTCAATCTGGTAAGTCCCGCCATTCTGGCAAACAATTGGTGGAACTACAAATATATATAGAAGTAAATTCACCAATTTCCATGTTCCACAAATTCAATAAGAAGGGGCTGTTGAATCGTTAAAAATTAAAAACATAATTTTTTCGACACAGGCGGTAGTTTCACTTTTTACCCTTTGACCTTAAAGAAGCTCTTCCATGGAAACACAAGTCACCTGATCGCAATTCTGTTTCCTGATTGGCTTAATACTGATAACTTAATGGTGTTTGAAAAAACTGTATCGGAAATTGAAATTGTGGGCCATGTGTTATTTTCTTGACTGAAATATAAAAAATTTAAAGTTAAAAAGAACAAAATTTTACTGCGTCACCTATCTTTTTTTAAAGATAGTACATGTTTTTTTCTACTTTAGAAATTCTTTATTGTTTTTCCTGGCAAATGAATCTAAAGATGATAAATCATAAAGTTGTATATAATCTGGATATACAGGCAAATGTGCCACACATGAGAATCATATGGTTTGCATCATATGATTATCATATGAATCAAGCACCATATGATAATCATATATTTCACAAAGAAATGGTTATCATATGTTTTCAAGCCCATATCATCATATGAGAATCATATCATAAACATATGACTAACTCGATATAAATATTATATGATTTCCATATGATTATCATATGAATCAAGCACCATATGATTATCACATGTGGCATATAAATATAAAAGACATCAGAGAATTTAATATTTTTCTTAGTGTAATTACTTTCATGGACTTGACAAAATGAATACAAACAGTTCAAATATGGCATATTTTGCCATTATAACGACACTAACAATATACAACCAACACCCCCACAACATATACCAAAAAGGGGGGGGGTATGGACTTTGTACACAAATGTAACTAACCAATCAAAAGTCCACATTTGTTACAAGCCAAGGATAAATAAGGAAGCACCATAAAACAAGTAAACAAGAGACAATGCTATGTTGCTTTACAAGTACAGTAATGGTCTTTTCGACACCCTGTACTTGTATTGTAAGATTTCCAAGATAAAAATGCAAATTTTCTGAGCAAGCTTTGGATTATCTCCCTTTGGAATCCTCTGACAGTGATTATTTTCCTTCATACACATCTACACATGATATCCAACCTTCCAATAAAATTTCATCAAAAACCTCTCAAAGGATTTAGGAGAAGTTGCACTTACAAGATGTGGACAGATGGACCGACCAACAGTCAGACAGACAGATGGGGTGATTCCTATATACTTAATTAAAGTTTTTGCCTTTAAAAATGTATGTCTACCCTTTATCAAAGTTCAAATAAGTACAATTTCCAGAAAAAAATTGTTGGATCAGAAATTCTTGGAAATAAGCTGCATATCTACAAAGGTTCATGAAATTTGGTGCTGTAGTTTCCAAGGAGTTGCACTTTCAAAAATGTGAAAGGAGGACAGGGTAAAAGCAATACTATTCCCCACCAAAGTGGGGGAGTCAAAATAAGATATTTTAAACCATGCCATACAGACCTGTACCACATTGTTGATCTGTTAAAATATTTCCATTACTGTCATAAAACACTGCATTACAGCCCCCACAATAGTTGTCACTGAAATAAGAATGGAAGTTAACACCGGAATGACAACCAGCTAAAACCAGATAAATATGAGTAAAGCTAGCCCACTGAAAGATACCCCCCTCACCCCTCACAAAGTTTCCATTACTGTTAAAAACACTGCATTACAGTCCCCACAACAGTTGTCACTGAAATAAGAATTGAAATTAACACAAGAATGACAACCAGATAAATATGAGTAAAGCTAGCTCACTGAAAGATAACCCCCCTCACCCCTCACAAAGTTTCCATTACTGTTAAAAACACTGCATTACAGTCCCACAATAGTTGTCACTGAAAAAAGAATGGAAGGTAACACCGGAATGACAACCAGATAAATATGAGTAAAGCTAGCTCACTGAAAGATAACCCCCCTCACAAAGTTTCCATTACTGTTAAAAACACTGCATTACAGTCCCACAATAGTTGTCACTGAAATAAGAATGGAAGTTAACACCGGAATGACAACCAGATAAATATGAGTAAAGCTAGCTCACTGAAAGATAACCCCCCTCACAAAGTTTCCATTACTGTTAAAAACACTGCATTACAGCCCCCACAATAGTTGTCACTGAAATAAGAATGGAAGTTAACACCGGAATGACAACCAGATAAATATGAGTAAAGCTAGCTCACTGAAAGATAACCCCCCTCACAAAGTTTCCATTACTGTTAAAAACACTGCATTACAGCCCCCACAATAGTTGTCACTGACATAAGAATGGAAGTTAACACCGGAATGACAACCAGATAAATATGAGTAAAGCTAGCTCACTGAAAAATAACCCCCCTCACCCCTCACAAAGTTTCCATTACTGTTAAAAACACTGCATTACAGTCCCACAATAGTTGTCACTGAAATAAGAACGGAAGTTAACACCGGAATGACAACCAGATAAATATGAGTAAAGCTAGCTCACTGAAAGATAACCCCCCTCACCCCTCACAAAGTTTCCATTACTGTTTAAAACACTGCATTACAGTCCCACAATAGTTGTCACTGAAAAAAGAATGGAAGTTAACACCGGAATGACAACCAGATAAATATGAGTAAAGCTAGCTCACTGAAAGATAACCCCCCTCACCCCTCACAAAGTTTCCATTACTGTTAAAAACACTGCATTACAGTCCCACAATAGTTGTCACTGAAATAAGAATGGAAGTTAACACCGGAATGACAACCAGATAAATATGAGTAAAGCTAGCTCACTGAAAGATAACCCCCCTCACCCCTCACAAAGTTTCCATTACTGTTAAAACACTGCATTACAGTCCCACAATAGTTGTCACTGAAATAAGAATGGAAGTTAACACCGGAATGACAACCAGATAAATATGAGTAAAGCTAGCTCACTGAAAGATAACCCCCCTCACCCCTCACAAAGTTTCCATTACTGTTAAAAACACTGCATTACAGTCCCACAATAGTTGTCACTGAAAAAAGAATGGAAGTTAACACCGGAATGACAACCAGATAAATATGAGTAAAGCTAGCTCACTGAAAGATAACCCCCCTCACCCTTCACAAAGTTTCCATTACTGTTAAAAACACTGCATTACAGTCCCACAATAGTTGTCACTGAAATAAGAATTGAAATTAACACAAGAATGACAACCAGATAAATATGAGTAAAGCTAGCTCACTGAAAGATAACCCCCCACCCCCTCATAACGTTTCCATTACTGTTAAAACACTGCATTACAGTCCCACAATAGTTGTCACTGAAAAACGAATGGAATGTAACACCGGAATGACAACCAGATAAATATGAGTAAAGCTAGCTCACTGAAAGATAACCCCCCTCACAAAGTTTCCATTACTGTTAAAAACACTGCATTACAGCCCCCACAATAGTTGTCACTGACATAAGAATGGAAGGTAACACCGGAATGACAACTTAGCTATAAAAGAAGAAAATGTAAGTAAAGATAGTTCATGTAAGGACACTCGAGCCTCCTCCCTCAGAATATACTGTTGAGATGAAAAAAATATTACGTCAAACAGGAAGTTAATGTCATTTCAATCAAAAATGCAATACCATGATAGTGTTGGTGTTCTCCTCAGGCCATGATAGCAATGTACTTAGCAGTGCTATGATTTCTTAGCACTGTGCTATCAGTAATTAATTTTAGTTAGAATGCACTATGGGCACTGTGCTATAATTATGGAGGAAGGTCATAAGACCTCTGTGCTATGCCAGTAAGCGCTGTGCTATTTAACATTATAGGGAGAACACTGAGTGTATTGCATATCTATAGTACCTGAAACGATCCGTGCAACAAAAACTGTGATCGGTTATCAATCACCGGTCAGTCATTGATCTGTCAAACCGATCCATTTAACTAGTGATCGCACAACGTGACCACAGAGCGGTCAATGATTTTTATAGCTTTTGTTGTTTTCTTTGTCAATTTTACACATATTTATACATGTATAATGTAATAGATTTAAACATCAATTTATAGTTTAATTTCACATTTCTTTTATTTAAAACAGAACTTACATCATTTTACATAACAAAACTGCAATCAGATCAGTCACCGGTCATCAGTCATTGATCCGTCAGTGATCAATCTGTCAACAGTCATCGATCTGTCAAATCGTTGTGTAGATCGGTTCAAGGACTGTATGTAAAGCTTGCTCATTTACTTTTTTTACTTTGAATGTATGATTTTAGTTACTTTATGTTCTTTGTTGTGTATGTCTGTTTTCCATGTCTGGTCTTTGTCCCTGGATTACATTCTTTTGATTACCGCTATAACCTTGGTTCCCTTGATTACTCTTTCTCACGAACTATCAAGTGGCTTTGACAAGTATTTGCTTTGAAGACTTAACTAATGCACCACATGAACCAATCTATCATGGATCACCAATCCGTTTCTGATCAATCATTGATCCGTCGAAACCAATGGCTTAAATCTGTGATCACTTCCAATTTCTATCACATGACAATTGATCAGTAAATATATTTAAGGGATTCCTTTGTTTTGGTTCCATTTTTACACATATCTACTGAACAATATAGATGTTGATGTCAGTTTGATAACCTTTTTTTTATATTTGCTTTGTCATTAATAAAACACAAAATGTTAATTTTACATTTTAAATTCAAAGTTAATTTAAGGAGGTAGACCTAGTGTAAGGGACATAACTCATAAGGTCGGGATATACTTGTATCATATGTGAAATAAATTTCTACCATACGCGTCGTTATTAACAACACATGGTAAACAAATCCAATAATAGACACAAAAAAATACAGTACCAAAATCAAATTAAAATGTGAAAATAAGTTTACTTTTTTTTTCTTTTTTTTTTAAATTAATCTAAGAATATGATTACATACCAGCATTTAGCAGATGGGTAATTTGGACATGTTGCATATAAACACGGTTGAACAACACAGTTGGCAACTGGCACACCTGGTGGGCATGATATAGCATCAGGGCAGACAACTCCTGAAACTTAAAAATTCAGTGTCTAATATTATGCCTGTCTAATTTTTGTTCTCAGGCAAATGGGGAAAAAGCCATTAATTTTTACATTTCAATTGTTCCAAAAAGTGATGAGGTTTTCTTTTTTTAACCATATGCTGACAAAAATGGATGATGTGGCAACTTCAACAAAGACCAGGCTATAATGCATCTAAACCAAGTAATTAATTTAATTGGCCTCAAATTTTGAACCAAGTAATTAATTAAATTGGTCTTAAATTTTAATACATGCAAGTATATACTCCTTTAGTATGTTACCTGTACTCACAATTGTGTATATTATGTTTATGCAGTTTTCTGAATAATGTTTGTTTGTTTGTTTGTTGGGGTTTAACACCCGAGCAGCATTATCTCACCTATATTCAGGCGATGAACATGAAGTGGATGATAAAATGAACATGAAATAATGATGAAATGAAAAATGGGATGGGACACAAGGATAATGGGGTCGACAAATTTTGATTGCCACTGGAAATAGGGAGAGGTGGGTAGGGTCGGGCAATTTAGCATCCTGTGGCAGAGCCCTACGGTTCCTACTCCAAGAGAATACCACAGTAGGGTTCTTTAACGTGCAAGGAACGTGGCATCTTTCCCAACACGGTGCGGTCAGGTTTTCCGTATTATAGCCTGACAACCCCAGCATGTAACACGCCAGGGGTACCCCATTCCACCACCTGGGGCACACAACCCAGTTGCTCTGTGGACAGAGCGCCCTAGCCCCCGGCTAAGGTTCTGAGCACTATTTAGTCACCTTTTACGACAAGCTTAGTGCTGCTGCAGGCCTATTCTTTTGCCACCGGTTTATATATAATTTTAAATTGTGTATGATATAATTAAAAAAAATATAATATAATTTAAGATAATTTATTATACTTCAGAATATATTTTTTTTTGTGAATCAAGTGTAACATTTGAAATAATTCCCCATAAAGAAATTGTCCAGATTTCTTTTAATTGACAATGGATGGCTCAGAAAATGATTTTTACAGTTTCATTAGAAAGCAACCAAGTTTTGCAAAAAATGAAAGAGTTATCTCCCTTTTTCAATGAATTTCAATGCTTTCTATGTAATTTATTTCTTTTTAACTGTTGCAGTTCTTAAAAAAAACCAACATCCAACTTTGGGAAAGGATGCATTTGTGAAATGAAATTGATGAAATGTTTTTGAAAACAAAATTTGTCATTTGCCACTTACTGCCTGATTCTTACTTAGTTCTGTTTACCAAGTAGGAAAAAAGTTCATTGAAATCATTCTTTCTTTTTTTAAAATGAAATTCTAGATATAAATTTAGTTATTGAAATTTCTTTATATCCTCATCCTCCATGAAACCCCCTTAAATAGATATCTGGGATGATTTGTAAAGCAGAAAGCAAAACCAGATGTATATACAGCAAGATAAAAAAATCTTAATGATAAAAATCAGTCTCTAAAAGAAAATTTCTGTTAAGAAATGGAAGAAATCTGAATTATCCTGAGATTTACCATCCTACATATTTGTTGTTCGCACTCTAACTACATTTACTGTGGCAGTTTGTCCCTGAATAGGAGTATGTACACTTATTCCGGCATTCTGTCCCTTAATAGGAGTATGTACACTTACTCTGGCAGTCTGTCCCTGAATAGGAGTATGTACACATACTCTGGCATTTTGTCCCTGAATAGGAGTATGTACACTTACTCTGGCATTTTGTCCCTTAATAGGAGTATGTACACTTACTCTGGCATTTTGTCCCTGAATTGGGGTATGTACACTTACTCTGGCATTTTGTCCCTTAATAGGAGTATGTACACTTACTTTGGCAGTTTGTCCCTGAATATGGGTATGTACACTGGCATGTATACCCTGTTCCTGAGGAAACACACTGGCCACCATTTTGACATGGATTTGGGTCACAATAGTTGACAGCTGAAATGTATAGAACTTTGCTTAGACAGTTACTGTGAATTTTTTTTATTCCAAGCTACCAATTTTCCTGGTTTAGAGAAAAATGATCAGTTCATAGAATCTAGAAATCATGTGACAATTCATTCATACAAACGAATCCAAAATTAACTTTAATTTTTGTAGGGAACCAGATTTCCTGTTTTAACAAAACCACCAAACCCAAAAACAACAATACTTCCACAGTATATAGATTATTAAAACTATATACAGGGGCAAAAAGAACTGAAGAGTGGAAGGGCACCATGGACTGACCAAAGCGGGGCCCACATCGTCACACTTCTGTGATTTGCATGCAAGGCCTGAACCTATCTTTGATTTAACATCCGTCAAATTATGACAAAAATAAGAGGCCTCCTACTTGAAATCTATACAAAGGAATAGATTCAATAACACTAGTTTCAGGCCTACTATTTTGTCAAAATTTAAAAATACTATCTGAAATGTCCTATCTGCACATTTTAAAGCTGGTTAAAATCTGAATCCAATCAAACACAAATTACAATATGTTGTGTCGTAATTGAGGCACAACATGTTTCCAAAAAATTTTCACAAAAATGGAAAGATTCAGAGTAGATTTTTTTAAATTTAAATGTAGAGAGCACAAGTTTTGAACAAAACATTTTAACATGAGTTGTAATGATACAGGAGACTATTTTTTGTAAATACATGTATATCAAAGAGTGGGACAAATCTAATGCACTCAGTATAATTAACATAAAAATGTTTCTTTGACCACCCACCCCCCTTTTAATAATTTCTGAATCAGTTTAGAAATTTCAGTGTGTCAATATGTGTGAAATAACAAACAACTTCAACTACCTTACTGAGATTACAATATTAAAATTGCCTTGAAGATTAATTCTCATAGGAAAGGGTAGTTCAATAAGGCATTTTAAAAATGATAATATAGACTTTATTACTCTTCTTTCAAACTTAACATGCCAAAATACTTAAGAAGCAGTCTTTGTAAGAATCATGCAAAATCTGAAAAATGTGATACACCCCAAAAAAAAGGTTACATATTTTTATTTTTGTAATTAAGTTGATTTATAGGTCTATATTATGAAGTGTGTAATTATTCTTTCAAATCTATCTGCCCTTAAGAGATAATCAACATTAAAAGTCCAGTAGATTCTATTGTATCTGATTGTCATTTACAGAGTTATCTCCCTTAATTTTGAATTTAACAGTGCATTCTCTACAATTTTTATGTCCTATGAGCACTATTTATACGAAAAACTAAATGTTAATTTCTGTTTACTGAAGCATTTAAAACAAAATATCAAAAATAAAAATATGTAGGCTTTTCACCCATGTATCACTTTTTGCATGATTCTTAGCTGGAATGCTACTTTAAAATACATGTTTAAAGAAGATGATACAAACTTTATTTCAAACTTAAGTGTACATATTTGTAGACTCCGGCAATATGGGAAAAATCAGAAACATGCGTGGCAAAACCCCACCAATCTGAAAACATAATTTCACTCAAGGATGCTTTCTCTATTTGAAAAGACCACTATTTGATCTCTGCATCACTGGATTTGCTCAGAAAATTGTCAAGATAATGTCAGAAAAATGAAGTTTTTTACAGAGTTATCTGCCCTTGTAATGTTCATTTCCAGTGCATTTCAATGAAACTATAACTCAGTTTACCAAAATATGAAAAATCTTCTCTTATTTCCCTGATTCTGATGGTGCAAATAGTCAAATTAAACTTTCAAAATGATGTTTTTTTTTTCATACTATGTTTTACCCACTGCCTGATTCTTACAGACACTGACACTTAAAACATCTTTAATATAAGATGATATTGATGTAAATAGGCATATTTTGTATTTTGATGATACCTAACCTGAATCTACTGGTTAAGCAAATACCAAGAGTTTTTTCTAAATCTATATAGGGCAATTAACTTTGACCCTCTAATTGACTCTATTCCTTTAAGGTCTTATAAGGTGTGGTCAACAATACTCACCTCCACAATATTGACCCATGTAACCTTGGTAACACTGACAAGTGAAGCTGTTACCACTGGGTATACAGTTTCCATGGATACAGGCGTTTGGATTACAGGGATCTTCAGCTGAAAACAGATCAAAATAACAAGATAGTGAAGAAGAAGGATACAACTCCATTTACACTCTTGGCATGTAAGGAAACCTAAGGACAGTGGCAGACCTAGGGGGTGGGTGCAGGGGGGTTGGCAACTCCCTATTTATTGGAAAATTTGTCATTTTTATGAATAAAATTGACCAAAAATGGCAAATAATGTCATAGCACCCCACTTTTTCTGAGGAACCTGGGCTGGCACTCCTCATTTTCGGTGTCTGGATCCCCCTTAGAGAAGATCATAGAACTGGTAAGAACATCCATAGTAAATGGACCAAGACAATTAAAACTAAGAAATATTACAAGTTATCTATCTAGTCCTCTAAGGTCTATTTACAAAATGGAAAAAAACTATATTTTATTTTTGTTCTCCTACTCACTGGCCATTTATGTCACATTGTTCTAAATTACAACATAAATGGGCAGCCCATGATAAAACAATGACACAATGGAGTTTCCGTGATTTATTATGGTTCTAATAGGAGTAGTTTCTTCATGTTTTTGAATAGACGAAGCCGATGTGTTGCACGCATTGTTGGTCATGTGTTTATCACTTTTTTTACCATGGCTGAGGTCGAAAGAGCTTGAAGCACGTCATATCAGAATTAAGGATTGTTTTTAATTTAATAACCAAATTTGGGGCACTTTATGCTTCCTGAACTGCGAAGCTGTTTATGAACAAGAATAATATACCCCAAAGTTGGTAATGCAAGTGTAACTTGGACAAATTTAATACAATTGTTATAAGTAAATTTCTAATCAATTAAAGACAAAATTAAGATTAATTCCATCATCAAAGCCTTATTTCGTTCTAAATTATTAGAATTGTTTAATGGGGACCAATCGACATTAATGATGTCACAGTACCAAAGTCGTATATGGAAAATAACCTATCTTGCCTAGATGAGAAATGTAAGGGCAAGATATGAGGCAGATTTAGTGTATTTTAATTTCAAGCTTTTTGGATTGATTGATTTTAGGGTTTAATGCCCGAGCACCAATATTTCAGCTATATTCAGGCGAGCATTTTGAATGAATTAGATAATCTCTAAAGTGCATCCAGTTTAACATGATCACACAAGGATTATAGATCACTTTAGGATCAATCTGTAAAAAAAAATGTTCCAAAAATGGAAGAGATGATACAATGTGCAGAAAATCTCAATGAACAAAGGATGCTTTTTCAGTTTACAACACATTTATCTCCTTTAACAGCCAATCAAATCAAGAACTATAACTCTTGCAAAATTCCAAATCCATGTATAATTTTTTTATCTAAAAAGTGCATTATTCAAATGATGAACTAAGACATGTTATGTGGTTTAGCTATAACTGTTTCTTAATAAAAAAAAAATGAAAAACTGGGCAAACTTGCTTTATTTTACAAATTTAAATTTTGGAAAAAAAACATAAACATTGTAATTTGTCTCCATTTAAAGCCAACCCAATCAAGAACCATAACTCTCGCAAATTGCCAATTTCATGTATAATCTGTATTATGTTTCATAGTAATACCCTCACTCCCCCCCATTCAATAATATGCATCTTGATTTGGACCAACATCTAAAATAAAAGGAGCACAATGGAAATATGTATTTAAGATTCTGTGAAAGTTTTGTATAATTCCATTTATTGGTGTAAAAGGGATTACTGATAAGAGATGCGTACCCCCATTTCCCCCATATTCATTAATGGCAAGTTCCAAGCTTTGTTTAAGTAAAACCCCCAAAAATTTTTGGAATAGCTCCACAATGGAAATATGTACCTGTGATACAAATTCAGTGAAATTTTAAGCAAATCCAATTCAGTGGTACAGGAGGAGGTGCACAAAGGGAATATACATGTATAATAAATGTTCAGTCAAAGTTTCATAAAATTCCATTCAGTGGTGTAGAAGGAGTAAGGGATAAGAGATGTGTACCCCTGTGTGTAATCAAAGGAATTAGAGATGGAAAGAAGGAGGGGATGATGGCAAGAGGATGATAATTAAAGTAAAGCTTGAGGATTTGACATGCATGTATCACCTCCTGCCTGATATTTATAAAGACTGGTACCTGAAAACCAGAACTCACCTTTATCACAATAAATTCCTGTGTAACCACTGTAACAATGACATGTGAAGCCACTCCCACTAGTGTAACAGTTTCCATGGTGACACGGGTTGGGATCACATGGGTTGTAAGCTAAAGATTTTAGAAAAAAATGGTAAGTTTACAAACTTCTTTTATTAGTCTAGAAATAAAATTTTACCCAAATGAAAAGAGTTATTAACTCCAAAAAAACAACTAGAACAGAAAGACAAAACTGTAGACTAAAAAAAAATATTGCAAACAATGTAATCTACTAAAAATGGCAATAATGAAAACCCGCTTTTTGACTTTCAACATAACTGATGCAGAGTTTTTCTGAAAACATTTTTTTTAAATCAAATGATAAAGTAGCAATAGGCAATACATACCATGTTTCTGAATTTACTTTAAAAACTAGGAACTTTCTGAACAAGTAATCAGTGCATTTTAATTTGACCGTCTTTTTGCACACAAAATTAACCTCCCAAAAAACAGCTTACAGGTAAGTAAACCAATGCAGAAACTACATTGCATTCTGGGAATGCTATTGTTCATGACATTTCTGGTTGGTCAAGACCTATTATACAAGTATGCAGCAACTGCATAATATTGTTTATGAGTATGGAAGTTGAATTTCTGAATTGGTCCATTGAAAATTGTTGATGATTTTTTCAATCTATCATTCCATATCCTGAAAAATGGGAACATCCCAAGAAACACCAAACATTGTTTACAAGGTATGCTACTGATATATATATCACACCAGCCCACAACAAATTAAATATTAATCCATCCATTGGTAGCTGAGATAATTGCAATAAAACTTGCATGAAATGAGTAAGTCATTGATTACAGACAGACGGACAAGTTGATTCCAATATACCATCCACTCTTTGAGTGAGGTATAGTTTTAAATACTTACTACAGGTGGAGCCACTGTAGCCAGCATCACATAAACATGTTCCATCAGACTGGCAGGTTCCGTGAGATCCACATGGGTTGTTATAACAGGGATTGTAGGTTGCTAAAAATAGAGCATTATTGTGAAAGAACCATTTTTTATCAGATACAAATTTTCATGACTTTTCATAATTGTTTAGTTCAACAACAAATTCAAATTCCAAACAAATGTAAATTTCCAAATGTTATAACTTTCATGAAGTAATGAAAACTAGAGCAAGCAGGCGCGTAGCTGAGGCAAAATTGAAGTGTAGGCAAAATTACGGCAAGGGGTCTGCTTAAGGCCCCCAGCAGGTCCATGGGGGCAAACCCCCCACCCCCCCGAAGCTCCATGGAGATAGCGTTTTAGAGCATCATTTATGCCTCTCCTGCATGTATTTTATCTCAAAAAAAAAAAATTAGCAAAATTAAGTGCAGGCAAAAGCATTTTTGTCGAACGGCAGCTATGCGCCTGGCAAGGTAACTAAGAGAACACCAACCACTTCAAATGGGCTTAAATGTAAAACACTCATTGGATTATCTCCTTTTTAGCATTGTCATACAGTAATTATATTCCTTCATGCACATCTACATCTTCCTATAAATTTCCATCAAAATTCTTCGAGTGGTTAAGGAGGAGTTGCGCTTACAAGATTTTACCATGTAAATCCCTTAATTTTGGAACATCTCCCTTTGGAGTATTTAAAAGTAATTATATTCCTTTATGCACATTTACATATAATACCCAACCTTCCTAAAAAATTTCATGAAAATCCCATGACAGGTTTAGGAGTTGGGCTTACAAGGTTTACTATGTAATAGCCTTTATTCAGATTATTTCCCTTTGGAGTCCTCTGAAAGTAATTATATTCTTTTACGCGTAATCTACTATAACACCCAACCTTCCTACAAAATTTTATCAAAACTGCTTGAGTGGTTTAGGAGGAATTGCACTTACAAGAAATGTGAACAGAGGAACGGACAGAAAGACAGACAGGGTGATTCATATATACCTCCAAACAACTTTGTTTGCAGGGGGTATAAAAAATCCTCAAAAAATATATATATATCTGCAAAAAATACAGAACAGATCTATTTTATTTTGTTTGCCACATTGTGTATGTAGATTGCCATTGTTTCCTTTTTTCATGTTCTGTACTTGGATTTTGAGATATTTGAATCATTCCATTGCTCATGCCACAGTATTTTTTCACGATGTTTAAAGTACTTTAGTATAAGTGTTTGTAAGAATCAGGCAAAATGGGAAAAATTAGAAACATGTATGTCAAAACCCCACTGATCTGACAATAAATTATCACTCAAGGATACTTTCTTTATTTGAAAAGACCATTATTTGATCTCTGCATCACTGGCTTTGCTCAGAAATTTTCAATAGAATGTAAGAAATATGAGACTATTAACAGAGTTATCTGCCCTTGAAATGTTTATTTTCAGTGCATTCCAATGAAATTATAACTCAATGGTCCAGCATGATAAGGAAGATCTTGTCTTTATTCCTTAATTTTTATGGTGCAAATAGTCACATTACACTATCAGAATGATGGGTTTTTTTATACAATGTTTTACCTACTGCCTGATTCTTACATAGAATGACACTTAATAATGTAAAATCCAATGTCACAAAATATGCTCAAAGGTTGACTTAAACTTTCTACTTATAAGGACTTCTGCAGCAATAACCAAGGTAAAAATACTAACAACAGGTGGTGCCACTGTATCCAGGGTTACAAACACATGTTCCATCTGCCTGACAGTTACCATGGTAGCAGGTACAAAGCAATTCTGGAAAAAATGCATTAAAATTAATCTTCCCAAGAAATTATCATTAATATTGATATAAGTATATAGATCTATTTGATTTGTAACTGACAAGTGATTGATGACCATTTTTCTTTATTTGTTATGACTATATATGGATAAACATGAAGTTGCACACGTTGTGCTAGGCATATATATATACCCCTACTCATACAGAAAGTTGAAACAAGAGAGCAACCAAAATCAGTTACAATGTATGTCCCATCTTTATGAAGCCACATACCAATTTTGATATCAATTCATCCATTAGTAGCCCAGATAATTGCTACAAAATTCAGATGGGCAGACAGAATGATGTTCGGACAAATAAGGTGATTCCAACATACCACATGTTAATTGAAGAAGGTTTAAACGAAGGGTTAACTCCCATTTAAGCTGAATAACTATATTTTTTTTAAGTGTAAAGTAGGTCCATTATGGTCCATCCATTGGTAGCCAAGATAATTGCTATGAAATTCAAAAAGATAGACTGAATGACCCGACAAAAGGACAAAGTGATTCCAATACACAACATGCTCATTTATGTAAAATTATACAAGCATCCTGAGAGTATAGTTTGAAAAGAATAAACAGAATGCAATTTTCATGCACAATTTATTAACAAAAAGATAAATCAAGTCTACATTAATTTTCTAAGTCCAAAGGCCATAACTCAGCAAGAAATCAACGAACAGGAACAAAATTCAAACTTGAACTTTAATGTGCCATAGTAAAGTGATGTACCAAATATCAAATGAACTGCTGCAACCATAATGAAAACAAGATCAGAAAAATAATTTACCGGACTGACGGACAGAGTGCAAACCTAAAGTCCCCCACAGCAAAAGTGACTGGAACGGGACCAATAATCTGATAAACCTAACATTCAAACTGATCTTCATGGTATAAAAAGTAAACCTGTTCACCTCTATCAATCTCAACCAGTTCACCTCTACCACTCACAGACTTGTTTACATGTATATTAGTCCATGGGCTGGGAGGGTCCACCATGAACCCCCCCTATTCATCAACTTCATGGTGATTTTTAGGTACCTTTATACCTCCCATTACCGAATCAATTTCACGCAAAAGAATATTCTTGGATTCTTTTTCAGTATAAGCCTATATCTGTACCCCTTTGGATCAAAAAGCCAAGATTTTTGTGACTCAATTGTTTGAGAGTCTTAGCCTTCCTGGGACAGCATGTGTGAATAAACTAAACAAATACAGGTATCATCGTATAGCCCAATGTCTCAGCTTTACAATAGTACCACAAAAGTTGCAGTAACACTTAGAGTTTTGCAGTAAAATGAAAAAAATGTACCCCTACCCCCCCCCCCCCCCCCGAAAAATCACTAAATTGACATATTTTTCAATGTCAAAACCCCTAGAATATAAATGCTTTAGTAAATAATGGCTTATTTGGTATTTTCTGTTTAGTTTTATCACAATTAATACTTCTGGGGTTCTTTTGATGAATTTTGGGGATTGTCTTAGTCAGAATTTATCAAAAAATGCAAAAAATTGGATTTTCGATTTTTCGGTCAAAAGTCACATAAATATGACTCTTAAAGTTATTACTCGACTGAAACGTCTCAAATTTGGTATCATTGGATAGATAATTTAATTATCTACATAAATGAACCAGGAAAAACTAATTTTCAGGAAAGGATTTTCAAAAAAAGTTTAAAATATCACCCCTAACCAATGAAAAATGGTTTCAGTATCAAACAAAATTCTAATTCACAGCATACTGATATTGTAGAACTCATATTTTAGTCATTCATAATTAAGTTAATAATGTACCTAACATATCGCTTTTACCAAAGTATTAAATTCCGAATTTTATGAAAAACTCATTATTGTCATATTGAAACTGAAAAATACGTGCCTAAAATGAGCAGGTATGTTGAATAAATCGATAATTAAAATACTAGAACACAACATGTCTATTGTACACTGTTTATATGCCAAAAATTAACATTTCAGTTCATGTTGAGGCATTTTTTATCATGGGTAGGGATGGCAATTTTTCACCTAATTGGACTTGGAAAAGTTCAAACATTTATTACTTGGGCTGATTACAAACCAAGACACTATATAATTGTATTTGAATATATTTGAAGTACGGTATTTGACAAAAATGCCAATTATGGGTGAAATGGAAGGAAATATGAAATTCTGAAAATTCCCCTCTTTTATGAAAAACTCATTATTGTCACATTGAAACTGAAAAATATGCCCCTGAAATGAGATTATATGTTGAATACATCCATAATTAAACAATAGTACCCAACATGTTTAATGTACACCGTTTATATATTAATTATTAACATTTGGGTTTATGTTGAGGCATTTTTATTCATGGGTAGGGGTGGCAATTTTTCACCTAACTTGACTCAGAAAAGTTCAAATATTTATTATTTGAGCTCATTTTGAAGCTAAGACATTATATTAATGAACTGTATCACACAAAAGCTAGATTAAACTGCGGTATTCTGACAAAAGGAAATAACGGGTGATATAGAAGAAGTTCTAAAGTTCTGAAAATTCCCATTTTTTACGATTTTATAGTAATTGTTATCCCACAAAGAAAATCTAAGCGCCTTAATTGATCAGATATGATAGGAACGTCATTATCTTAATTATGAATGCCTAAAATATGAGTTTTACGGAGTCAGTAAGCTGTGAATGATAATTCTGTGTGATACTGAGAACAGTTTTCTAGGGGTAGGGGTAATATTTTTAACATTTTTTGAAAATCCTTTCTTGAAAATTAGTTTTTCCTGGTTTATTTATGTAGAAAATTAAATTATCTATCAAATAATACCAAATTTGACACGTTTTAGTTGAGCAATAACTTGTAAAGTTGAATTTATGTGACTTTTGACCGAAAAATCCAAAATTTCTATTTTTCGCATTTTTTTTATAAATTCTGACTACGAAAATCGCCAAAATTCATCAAAAGAATCCCAGAAGTATAAATTGTAAAAATACTAAATAGAAAACACTAAATAAGCCATTTTTACTGAAGCATTAATACTCTAGGGGTTTTGACATTGAAAAATATGTCAATTTGGCAATTTTTCGGCAGGGTAGGAGTACATTTTTTCATTTAACCGCAAAACCGTAAGTGTTACCGCAACTTTCTTGGTATTATTGCAAAGCTGAGACATTGGGCTACATGTTGATATATACATATATCAGTTTACTATGTTCTGTAGAAAAGAGAAGTTTGTATAATCAAAAAAACTTTAAAATAGATTTTTGCCTCAACAAGGTATAAAATGTAGCCAAAAAATACAAAAATGCTTCAGTTTATTTTTTGGTGACAAAAAGATTCATAAATGGAAGGTATAAGGGTACCTGAAAATCACACTTTGGTTGGAGTGGAGGGGGTGCACATAGATACAATAAAGAGATTCACATTCTATACAACGTAATTCGCAGTTATTGGAAATGTGGAGAATCTGTGAAGGTTAACACCTCTGCAACCAGACTAGGGTTCTATACATCCAAAGGTTAATTCATCTCTTACCACAATGATCTCCATAAAACCCATCTTTACAGTTGCATTTATACTTCTTCAGGTCTTGGGAATACATACAGGTCCCACCATTCTCACATGGGTTGTCATGGCAATAGTTGTAGTCACCTAAAATCATAACAACGAAAGTGTAAAGCATCATGCATTTCCTAGCTGTTTGTTAGTGGAAATACTACAGTACCTGAACCAATCCGTGCAACAAAATATGTGATCGGTCATCCATCCGACAAATCGATCCATTAAACCGGTGATCGCATCACGTGACCACGGAGGGGTCACTGTATTTTACGGTTTTTGTTGTTTTTTTTGTCAATTTTACACATATTTACATAATGTAATAGATTTAAGCATCAATTTATACTTTTGTTTTACATTTCTTTTATTTTGAACAGACATTACATCATTTTATAACACAAAACTGCACTCAGATCGGTCACCGGTATTCGGTCATCGATCCATCAGCAATCAATCGGTCAACGGTCATTGATCCGTCAAATCGGTCGGTTCAAGGACTGTAGTAGATTCGTGAAGCTGAAGACAAAGTATTGCCACTTAAACCTCTACATGTATAATATTCTCCCCTGCCTATATATAGAACAAAAATGTGTAAAACACCAATAAATTATAAAATAATTGAAAACATGCATATCATTGAATAAATTACAAAATGACTCAAATTTATACAAATACTAGATCAACCTATTTTCGCTTGTCATTAAACTAACTGCAGCCAGTCACTGAATTTTCCAAGCAATAACTACATGATTGTTGGCTGAATACCATCATTTCTTCATATTCAAATCCCACTTTAAAGCTATATCTACTCACTTTTCTAGTATACCTCCCCCTTTTTTCTTCATAACATTTACACTTATCAGTGCCAGAGTACCAAGCCTCACACACTCCCTGAGCTATCCCAGCAAGCTATCCCGGCTATACACTGGACACCATCCCCTTCTTAAACCTGAATCCCAGGAGCTTCGTCTTTTACCTATATCTATACCACCCCTCCCTCTTTTTATCTCTCCACAACACTTACTACAGTCAGTTCCAGAATATCCAGCATCACAGACACACTGAGCTTTTCCCGCAATAACTAGACAATGGCTGTTGGCATGACAATATATAAGGGAACATGGATCAACCACGATATCTTCAAAAAAGTAATAAAAACACAACATATTCATATAAATTAATTTGAAATAAATACTGTAATCTGATTGGTTAAAATAATTTTGTTATATCTCAATGGATAAAAAAATATTGACACATCCCTATTCAGTTAAATTCAGAGCTACTTGTCTCATTTTTAAAGATAAAAATGTGTTTTAAAATTAATTTATAAGAATTTGCAATAATAAAAATTTCGTCTATTGAAAAATTACATAAATTTTCCATGTGCATATTTTGTTTATTGCTCTTTGCGAAATAAACAATATGCTCATGGAAAATTCATGTTATTTTTCAATAGACAAAATTTTTATTACTGATAATTCTTAAATAGATTCATTTTCAATAACATAATATTTCTCTACTTATATTTTTTTTCTTTCTGCAAGCATTTAAAAATCATAATTTTAAAATAAAGTGTGGAGAAAAATAGTAAATCAAAAATAGGCTGACAGAAAATTGGTTTCTCCAATGAAATCTGTATACTACTTTCATCATCCTCCCCATTTTTAAATACATGTACAAATGAACATGTATCTACCATAGTTTATGCCTGTGTAACCATCATGGCAGCTATTTGCATAGCAAATCTTCTTTTTTGTATACAATCCATGTTTTAGGGGGAAAATGTTCCTGTCCCTCCATTTTTTCACCCTCTAATTTAAAAAAAAACTTACATGTACTTACCACAGTTAGTGCCTGTGTACCCAGTGTGACAGCTGCATGTATAGCCATTGTTCTGTAATGTACAAACTCCATGTACACATGGGTTGGGGTCACAGTACTTTGGAGGCTGTTGATCTGGAAACCATGGAAACCAAAAAACGGTCTCAAATATCCATACAATCATTGCAGTGTTTTCTGAGTTGTTAATGCTTTTTCAGATTGGTTTGAATGAAAAATATTCACAGGAATAAATTTTAATAGTTTTGAAAAATTATTTGCATTTCATCAATTTTGCTGGTAATATTTTCGCAGTAATTTGAACAAAAAACAATAGTGAATATTTATACATTTACAGTAAGCATTGCCTAACAAAATCTGCATCTCCTTACTCAAAAAAATTAATGGAATAACAATAATAATAATAATAATAATACATGTAGTTCAATTTTTTACAAATATGATAACATAAACTATTATGAGGCCAAAAAAAACAAAAAACAAAAAAAAAATTCTGCACACGTACTTCAACAAAGTTTTCCTAGGCTTTTCTTCCGCCACTAAAAATGTGAATGATAATATCAACCCAAGTTGTACCGCAGGTTAGGTTTAAAACAATGACCATATCTTCTTACACTAGTTGGCCTAGAAGTTTTGTTAAATTATCCAAGCCGAGATATTAAGTAACTGTCTTTGTAAGAATCATGCAAAATCTCAAAAATGTGATACACCCCAAAAAGGCTACATATTTTTATTTTTGTAATTAAGTTTTATGGGTCAGTACTATGAAATGTTTAATTATTCATTCAAATCTGCCTGCTCTTAGTAGATAATCCACATTGAAAACCGAGTAAATTCTATTGTATTAGAGCACCATTTACAGAGTTATCTCCCTTAGTTTTGAAATCTACAGTGTATTCTATATAATTTTTGATCTCCTAAGAGCACAGGTTATATGAAAAACCACATGTTAATTTCTGTTTACTATGACATTTCAAACAAAATATCAAAAATAAAAATATGTAGGCTTTTTACCCATGAATCACATTTTTGCACGATTCTTAGCTGGAGTGCTACTTAAACACTATTTTGTTAATTATGTTTTCATGCACCTCCATCATGGAGAGTTGGAATGGTAATGTCAACCCAGCTGTACTGCAGTTTTTAAACAAAGGTCATATTAAATTACTTTATTTGACAAAAAAGAGTTGTTTAATTTTCCAAGCCAAGAAAAACACTATTTTGTAAATTATGTATTCATTCACTTCCACCATAGAAAGTTAGGAGAGTACAGTCAAACCTCAGTAGATCGAACTCCAAGGGACGGTTGAAATGTGTTCAAGTTATCGGGAGTTTGAGAAATTGAAGTTCGTATATTTCCGGATTCCTTTCGTTGCCGGTCTAAGTTTGACTTTATCATTTGAAATTGCTTACTTCCTCCGAAGTTGTGTTAGTTCGTGGATCTTTTTCATTCGCTTTCGGAAGATTATGTTAATTCGTGGACATTAACAATGCTCTGTCTTCTTTTAAAAACTTCCAGAGTGCAGGTTTGGTCAATTATTGGTCAATAATTTGTTTTCATCCGATTTTCTTTCATGGTTTCATCATACTGACTTTGGAACATTCTCGAACTTCAATCAGTTTTATCAAAACTACCTAATTAGTGATGACTTAAATATTACCTGTAATTAACTAAAATGACACTGATTAATGATAAGGTTTCAGTTTTTCACACCTTTTATTACCCAAGCTGACAAAATGGCTGATGAGTTCAAGTTAGTGAGGTTTATTCTCTGAGATTTATTACCGAACTGACCGACTAGTTGGTTCAAGTTTTCGAGAAATTGAAGTTCGAGAAATCCAAGGTTATTTATATTGATTATATAGGAGAAAATTTTGGTACTTTGAAATGTGTTCGAGAAATCCCGGGTGTTCGAGCCATCTGAGCTTGAGCGAGTGAAGTTCAACTGTAATTTCAACCCAAGTTGTACTGTAGTTTTAAAACAACAGTCATTTCAACGTAGACTAGTTGGCCTAAAAAAGTTTTTTTAATTTTCCAACCCTAAAAAAGCATTCTTTTGTTAACTATGCTTTCATGCACTTCCACCATGGAGAGTTGGAATGGTAGTGTCAACCCAAGTTGTACTGTACTTTAAAAAAAAAAGTCATATCAAATTACACAAAATGGAGTAAGAAAGTCTTGTTTAATTTTCCAAGCCAAGAAAACAATACTTTGTTAATTATATTTTCATGCACTTCCCCCATAGAGAGTTAAAATGGAAATGTCAACTTGAGTTGTACTACACTTTAAAAAAAAATCATATCAAATTACACTATTTGCAAAAAAAGAAATGTTTAATTTTCCAAACCAAAAAAAAACCCATTATTTTGTAAATTATGTATTCATCCATGCACTTCCACCATAGAGAGTTGCAAAAGTTACTTCAACCCAAGTTGTACTGTAGTTTTAAACAAATAGCATACCACCTTACACTAATTGACAAAAACGTTTTCTGAGCCTCCAAGCCAAGAAAAAACATCATTTTGTCAATTACATTTCCATGCACTTCCACCATGGAGAGTGGGAATGGTAATGTCAACCCAAGATGTACTGTAGTTCTAAAACAAGGGTCATATTAACTTACACTGGCAATTCTCCCCTAAGTAACCATAGGGACATTCACAATAATAGCTTTGTCCATTAGAAATACACGTTCCTTTTCCACATGGAGACGCAGCGCAGGGGTTGTAGGATACGACTGAAAGAACCAGCATAAACATATATATATATATATATACATCTATTAACTATGTAACAAAATATGAGCTAGAAGGCAAAGAGAGAAATTGGTCCCATGCACATACTATGCTTGAAATGGCTGTTGTAGCTGGGGTATAAATCTACAGCAGCAAGTAACAGCAACAATCCACGGTGAAGCAAATACGCAATATGTCAATATTTCAGCTGTCAATTTCCTCTGGAAAACATTCAATGAAATGAATGAAAATAACCATGACTTGAGTTCATTCTTATTGAAATATTTGACTTTAAGGCCAAATCAAATTAATTAGTAGGTTTTCTTCCCTTCCGGCCCCTAAAAAATTGACAAAAAATAAAACAAAATTAGGATGGGAATTTCAGTAAAACCTACATGTCTAAACTGATCTTAAATAAACTGAAAATCTATTTAAATCAGACACTTTTTTAAGTCTTAATGTAATTTCGACCTTAGTCAACTGTAAATACATGCAGATTAGTTTACCTACCTACCTACCCTATTTTTTCATCCAATGTAGCATTAAACAGTCATATATTTTTTTCTTGGCCTAATTATCATTTTCTAAAGGCAAGTACAAATGTAAATTAGACTACGGATAGGATATAACTCAGTGAGGCTATCTGCTAAGGATAAAACTATTCAACACTATATCATGTATCACGATACTTTTTGACATGATACAATATGATACATTTTACTGAGGTTTCGATAAGATACAATACAGGTCAACTTTTTTTTTCAAAGAGTAATCAAGGGAACAAAGGTTATAGCTGTAATCAAAAGAATGTAATCCAAAGACAAAGACCGAACATTGGAAAACAGACATACACAACAAATAACATAAAGTAACTAAAATCATACATGCAAAGTAACAAAAGCAAATGAGCAACTCGGACTCCACTAAAAACTGGGAGCATGGACTAGGTGCACTGGTAGGGTAAGCATCATCAAACAATTGATGATCCATTATCTTTGTTAAGACCAAAGTTATGGACTCGAAAATTGAAACCTGGCTTCAAAAAAATTCATAATTTTTAAATCTGTTGAATATTTTTTATTCCAAAGTGAAGAAAATATATAGGACAACATGCTGCTGTATATTATATCGAAATGTATCTTATTGTCACCCTTGTATCCCAATACATATCATATCATGTGGCAGGACTGTATCATTACAGCCCTACTAATTGCCAGTTCTTAAGGAGGTAGACCTTTCAAAATATCTGGATCGACTCATCATTAATTATTTTCTCTTGTAGTTATTTTGAGTTTACAATTCATTTTGACCATCACAAGAATTATTTTACAAAATTTTATTCGGCAAATCATTTAAAGTGGACATAATTTGCAAGCAACTTATTTTGTCCACAAAAAAAAAAATAAAACAAAACAAAAAAAGAACGGCGAGAAACATTTTTCCGTTTTGTTAAGAAAAAAAGGAGATAAGTGTATGTAAGTTCACTAAACATTACCACTTAAGGAGGTAGACCTAGGGTAAGGGACACAACTCTTACAAATCATAAGAACATTTGTATTCAGGATTTTACATCAATCTTATGTAAGCATAAAAGTAACTTGGCATGATTTCATGATCTGTTACAAAGGAAAGCTTGAAAGGCTTTGGTGAAATTGAATATGATACAAAAATATCCAGGAAAATGTCTACAGTTACATTGCTTACATGTTTCACAGAGAATGCCGGAGTATCCACTAGTACAGTGACATCCATAATGATGACTGTCTACAACATAACACTGGGAACCATGCTGACATTGGTTACCAGCACAGGGGTCAGAGGTCGAAGTACATTCTGTAAATATTGAAAAAAAATTGTCAGTACACAGCTTCTCAATTAGTATAATGTACTAGAAGCTTAGGATTATTTCAATCATTGAAAATTTAGTTTCTGTCTATAAAAATTTCCAAGGTTTAAGTTCAAAACAGCAAAGTTAATATTTTGGGGCTTTTCACGAGCAATGACTCTAATGAGGAGTTACCATACCCAGACTTTTGTATACCTTAGAAGGATCATTTCATCATTGAAAAGTCTCTTTTGATATACAATGTTTTTCAGGCTGAAAATTTTTTTTTGGCACTTCAAGAGCAATAACTCGTCTTCATACAATACAACTCTGACTTAAACAAGTGAAAGAAGATGACATATCCATAACAGCAAAAATGTATTGTCTTACCTAGCATGACTGGCATGCACTTACGTTCACAACAATTAGAACAGAACATCTGTAGTATGTCTAACCTAGACCTACATTTATACTGACTTATGTCCAAAGACATTGGAACAGATCATCTGTATTGTGGCTAATTAACTTAAATCTTCAGGCATATACTCATGTTCGTAATCATTTGAACATAAAACACATATGTAGTGTGTCTTACCAAGACCAACTGGCATGCACTCATGTCCACAACCATTAGAACAGCACATATGTCCGACTGGACAATTGTCGGCATTACAGAGCTCAACACAGCTACCAATTTGACCAGTCACATCTGGACATCCACTGGCAACTACAGAATAAAACAAATGTCTATAATTACACTAAACTCTGCAGTCATATTGAGAGACTCTTAAATAGGCAGCTAATTCCCCTCATGAAAATTTTAAATGCGTCCAAGTATCGACTAACAATTATACCAGATAACATAAATAACTTTGCAACAGATAGTCGCAACCGCTGGATACAGGGCAGGAAACTCACTCCAATTCTAGCCAGTCCTGATCAATAAATAGTCAAACTGCTGGATACAGGGCAGGAAACTCACTCCAATTCTAGCCAGTCCTGATCAATAAATAGTCAAACTGCTGGATACAGGGCAGGAAACTCACTCAAATTATAGCCAGTCCTGTATACAATTTTTCAATATACTTACTGTATGGCCATATAGATTTTAGCTAAAATTAGCCAGCCCTGCCAAAAAATAGCCAGTCTCGGGCTGGCGGGCAGGCTACAATTTCTAACTCTGCTGGATATGGAATTTTTGTTCAGAATTACCCTGCATGCTTTATGTTTATATGATGTAAGAATATTTCTTCTATAACTTCAAAATTCAAGACTTTTACCATTATTCCAACTCGGTCATTTTCCCTAGGATTCCGACTAGTAAGGCCAATATCAAAGACTAATTAAAATTGCCAAAATTTTCGTTGGGATGTTACTTAAAATGCAAATTTGTGAAAAATCAGACAAAAATTGGATACTTTACGTTCAAAATTTCCAAAGAAGCACCTTTACAACCATTACATTCTGTGATTTAAGGAGAACACATCATCTGATAGAGCAAGATGGTTGTTAATGTGCTTTTGGGTGAAAATGTAACTTTTTTGTTAAAAACACCAAATATATAAACATGATACCTTATATGTCCGTAGCCCAATTGGTCTGACAGTCACACCAACATTACAATGTGCGGTTAAGGTTTTTGGTTAAACCCAGCTTATTATTTTCATTTTGTGTTTTTGGTCAACATATCATGATAATAATAATGTATTCATTTTTGTAACCATTTTTTTTTCTATTTTGTCAATAGTTTGCATTTTCATGATTTCATGAATTTACACCTATTGTCCGGGATTCCCAAAATCCCGAAAATATGTAATCAATTTGTGATGTATTAAAGTCTAATTATAATATCAGCTTGTAATACTTTTCTATGAAATAAAAAATGTTGTCTGAATATTGCTGAAATATTGCTGCTTGGACATTAACCCCAACAATCAATCAATCAAATAAATCAAAGGAAAGTGGGCCCAGGTCCTTTCCAAATTAAAAGAGAAAAATATATCAAAACGCAAAAAATCTTAAGTAGCAGTCTTTGTAAGAATCATGCAAAATCTGAAAAATTTGATACCTCCCAAAAAAGGCTACATATTTTTATTTTTGTAATTAAGTTGTTTTATGGGCCTATACTATGAAATTGTGTAATTATTCATTCAAATCTGCCTGCTCTTAGGAGAAAATAAACACTGAAAAGCCAATGGAGTCTATTGTATTTGGGTGTCATTTACAGAATTATCTCCCTTAATTTCGAAATCTACAGTGCATTCTTTATAATTTTTATCTCCTAAGAACAAGGGTTATATGAAAAACTGATAGTTAGTTTCTGTTTACTATGGCAATTCAAACAAAATATAAAAAATAAAAATATGTAGGCTTTTTACCCATGAATCACATTTTGCATGATTCTTAGCTGGAGAACTACTTAAGTACCGATTTTTTTTCTTTTTCAGGATGCTTCCTTAACTTTTCTCACATAGAAGTATTACTTAATGGAACTTTAAGTGACCTAACAGATGACCTTACTTTGACAATAATCTCCATAATAATTCTGTGGACACTTGCAGTAGTATTGGTGTCCATTTGTTACACACTGTCCGCCATTTTGACATGGATTTGTTTCACAAGGATTGGCTGTAAATAGATTAAATCATTAAAGGATTGGCTGTAAATAGATTAAATCATTAATGTTAATTCTGTTTTTCTTGTCTTCAAACACCATGTAGATGAAACAATGAGTGTTTTTGATATATATTTTAAATTTCATGGGTCATTTCCGACTTTGAATTTATTACATTTCACCAAGTGAGACCTAACAGGAATAACAAAATCTTTCATATGTAAACATTTGAGTACACCTGTATTACTTTACCATATAATTGCTGATTTAGATGAATGACCCATTTAAGGAGGTATAGACCAAGAATATGGGAAATAACTCTTGAAATCAGTGATACATGTATGTTTGTATTATATTCAATTTCACCAAAGCCTATCAAGCTTTTATATGAAACAGAATGAAATCAGTCTAAGTTACTTTGATGCTTACAAGAGATTGATGTAAAATGCTGAATATACAAACATTCCAATAATTTGTAAGAGTTGTGTCCCTTACCCTAGGTCTACCTCCTTAAGGCCAACTAATAATACATGTAATTTCTTGATTCTGAGGCACCTCTTTACTGCCTGTGAGTGAAAATTGTGAAAAGGACTCAAATCACTTTTATGGGTCAATAAAATTGTTTAAAAAAACATCTTGCTTACCTTAAAAATGATCCAAAACAAAAAACAAAAACAAAAACAAAAAACAAAAAATAACTTTGAATGGCCTAAAACTAAAAAAAATGTTCTTAAGTGTTTATCCCTTGTATGACAAAATATTTAATTTAGAGTGTAAATATAAACTTACTATCACACTTATCACCATACCAGCCTTGATCGCATACACACTCCTGGACACCTAGGTTACGGTCATAGTAACAGTAACCATGGACACATGGGTTAACAGAACACGGGTTGTAGTCATGGCTACTATCATAATCTGTAAGAAAAAATGTTGTTGCCATTGTAACAGAAACCATGGAATTAGGGGTTGTAGCATTGGCTACTATCATAATATGTAATAAGTGTTGTCATAGTAACAAAAACCATGGAAACAGGGGTTAGCACAATCATGGCCAATATCATACTCTGCAATAAGGAAAGGTGTAACCACAGCATCAATGAATACAGGTGTTAATAGAACAGGGGTTGTAGTGATGACTACTATCATAATCTGTAATAAAAAAAGTTGTTGTCATGGTAACAGAAACCATGGAATTGGGAGTTGTAGCATTGGCTACTATCATAATCTGTTATTAGTGTTGTCATAGTAACAGAAACCATGAAAACAGAGGTTGTATTTTTGGCTACTATCATAATCTATTATTAAGAAAGTTGGCAAAGAAACTAGTCATGGACAGAGAGATAAACAGAATCATTAGTACTATCATATTATGCCATAAAGGACTGTGTAACCATAGCAACTGTAACAATGGATACAGGGGTAAATAGATCAGGGGTTGTAGTCATGGCTACTAATAAAGAAAGTTGTTGTCAAAGTACCAATAACCAAGGAAACAAGTGATAACTCAACAGGGGTTGTAGACATGGCTGCTATCATAATATGTGACAATGCATTTTTTGCATTTTTTGGGAAAATTACTTATACCCCATATTACCACCAAATGTGTGGTAAATTGTTTAATATTTTTTGGATTTATTAGTGACTACAAAATAACTCCAATTTTAAATATAAAAACATAAAATGAAGGGACTAAAAATAGATCTAACTATATCCCTACTTACATTCACAATAGAGGCCATAATATCCATGGGCACAGGAACACTTGACGTAATTATCGTAGAGATGGGTACATGTAGCTCCATTTAGGCAGGGGTTTCTTCCATCTGTACATGGATTAGACACTACAGGAGCTGTTAAGATGAAATATAGATTAATAATCATTCATAAAACCTGCTTAAACAAAACACTGAACAAAATGAAACCTGGCTTTACAAAACACTGAACAAAATGAAACCAGGCTTTACAAAACACTGAACAAAATGAAACAAGGCTTCACAAAACACTGAACAAAATGAAACCTGGCTTTACAAAATACTGAACAAAATGGAACCTGGCTTTACAAAACACTGAACAAAATGAAATCAGGCTTTACTAAACACTGAACGAAACAAAACCTGGCTTTACTAAACACTGAACGAAATGAAACATGGCTCTACAAAACACTGAACAAAATGAAACCTGGCTTTACAAAACACTGAACAAAATGGAACCTGGCTCTACAAAACACTGAATGAATTGGAACCTGGCTCTACAAAACACTGAACAAAATGAAACCTGGCTTTACAAAACACTGAACAAAATGAAACCAGGCTTTACAAAACACTGAACAAAATGAAACAAGGCTTCACAAAACACTGAACAAAATGAAACCTGGCTTTACAAAATACTGAACAAAATGGAACCTGGCTTTACAAAACACTGAACAAAATGAAACCAGGCTTTACAAAACACTGAACAAAATGGAACCAGGCTTTACAAAACACTCAACAAAATGAAACCTGGCTCTATAAAACACTAAATAAAATGAAACCAGGCTTTACAAAACACTGAACAAAATGAAACAAGCCTTTACAAAACACTGAATAAAATGAAACCTGGCTTTACAAAATACTGAACAAAATGGAACCTGGCTTTACAAAACACTGAATAAAATGAAACCAGGCTTTACAAAACACTGAACAAAATGGAACCAGGCTTTACAAAACACTCAACAAAATGAAACCTGGCTCTATAAAACACTAAACAAAATGAAACCAGGCTTTACAAAACACTGAACAAAATGAAACAAGCCTTTACAAAACACTGAATAAAATGAAACCTGGCTTTACAAAATACTGAACAAAATGGAACCAGGCTCTACAAAACACTGAACAAAATGAAATCAGGCTTTACTAAACACTGAACGAAACAAAACCTGGCTTTACTAAACACTGAACAAAATGAAACCTGGCTCTACAAAACACTGAACAAAATGAAACCTGGCTTTACAAAACACTCAACAAAATGAAACCTGGCTCTATAAAACACTAAACAAAATGAAACCAGGCTTTACAAAACACTGAACAAAATGAAACAAGCCTTTACAAAACACTGAATAAAATGAAACCTGGCTTTACTAAATACTGAACAAAATGGAACCAGGCTCTACAAAACACTGAACAAAATGAAATCAGGCTTTACTAAACACTGAACGAAACAAAACCTGGCTTTACTAAACACTGAACAAAATGAAACCTGGCTTTACAAAACACTGAACAAAATGGAACCTGGCTCTACAAAACACTGAATGAAATGGAACCTGGCTCTACAAAACACTGAACAAAATGAAACCTGGCTTTACAAAACACTGAACAAAATGAAACCAGGCTTTACAAAACACTGAACAAAATGAAACAAGGCTTCACAAAACACTGAACAAAATGAAACCTGGCTTTACAAAATACAGAACACAATGGAACCTGGCTTTACAAAACACTGAACAAAATGAAACCAGGCTTTACAAAACACTGAACAAAATGGAACCAGGCTTTACAAAACACTCAACAAAATGAAACCTGGCTCTATAAAACACTAAACAAAATGAAACCAGGCTTTACAAAACACTGAACAAAATGAAACAAGCCTTTACAAAACACTGAATAAAATGAAACCTGGCTTTACAAAACACTGAACAAAATGGAACCAGGCTTTACAAAACACTCAACAAAATGAAACCAGGCTCTATAAAACACTAAACAAAATGAAACCAGGCTTTACAAAACACTGAACAAAATGAAACCTGGCTCTACAAAACACTGAACAAAATGAAACCTGGCTTTACAAAATACTGAACAAAATGGAACCAGGCTCTACAAAACACTGAACAAAATGAAATCAGGCTTTACTAAACACTGAACGAAACAAAACCTGGCTTTACTAAACACTGAACGAAATGAAACATGGCTCTACAGAACAATGAACAAAATGAAACCTGGCTTTACAAAACACTGAACAAAATGAAACCTGGCTTTACAAAACACTGAACAAAATGGAACCTGGCTCTACAAAACACTGAACGAAATGGAACCTGGCTCTACAAAATACTGAAAGAAATGAAACCTGGCTCTACGAAACACTGAACAAAATGGAACCTTGCTCTACAAAACACTGAACAAAATGAAACCTGGCTTTACAAAACACTGAACAAAATGAAACCTGGCTTTACAAACACTGAACAAAATGAAACCTGGCTCTACAAAACACTGAACAAAATGAAACCTGGCTCTACAAAACACTGAACAAAATGAAACCTGGCTTTACAAAACACTGAAGAAAATGGAACCAGGCTCTACAAAATACTGAATGAAATGAAACCTGGCTCTACAAGACACTGAACAAAATGGCACCTGGCTTTACAAAACACTGAACGAATTGGAACCAGGTTTACTAAACAATGAACAAAATGACATTTGTCTAAACAAACCCCCCACCTAAGTTCACCTTCTGTGGAAGTAAATTCAGTCGGAAGAATATGCTAATCTCATCAATACTACAAGAAACTAAAAAATAAATTCAGATCAAAATGTAAAATTGGATGTGCACATCTATAATAGGAACTGCACATTTTCAATAGCAAATAAACATTCTGTAAAAGTTTCATTGAATTTGTTCAGTTATGAGGGAGGATTTCCATATAAAAGGTGGATACCCTATATTTTTAAATGATACAGTCCATGTAGTTTTGTACCCCAAACAAGAGGCTCCCAGGAGCCTGATGACCACTTGGTTGAATTTTGCCTTTCAAAGGCAATATATTTAACAAGCAGTTGTCCAACAATTTTGACTCAAGAAGTCGTTGGTGGGGCTTATCATAAGGATCATTTCAACAATTGAAAGTTTCTTTTAATTTATCACAGTTTTCAAGATATTGAATGAAAACTGTTAAAAAAAAAGTCATTTTTCCCCTTCAAAGGCAATAACTCTTACAAGGAATCATCTGACAACTTTCATCCCTGAAGACTTTTGTAGTCTTAATAATAAGGATCATTTCAGGTATTGAAAGAATTTGGCTAAACCTAACGGTTTTGGAGATAAATGCGAAGAACTACTGTCTGACCGCTATGTTCTATTTTTAGTAACAGCTACCATGTTTTTGACGGATCAAAAATCCCCACAACAGTTCTATGCATGATACCCCAAGGAACATTCATACCAAGTTTGGTTTTAATTTGTTAATTAGTATCAGATGAGAAAATGTTTTAAAGAAATAACATTAAAAATAGCAAAAATCGTTGAAAAAGGGCAATAACTCCAACATGGCTTAACGGATTAAAGCCAAAATTTGACAAGAAATATATCTCATCATGCCAAACACTTTTGTTCTGTCAGAATTTAGCTAAACCTAACGGCTTTGGAGATATATGTGAAAAACTTCTGTCTGACCCCTATGCTCTATTTTTAGTAATGGCGGCCATGTTTTTTTGATGAATCAAAAATCTCCACATCAGTTCTATGCAGGATACCCCAAGAAACATTCATACTAAGTTTGGTTTTAATTGGTCAAATAGTTTCAGAGGAGAAAAGTTTTGTATAATTGTTAACGAAGACGATGGACGATGACTGTGACAGACGCCAAGTAATGGCAATAGCTCACATGGACTTTGGCTAGGTGAGCTAAAAAGAACATTTAGATATCAATCTGAAATAAGAGCCACAAATCTTCAATGACTAATAAAGAATTTACGAAAGTTGCATTAAGATCCACCATGCCTGTTTGTGGCCCTTTTAAACAGTTAAAGTTACAACCCCCAAAATCAATCCAAAACTTCCTTTTGCAGTATATTGCCATATTGTACAATTTTAAGGCAATCCATTCCCTTTTATTCAAGTTATCATCCAGACATCAGGACAAATACTTGTTTCAGGCCCCTTTTTAACTGTCATACCATAATTATTTATGTGTGACCCCCAAAATTAACCCAGGCTGACCTTTATGCTATAGAATATTGTGAAACAATAGTACAGACATACATTTGCTTTCACAAGAGTATTATAGTTAAAATCAATGAAATGCTTGATTTTACCCCTAATTAAAAAACAGTAAGGGTCATTACCTAAAAATCAATAACAACATTCCTTTTTATAGTGTGGAACCTTATTGTAAAATTTTATATGGACCAACTAAAAATTATACAAGTTAGTGCCCAAAAAAACAGAGTCTATGGATGACAACTAGGATACAGACTACATACAGGATACATGGATGTCAAAAGAAGCCGTCAACTGGCAAATTTGGATGGATAATACATCTAGAAAACAACTGAAAATCTATTTTAATTTATCCTGAAACATTGGTGAGGTAGATATATTTTGACTGCTTATATAAGGTTAAAGTTCGGGAAAATTTTCCTGCCATTTTTCCTTAGTGCATTTCAAGTAAATCTGACCTATTAATATCTTAAAAAGGCAAACTTTACAAACAATTTGACAGTTAAATCTTGAGGTTCAGAGGTATAAATATCTGGATAATGCAATAAAATCTCTGTGTATTTCTTCTTTGTGTGCCACACCTTACACACATTTTGCCTGATTCTTAGACGGATAAGTACTTAATAACACAAAGACACACATGGATAAAAATAAAACAATACAAAATCTCTCTCATTTTGAGGTAGAGGATAATAATCCAACTTACTTTCACAATACAGTCCCTTAAATCCATAGGGACACGCACAGTCAACATAGTCACCATGGAGATGGGTGCACGTAGCGCCATTCAGGCATGGATTCCGTCCATCTGTACATGGATTAGACACTATAGCAGCTGTGAAGATAAAATTAGGATATTTCATTGTACAGTGAAATACTGGGAAATTACTATTGTCCGTGGCCAGGTACCAATTTTTGTGGTTTTTGTTGGAAGGCCAAACCACGAAATTTGGTTCCCAATGAAAAGGAGATTCCCATTAATGCTTATACTGAAAACCTAAAAACCATATGTTAAAGAAGTTGTGTTTCTTTCCTTATCCACGAAAACTGGTATCCACAAATTGAAGTACTAACACAGTACATCTTAAGCAAACACTGACAAAACTCTGTAGAATGATGATTCCTTTGATATGGTGATTGATATGAAAAGGGTAATGATAAATACTACTAAAGAGAGAAAATAGGATGTACATTCTTCTGATTTCTGCAAGAATCTTGGTTTCCTTACTCTACAAAAAATCCTAAATTTTGATTTTCAACACAGGCACCATGGTCAAATTCACAACCTGTAAAGTGTAATTTGCAGCCAAATTTAAAGGAAACAGGGAAACTTTGTTACAATAAACATATCTGGGTAGGGACACAAACCATCACTATGCCCCAAAAGTGTCTAATCCAGGATCCAGACACTTTGAAAAGGAGGTATGCTAGCCGGAGTTCCTCATAAAAAAGAGGGTGCTTAGGATAGTATTTACCATTTTTATCAATTTTACACATGAAAATGACAAATTTTTCAATAAAAAGGGGGGGTGCCAATCCCCACCCCCAATTCTGACAGGATGGGGGAAAAAATTATCGGAAAGCAACTTGTAGCAACTCTCATCCTATACTTACTTTCACAATATAGTCCAGTGAAGCCATAGGTACAGCTGCACTTGACAAAATCATCATTTATAGGGGTACAGGTAGCTCCATTCAGACAGGGATTCCGTGCCGCAGAACATGGACTAGACTGACTAGAAGGAACTGTAAAATACAAACATAAATAGGAAAATTATACCTTCATGTACTTTCATTAGTTTCTTTTAAGTACAAGTCCCTGTAACAATCTGGTAAAAATCTGAAACATGCATGTCAAAAAACCACCCATCTGACAATATTATTTTACTAAAAGAAATTTCTACATCTTTGGATGTTCTTAAAGTGAATGCTATGAAACAGGTGTTTTTGAACTCACTTTCTCCCATCCTGTGACACTTCTAAGATGAACCATCTATCAATTCCTCTTCTATATTTATGTATGTGCCCACATTGTTTAATTTGTATGTTTTTTTAGTAGAACTCATTCTTTGTCAACTTTGCCTGATTCTGAGGCTTCTGGAACAGGGTTATGTTGATACAAGATTGAAGTCATCACTACAAAAGTGTTATGATCGTCATCATGAACTCGTGGATTGTTACAGTGTATCCATTTGCGCCATGAAAACTGATTTGTTCAACATGTCATAGTTTTCCTTTCCTCTTTCGTTTACCCTGGACCTGACATTTTTAGAGCAACTCGGCAGATGTTTCTAGAAAAGCAGAGCACGCTTTCCCTACCGGTGTACCTGGTCCATATTCCCAGTTTTTAGTGGAGTCCGAGTTGCTCTTTTACTTTTGTTACTTTGTATGTATGATTTTAGTTACTTCATTTTCTTTGTTGTGTATGTCTGTTTTCCATGTCTGGTCTTTGTCTCTGGATTGCATTCTTTTGATTACCGCTATAACCTTGGTTCCCTTGATTACTCTTACTAATTCCTGTACTTATATATAGTAAAACTTGTCTAAATAAAACCCTGCATAAAGTAAAACCCTGTCTAAACAAGACATCTACTAAAGTTCCTTAACTTTAAAGTTTTAATGCATTTTGAACCTGTGTTAACAAAAAATAAAAACAAAAAAAACAAAAAAACAAAAAATAAAAAACAAAAACAAAACAAAAACAAAAACAAAAACAAAAACAAAACAAATATCTGTCAAAACTGAAAAAAAAAAAGAATGTTTAGTCCAAAAACAGTGTTCTAGGATTTTTCCAAATTTTAGGTTTCCACCTGAAAACTCTAATTGAAGATAACTTTCCCACACTTGAAGTTTGCTTTCGGAACTTAACAAATCCTTTAAAAAATTCAAGCTATCTACTTGGCAAAGGGAAAGTGGGCATAATAATGAATTCCAACACTTGCCACGGGTGACGGGAAAGTAGAATCCCTAAGTACACTGAAAAGGGTTTCAGTTAAGACATATATGGTATAACTTTATACCAATCTTTGTCCATCAAAATATGATAATAAAATGTATTCTTACAGTATTCTTGACAGTTGCTATGACTATCACAACATTGGTAGCCATCTTGACCATAGAACTGGGCAGACAACAGGTAGCATGTCCCTCCTCCACACGGGTTTGGGTAGCAGTAGTTTGATGGGTCAACTGCACCTAAAAATATACAAATATACCGGTAACCCACAGCTGCAAATCTAAGCGAAGGAATTCATGAGGTTAGAACCCAAAATTTCTACCGATTTGTTGGGAAATTTTATTTAATATTTGCAAATTTGGACAACAATGAGCAAATACTAGCCTCAAACCCTTCGACTTTGATAAACTTCTGTATTCATCCCTGATTTTGGGAATGAAAAATGCAATATGTATATTACCATCAAACTGAATTTAAAGATTGATTAAATCGAGTTGGAGTCTGAAAACAAGCTGAACAGAACTTCTTCAATTATCACCTAGGAACTGAAATTACAAACTAAAAAAATGAATTTGGAAATAATGATATATATGTATATGTACATTGTATGTTCATAATTGTTCCCGTAAGATATTGTAGCTGCAAATGTTTAAAAATTGACCCTAACAGTAACCCCCTAAAATCAAAAGGTTGTTCCCTGATAGACTTACTCTCACAAAAACTTCCATAGTACCCAGGAGGACACTGACACTCAGCCTCTATGTAGGGATGTATGGTTATATATTTGTTAACACACACTCCACCATGGTGACACGGATTTGGGGTACAGGGGTCATAAATAGCTAAAATAAATAAAATAAGGATGGGAATTTGAAAAACAAATAAACAAAATAATGAAGACAATGCATATAATAAAGGAAGTATAATTATTGAATGAAAATCATTGCAAAAAGCTAATAAACCATTTTTGAAACGTAGGGCTTTTTATTTGAATTCTATTTTAGATATAAAAAAATCCCCTCTACTGGATTCTGTGAAAGGGTCACGGGGAGACAGGGGACTGAATCATAATAATTTCGTCCAAAACTAACTCGAACTAAATAAGCGATCACGGAAACGTACTAATTACAGCTAGTTGAAATAGACCAGTTCCAACTTCAATACAAATTTCGGCAGGCTAGTAAGTAGTTTAAATAGCTCTCTAAGTAGAAATCTGCCCCAAACTTTACCAATGTGTCCTACTTAACTAATTAAGAATACCTGCTTTTTTTGTCAGTTAAGTTTGAATAGCTGTCAATTATTATGACCTTAACCTCAAAGGTCAAGTAAATATAACTCAATGAGGCCATGTAAATTATTGTTACATTTTCTTTATTGGTATATTTTCAAGTTTATATTTTAGGGCGTCTTATATACACAATCACTGTAAACCAAAGAAAAAAAATAAAAATGATACTAATATTTACAATAGTTTTACAAACATTTCTTAAAGAACTTTTTTTTACTGTTCAATATTAAGAAGGTCCTTAGAAGGACTGGTGCATACATTTATATCGCAATTAAGTTGAAAACATGGCTATTTTGCAAAAGTGTAATGAATGTTACCATAACTTCAAGCTCTTAAAACTATTTCGGCTAGAAAGAATCTCAGTTAAACAATGTATGATCATCAAATTCTTTCTAAAAGAAGTTTTAGCATTCAGTTCAATTAAGTACTTGAAACTAAAAATAGCCTTGCTCTTTGAATATTTAAATAAAATGAACAGTGTTATCCAATCAGAAAAAAGTAAATCACTTGTATATAGAATACAAACTATCAAAACTCACTTGTGGATGGCAAATATAGAGGTTAAGGTCATCATAATTGACAGCTATTCGAATTTAAAAGGCAGTGTCCAAAAGATCACACAGGTTTTCTGAAGTAGTTAAGTACTCACTAGCCTACACAAATTAGAACTGAAATTGGAACTGTGGTCTTTTTTAATTAGCTGTAATGTAAGTTTTGAATGTGCTGTGACAGATAAGGGAGAGAATTTACAGGAAGAATTTCGGGGATTTGCTCCACTTAAAGCTGCATTAGCTGTCATTTCCGTATTTTTTGTTTCTGTTGAAATATACCTTAACTTCGAATTATTTCTACTAAATTGTACTTTTCCTGCATAATTTCATTTGATATCCACAAATAAAATGCATTAAATACATGAAATAGGTGTCTATATATTTATTGTCTTGCAAGACAAAAAAATCGACCTAGATAAATCCGTATGCATGTGAGTTCTGGTGACCTTAATCCGCGCATGTGCTGTAAGGATCGCTTCTATAAGAACAAATATGATTTGAAAAGCGGAATTTGTTATTCAACGGCAAGGAAGATCGACGGACTCAAGCCGTAAAGGGAAAAATTCGAATATAACGCAAGGATCCTTTTGAAATTTACGTATTGTGATATAATGTGGCTTAAATATGGTCATTAGTTATTTGAAAATTAATCAAGAAATAGATGAAATGATATGGAAACAAGACGTGCTTACCTATGTAGACGTTATTGTTATTTTTTTTACCAAGGTTAAAGTATTTATAACCCAGGTGAATGTCCTGTCGGCAATCTCCGGAAGTAATGGCGAAAAATAATTAAATTAGAGCTATTGAAAAAACGTTGTTTCCACAATATTTTATAGGTATTATCAACATTTATTGTTTCTGTTGCATTACTGCAAACTTATTTCATTGAATCAGCAAAGAATCAGTAGAATCAGAATTGAACAAATTTGGCAGCTAATGCAGCTTTAAGTTTTGTTGAAAATTAACGGGAGCGGATGCAGGATATCAGGTTAGGGTGACGTAAATACGATTTAATGTCGAGAGGAAGCGACCTAGGCAAAACAATTTTCGCGGTAGAATTAGTGAAAAGTCAAGATTTCATGCATGCTAAAAAAATAAAAATGGTAGTGGGCAAACATCTTTTCTCCTCTTCTCTAGATCCGCCAATAATTTCAGGCAAGAGATGGACAAAAATAAGAGGCTTTTATAAATGTTCTGGATCCGCCCGGATGTGATTGTCTGTGTTTAAAATGTTAAATTGTTCTACAGATAAAGCACAATTATACACATGCTTAAACAGGCATGTATGGCAAGCCGTTGTGAAATTTATTCTCCATATATTGATATTAATAAATATTTAACAACATGTTAATAAATATTTAGTAACATGTTAGAAAATATTTATTAACGTGTAGATAAATCGTACTATATATTGATATCAATAAATTATTATTAACATCATGATAAATATTTATTAGCGTGTTGATAAATCATTTATTGATATCAATATTTATTTATTAACGTGTGAATAAATATGTTATATTTTTATGACAATTTATTGATATCAATTATTAATCCTTAATATCAATAATTCATTTATTGATATCAATAAATGATTTATAGGTATTGATAAATAAGTAATAAATTCCACATTGGCTTTATGCCATAGACATACGCAGAAGGAAAAAAATACGGACTACAAATATATATGAGATTAGAAATTCATTTTAAATGGTGCTGTTTTAACACTTTTGAATTGAACTGTGGAGCTGTCAAGTGTAAAATGCCCAGATCGCATCATATTCTATAGATCTTGGTGAACAGTAAATGCAAGTAGAATAAACCGGATTCTCATAAGCGGGTAAAAAGTGTAAGCGGCCTCTGTATGAATTGTTTCGTTTTCAGTTTACACTTTAATGTTGCTGGATATGTGGGGACAGGTATTTCGTTGTACCCGTGTATAATTTTGTTTTGGGGCCAGCGACACCCTACCCTGTGGTGTTTACAAGGGTTTCGTTGTCTTCACTGAAGGCCCAAGGGTGGCCTTGAGCTGATTTTTTTTTATCCCGGTGGGGTTGCTATCCCTGTGACATATTCAACATATCCATTCTCGTTATATTTTTTTAAAAACAATTACATTTATAAATTGTAAAATAGAAATATCATATTTAATGAATAATCGCGTGCGAATTTGTAAATTAATATTTTAGACCTGTAATTTTTATGATTAAATTCAAATGAATATTTAGTAATTCCCACTTTTTCCCATTTTTATTAAATGAATATTTAGTAATTCCTACTTTTTCCCATTGTTATTAAATGAATATTTAGTAATTCCTACTTTTTCCCATTTTTATTGAATACAAACATGCCTAATTTGCAAATCTAGCTCTCGATCCGTCATTAATTCCGTATAATTTTAGTTGGAATTTATATTTATGTTGGAAATGCAGACTTTATATCCACTCCTTGTATTTTTCTCATATATACGGTAATAGTTTTTTCACACACACACAAACTTAACAGAAAATTGACAACGGAGGCGGGTATACGTACAGTGCCCTTCAGGTTAAAAGGAAGTGAGTAAAATATACACAGGTACCATGTACATGTACAATGTATGCAAATTAATGTGTGTTTGAATTTTTACGATATAGATATTGCATGCCACTTTTTGGCCATTTTTACTATTTTTGCATACAATTATTTTTTAAACTACATTAAAGATTATTCTACTTTACGCCTACCCAATGCAGTCGGAAAGTCCAAAATCGTCGTTTTATCAGATTTAACTTCATTAAACCAAGAAAGAGTATTTGGACTTTAAAAAATGAAAATCGAATTAACAATACAAATCATCATAAAACGCCTTTCACCTCTGCTGATAGAAATACATGCAATAAATATGCATGTATTTGCTAGAACCATTTTACATGTAAAAGATAATGCATGAACATTTTATTCGAAGAAATATTTTACTATTTTATTATCAGTTCAAATTCAAGACTTTTTTGTGACAAATCCACAACACTTAAAAAGATTAGGAAATGAATGATGAAAATGAAAATTCATATTGATAGAGCTAGTCGGCTATATGTAGGCTAGTATTTCAGGTGGTTTCCAGAAAGGGGGATGTTCCGGGCTATTTTTTTTTTATTTCCGCCACAGTTTTGTCAAATAACTTAAGTTTCCACCAAAAATGGGGGTCCAACCCTCAAAGTATTTATCATTTAATCGTCACCGAAAGTTGAAAAAAAGATGACTTTGTGAGGATAGAAAAAGGTATTATTTTAAAACCTTCTTTTTTTACTATAAAATAATTCAAATACAAAAAAATACTGAGTTCTCTTCTACATTGCAATTCAATGTTCAAAATATTGTTCATGTTTTTTTTTCATCACGGAACTAGGCAAACACATCTGAATCGATTTATACTCACCGGTACCTATAGCATTTCCCAAGAAAAGGATCACACTAAATACACACAACATTCCGTACACCTTTTCTGGTCCAAAGTCCAATGATGTTGCTGGTGGAGCTCGGAAACTGTCTCTTTTTGTATTGCATCGCTGGGGGCCATTCGGGGATGTTTCGACGATGTACTTTTAACGTACAATGCCCTCTATATTTGAAGTATTTACCGTCGTATTGGCCCTATAAACAGCAATTATAATGATGTTTTTCAATTTTACAAAATTCGAAAACCTCAGCTTTTTAAAATAATTTTATGATTTTGGAATGAGTTCGTACTCCTTATTTCTCCCTCAAATTTGAATAAAACAAAATATGGGAACATTTGCTTTATTTTTCATGCAAAATAACGGCTTGTTTTGATTACATGTAAATAGATCTTCAAAGATAAAAATTTGGACCAGATTTCTTATTATATTATAATGAGTGCGCTTAACTACAATGTTTACAATTGCTTTAAAAAATATTCACGTATTGACGTGTAAAATTCTCATTAGAAGTCACTGATTCCTTAATGAAACATAAAAGCGTTTTTAGATGACCATTTGGGACTGAATACCCAAAACATTATCATTACGAATATGATGCTATCGCCATTTTCGGTGAAATAGGCGTGTGCAATATGAAGGAACACGTGGCTACTCAAGGTCTGAATTTATTTTTAAAGATCGACAACTGGAAATCGCTAGTTGAAGTGTCAACGCGACGATTTTTTTTTCTATATGATGAATGCCAAGTGAATTTTAAGACGGGTTTATACATGAACCTCGATAAAACTGTCATTTCATTTCCGGGAGTGGGCGAGTAAGATAAACAAAATGAAACTTTTGGTTAATTTTTTTTATACATGAACCAACATTTGGAGTTCTTTATTCTATGACTTTTACTTAGAGCAATTTTTTTCACTCATAGTTATGAACATGGGATCGGATCCTGCTCTTCATTCTAAAGTTGAATCTAGACTTCCATCATATTCAAATAGTTGCTCCATATACATGTATCTGGTTTGCAACTCGTTACGTCATTAATATAGTCCTGAATAGGCGGCTAATAAATGGAATTATTAGTGGCATCTTTATCTTGGTCTGTGGTCATATCGACTGTATTATCAAAAAAAGAGCAATTCATCATTTTACGCGCTTACTCCAATTAAATGTACATATGAATTACGTGTTTCATTAATCAAGCCTCATTTCTTCAATTTGCCGACTTTTAATTTGGTTTTATACCAAGATACAGATGAGATCAGTTCTAACCTCTCACAAAACTGTTCTAGAGCTGTCAGATGAACACATCTATGACATATTTAGAACAGTTCTCGGACAGTTCTAGAGCCAGCTCTTCTGGCAGTTCTATCAGAGCCAGCTAGCTCTACTAGTAGAACTGTTTGTGAAGAGCCGGCTCTGCTAGAACTGTCAGAAGAGCTGGATCTAAAAAATCCAAAGAACCACCAATAAAAATATTTTGAAACCTAATTGAAGTTTCTTTCAACGAATGTAATTATGTCAACACTACTGCGAACGTATTGATTTTCGCGAATTCTGTGAAGTGAACATATATTCGCGGGTATCAATTTTCGCCCTTTTAAAATAGTTAAAGAACATTATAACGTTAAAAATCAATTTTACACGTCTTATTTTTCGCTTTTTTCTTCTATCCACCGCGAAAATAAGAAAAATTAGTACATCGCCAAAATTAGTTTCAGTTTTCAATATTTTATTACAGCGTTTAAATTCTAGTATTTCGTATTTAGAATCGCATGGTAAAAAGCTACGTGTAAACAATGGGTAATCGTTACTGTTACTCCAGTATTTCTTTTTAGATAATAAGACTTTATTTTACAATGCGACGATGATTTCCAAGTTCTTTAGGAAAAAAAAACAGCCTCTTTTACATTTCATTTAAGCAGGTAGACCAAAGGTAAGGGACATAACTCTTACAAATCATTTGAATGTTTGTATTCAGCATTTTACGTCAATTTCATATAAGCATCAAAGTATCTTGGAATGATTTCATTCTGTTTCAATTTAAAGCTTGATAGGCTTGGGTGAAATTGAATATGATACAAACATTTCACTGATTTCAAGAGTGGTGTCCCTTACCCTAGGTCTACCTACTTGAGAGCGAAGACTGAATTTATGAAAGTATTATATTCACTGTACCTACATGTATTCCCTTCTAAAATACATTTGTACATACTATTTTAAGTACTTAGATTCCAATGAGCATTGCCCAATGTAAAATGAATACATGTATAAAATGTATAAAAAACTTAGCCGGAGAACTAATGCTAGGAATTTGGACTTCCCGCGTGTAGGTACAGTGTGGCAAACTTGTTATAGCTCAGACAGAAACCATTTACGGCAGAGAAAATATGCTAACGGTGAGTAAAGTTTTATTTGACCACTCTTACGAGATTTCGATACAAATATATATATGAAGTTACTATTTTCGTTCTGTTGTAGCAAACTTTGAAATTAAAGAACATTCTAATGTATATATACGAAAATGTATTTCCAAATCGGACGAATGGGCATACGGATGCATATATGTAAATCCAAGTAACTTTTGTAAACTATTATTTTCATCATATTTGTTATGAGTATGAAGAACTGAAAGAACGACGCTGAAAGAGTAATCAAGGGAACCAAGGTTATAGCAGTAATCACAAGAATGTAATCCAGGGACAAAGACCAGACATGGAAAACAGACATACACAACAAAGAACATATGGTAACTAAAATCATACATACAAAGTAACAAAAGCAAATGAGCAACTCGGACTCCACTAAAAACTGAAAGTTAGAACGTGTACATGCACTAGAAGGATGAAATTTTAAAATAAAAAGCAGAACATCATGAGAAAAAATAGAAAGGCAGGATCTTATTGTCTCAATATTTTATTATTTAGTCTCCACGAGGAGTAGGACGTGTATATTTTCTCAAAAACAAAATGTAATCCTACCACGTACACCGGATGTAAACAACCGTTTGGGTGTTCCTGGTTCCGAATAACAATTTAATAGATTCAAGGACGATAAGACAAGATCAATGATTTGCTGGACAAATTAGAAAGTGATGTTATCAAAGTATCATCTACGAGTATCGTAGTGTTAGGAGAATGCATCTGGTACGGTAAACACCACAGCCCACCTACTTCATTCTGATTATTGATGATAAATGAAAAAAACGTGTGGCGATATGAATTACGCAAACATTAGCCGTTCACCTTCTGCTACTAAACATCATGCTTTTTTAATTGTATGTTAACTTCGTCTAAAACGACGAGAAGCTTGTCCATTTACGTGACTACCGCTGCGATGACTGTCCCAGCTTTGCAGAGAAGGCTAAAAACCACTAATTCCACTTCCCATAGGCTTCTATGCTAATTTCACAATATTCAATGGCTTCTCTGGACTTTACCTTAACTTTAACCTGCAGAGGACTATATATCAGCATGATTCTACATATGTCAGCTCACAATCCTCAAAATGGCATATGGGGTTAGCAGACTTGCAGTGCAGTACTGGTCACCGGAAGTGAAGTGTCTATAAATAGCATGGGAAATCCTAGTGTTTTCACAAGATAGGGGTATATTTAGAAATCATTATGGAGATTAGGCTTCACATCACAAGAAACAAAATGCACCTATGAAATGTACAGAAATGTTTTTCCTTTCAGAAACTGTTTAAATTTTTTAAATGAGATGAGAACTTTTTTCACAGCACTATGAGGAACAGGGGTAATTTCTGCGTACGTTCCAAATGCTCATTGGTTGAATTGGTGGTCTGTAACCAGAACAAGGCCGGAGAACTTCCCTCTGCCGAGCCGACGAAACAGCTGTGGTAGCTTGCCTGATCTGTGCCAGGAGTGACGCAAAAGAGATTGTCAAAGTAAGGACGACTGGCGTATTTTATACAATATGTAAAACCTGTCCTTGCATGTATTGTCGACCAGAACCTCTCAAAATAAGACATACTGTAATTGTTCCATTCAACTGTTCCACTGCGTGTAGAATCCATTCTACGTTCTGTTAAGATGACATAAAGTTTACATCAACAAATCGGATTTAAGCTTTCATGATTGTGAAAGTATATGATCGAAATTTAAATCCCGAGGATTTATATTCTGAAAAGGTAATCTTGACAGAAGGTACACTATTGGATTGTTGTTCGATGTTTAGATCAGTGACTGTATGGAACAAAGAGTATGTCTTATTGTGTTACATGTAGATTACGTTAAACCATTTAACAGTCTCAAGGCAACCTTTAAAATAAAATTGAAGAACAGATGGGAACACAGGTCAAAGTACTCACCAAAACGTTAAAAAATTGAGACATCAGGATCAAACACGCGTTTTGAATTGATATTTTGGGAAGCACGATCAGTCGGTACATCTCCGGCCAATCCCGACAATACTCGGAATCAATGAGATTGGCTGAAAAGTTCCAATTGCACCAAGATAGGTCGCGCAATAAAATATAAATCGAAAACGTAATCAGACTATAAAATGAAAATAGGAAAAGTCATTTGAAGCATCGTCAGCAATCCTAACACTGGAATGGGTCAAAGCAAACGGGTCGAGTAAACAGGTATCATCAGAAGGGGTGCAGGAGATTCGAAAACATATGATAACCCAAAGATAATAAGAAAAATAAATAAAATCAAACAGGAATTAATCCAAATGCACCTAAATTAGCATTTCTTCGAACAATGCAGGGGCGGATCCAGATACTTTGAAAAGGAGGGGTGCCAGCCGAGGTTCTTCAGAAAAAGAGGGGTGCTAGGACATTATTTTCCATTTTTTTGTCAATTTTCACGTACATGAAAATGACAAATTTTCCAGTAGAGGGGGGTGCCAACCCCCTTCACCCCCACCTGGATCCGCCACTGCAATGCACATGATAATATGGTCTACCAGTCGATCAGAATTCAGTCAGAATAATAGCAACCAATCAACACTTCTCAGTCATTTCCGCTACACTAATCCAGAAAGTTTCTGATGTAGCCAGAAAGGCTGAGTAGTTCTGATTGGAATGGGAACAAACTCTTAAAAGTAGGGGCTAAAACACTCACCAAGACGTGAACACAAAAGCCAACGATAAAGGTCGGACTGTAACCCCGTTTGACTGCTAATGTGGGAGTCACAAATTCATCATAAAAGACATCTTTTAGTACGCTATCTTTTAAATCTTCTGCTCCTGCGGCAATTCAAAGTATGAATGAAGAAATCAGCTTTAAAGATAATTTTTATGAGCATTTTTATTACTATTTTACGCATATGACAAACAATCAAATGTAATAAATAGAACATGTGTATACTAGAAAACAGTTGGGAAAAAAATGAAAACTATATTGAGTATAAAATTAGAAATTGGATATAAATTCATATACAAATTATGCATTTACATGTACAAATGGAGAAATCCGAATATGGTTAGATGTCTGCTGAAAGAGTGATTGGACTCTTTAAGCCCAAGCAAAATAATGTCATAATAATGAGTGTTTAATGTTCCTAAAGACATGGATAGGTATGTAGGCAGGAATAAGATTTGAGTTTATGGGGAAATTCTCATAGCCCATTATAATCACTATACATTACTGCTGATAACTGTAGAAGAGAATTAAATCGAAAGAAATACAAATACATTTTGTATTTTAGGAGGTAAACCTAGGTTAAGGGGCATAACTCATGAAGTCAGTGATATGTTTGTATCGTATTCAATTTCACCAAAGCGTATCAAGCTTTCATTTGACACAGAATGAAATCAATTCAAGTTACTTTGATGCTTACATGACATTGATGTAAAATGCTGAATACAAACGTTCAAAAGATCTGTAAGGGTTGTGTCCCTTACCCTAGGTCTGCCTCCTTAAGTAGCAGTTTTTTTGTTTTTTTTTAAATCAGACAAGTGATTCATGCATGTCAAAAACCCACCGAATTCACTTTTCTTTCTTATCCAAACTCAGTTACGGACTACATAAGCAGTCGTAGTTTTATTTGGGTGTTGCGCTTCTGAGATAAAATTCATATCGACCATATATGAAGTTAGCACTTCGCAAGAGTTATCGTTCTTGATTTTGTTCGATTTGGTTGATTTTAGTGGGAGATAAACGTATAATTTTCTCATAAGTAAAGATCTCAATATAAAAAGGACAACTGTTACCTAAAAATATAGCATATGCAGATTGAAAAAAAAACATCATTTGTTCGGTGGGTTTTTTTTCTTCCCTATGAATCACTTTAATATGAGAAGTGTCTGTACTTTATATGAACTGCTACTTAAAAGTTAATGTGTTTTTATAAATTGGTTTGTATGATAATGTAGGGGAGCCGAAAACAAATGCATTTTGTCTTATAATTTATGGCAATTATGAGTAAATAGAAAAAAAATACGAAACTGTGTGACTTATTCTGAAATTGGTAGTAAGGCCAAGTCAAGACTTCATTTGTTTCTACACTCTATATTGGCTGTTTTAGTGTTTTTTCCTTGACTTAAATTGTCACTATAATATTTATTGACAAATATAAGTAAATATAAAAGCACAGTTTTTAACCCCGTTGATTCCAATGTTCTGAGACTCTTGAAAGAAAATATTCTGTTAATATATAAAATACGAATTTGAAAAATTACAAATGACACAAACAAACACGATTCCGATACAAGGACCATTCTTGGCGAGGCACAGCGAGACTAGCTTACAAATACATGCATCCCAAAATTTCAGTACTCGCTCCGCACGGCATTCATTATTACGTACGTCTATGACCAAATTACCATTGATCTGCTTTCGATAAATAAAAGTACTCCAGTTCAACTTTCCTCACTAAAAATCACATTACCATAACCTACTTTGATTAAATGATCTTATATGTCGTTTCTTTCAAGTTTTAATGGTAGCTATTTAAGCATAAAAAAATATGGGGAGATAATCTAATATTTATATTGACTACGACCATTATATAGAACACAAAGACCAACAAAAGCGCAGATTTCCCTCATTTACATGCATATGACCTTCAAGGTTATTTTGAGCCTTAAAGTATCTAGGTAAGAATGGGCCTTAATTTCTATTACGGTAAATCCAAAATACAAAGCTGTTATTCGCACCTTTTGAAAAAAAAAACTGATGTTATAAAAATTTATATAAAAAAGAAATATAATTACATTTGGAAAAGACACAATTTGTCGATTTATTTTAATTTAAAGCAATAATAAATGTAAATATGTTCAAATATTGAATGGACAGTGGAATGGAGAAATGGTATGGCAACACAAAAACAATGATGAAAAGTGAAATGGACTAATGATATGGCAAAACAAAAACAAAAACAACTCCTTATGCATTCCATTACAGGGAGCCATTTGAGGAACTCTAATTTAGTTATAAATATTAATATTTACAATGAGACAGAATAACCCTACTGCATTGTTTAGTTGATGCATTTCAGGAACAGCGCCATGGTACAAGACTTGTATACAGAAGGTACATGCGCACAAGGAGCAAAATCAATGTCTTTATTGAACGTCTTAACTTCTTCACGTACTTAGAATTGACTGACTTTCTCTAACTCGGATTCGTCTAGTTGTATCAACACCGTCTGTACGACTTAATATTGTGTCCATTACTAGTTATAGTTCGTTTATCAGTCTAAGCGACAAATTCAAAACACCATTGCAGGTTTCTAGTACCACATCTCACAATTTTAAAGTTAAGTCCGCCACTGGTTCCCTGGTTGCTTCCTGTGTTGTACGTAGGCCCTGGGTCTGTGCTCTCGGTCGGTTGTGTAACTTTCACTGATTTTGTTCCCTTCGAGTTATCTTGGTCTCTTACCATGATAAGTTCACCCTGATCGCCTTTACCGTCGGTTAGAGTATCAGTTTTCGGTTCGTCTCCTGGGTTATTGTACTTTTTCTCGGAATCGATTTTCATTAAGGGCAATACGAATCTCTTCTGTCTATATGCTGGAAGCAACGTTGCGGGACCTGTTTGCGGATAGTCTCTTATTACTGTCAATCCTTCCGTTGAGCTTTCAACGATGTCTTGCGTGTCAGATCCAGTCAATCGAACGATTGGAAGTGTCACTCTCTCTTTCAGTTTTCTGGTCGTTTTAACCCCTGTACCAGAAAGTGAAGCAGATGAAGTTGTTTTAACAACGGGGTTATAGTCTCCTTCGATTGTTAATTTTGGTATCTCTGTCCTCGGTTTGTTGTTCGAAAATTGATCTAAAAACGACACATGAATACTAGTAAGTAATAAAAAAAGTTACATAAGTCTTTTAAAAATCTTAAACTTGAAAATCATTAGCTTCTCTTCATCTATTTTGTTCAAGATAGAATGCAACTCGGTTTAAGAACAAGTTGCTGCTTGGATACTTCTGCACTACTTGGTGTTTTTTTGTTTTTTGTTTTTTTTTTTCATTTCGGGATCCCTTTAACCAGATTACATGTACTTAAACTGAACGACAACAGAACTATCTTGTTATACATTTTTATTTTACAGCGAATAATATAGTTCACTTCAGAAAATATAGTCGGTATTGACAAAGGTATTTAAATTTTTAGCTATCGAACTTATATCAAAATACATGTACCTATGAAATCAGGGAAATGATACAAAGTTTAAATCTCCTTTCTGGTGGTTCAGTTAACTACCTAGCTGAAATATTTCACCAGCTTAAGGGAAGTTCCCACAGTTATCTGTTACACTCTCTTTAATGTCTCCATATTTCCCGAATTTAGCTATTATACTTTCTGTAATGGCTCCTGTCTATAGACTTACATTGCATGCTACCAGTATTTACATATTTTTAATATTCCAAAGCTTTAAATGTAATTTAGTGGAGTAAGGCACAGACCATTTATTGTTTCGTGTCGATGGGACAAGAATTTCGTGTGGCCCAGAATTTTTTATCGCCCGCTTCAGTGACAGGTTTGGTCAATACAGGAAAATTTGTATCATAAAGTGGTTATTATGTCTGTGAATAAGATTGCAAATCCAATAACCCTAGTCAAAAATGTGTACCAAGTAATTAACATGAAGTCTTAAATGTCGCTACTTATATGTCGTCACTCTGCGTGCTGTGCAACGTATCGTGCCATACTACGAACATAAAAGTTTTCGATGTGACTCGATTTGGGATCGAACCACAAACTTCTGCATTTGAGGCTGGCACACTACCTCGAGACCACCACCGAGACAGTCCCTTTAAGATGGTGAACAAAATGACAATATTCTATAGACACTCACCATAACTGCTGAGTCTCACTATGTATTGGTTCTGAAATTAAATGGACATTTGAGATTAAAAAGCAGCATATGGAAAAGAAATAAATATCATTCTAGGAAAATTTACCAGATATCTAAAATGTGCCCATAATACATACATTACTTGCGTTTGTGGTCACCGCCTCTTGAATACTTATAAAATTTAATTTTGTTTGTTTGAGTACTATATTTGTATGCGCCTATGTATATCAAATATGTGATTATGTAAGCATGTATACTTTGTTCAGATGTAGATATGTGGTATAAGTTGTTACACTTACGATCCAGTTTCTGAGCGATCCCGTTGACAACATTTGTGCAAACAGTCGATAGTACATCGCATTATCATTCATTGGAGAGCCTGGAAGTAAACAGACACGCTGTTGTATATACAACATACATGTACCTATTATACAGTTGCTGTGCCACAATGGTGTCTCGGACAGAAGTGGGTGCAGTGGTAGATCAAATTGTGGGGCTGGGGGTCTGCAGGAGGGTAGTCCCCTCCTTTTTATTGAGAAATTTATCATTTTCTTAATTATGTGAAATTGACAAAAAAATAGTAAATAATGTCCTATCACCCTCCTTTTTCTGAGGAACCTCGGCTGGCACCCCTCCTTTTCATATGTCTAAATCAGCCCCTGTGGATGCAAGGGGGAATGTGATACTGGCGGTTGCCATAAATTATAATATTTTGAGCAAATTATCGTCAGAATCCAATGTTTATTAAATTTTCTGGATTGAGTCCCTTGTTGTACATAATTTTCTGGGTAACACCCAGCTGGGATATAGAGTCATTTAATCCATACAAACAAATTCCTATATTTATTATATGTTTTGATATCAATTATCAATAAGGCTGACATGTCAAAAACAAATGTCCTCAACTGAATATGCTACCTTAAACAAACTTAAGGATGTAGACTTAGGGTAAGGGACTCTTGAAAAGTTAATGATATGTTTGTGTTATATTCAATTTCAACAAAGCCTTTCAAGCGTTTCTTCGAAACAGAATGAAATCAATCAAAGTTATGCTTACATGAGATTGATTTGAAATAGTAAATTCAAACGTTCCAATGATTTGTGAGAGTTGTGTCCCTTACCCTAGGTTTACCTCCTGAAGTAACTTACTGAATTAAAGGTAAATAAACATTATTGAATCCAGTGGCGGATCCAGAGGTGGATTACAGGGGTTGGCACCCCCTTTTATTGTAAAATTTGTGTAATTTTCACGTTTTAAATTGACAGAAAATGACAAATAATGACCTAGCACCCCCTTTTCTGAGGAATCCCGGATGGAATCTCCTCCATTTCAAAGTGTCTGGATCTGGCCCTGCAATCCAATATAATATCGATGGTAAAACTTAAAAATCAACATTTTTAAGCTGTCAACTTAAATATATTAGTTTACTTGCGGATACATCGTAACTTGCTTCCCACTCGAGCGTATACACTGCCTACTGTACATGAATGAAAGCTGTAACTGTTTGCTTGGGGATAAAACAACTTTGATAGTATTACATGTTATGTTTACATTCGTTTATCTTTTGTTACAATCTTACTCAGTTTCCGGTCTCCATCATGAACATCCAATGGCAAAAAATATGTTTTTTTTCCTAGCATCAAATATTTCATCACGGATTATTATACATGTATCATTTTTGTTGCCCTTTCCCTGCAGTGGCGGGTACGGTAGGGGGGGGGGGTCACCATCCCTACTTTCATTAATTGGAAAATCTTTTTAATTTCGCACAGAATTCAAGAAAAAATAAACAAATACATGTATTAATTTTGAACCCCTCTGGACCCACTTTTCAAAATCGAACCCCTGTCATGTATACCTTTTTATTCTTTTCAATGTTGTAAGCGATATAAACGATCGTGAATAGTTCGATAACGGTTGTGAAGTATTACAGCTTAATAAATCGTGAACGAGGATCGTGAACAACAAAATTGTTTCTTTTTGAACAATATCAGCACAATTGGAACTTTAAACTAAAAAAGATATATTTGCTGAGATAATTTTCAATTTCAACAGATATGGAGTAATCGGCCATTGATAAAAAAAAAACAATAGATAGTGTATCTTAAAGTGTAAGTGTTTGTAAGAATCAGGCAAAATGGGGGAAAATCAGAAACATGCATGTCAAAACCCCACCGATATGACAATAAAAATATCATTCAAGGATACTTTCTCTATTTGGAAAGACCATTATTTGATCTCTGAATCACTGGCTTTGCACACAAATTTTTCAATAGAATCTTAGAAAAAATGGGGTTTTTGACAGAGTTGTCTTCCCTTAAATTGTTCATTTTCAGTGCACTTCAATGAAATTGTAACTCAATGGTCCAGCATGATATGAAAAATCTTGTCTGTTTTCCTTGATTCAGACTGTGCATATAGTCAAATTACTCTATTAAAATGATCTTTTTTTTATACCATGTTTCACCCACCGCCTGATTCTTTCATGGACTGACATTTCATTACCTAGAAATTAAGGAAAACGCGATATCTATGTGAAAATTACTGACGTTCATCTGCTTCTTTGACAGAGTGACGGAGTACAAATGGCCTTGGATTATATTACCAGGAGTCCTACATTTGTACTTCATATTGTACATTTGATTCACGATTCATCCACGGAGTTGACCCTAACTTCAAATGCGCCCTACGGTATAGCAAGACCCGTTGTTTAGATCTAAGATAGTTGTTTGTTAATACATGTATCTTAGTTGTTGATCGGTAAATTATTTAATTTAAGATACATGTAGTTTGATCTTGATGATCGGTATGGTTTACAAGGTCATTTTTTGTCTTAAGAATCGCCTATGCAATAAACTTAACCGATGTTATCTCTCTCTGGAATCAACTCATTAAAATAAATAAATAACAAGTATCAGCGGGGAAAATGTACCCTGCACACACCGGAAGTGAATAATGGAACCACGTATTTCTTTTCCCAAAACTATTGTCTTAGTATACAGTTACGCAAAACCGACTAGAGTTTGCTATTTTTCCCAAATTTGCACAAAACGTAAATAAAAATCAAACAAAATGAGGAAGGAGGGATCCCAACACCCAAAACCCATCGAGTCCGAGAATGTATGCATGTAGGAATATATTTTGGAGACATATCCTTTCCATATGGTAATTATATATATAATAGAACCAGGGAAAACATTGAGTGCAAAATTACAGCTAAAAACGGATTTAGAAATTTTTGAAAGCGAGGTCGAAGCTAATATTTGCTCATTTTTGTCCACATTATACACGAAATTAACAAGTTTTTTTCCAACAAAAGGGCGGAAGTTGCGACCCCTGGCCTCTTCTCTTTGAATCTGTCACTGGTACAATGTGGCATTAATACTTAACCGTGGATGATATATGTTTGTCCGAAAGAAAAAATATATACAGAAAATGAATTAGAGGGACTGCACGTGGAGTGCACGTCGCTTTCTTCTACGTTTTAGGGAAAGAAAAAGAAGGGAACGTCTGTCGCTAAACTGTGATGGCTGGTGATTTTTTTTAAAATAAATATCTCCGGAATTTCTTGGATCGACACTAATCCATCACATTCACAACTTAATATGCCTTCAGGTTGAAAATATTAAAATTGGTTTCCAATCAAATTCATGTATTTTCTCCCGGGATGTTTTGACGCCACATACTTACACATGTCTACCTATTACAGTACTGACTGTAAATTGTTTACGCAGTATTAACTTTGTCAACATCTGTATTCGGCCAAATTGTCGCAAATTTAGTATATAACACAACAAATTCGTTCTGACTTTCAGTACAAGTGTCCACATGTACATGTAGTTATATATTCATGCCTGAACTTGACTTGCATCTACATCATGTACATGCATGCGCATAACCAAACGTACATGTATTACTATATTGTACAGTATGAAAATATTATCAAACTTTCAAACGTTTTGAACGATCAAAACCTTCTTTTACGTAAAAATATCAGAAGCGGACCCAAGATTTTAAGTTGAAGAATTTCACAGGTCGTAAGGAAAAGCAAGACATTTTTTAAGTGGATGTAATTTTTTGCCGTTAAGGACGGGTGCTTAAAATTATTTACAAAATTAATTTGCTGCTAAAATGCAAATCCTATTCTTGATCAAAAAGTGGTAGATTCACAAGAGCGAGTTGACATTCGCCCCTCAAAATGGAATACGATGACTATTTGAGACGTTAAAAAATTACCCCCATGCATATAAAAATGTTCAGGCTACCTTCGTTCGGCAATTGATCATGATTATTTACGCACCCACCCCACCCCACCCCGAAATTTGGATCCGCCCAGACTACACTCAGTGTACATGTATAACCAGAATGGATGTGGTAAATATGTCAAAGACAATAACCCCGCCGGGATATAAAAATGTAAGCTCAAGGTCGCCCCTGAGTCTTCAGTAAACGACGGAGAAACCATCTCTCTATTATATATTATTAAGTAAACCTTGTGCCCGCAACGACAACCCTGCCTTCAGGTGTCTTCCCCATTCATATACCAATAGTTTAATACTACAGACTATCACAAAAAAAAAACCTTAAAGGAACGAGTTTTACCACATTAATGTGTTGATCTATCATAGATGTGGTTTTATGAATGTGTAACTAATATTTTAAAGAATGTGGCAATAGTTGCGTGGTGCCTACGTAAGTTAAATTCATTATATTCGAATCTGAGACCTTTTCATGAATTTTGAGAGCTTCAAGTTCAAGAAATATGATGGCTCTTTCCATCGTACGTTATTGTGGCATCATTTGGCAGATTTCACGTACATACATGTATATGTCGTACATTGTATTCAAGCATAATCCGGCATACATTATAAATACACCTCTTTAAGAGAGAAAAAAAAGAAATTTAAAAAAAACTGTCTAATACGTTTTTAGATAGATTTTTTTCTTTAAATTTGATTCGTATATCAATAGTGGTCAAATGTCCCTTAGATAAGGTAACGAAAGATCCACTTACAGTTCTGCTGCCCACAATGTCAGTGTATTCTAAACGGGCTGTTTGGAGGCTATTTTGGGACCCTTTTAAGAAAATGCAAGGGCCGTAAGAAAAAAATATGTATAGCACTAAACAATGTCGATTATAGCAAACCGTGATGGAACCAGAGATGTCCAGGTGTTAAAACCCCCATTTAGACAATTTTATTTTAAATTGAATTTCGGTATAAGTCAGCAAATAAAATGTTAACCTCAAATTCCTCTTTACACCCCCCTTTTTTATACCGCACGTATTTATTCGCCCTGGCAAACAAAATCGCAAGATACCACATAAAACATTGTCATAATGATAACAGAAAGACAACTGACAAGCATTCTACCTACCAACACCCTTTCGACCTCCCCGACTATACATACAATGTACCTATTACAAGATTTTAGAATAACTTACTTCTCTGGAGACTCTCTTTCTCTGTTCTGGCAATTGGCAGGGCCTCGATGAAACATACTAGACAGCAAAAAAGACCCAACTTAATGTAAGCTATATTCATCTTTTCCGTCTTAAATATTACGCCAAGCAATAATCTGCTGTATTATTACGTGCTCCTTTACTACCCCTTATGCGGTACTTGTAATCAAAGTTATTTTTGCGTCTGTACAAAGCACTTCTTTGAATGGCACGAACTATTGAAATAGTAAAACAATTGTTTCTCGCTTGAAAATAACCCTTCTGGCAACGTCTGAAAATGTTTATTCTGATGCTATTTCAGATTTCACGTAAAGTTGTGTTGTTTCTAAAACTTAATGAAAAGATTCTATCCTTGCATACGTTTTTATTATCTCTCTGCACAAAGTCTTGCAATGAAATAAAGCAATAACACACACAATTATAAAAGAAAACTTATAAACGTTCGTTTGCAGTAATGTTGTTATCGGTTATATGGTTTAACATTGAGGTCACCACAACTATATAGAGAGATTAGTGGATTATCGCCCGAGGCTCAGCGCTATCTCTGTGGTTTAACATCGTAAAAGATTACCCGGTAGCATATTAATTTTGACGAAATCGACTGGAAAAAATCGTAAACAAGACCGAGGAAGCTAAACAGACTATAAATGTACGTCAACATGTTATTTTTATAGGATGACTTGCGCGCTCCTTTATTTCAGGTTCGTTGATTCCGTGTTTGATAATGATTGAGATAAAAGGATATTGACTTCACCACAAAAATTTCTAAAGTAAGACATGGAATTCATTGAAAATATTTGTGTAAATGCTTGTATGCTGTATTGTTAAAAGCAGGGGCAGTCCCAGAATTTTCTTTGCAAATGGGAGAGGGGGCTAGACTTACTAAGCACATATTGCCCACTTTGTTTTGCCAAAGCAAACGAAAGTTTCAAATATAAAGATGGGTATAAAACCTATAAACATCCACTGGATTCACTATTGCTGTTTTGTTGTTTATCAACCTGCATTATACATTAAAGAAGAGAAAACATTTTTGTCATCTTTAAACACTTCCAATTTACCAAATTATATATATTATTTTTTTTTTTAGAAAATATAAAAATGTGCCATCCCCAGTCAGGTTTCGTTATACCGCTATTTTCTAAATTCTCTGTTTCTTCGATAGGGGGTTTATATTTAATTATCAGTATTTTTAAGAATCATGCAAAATCTGTAATATGTGATACACTCCAAAAAGGCTACACATTTTTAAGTCGCTAATATTATTAGCGACTTCTTGTACTCGTAACTTCTGTAACAAAATGTTCTTAATATTCGCATATGATTTGCATAATAATATATTACTACTCCACGTTAGGCTACAGATCTGTGCAGTGTTTACCGCCACAGCATCATAGCTCTACCTTCATACGCGATAAAAATGTACCTCTGAAATATCATACATATTTCTACTTGTGTCTTGCTTGAATGAGGAAGGGGAAGTGTACATGAAATGATCGGTTAGCATTGAACATTACCCAGTTCCCCGATTCAGGCCCAGGGACTCGTTACAAGACAATATAGGTCATATACATTAGTAGGGCCCCATATCTATAAATATTCATTGCCAGTTGTTTATCTGGTTCCTAAATCTGGTTCCATGGTCAATATCAGAATCGACCTAAAGATCGCTAAAATGTAACTCATTAAAAAATATACACATGTCTATGTGCGGTTTTTGCTTGTATGAGAACGGGAAGTTTACATTAAAAGATGAAATGATCGTTTAACATCGAATTAATATAATATTACCTACTAGTTTCAAACACAGGGGCTCGTTACAATTGACTATATATATAGGTCATATACATTACCAGGCCCTGACACATGTATATAGCCATTGACAGTTGTTTAATCTGGTTTCTGGTAACCAGTTGTTTTGATTAAAAACATTCGGGTCCTCACGGTTACGAAAGAGTAATCATATCAAGGGAACCAAAATTCTAGCGGAAGTCACCCGATTTTAGAGAATATCGCTTTCGTGCCATTTCGGATGTTGAGAGTAATCCAAATTCAGTTATAGAGTAATCAAGGGAACCAAGGTCATAGCGGTAATCAAAAGAATGTAATCAAGGGACAAAGGCCAGACATGGAAAACCGACATACACAACAAAGAACATAAAGTAACTAAAATCATACATACAAAGTAACAAAAGCAAATGAGCAACTCGGACTCCACTAAAAACTAGGAGCATGGACCAGGTGCACCGGTAGGGTAAGACAGAGAATATTTGACGATTAACGACCTTGACCACTTCGGTCTTTGATTATTTTGTTTATTAAGTAGTTTTATTTGTCTTTAAGATGAAATGTATATTCATTCAATAATTCACATCAAAACTTCAGTGTCATTTACTGTTATCTACCATAATTTTGATCTTTATTGCACATACTTCCTATGAACAGGGGTAAAGCCACACGATAATTCCTGTTTACTACTTTAAACAAAATATCAAAAATAATAATAAAAAAATATGCAGTCTTTCCAACCATGAATCACATATTGCATGATTCTTAATTGGAGTACTACTTAAAAGTCCATTCCACCAGTATGCCATACCAAAACAAAAACAAAAAACAAAAAACTAAGAAGTTCGTAATCGCTTATCACAAATGTGTACTTTTCCGGGGTTTGCAATTATTATAGTACACAAGTCATGACAGTACACAGGGTTCATACAAAAGGGCACTTTACTTTTAATTACATCGTTGATCAAATCTATTAAGATAGCACTGCTTGATTAAAACAAGCCCGGGTATTTTCAAAGAGACTGTTTACTTAAATTAAGAATACCTTTGATTAAATCTATGAAAATCGCGGTTATGATAAAAAAAAAATGTTAATTTACTTTTCTTAACAAAATTTTCGAAAATATAAAAGTGCATAATTTTGTACATATAGTTTACATAAAGGTACAATAATTAGTAATATCCCTTATCATGAATCAGTATGGCATGATTCACTGGATTATAATAAGCTCAATCAAGCTGAACTGAGTGCTCTATACCAGTCGTGGATTGACCGGGACGCCTTAGGTTGAAGTAGCTGTAAGCTGGCGATCTCGGAAGGGGTCGCTTTATATACTAGTAGTTTCAGATAGAGTTGAACAGCTGCTAAATCTAGTACCCCGCCCTTAGCATACATTGAGGACCATATACATGTACATGTTTAAACGGAGAAGCTCACCTATACCCACATAGATTTATTAGTTTGTTGAAATAAACTTGATCAGTCAGTGACGGAACATGAGGGGGTGTAGGGGATTTGCACCCCCTTTTAATTTGACAATTTGTCATTTTCATGTGTAAAATTGACAAAATATGGCAAATAATGTCCTAGCACCTCCTCCTTTTCTGAGGAACCTCGGCTGGCTCCCCCTTTTTCAAAGTGTCTAGATCCGGCCCTGTCAGTTATGTATTCACACCATTTATAGGGGTTATCAGCATCTAACTCCTAATAATAATTAGCATTTATAATAAAAAATGTTACAATATATCATCCATTCTAAATACTTCAGCCGTTTTGTACATGACATGTAACCACCCGTATAATTCTAAAGCATGAATTCAAAGTGGAAATGGCCGAGTAGTTCCGATTGTTTATTGAGGTCATTTCGTTACAAGATGTAACGACAGAGCTAGCTAAGTATGTCTAGTACTCTAATGCCAAATGAAAAATGTCGTGGACTGTGGTCTCCTCGAAGACGAGAAGCCGCCGCCATAAAGCGTATTGAATTTTTACATGGTAAATTAATACTAAGGGAGCGAGATTTTTCAAATTTATTTTCTCCTTTTTATTATTTTCGTACCTTCTGTTTTATTCGATTTTCTTTCTATGAAATGGCACTGTTAGCCAAGCCGTTGATACATATTCAAGTTTGATAGAAATTCAAATAGCAGTCCCTTTAACCACGCCATTTTGCATTTCTTTCAAGGGGCTACTTTGTCATCAGATATCGTATTCTGCTTTTTTTTTTTACAGCAGCACAGTGCATTGAGTTCGTGAGAAAATACAATTAGTATCGGTAAAAAAAAACTTTCTTGCACCTTTGATCAGAATGTCAAATCTTCGCTGAAAACCGGCCATTTCCCTGTCAGTACAGTGCATTCATTTTTTGCCTTGACACAGATGGAAAATGTTGCTACAGCATATCTATTGTTGCACTTTAACCGAAGCAGCCGTGTTTTACGTAGATCACGTGATAAATCTGATAAAAATAAAACTATACATAATAATTAATTTACATTTATTCGTTGCAGTTAAGTTGTCTGATACGATCTTTTTGCTGAAGGGAGGAGTATATTACCGTTTAATAAGTAAACAAGTCCATAAAATGTCAAAAGATAGCACTTCGGAAGAAAAAGAAATGATTCCCACCCTTTTCATGTAATTAGGCATGATATTATTGGTACAAGGACAACACTGACCCGACCCTAATTGTACCTTAGTTTCTACGAATTTGCACTCCGAAATCTACCTAATTTTATGAAGTTTGGCGCCATACAAGATCGACATTACACTCACTTGTAATGTGACTGGTGCCGCTGGCGGAGCAGGACATGCTTAACCTTCTTGGGAACCTCTGTCACTCCCGGATTTTATGTGCTAGTGCTTTAGTATTTTGTGTAACATCTTGTTTTCTTTATCTTAAATTTATTTATGAAATATATTATTTCGTTCTGTTCGGCTATATCGTCTTTATTTCCTGTTTTCACGATAAGGCCACCTTCTCGGAATTCGACGTGTCCTAATTCCTCCATTATAGAGGTTTCGATATTTTTTTTTAGATATTTGCAAATTATGTTAAATGAACTTGCTTTCCATGCTTAAATCGGGCCAATACATGCTGTTCACAAAGTTTTCATATTTGCATACCTTCAGTTTTTAATATAAAAAAAATATAATTCAAATTCAGAAGTAACACGTTTTCTGATTGGACAAAATGATGTAGTCTGACATTTCATTTTGTATTGTAACGGTGACGTCAATTCCATCGTGAGATTTTGAACCTAGAATAAAATTATAAGGAGAGACTGAATTTTTCTTTTTCTTCTGTTTTTGAAGAAATATTCCAATTACAGATCGTTTCTTAAGCATCCAAAAGCTTGAAAGCCAATCGACAATGAAGTTCATTATAGAGAAAACAAAGCACATGGATGAACTTGCTAGCATATTTATTAATTATGATATATGAAAAGCCAAAATTGCGAATATCGACCAGGTGCGATAGGGTTATTGTCTCCATTCTGAGGTAGTAATAACCAGTCACCTATTAAGTTCATGACTGTGGTCGTAGCCCTCTTAGTAAAATAGGGGGGTTCTGTACAAGCCAAGCTAGCATTTGGTCATTTTGCCAAAACATAAGTACCGCAATTAACTAGCATAGGGCCCAAACCCCGACAATTTCCCATAAACCCACCACTGGTACCCAATGACCAAAAATCAACTAAACTAATAGATTATTGTGAATCTAGCAAAATCCATAAATGGCTGTAATATTCATATATCATTGACGTTTTTAGTGCAACAGGTGTTCATTTCATATCACGAGATTTTGATGGCAGAACAGATTATCATCTGAGTAATGTAAGTTTCATTTCTTATATTCTTTGAAATTATGTCTTTTGATGTCATGTGTCCTAATTTTACACAGCCTAGCCTATTTCTCAAAAATTCTACTTTTAATAACCTTGAAATGTATGTCAATGTAAATGAATGAACTGCTTGTAATCCCAGCGAAAAATAGACTTATTGGGTATGAGTCACTCTGAATTGATGTCAATGTATACAAAATCGTAAATTAAACCTTGTTTGTATTTGCCAACATACATGTAACTTTTAAAATTTTGTATGAAATGGTTCTACAGCGCATGTAACGGTTGATCTAATATAGACCCTTCATCAAATGACAATCACCTCTTCAGGTAGTTAACTTTCTATCATATTCCATACGTATAAAGTTAGTATAATTACAGATAATTGTCATTTGAATGAAGTGTCTATATTAGATCAACTGTGTACCATGAAAGTTACCGTTACATGCGCTGTAGAACCAAATACAAAGAAGGTTTAATTTACCATTATGGAAGATCAACTTTATCCCTTGAAAACCACCATTGTATGTGCTATATATATATTGAGAATGAAATACACAATGTACCAGTATCGGAAAGTAAAAAAAAACTTTTTTATGTATATCCCCATCTTAATTTATTCACTACACCCCCTCTCCCGAAAAAAAAACGTACACACATCATGCAGTTTCACATACTAGTACGCTACGACACAGAGTACAAGTCATGTACATGTAGCATGACTTCATCAATATTGTATAAATATCTCAGTGGGGAAGAACATTTTGGCAGTTTGCACTGTAAGAAAGCTTCGCAATTTAATTAATAGAGTTATTTACTCATGTAATACACAGTAAAAGTGTTGGGTAGAAAATAAAACACATTTTACAAGAAAGATCAAATTCAAGTATGACAAATCTGGACCGTTATGGATTGTCCCTGTTCCTGTTCAGCCATTTTTGTCAGATTTTCGGACTTCTCAGGCTTTATCGATTTCCTGGCATTAATTTGTTTTTTGCCCATTGACACCGACTTTTATTTTCATAATTTCATTAAACGCACCAAAAAATGCTCTTTTGATAGTTTTTTCTTATTTTTTTTATTTTTTTATCATTAAATCCTTGTTACTTCTTCTGTGTTTTTAATAGATAAAACCGCAAAACTTAAATTGCTTATATCTTGAAAACGAGCACACTAACTTATCTATTTTTTCTTATTAATATTGTTCTAGCGTAAAAATCTTTTTAAAAATCACAACCCTTTGAAATCTTTGTTTATCTACTATAGAGCAGCGAACATCCCAGGCGCGGATCGAAGGACTAGCGTACCGGGTGTACGCCCCCCCCCCTAATCGGTAAGAAAAAAAATTTTCACAAGTTTCATCCCATAATATTTTTTGCCTTACTTTCCATGGCATTAATTCAATTAACGCCCCCCCCCTAATCGGTAAGAAAAAAATTTTTCACAAGTTTCATCCCATAATATTTTTTGCCTTGCTTTCCATGGCATTAATTCAATTAACGCCCCCCCCCCCCGCCCAAACTCAGATCCTGGATCCGCCCCTGCATCCTTAACTTATTTTTTTTTGTATTAATAGTAATTTTTAGCTGACAAAACTTTCTGTCTGCATGAAAACTGTATAGGATACAATATCAAAGTAAAAAATATGCGCAAAATTTAGGTAACTTGGGCAAATGATAGCCTGGATCCTCCCTTTTAAATTACATATAATTTTCCGGATCTACCCTGATGTGTGTCTGTATTACTGTTTTATCCTTGCTTGACTCTTATAAAAGCTGATACTTTCACTTTACTCACATTTTTCCGCATGCATACATTGTTTTTTTACCGACGCAGTCGGTATAGTTTTGCTTTTTACCCTTTGACCTAAAAGACGCTCTTCTGTGGAAACGCAAGTCACCTGATCGCAATTCGGTTTCCCGATTGGCAAAACACTGATAATTTAGTGGCGTTCGAAAAAAACTGTATCGAAAATTGATATTGTGCGCCATGTATTATTTTCTTGAATGAAATGTAGCAGAAAAATTTAAGTAAAAAGAACAAAATTTTACTGCGTCGGCTATTTTTTTTAAAGACAGTACTTGTTTTCCTTTACCAGGTTGTAACAGTGGTGATCAAAGAAGACAGTACGCCATGAATTACTACTTGGACTCGTAAGTCAATACATTGATCATCATTTTAACTGCCAATCAAGTAATTTTGTGGAAATTCTTCCTACTTAATGAGAATACGTGTTTTGCCTCCTTCGTCCCTAAATTTCGAGTAACAGATTCTTAATCTGTCTGACCGAATGGCATATTACGACATTTTTCTTGTATTTTCAACAAAAAAGTGTGAAAATTTCTTCCGGACCGAATATTTCTTTTTATTTGGCATTCCCTTCAGTCATACATTGAACATTTTTCGCCATGACTGCGTCGTGCGTCATTCTGTTTTCCCCATAGCTATAGTAAATTTTTGGATATGCAAGACATAAACTTATTTTCTTAAGACAATAACGATTGAAAAAGAATTAATAGACTCTGTAAAAATACTAAAACAAGCTTAATTCGAGTGGCATCATTTGTAAGAATCATGTAAATTCTGTAATATGTGATACACCTAAAAAAATCCTGAACATTCCTATTTTTGTTATTTTAAAGTTGTTATTTTTTTTTTTGTGTCTTTATGATGAAATGTATGATTATGCATTCCAATCTGTCTGCTCTAAGGAGATAATCCACATTGAAAATCCAATAGCTTCTATTGTATTTTAGTGTCATTTAGAGAGTTATCTCCCTTAATGTTGAATTCTATAGTACATTCTATATGATTTTATCTCCTATAAGAACGCGGGCTATATGAAAAGCTACATGTTAATTTCTGCTAATTATATCATTTTAAACAATATCAAAAATAAAAATATACAGGCTTCCCAACCACGAATCACATTTTGCATGATTCTTACCTGGAGTACTACTTACAATGTACATAAACTATTTTTTCTTCAGATGGCGTGAAGACTATAGCAGTCAAAACATGATCGTTGTTTTCATTGGCATGATCATGGTCATAGTCGTCATTATCTATATTTGGAAATGCTGCAAATGTGATGAGGACAAACCTGGAGCGGAAGTCTCTCCGCAACAGCAACAAGTACCGTTGGTGCCGTGCTACGCACATGAACTTGAACCGGGTTTAGTTGTTCTTCAGAGCCCGGATGGAGAATATTTCAGAATTTTACAAGAGTATGATGCAACAAAACACCCAAGGATGCCACTTCCAAATTCATCGCAACCCCTGCAGTACGTACCGCAATTTACAAGGCCCCATTTTCAGCAGGCCCAGCCCCAACCGACTGCACCAATAGGAGAACAAGCACGACTTATAGACTTAAACCCCGTCTCGACTCCTCCACCCTACTACACAGCTGGAATGGGACATTAAAGAGATTTCGTAATTTATCAGATCCATAAAATAAGATTGTACAGTTCAGTATTAAAATTCCAAGTGTCTACATGTATGCGTCTTCTTCTACACCCTGGACTCCCATCTTTAATTTTTTATTGTAGCAATTTCTCTATAAAAATCTGTGCTCTTAGAAAACAAGTTTCTAAATGTAGACTCAACAACAATCACACAAATTGTACTTTCATTAACGAGAATTCAGGTTGTTAGCATTTTTTCGGAAAGATTTGAAAGGGAGATGTGACGTCTGTAAAAAAGTATCTTTTATAAAACATGTGAGCTGGTTTTAAATTTTTAGGCAGCAATGTTTTTTTAGACTTTTCTTAGAATACGGTTTCTTTTCTGAATCGAGAAGTATATAGGAAATTACGACCTTGCAGAAATTCCGAAAGGGGGAACTAGTAATTTTCAGTGCTATATAAAATACCTGTAAACTAAAATATCCGCCTAAAAATAGAAATGCTTCACTGTGCGCAGTCCGATACAAGATATCAAACCACTGTTTGTTTCTTGTCCCTTATTCCTGATTGGTTAAAGTTACAACCCTATAAATCAATCCAAGCCTTCCTGTGTTGGTATGTGGCACCTTGTGGTATAATTTTAAAAAGAGTAATCAAGGGAACCTAGGTTATAGCGATAATCAAAAGAATGCAATCCAGGGACAAAGACCAGACATGGAAAACAGACATACACAACAAAGAATATAAAGTAACTAAAATCATACATACAAAGTAACAAAAGTAAATGAGCAACTCGGACTCCACTAAAAACTGGAAGCATGGACCAGGTGCACCGGTAGGGTAAGCGTCCTCTGCTTTTCTAGAAACACCCGCCGAGTTACTCATAAAAAGTCAAGTCCGGGGTAGACAAACGAGGAAAGGAAAACTGACCCGTTGAACAAATCAGTTTTCATGCTGCAGATGGATACACCGTAACGATCCACGAGTTCATGATGACCATAAAACTTCTGTAGTGATGACTTTAATCTTGTAGCAACGTAACTCTGTTCCAGTAGCCTAATTTTAAGAAATCTAACACGACACAACAAGTCTGCGTAGTTACCGCAAGCTTTGGCATAACGTAGAAGATGTGATATGATTTTTTTAAAACTCCATATGCAGGAGACACACATGAAAGGAAAGTTGACAAGTTGACAATACGGAATGAAAAGTCATTGCGTTTGTCGTATAGTTTGGTCAATAATTTTCCTTACCCCTGTTCCAGAAAATCAAAAGAAATCGAATACTAAATCACCTTATTGACCGGACTTCAGAAAAATGCTCGTTTCCTGTCCCTTTTTTTGGTCCCTCACTCGTAAACGGTTCATGCATATGTCATATAAAAATCTGACTTTAAAAAATCAAATGTTATTATAATTAATAAAATTTGATTTTTTAAATTTAAGTTTTTATTGAACACATAGACCCCCAAAACTAATTGCACTGTCACAGTTATGGTACAATATAAAGCACTGTGGAAAAATATCGAATATACTTTTATTAGAATTGTATAGTTAAATTCTATGCCGAAAAGTATGCTTATTTTGGCCTCTTTGGTAATATATCCCCTTCTTAAACCAATAACCTCCTTCCTTCTGTGGTTTAGAACCCTTAATGCAACGCTTCATACAGACCAGCAAACTTGTCGCACAAAAACCAATGGCATACATGTGTATACAGACGACAACACGGGCGGACTGAGACATACCATTAATTATATACATGTATGAGCGCAATTTTCTTCTGGTGGTACATGTACATGTATAATACATGGAAAACAAAACAAATCAAAACAAACATGAATATTTATCCGGAATACACAGTCTTCAAAAAAATTCTTCCGTAAAAAATACAATTTATAAATTGTGACACATTTCCTTGTCAATTTCACTACAAGATACATGTCCATGTAGAATACAATACTGAAAAAGTTAATAGAAAAAAATTGAGCGTTTCGAAATAGAACTTTCACGGCCTTCATATACAAAGGGGGATAATTCAAAACAGATTAGATATAAAAATATATAACAGAAAAAGCATATGTGCCTCTTCAAAATTCAGACATTTGAATTAAGTTATATCTAACAATACGATAGGTGCTTAATTTGACAAAAAAAAAAAAAAATTGATGTGCTTTACCAGGACCCTTCCTCCTGGATTGTATATCCTAAGTATACATGTAGTTGCCAGACAATAAATGATCCATGCAGATTTTTGCACATACATGCTTTGGCTTTAAGTAGTCAGGGTTGATCCACAGATTTTGATTTGCTTGTTTTTGCTAAAATTTCACTCCAAATAAAAAATCCAACAAAAGGAGAGGAGTGAATGTCCAATCTCTGGGCACCCATACCTGGATCCACCTTTGGGTAAGTTTAAATCTTCAGTATAGTTCTTTCTTAAATTCATGGAAAAAAGACAATATGTGACCCATACAGATCTGATGCACAAACAACAAATTATGGCTGGAAATCCTTCAAAGTGCTTTTAAAAACATAAGTGCCAATAACAGTTTACACTTAGCAGATACTGTCACATGTACTTATAAGTAAAATTTTGTTGAATTTTATTTAGAAAAGGATGAGCCTACAGCAGAAAATCTGACCAAAACTTGTAAATCATATTGATATTACATAATAAAAATGTGTTTTACTAGTAGTGAATCCATGATGTGTTTTACTAGTAGTGAATCCATGGTGTGTTTTACTAGTAGTGAATCCATGGAGTGTTTTCAGTGTTTTCCTTAGTTGGAACACCCCCCCCCCCCCACCCTTCCTTTTGTGAAATGAGCAGAGGATAGATTGGAACTCCACTTTTCAAAATTGACTCGTATCATAAACAATTCCAAAGGAAACAGACAATGTGGGGATTTTTATGCAACTAAGCTACATTGAACATAAGGCTAGATATCAAAGAGGCCATGACTTCCTCTCTGATGTTATCATTTCACACATAACCACACAAAAGATCTGCAGGCATTTACAATGTACACATACCTAGGGTAAAGGACATAACTCTTGAAATCAGTGATAAGTTTGTATCATGTTTAATTTCACCAAAGCCTATCAAGCTTTCATTTGAAACAGAATGAAATCAATCCAAGCTACATGTACTTTGATGCTTACATGAGATTGATGTCAAATGCTGAATACAAAAGTTCCAAAGATTTGTAGGAGTTACATGTATGTCCCTTGTCGTAGGTCTATTTCCTTAGATATATCTTCAAAAATACACATAAATGTAAGTTATCATTATTTGAGCACCATGGAAACAAAGAACTTAATTGAATTATTGAATTATCTCCCCTTACACTGCCAGACACCATAAAGAAATAACTTCTAAATAAAAGTTTTATATAAACTTTTGTTTTCACATCATTTTCCATATTTTAAGACTGCTGTTGCCTCTAAAAAGTGACAAGTGCTTCCCTATTTTTCACATCCTTCACTGACAAGGACACTTTATTCTTGTTGTATTTTAATTACTATTTGTATGGAAATAAGAATCATAAATAAGAATACCAATATTCCTATTCTGAGTAATCTAGCAGACCAAGTGTGCATTACTTAATGTTCCAACTAATAAAATGTAAGTGTTGAAACTAAGAAAGTGAGATTTTTTTAAAACAAGAAGCCATAAATGAAGACTTCAAACTTAAAGTTACTTAGAAGCTAATGTTCATTTGTAGTCACCCTACTGGCCAATTCTACTTCATGTTTACATTTTCCTATTAAATCATAGTTAAATTTCCAGCTTTAAAAAGTTCACAAAAATTTAAGAACACTACAGGTGGAATAAGCAAGGTAGCCTTAACAGAAATGAGAAATGGTCCAACAGCAGGGATCAACACTAACAATAGTCCAGTAGTCCTATGTTACCCTAATTTTGGAGTGGACTACTTGAAAAATTTTCATGGTAGTCCAATGGGCTACCTGTTTTTTTTATGTTTTTCATAAGAAATATGATCAGAACCATCATTACCGTCTGCAGACTACCTGTTTTACTTCTAACTTAGTCCTCTTGACCACCAAACAAATGAAGTTAGTGTAAAACCCAGCCAAGAACCATGAAATTTCATGTGATTGGCTAATATCAAGGTTAATCGCTCAGGGGTTCAAATATGCTTACAAGAGAGACAGATCCATGAAACTTCAAATCAAAGGTCCACACACTAAGAAAATCAAAGGTTCTCAAAACAGTGTAAATGATATTGAAGATCCAAAAAGGTAGACAGAATTTCAAAGGTCCTAGTTCAAAAATTGAGGAACCTCATACAGATGCTTAATGGAACCCCTGTAAATCTACAGGACCCAAATCTACATTCAAGAACGGTAGGTCCTTTACTCTTTCGCATCAATAGTTAACTCAAGTGTCTGCTTTGAATAAAGTGTCAATTAATGTAGCTAAAGATCCAGCATCTGAGTAAATGAAATTTCAACCGTCCCAGTTCATAAATTAAGGGTCCCGGACCTTGGACTATTGCTTGTTTGAGCCCCTGGTTGATGCCTATCCATTATTTACAGTGTAACTCTGCAGTAAATCAATGTAGGTGGATGTTTTCAAATGAACATTCATGTGTCGCTCAAGATGATCCTCCCAGAAGAAGCCTCGGCCACATGCTTGACAAACAAAATTATACTGGTTGTGGCTAAACTTATGAGTCCTTAAGCTGCTCTTTGTTTTAAAAGACTTGTCACAAATATCACAGTGGAAAAGATTATCAGTTGTTTTAGACAGTTTTGACTGACTCCTGAGAGCCCGCACAGGGCCACTAAAATGTTCATATTGGGTTGAATCACATGTACCTGAGATATTGCCACCTGTCAGACTAGTCCTAGAACACTTCAAAGACACTGAACTATCATTCAAAACATCTTTGTTTGAAGAACTATCACTACTTCGATGAACAACAGAACTGTGCATTTGAGTTTCTGTAAAAGTACTTTCACTGTTTTGTCTAACACTAGCAACAGTTTGCCCCGGGCGAACTAAGTACAATTTTTTGCCTACAATGCAGATTTTTCTGCTATTTGCGGACTCACTATCAAGTCCATTGTGTGGCTTGCTCCTGCACTTGCCCGGTAAAAGTCCATTATATTTCTTAGGTTTAACTTTAACACTTTCTTTGTGTTCAACATATGGGTCCGGTCGAATAACTTTCCTTTCATGTAAACCGTGTCTTATCTGTTTCTCTGTCACTGTTTCTTGCAAAGTCAAAACAGTTTGGAAACATGTTGCTTTGCTTGGTGGAATGTCATATTTCCCTGAATCATTGTCCAATAACTCTACAGTATCTGTTTGTTCAATAAGAGTATTGTTTCTACATTTTTTCACTTGATCCTGAACTTTTTGACTCTCAGTTATCTCCCTTCCCTCTGATACAGAGGAATAATTATCAACAAAGCCATCCTTTGTATTTAAAGTCTTCTCTTCAGATGTTTCTGATTCTCTTTCATCAAAAATTTCTTGGAATACAATGTTAGCTATGGTTGATTCATTATTGTCCTTGACCTTACACAATGAATCATGATTATCATTGACCTTCTTCACTGAATCATGTTCATCAGTTTTATCCTTGACTTTCAACACTGAACCATGTTCATCAGTTTTATCCTTGACATTCAACACTGAACCATGTTCATCAGTTTTATCCTTGACCTTCAACATTGAAACATGACTATCATGATCACCATCGTTATTATCTTTTGCCATATACTCAAGGGTTTCCATATATTGCTTCTGCAAGTTTTTAAGCTTCTTTATCATGCAACTTGACCTATGAGACTGACTTGATTTTGCAGATTGCAATTTATCACTACTATCATGAACTGAGTCAATTTTTTGCTTTGCATTGTCCTGTCTATCAATTTCAATGTTACTTTTATCATTACTTGAGAATTTGCTATCTCTCTCAATAGAATTAGACATAATTTTCTTATCATTCCTTTCATCACAATCAATGTTCATTGGGTCAATCACATTTGAATCACTAGTATCTTGATTATCATGATTAACTAAATCAGAAATCTGATTAAACATTTCTTCATTGGGACTAAGGCATAAGTCAGTTCTAAACTTTTCAAACATGGCTTTTTCCTGATTATTAAAAACTTTGTTCTTTGAGCTTTCCCCAATCAAACCATGGCCTTTCATTTTATGTTCCCTTATTTTGTTACTGGGAGTTTGCAAGTCAATTTCATGGTTAGAATTGTGCTTTGCCTCAACAATACCATTGTGCAATTCATGACATTCCACTTGATTTTTCATTTTTTTCTCGTGTACTACATCATTACTTTCTACAGAGTCATTTTCCTCCAAGGTAAATTTACCACTCACAGTGTCCTCTTTCCCCATTCTTGTGAAGGTATCTTGCACTGAGTAGTCCTCATTCTCACCACTGACCTCTCCATGCTCCTCTGAAAATACTTCAACATCACTATTCTCCCCAACATTACTCATGACAGGTGACAGTACTATAACAGGATTACATGTTTGTATTGAGCTTGCTGCTGTGTTGTTATTTGGCTCATAGTCATGGTTTTGATCGTTATTAGAGTCAAGCAGAGAACTGTTAATTGGCACAGATTTTGCATTGAAATTAATCGTACTGAAAAGGTTCCCTCTATCAAGTATTTCACTATGGACAGGACTGCTTGATTTAATTATTTCAGGTTCAGAGGCTGGCAATTTAATCACAGTTTTCATTTTGTTCAGAGCCATATCACTAGAAATGTTATCATCTTCAGAATTTTGCTCAGTAGAACTTTTACCTTCATTTGTAAAATCTGGTATCCCAATGGGTACATGTATCTCCCCAGACTCATTCAAACAGACAGTAGAAATGTTCTCTACATACTGGATTGGTATTAGTGGGTCTAGTTTCATTTTAGAACAAATGTATGGTTGGTCCTCTTTTTTCTGATCACTTTTATGGAACATGTCTTCAAACAAGTTTCTTTGGACCAAAGATTTTGTTGATAAACAATTTTCAGGAATGCCACTAAATGTTTTTGCTTCAATCGCAGTTCCAATTTCCATCTTGTCACTATGACCAAATGTGTGGGTTGAGCGAAATGTTTCAACCAAATTGATAACTCCGGGCTGTGCTGAAAGACTTTCATCACCTGCTGAGCTATTTTTAGCTAAGAGTTCATGATTTAGGTCATTGTTGCTGAGACCAGAAGGCTTGTCAACTTTCATGCTATCTTTCAACAGATCATCAAAGATATTTCTTCTACCATGCAGAGGAGGAACCCTTTCTTCAACAGATTTCATGTCATCATCTTGCATTTTACTTCCTGCTATTACTAAACTGTCATAAGCATTTACTTTCTTTTTGCCTTTTTCAACCTTTCCGAAGATACAAGCTAATTTTGAAAGTTTATAATCTATTTTAGTTGTCTTTTGATCAACGTCAATGGATCTCTTACCGAGGGTTTTGACAGATTTTGAATTTTTTGTCATTTCTTCAAATATATTAGAACTCTCTTCAGATTTTCTTACTTTAGCTGCATGTGCACAAGAATTAGTCATTTGTAAAGAGATTTTGGTTCGTAAAGTTGAAAGATTAAAACTAGCTTTGTTCAGTCCATTTGTTTTATCTAATTCACATGTATCTGTTCTCTGAAGTCTATCAAACAAGTTTCCACTTCCTGACTTTTCTGATACTCTTGGTGAGCCCGTACTGGCAAAAAGTTTAGTTAAATCACCAGAAACTGATTTCGTTGCCTTAGTATTGACGTTAACTCCCTCAGTAACATTGTCTGAATTAGTCTCCTTTTCACAACTAATATCACTTTTCTTACCAAGTAAAGCATCAAATATATTGCCACGTTGCTTGTCTATTTTCTTAATATCTTTTTGATCATTGGCCCGTTGCTTGATTGGGCTTACTGAGCTCCCATCATGCTCATAAACGTAAAATTCATTCCTATCCATCACATTCCCATCCACTTTCTTAAGGCAAAGTTTTGGCATTTTAGTTAGCCCATGTTTCATCACCATTAAAGAGGTTAAATTTTGCCCAGATATTTGCCCATTGGTTACGATGTTGGGTTTGACTGTATTTTCTTTTACCTTAGCTTTTGGACTTACTTGAAGAGACTTCCTTATGCTACTTCGACTATTTTTAACAGGAGATTTACACTGGTTTGTTTTCACCTCATCAGCTGGTCTGTGAATGTTTTTCAAATGGACCATAAGATTGACGACAGATGGAAATTGCTGACCACATTTTCCACAAACAATGCACTTTTTCGAAGTTACGTGTATTTTCTCATGTTGGTGTAGATTCCTTCTGCTTGATAGTTCTTTCTGACATACTTTACATGTATATAATTTTTCAGTTTGACCAAGCTCATTATTACAATCTTGAACTTTGACCTTGTTTTTTGCTTTCAAAGATTTCTGATTACATTTCTCTACACTGACATTAAGCTTTTTTCCACTTGAATGACTCTTCATATGATACTTCAAAGTTCGCCTTTGAGTAAAACCTTTGGAGCATATTTGACACTTCCAACGTTTACGCTGCTTGCATATTGCCAAATGCTTCAACAGGTATCCTCTACTCTTTATACTCAATCCACAAAGAGGGCACGTGTCAACTGTCTCTCCGACATGCTTTTTCTTGTGAAGAATATAAGTTTTAGGGTTAGTGTACGTTTTCCCACAGACTTGACACATAAATAATTCTCCTGGATGTACCTTAACATGCCTAATTAAGTACAGTTTGTTAGTAAAGCTCTTTTTACAAACTTTACATAAAAATTGTTTCTCATTTGTTTGATCCCCCAGCTTTTTATTTGCATTTCCATTCATATTCTATTCTGAATATCAAATCATGGTGTAAAATGCTTTTTATATAGCAAGTAAAATTTGGTTCCTAATTTCAGTGATGAAATTTTATGATCAGCTTCAACCTCCTTGTTCAATTGAAAAGTGATGCCCATTTCGACAGCAAAATAGTGTTGTATCAGTTAGAAATGAATTAGTCGTATGCATAAAGAGTCTTACATGAACATGTAATTTCATCAACATGCTGGTTGTTTTGTCTTTTTATCACCATACAAATCCATTCCTGTAAAAAATAAATTAACTTTTATAAAAAAATTAAAGAGCAATTTTAAGACATTCGTAAAGTGTCCTTAGTGAGACTCAGCGTTGGATAAAAAATTTCAGGTTGGAGGTAAGAGGATGTAAAAAGAGTTAGAGGCAGAGTAATTCAAAAAATTTTAGAGGTAGCACTTTAAAAAAAAAAAACAAAAAAACATTAAGATTCCATGCAAAATGGGGGACAGAGGCATATGCCATGTCCATACCTATGAATTCCCCGAGTTTCATATTTGATGCTTTAAAGGAGCAAAAAAAATGCAAGTTCCAAGTAATAATAATGCTCCTGGGGAATGGGTCATTTAATTTAATATTCTTATGAAAACTGCTAAGTAGAAGTCTGTGTAAGAATCAGGCAAATTCTATAATAATCATGTGATAAACCTCCAAAAGGCTACATTTTTTGTTTTTGTTATTAAGTAGTTATGTGGGTCTTTATAATGAAATTTATCATCATTTATTCTTTATAATGAAATTTATAATCATTCATTCTTAGGAGACAATTCAAATCGAATATCCATTAGTTTCTATTGTGTTTCAGTGTATTTTACAGAGTTATCTCCCTGAATTTTGAATTCTACAATACATACATTATAATTTACATTTGTATATCTTCTAGAAACAAGGGCTACATTTATTTACTATAAAGTTTTGAACAAATCACCAAAAATAAAAATATAAAGGCATGTATCACATTTTGCATGATTTTTATCTGGAATGCTACTTATATAAATGTAAATATTAGAATAACTTTGATAAGACCAAAAAGACAATAGTATGTCTGATCCCTGATATCCATCTTCCCTTTCCTTGTGCATACCCTAAACATTTTATGGTCATCTTGGCTCAAGCACTATTTAAGTTTTTAAGCACTATTCCAAATTCAATCCATGTAACGTGCTTTTGAAAAATAACATATATTTGCAGTTTCTATATGTACATTCCTTGAAACGTTTAGGTTTCCCGCACACATGATACCCCAACACACACTGAGCACTCACCGAATGCACTATAAATGAACGTTTCTATCATGCGTTTAGACAAATGCCCCTGTATGTGTTTATCAAACGCTTCTATCATGCTTTTATCGTGTGTTTAAACAAACGCCAAATGATGTGTAAAGGCACGAACGCTAAAATGGGAAACGTGAACGTTTCAAGGAGTCTATAAAGAGGTTTCTTTGTCTGCTACCGTTGAAACTAGTATTGGAATGAGCTCGTCCATATATAAATGACTTGGCAAGGCACTTTGGTTTAGAGTGTGATTCTGTTGATCTCAATGGCATATCTGCTTCATGCTTGTTAAGTGCTGATGATAAAGTTATATTATCTCAGTCTGATAAAGGTTTACAAAGTCTATTAGATAGGTATAATGTAGTATGGCATGGCTGGATACAACTGCAGATGTCTAACCCAAAACTGTTGCAAGTCCTTAACTTGATTGTGCTCAAATATTTGATGCAGGAAATGAATTTGACCAGAATCAAACTTGCCCTTTATTCCTCAATAAGTGTGACAGCCCCCAAAACAAATGCCAGTCCTCCCTTCTGGGGGTATGGCACCTTGTGTACAATATTGTTTCAAAGAGATCCATTCAGTTTTACTCTTAACAGTTATAATCTGTACATCAGAAGAAGCCTCTTTTTTTCGGTCCCTTCCTTATTCCTTATCAGTTGAAGTCACAAGTTCACAACCCAAACAATCCGTCTGTGGTATGGCATCTTGTAGTATAATTACAAAAAAGATTAATTCACTTCCACTCAACTAATTGTCAACGACCTAATACAAATTCTTGTTTCTGTCCCCAAATTTATCAACAGTTTAAGTAGCTGTCTTTGTAAGAATCATGCAAAATCTGAAAAATGTGATACACCCCAAAAAAAGCTACATATTTTTATTTTTGTAATCAAATTGTTTTATGGGTCTATACTATGAAATGTGTAATTATTCATTCAAATCTGCCTGCTCTTAGGAGATAATCAACATTGAAAATCCAATAGATTCTTTTGTATATGAGCGTCATTTACAGAGTTATCTCCCTTAATTTTGAAATCTACAATGCATTCTATATAATTTTTTATCTCCTAAGAGCACGGGTTGTATGAAAAACCATATTATTTTTCTGTTTACTATGACATTTCAAACAAAATATAAAAAATAAAAATATGTAGGCTTTTTACCCATGAATCACATTTTGCATGACCCTTAACTGGAGTGCTACTTAAGTAATAACCCTCAAAATCAATCCCATCATACCTTTGGTGGTGTATAAATATCAGCCAAAAATACTAAAGCTTCAGTAGTGAAAGAGTAATCAAGGGAACCAAGGTTATAGCGGTATTAATTAATCTAAAGAATGTAATCCAGAGACAAAGACCTGACATAGAAAAACAGACATACACAACAAAGTAACTAAAATCATACATACAAAGTAATAAAAGCAAATGAGCAACTCAGACTCCACTATAAACTGGGAGCATGAAGCAGGTGCACTGGTAAGGTAAGCATCCTCTGCTTTTCTAAAAACACCGATTTGCTCATAAAAAGTCAAGTCCGGGTTAGACAAACGAGAAAAGGAAAACTATGACCCATTGAATAAATCAGTTTTCATGATTCAAATCAGGGTAGGAAACTCACTCAAATTCTAGCCAGTCCTGAATACAATTTTTTCAATATATTTACTATATGGCTATGTAGATTTTTGCTCAAATTACCCAGCCCTGTCTAAAAATAGCCAGTCTCGGGCTGCCGGGTAGGCTACTATATCTACATGTAACTTATTCAAATATGTCAAAATCCAAAAATATGGCCTAAACGTGAACACACGAAACAGAGACAATCTACATACACAATGTAGCGAACTGATTAAACATAAAAATTGAAGATAAGGGAACACAAAAGATTAAAGCACTAGCAGTATAAACTCCAGTCATGACATCACATGCTCTGGATGGGTAAGCATGTCCTGCTTCCAGTGTCACCCACCATAATGCAAGTGAGTATAATCCAGTAATAATCTAGCAACAATAATGCAGCTCTGCCACACATGTCAGACACTATTCACAGTAGGAAGAAATCATTAATTTCAACTTTATGGTACAATACCCAAAAGATTCATTCAGGTACAGTGAACATTTGCAAAGTCAAGTTATGGCTGGGACACGAGGAAGATTCATAATTCTGGCCATTTTTTTGGCCCTTAATTTTCACATGGGTAAAGTTACAACAACCAAATACAATCCCAGCCTTCCTGTGGTGGAATGAAACCTCCTGGTACGATTCAAAGGGATCCATTCACATTTACATATAATCTACCAGTAACTACACTAAAAAACCATCAACCAAAATTTTGATTGATCATGTCCTCCACTGTGACTCCAACAAAGTAAAACATAGCATAAACTTGCTCCATTTCCTTACTTTTCAATATTTTTTTCTGCCCATGACTGAGAAATGTTATTAAACTGCTAGAACCATTAAATATACCTTGGTATAAAGACAGGAGGATCTTTGAAATGGTGACTCCACTGTAGAGAGTAGAGATACTGTGACTCCACTCATAATATCTCCACTGTGGAGAGTGGAGACACTGTTGACTATACTCATAATATCTCTACTGTTTAGAGTGGAGACACTGTGACTCCACGCATAATATCTCCACTGTGGAGAGTGGTGACACTGTGATTATACTCATATCTCCACTGTGGAGAGTGGAGACACTGCTGACTATACTCATAATATCTCTACTGTTCAGAGTGGAGACACTGTGACTCCACGCATAATATCTCAACTGTGGAGAGTGGTGACACTGTGACCATACTCATAATATTTCCACTGTGGAGAGTGGTGACACTGTGACTATACCCATATCTCCACTGTGGAGAGTGGAGACACGGTTGACTATACTCATAATATCTCAACTGTTGAGAGTGGAGACACTGTTGACTATACTCGTAATATCTCCACTCTGGAGAGTGGAGACACGGTGACTATACTCATAATATCTCCACTGTGGAGAGTTTAGACACTGTTGACTCTACTCATAATATCTCCAGTGTGGAGAGTGGTGACACGGTGACTATACTCATAAGATCTCCACTATGGAGAGTGGAGAAATTAAAATTTGTGATGACAGTAGTGTACATGTATTGTTCGAACATTATGACAATACCGGTACTTGTTTATGGCCCTTTTTATGTCCTTCATTCCTTATAGGTTTATGTCACATCCCCCAAACTAATTCAAGCCTTCCATTTTCAGTATGGCTCTTAGTGGTACAATGTCAAAGAGATCAATTTACTTATAATCCAGTTATTGTCAAGATATTGTGAAAAGCTTGTTTCTTGCCCCTTATTTCTTAATAAATGTAGTTCAAGTGACAAACCAAAATTTAAACCCATCCTCCCTTTTGTGGTATCTATAGCGCATTGTGATACATGTATAATTTCATATGATCCATACACTCATAATGAAACCATTCCAGCACCACCTGTACTGACGATAAAAAGATTTTAAGCCTTATAAATAGCTGAATCTAACACAGAAAGGAATGGCGACCAGAAGTAGTGATACGACAATTAAAGTTAAAGATAAAGGAATGAGTTCTTGACATCAGGCTAAACACTAAGGTTAAAATTTACAACCTGTATTTTGAGTCTGAATCCCCACCCATACCAAAAGAGAAATACACTCCAAATCCTCCACATTTCAGCACAGTCTCAGTTGATTTCTACACGATGACAGTAAAGCATTGTAGGATGTACATGTACAAAATCTCAACTCATGGACTTCAATGGACTTGCCATCATTTTTACAGCTTTAACACTGGACTTAAAGGGGGGAGGGAGGTTACAACCCTTGAAAAGTGAAAAGTGCCTTATTTAATGTTTATAACGCAATATGGGATAGTTAGGAAGTGTTTTTTTTTATGATTCTCCATCTCACATGTACATGTATGTATTTGTCAAACTTTAATACCACTTGCTAATCCTCTGAACCAATGTTTTATTATGACAATGACTTGGATTAAAGTGGGACAACTTAACAATCAAATTGGGCAATACAATTTGATCTTACTAGAATGGATTGGGATATTGGACTAGGTAGGAATTTTTACAAGTTCCCTTCACTCCCATAAAATTGTTAGAGATCCAATCGGGATTCATTTTCTATCTGTCAATCATTATCCGATAACCCTGGTCAGGTGATTGATTGCCGATAATTACCTGAGGGTTAATTACGACAGGATGTAGTTAATGAAGGTGACACTTCTTAATTGGCTTGAGGTAATTTATTAACAAGAGTGGAAATCTTAAAGGGCCATTCAGATAATTGTAAATGGGCACTAAAGGGGTACTCAATAGGGGCAGAGGGGTGCAGCACAGTGCCCCTCTATTTTGCCCTAGCTAGGACACTGCTAATGAAATAACACAAACAAATCATGTCTAAAAATTGTGATAAGAATCGTGATAAGTATCCAATCGTGGCCGAGTTACATAAACGTACACCCCTAGTCCACACTGAAATTTGGGAGTCAGGGAGATCCGGTCCACAAGAACCCTGTGTAAACATGTACATGATATAGATAAGATTATCTCCCAAAGCTGCAATTTTCGCACTCTTTTCCCCAAATGCATGGGCCCCTTCCCCAAAAACAGTAGGAAAATCACTGAGATTACTGTGACCTACAGGGAAACAACATGAAACTACACCAACACTTTAAGAAAAATGGAAGTTTTTTTTTTAATTCCAAGGCCAATTAAACAGAGTTCTTTTCATTTTCCTTCATTTTATATGTGTCAATTTAAAAATTGTGTGCTGATGGACTCCAGTATCGCATCCTAAATGGGATTACATGTGCATGTAGGCAGGGTTTGACAACAACAGTAGTCTGATAGTCCTGTGCCACCCTAAATTGAGAGAGGACTACCTAGAAATTTTAATGGGTAGTCCTACCTGAATTTATTCTTAAAATCGTGCTATACCTAAAGACAGGGCTGCAAGATTATTTTGAGGACTACCAAATTTATTGATCAGAAAGTCCTTTGGGCTACCTAGCTAAACAAAGTTAGTGTCAAACCCTGTATAAGGTCAAAACCACAGCCACAGGACACTCCATAATTTAGATAGCACTTAAAATAATTATGCTGCAAAGCATGGAATCTAAATGGCATTGGGAGAAAATGTAGACTGTGTGAGAGACTCATATCCACTCCTTCATACGTCTTCAACCATAAACTGCTTGTTGTTTGTAAACAAGATCGACAGGTCAAAAGCTAGGATTGCACGTACTGTATGCTCAATTTGCATTTTTCATATTTGGGATACGTACATATTTACACAGACAATAGTAATGCTTCGAGAATCGTATTAATTGTTACCTGATATTGATTAGAAATAAGTCACATTTTAAAAGATCAATGGAAAGGTTTTGCTTCTAATCCCTTCCTTTGCCGGAAGTGAGTTAAATTTACAATCAAGTCAAACACGGATTAAATTCCGTACATTTTGGCGCCTTGAACTCAACTTCATTCGATTAAATTTAAAGAAAAAGGACTGGGCATCAGAATGTGTTATGTTGTGTCATTGTGCCTTTCTTAAGACACTGCATTGGTGGATCCAAGTTGTGGCCGAAAGTGGATGTGGGTGAGGTTCTGCGCCCGGTTTCATAAAAAATATCAATTTGAGATTTTTCTCAAATCCTTTCACAACTCAAACTTTGACTAATCAAATCACTTGAAATTGAAGATTTGAGGAAATTTCAGGATTTCCATGTCGAACGAAGGATAGGAGGTAGAATTTGTGAAATATCAAGATTCCATGCAAAAATATTGTATATTTTGCCAATTTTAGGGGGCGCAGACATAAGCTTACTCGCCTGGTGCCTATATATCAGTGGGTCACGTTTCAGTATACAGCTTCAAGAGTTTTGATCAATTTTGCAATATAATCGAAAGTCAAGAATGTATGGCAAGCCAAAATGAAAAAAAAAATCAATATTTTGTAATATTAAAAAACGAATTTTTAATATTACATAAGTGTTTTGTGATAAAAGAAATCTAATTTGTAATATTAGAAAATGAATTTGTAATATTTAAAAAATCATTTTTTAATCATTTTTGTCCACTTTGGCTTGCCATAAGTATGTTTAATTCTGTATACTCTATACTTTATAACAAATAAGTAAAGAAGCTTTGCCCCCTTTTTTGTCTTTTTCCCCGATCGATACTGAGTGAGTGAGAGGGTTCTTAACGTCCTTGACTACCCTGTCGGGTCTCGCACGGACGGCCCAATTGGGTGAGTTTAGAATTAATATTATATTTATTTCAATTGTCGCTTTGACATCATCATGCTATAAGCTTTATAATTTATGCCAAGCTGGACCGGCAAATTAAGATCCAGTTTAATTTTATTTTTAATAAATTAACCATGATGGACATTCACTTCATTTTCAGATTTTATGTTACTTTTATAAGTAGATTCATTTTTGTACATGTGCGTCCTTAACAGAAGATCTTTTAGGGGAACTACCATTTGATTTTTATGGGGGTGGGGGGTGGGGGGCCTGGGGTCAAATTTGAAATAATGTAGTGCAGAGTGATTTTTCTTTTATTTATAATATATCAAATTTCAATATAATTATATGTAATAATATAGTATTTTGATCGTAAATTATGAATAAAGAGTAACAGTTTAATTAGCTGTTCCATTGCAGAAAATTCTAGTAGTACTTTTGAATATTCGTGAATAAATAGAGCTATTCAATTTTGTAATCGAGTATAACTTGTTTTTTTGGTGTGTATTTTTTTATTATATGCGGATGACTCAGCTCAGACGACTGAAATGTCGAACCTACAAAATCAATTAGGTATTTTCAACCAGTACTAGGAAACTTGGAGAGTAAAAGTTAATGTTAACACGACTAAGATTCTTTGTTTTTTTTAATGGTAGGCTAAAGTCGATTTAAGTAATTTCCAAAATATATTAATAAAAAATAAGACATCAATTTAGTTTTTCCCTTTAACATTTAATACAAACAAATAAAATATACAAGTAGACAGAACTTTAAAGCAACGCTTTCGTGTTGTTTATTAAACAAAGTGCAAAGACCTGAATTCAATATGATAATTTCCAACTTCAAATAAAAAATAAGGAAGCTTCACCTCAAAACTTGAGAGAAAAATACTTTAAACAAAAATCTATTATAATCGAAATCAGTCACAATTGTACAAACTTTAAAATGAACGAGGTTCAACCTATACACATTTTATTTCCACATAGTGAAGTGAGGAAAGTAAAGTTGGCATGGCTTATAAAGGAACCTCGTCAGGCTTGACATTATTAATTCAATTATCTCAAAACTACAATGTTTCCGTACGAAAAAATTTCGACAAAGAAGTACCCAAGCTCTGGCACGGGATAAGTAATCCTTTAATTGACTTTGGCGACTAATTAGACAAAGAACTTTTACCTGCCAAAGAATACTATTCCACTCAAGTATGCCATATATAAATTAACACAATTAACTTATTTACACCTTTAAATCCATAAAAATCATTTCTCCAAAATTACAATTTTACATGAAATTTTAAGAAGTTATTTCAATAATAAAAATGCGAATATCAAAAATAAAGACAAAACTTCCACTGAAAATGCAAACTCTTAAACAATGAATTTTACGCTATTTTGCCCACTTTTACAGCGTTATAAAAACATAGAATGGCAACATACTGGACAAAACAAAGCAAACAAAATATATTCGTATGTAATGTATAAATTATTTTACAAGATACAATCAAACCGTGGTATTTCATTTCCATGGCATATCTTTGTTAGAAAAGTACTTGATGAGTGTGGTATTTCATATGTATGGAATATGCAGACTTTTCGTAAATAAGGGTAACAACAAAATTACCGAACACGAATCTGTTTCATAATCAAGTCATGCCCAAAATAAATCTGGCAAAATAGATATAACACCATGCACCGGAACAGCTGGTACCGCCATGGTTCTGACATGCTACATGCACTTATAGTGATACTTGGTTAAAGGCAGTGGTTTAAACATATTTATGAGATCAATTCCAATAAAAGTGGAATGATCGATATGGTTCATAAACGTACTAAAGCTGTAAATTATAGAAATTTTAAGGAAGATCTTGAATATCAGTAATAAATTGACATTTTGGATGATAAAGATTATATTTTTTATTTTGCAAATTTCGGACCACTAGTCGCAGTCTGCTTATAGAACAAGGTCGATGGAACAACATTTTAAGAGAAAACAGGTTTAATCGGAACTACTCGGCCATTTCTGCTACACTAAACAATAACCTCGGACAGAGAAAGAGAATTTCTTTTTGAAAAAATTGCCAGATATATTGTAGTCATACCTGAATCAAAGTAGTTCTATCCACAAGGTGGCGCTAAAAAATTTTGTTAGATAGCGCTTAACCTGAATAATTCAGTCGTTATATTCCACTCACTATTGATCGCTACATTAACCTCGTGAGTCGGAGAATCGATGACGGTGAGTGTTTGAATTATTCGAGTTAGATAGCACTAGAAATAAAGAACAAAAACTTTATCAAGAATCGAGCAGCTAAGAAAAAAAAAGTAATGGCAAAAGTTCAACCAGTTTAACTATAATTTTAGAATCGGATTGGTCAAATTCCGGATAAATTCATCCGCCTAGTGCCTCCGAGGTTTTTCTTTTGTTTAACTAGAAATGGCGAGGTGTTCCGTTTGAAAACAGGTTATGTACACTATGTGATGCTAATGATGTAGGTGCTAAATATCATTATATGATGACATGTTCTTTTTTTCTGGAGTATCGAAAAAGTTTATCTATAGAAATTTTTATACTAAACCAAATGTTTTGTTGTTTAATGAATTAATGTCTTCACATAACAAACATCAACTGGTCCAAATATGTAAGTTTATATGTGTTGATATTAGAATGTGTGCCCTCCTGCCTTAACACAATTATAACGTTGTAAATACGGTAAATATTGTACATGTACATATTATGCATGATATCTCTGTACCTATGTAATATGGTGATGAGAAATAAAGATATATAAGATTTGATACTGATGCAAATACCGTAGAGTTCGTGTATAACGAATCTCAAGGGACTGTCTAGTAATTTCGTTTTATGCATCGTTCGTTATAACAGAAACTCATATTTCAAAATTCTGATTATCCCCCTTTTTTCAGAAGACACGAAATGTGCTTAGAAGCCAATCAATTTTTACCTAAGTCACTCAGACTTAAGTAGAAAACAGAGAAATGAAGTACACAAAAATTCAAATTCATATAATGTATAAACATATTTATCATAGAAACTTGTACAGATGCACCATCTGTATGACTTCAGTTTCATAACTGAATTCCTCATGTCAACAGAGAGATATAGAAAAAGGTGAAAAAAATGAAAGAACATAACATCTGTATAGAATCAAACACTGAGTATCAGTCTTCTGTAGTCTTAGTTAAAATGAAAACTGAACCAGGTCCAGCTCCTTAGTACCGTTGCTGTGTAGACTACAAAAAGTTCAATGTATTAGTAAAAAATATCATTTCCATTGCCAAACATGGAATATATTATTTACACAACTTGTGAGGTACAACTAACATACTGTTTAAGTACTTTGTATCTGCACAGTGGGTTTTTGCAAGTTGAAATGAATGAAGACACACCTCATATAGCAGCATTTATTACAAAAAAGTGTGTATGAGCTCCTTGGAATGACATTTGGTCTAAATTTGCAGTTTCAAGTTGCTTACATTGATGATATTATCGTATTTAGAAAAAAAAAACATTTGATGAGCACATTCGGCATTAAGATCAATTAAGTATTCACTCGTCTGCGTGCGGCGAATCTTACATTGAAACCCAACAAATGTGAAATTGCTACCATAGAATTGGTCAATCCAGAGAAAACCGAATTGCAAAGAAGGTATAATGGAAAAAACCAGAGAAAACCAGAGCAATTAGTACTTAGTACATATCCTGTACCAACAAACCAGAAACAATTAAGAACTTTCGTGGTATTGTGTAATTGCTACCGAGGTTTTGTAACATCTTATGCTGGCATTGCCACTTCCATGAATGATTTGCTCAAGAACGAAAGAGGGAAAAACTTCAAATGGACTAAGGAATGCCATCTAGCGTTTGATCAATTGAAACAATTACTTCCAAAAAGAACTTGAAAGGATCTCGCTATACTTCCAACAACCAGGCTTCCGGAACAGGGTAATGTTGCTACAGGATTCAAGTCATCACTACTGAATTTTATGGCCGTCACCATGAAGAACGATTTGTACAACGGGTCATAGTTTTCCTTTCCTCTTTCGTCTACCCTGGACTTGACTTTTTATGAGCTACTCGGCGTGTATTTTTAGAAAAAACAAAGGACGCGTACCCTACCGGTGCACTTGGTCCATGCTCCCAGAGTCTGCGTTTACCTTTGATACATTGTGTGTATTATTTTGGTTATCTTACATTCATTGTTGTGTGTGTCTGATCTTTGTCCCTGGATTTCATTCTTTGACTTTTCATTCAGAATTGTCAACTTTCCTTTCATCTATGGCAACATCCCTTCAGCTCCTGCGTATGGAGTTTTCATATTACAACTAATACGTTATGACAGAGCTTGCCGAGACTACGCAGACTTTGTACCGCGCTAGAATTCTGACAAGTAGGCTTCTGCATCAGGGTTATGTTGCTGCAAGATTGAAGTGATCACTACAAAAGTTTTGTGGCAGTCATCATGAACTCGTGGATCGTTACGGTGTATCCATCTGCGCCATGAAAACTGATTTGTTCAATGTGTATTATTTTTCTTTCCTCTTTTGTCTACCCTGGACTTGACTTTTTATGAGCAACTCGCCGGGTGTTTCAAGAAAGGCAGAGGACGCTTACCCTACCGGTGAAACTGGTCCATGCTCCCAGATTTTAGTGGAGTCTGAGTTGCTCTTTTGCTTTTGTTACTTTGTATGTATGATTTGGTTATTCTATGTTCTTTGTTTTGTGAGTCTGTTTTCCATGTCTGGTCTTTGTCCCTGGATTACATTCTTTTGATTACCGCTATAACCTTGGTTCCCTTGATTACTCTTTGTAACGTATTCAATTTCACCAAAGCCTATCAAGCTTTCATTTGAAATAGAATGAAATCAACCCAAGTTACTTTGAGCTTACATGATATTGATGTAGTATCCTGAATACAAACGTTCCAATGATTTGTAAGAGTTATGTCCCTTACCCTAGATCAACCCACTTAAGTGAAGTGACAATTGTATAACCATAAGATCATTGATTTATACTATTGTGTTGTAATTATGTACAGTACAGTTTTTACTCTCTCTCTTCAGGTTATTTCAATCTTTTTAAGTACCACTCCACCTAAGAATCATGCAAAATGTGATTCATGGTTGTAAAGTCTACATATTTTTATTTTTGATATTGTTATAGTAAACAGAAATTGATATGTGGGTTTTCATATAACCCGTGCTCTTAGAAGATAAAAATTATATAGAATGTAGTGTAGAATTCACAACTGAGGGAGATAACTCTGTAAATGACAGTAAAATACAATAGAAACTATTGTTGCGTACCGGGCGTACTCCCCCCACCTAAGTCGGTAAAAAAAAATTTCACCACAAGTTTCACCTTATAATATTTTTTGTCTTGCTTTGCACGACATTTAATTCAATTAACGCCCCCCTAAACTCAAATTCTGGATCCGCCCTTGTCAAATAAAACATTTGCATTGTATGCACCAAAGAATGTATGTATCTAAAAAGATTGATGACAGCCTGTTGAAAGACGGAAGTGGACATAAGTGTATTCTATATACAGACCATATACGTTACAATAATAAATATATAGAGTTGATATTACGCAGTACATGTATTTAAGTTAATGGGGAAGGCTTGTTTTTCTGAATCAAAATTGAAAAAAGATTATGATTACAATTTAAAGTTTACCCTCTTATTTACACAGTAATCGATTACACGTGTTTACTTGTAGTCGTAATTTACAATGATTATTGATTACATATGATTACTTATGAACGTGTAAAAGAATGTAGTTGATTACGATTACTGATTACAGTTATCTCATCTCTGGTGAAATCACCTTTAAAATTTGTTAATTACTTTGATCGAATCAATTGACAATCAGCTGATTTGAAAACTGCTAAGGTAAACAGCTCAATATTGGTTACGATGCATTACAGTGCAAAAACAAAAAAAACTGACGACGATGAAAATAAAATTTCTGACTAGAAATCAGGAAAAGATCGTTTGAGATCGTGAAAAGGGCAGGGCGGCATTCATGCAAATGAAAATAGCAAAGGGCGGAGCTTAGGAAAAAGGGATAGCTGTAACACTGAAGTGAACATTGTTTCATCTATATCAAGTGGATAAAAATGCTTATTTTATTGTATTGAATATAGTTATATTGTTCATAATATGTCTCATACCTTTTCTACTATAGAAATGATTTGAAAAAAGATCAGCTTTGTTAATAAGGGGAAAATAAGCTATTTTAATTGTCAGATTTAAAATTTTAATAAAAACAAGCCTTACGAAAAACAAATGAAGTTATTTTATTTTGTCAGAATGTTACATAGCTTAACTTAATTTGATTAATTTCAGCTTTTGCCGTTCCTCAATTATTTTGTAAAAAACAATATTCCAATTTTGTTTACGTATGGTGTTTTCGAACACTTTGTGTTTTCTCAATTACTTATCGTATAGCCTAGGTGGCATATCTGAGTGAATTAGGTCAGGCCATCCATAAAAGCGTGATCAACAGAAGGCAATAAAAAGGGATCTAAATAGTTATTAAATTTTATTGTAGTTAGCAGGGTAATCTTGAAGTTGTTATCACGTGACAGGATTTGGACCCTCGTAACGAATTTGTTGTTTGCCTCATTCTGATAACAGCTTCGTATAATAAACATCTCTTAATTTATCTTTTGCACTGTCAGATACTACAGGGTTTATAAAAACGTCACAAATTCTAACGATTTAATAATGTGTTTCCGACATGTACCCTGCGAGTGAAAATAAAACTTCATTTACAATGATCAAACGTCAGTCATTTCAGTACCAGCTAGTCCTGATAAAATTCAAACCCATTCTATGGAACGGGTGATTCATTGAGTAAGAAAAACAACCGGACAAAAAAAAAACAAATACTTTTTCCGTCTACAAATGCTTTTGTTTTATGTCACGAAAGATCTTTCCATATTCAAATCTGTATTTTTGAGAAAACCATACATTCATCTTCCACTAAAATCAACCAAATCATTCCTTATTTTTTTGTAAAGTTATGTCTCTTACCCTAGGTCTACCACCTTAAAAGTTTGCCAAAAAATTTGGTTTGAAAGTTAAGAGGAAGAGTAACTCACTGCGTTGCCAATTCGTGCACTTCCATCATGAAAGTATAATAAGACAATTATGGCAGCTTATTGCATGCAATATCATTTTTTTAATGAAACAGTTAAAAGCGATATTTATCCAATATGAAAAAATAGAAGAGGTGTATGTGATATTAGTTTGCAGTTATTTCTAGAAACACTTGTCAATTTAAATTCGCATTTACACAGATTATGTAATACTGTTTTGAATTGAACAAATAAACCTTGCAAAAGTCGGGTCAAATTTTGATATTATTTTACATAAACTTGATTTAACGTTTTCAAAATCTAGGAGATGCTATGCGTTAAAAATTTTTCTTGGTGCACTTCTTTGTCTGTAGTCAGAGGGAAATTTATGGTGAAATTGAGGTCATATTTGTCGAAATTTCATGAGAAATCTTTACGAAAACTTTAGAAAATGTCAACAGATATACGCGAAACGTATTTAACATTATGACTTAATCATTTTTATCATTGAAACATGCCTTCCAGTTAAAGAATTAGTTTTAGGCAAAAACAAGTTCGTCTAACATCAAAACGTGGCGAACAACAAGAATAATCTTTTGCTGTTGCGATAAACCCTGCGATTTAACTCAGAAGGTATGTTTGGTATAGTTATTGTTGTCCATTTGACAATTTTATTTATTTACTGTGAAACTATTAGTTTTTGCGGTGAACATAAAAGCGCGAAAAATAGTACCCGCGAAATTGATTTTTAACACCATATCAGGCTTGTCATTTGTGCAATCTACCAAAACTGATACCCACGAATATGTTCTCTTGACAAAGTTCGCGAGTATATCAATACCTTTCAAAAATATATATCATTAAAAATAGACAAACTGATGGTTTTAAAGAACAATTTTATGTGAAATTTTAATGTGATTTTCATTAAATTTGTTTGTTTTTTTCTATGCCTTCCACAAAACATATAAAATAATGTTTGTATTATTTTTCTCTCTGTTTCTCTTTGTTTCCTTTTCGCTTTGTTTCGTGCAATCATTTTTATTACTCATTACTCATCGTTTTCTTCCCCTAACGAACAAACCCTTTTACCAATAACGGCTTTTAAATGGTATCAACTTCCTATTCACAACATAAACCAAGTCTATATCCCACTATCCACATCCCAAAATCCCATATGAGACTGACTTTATACATGTAGCTGACCGTAATCAACTGGCGGAACATTGTTGAGACGCTTTGATCTTCCCATTATATAGATGACGTTTTGTCTTGAAACAATCCTGTATCGTAATGGAGTATCCATCTGCACAACGAAAACTGAAACCATGTCATAGTTTTATTTTCCTCTTTCGTCTACCCAAGACGAGACATTTAATGTACAACTCGGGGGTGGAAAGATGCTTACCCTACCAATATACTTTGTCCATACACCAAGACTTTGGTGGAAACCGGGTTCCTTATTTACTTTTATTCAAAAGTTCGATTTATTTTAGTTGTTGTGTTCGTATGCATTTTCTTTTTCTGATCGTTGTCCCTGGAGTATGTTTAATTAACGTTCTAATCTGGATTTAATTGATTTCCATGGCTAAAGTGAATACATGAAGTAACAAGGATGAAGTTTTCTTGTCCTTTTTTCGTATGACCAGTTCTACCATATCTATTCAGGATAATCAACGCACCTGAAAGAAATATACATATATTGATGAAATACCGATTACGGATAATTTAAATTAAATAAAGCAATATATCAAAATTAGTTCAATAAACTTTTTGTGGTAAGTTGACGAGCATGCCCAATACACACTTCCGCGAGGTAGGGCTTGGGCAAAACAGAAGAATTTTCCTCCCGGAAATGAGTATTGAGCATGCTTTGTGCATGCTTATTGACTATCCCAGCATTAGCATAAAAATGGCCTATTTACTGAACGGAACTTTTTATGAAGTTGAACAAGCTACAAGTAATGTGACAGTAAAATATCTCCCTTATGAAGAAAAAGATTGCTGCCACACAAATATTGATTTATGTTCAGTTGTACCAGGGTCGGTATGTTGGGGTTTGAAAGAGGGAACCTACATTGCAAATGGCTCTCGTTACCTTCAAATTCTTGGTCAAATCTGAATCCAATAGAGCTGCATTACTTATAGTTTGTTCAACTTCATAAAAGGAGATTAAACCGTCGTTCATCGAAATAACATCCTTTAGCAATTTGCCCTTTGTTTCAGTGTCTTTCAATGAAATTTTACAGTTCCATTCAGTACCCTACCGATGCACTTGGTCCATGCTCCCAGGTTTTTAGTGGAGTCCAAGTTGCTCATTTGCTTTTGTTTCATTTTGTATGTATTATTTTAGTTACTTAATGTTTTTTGTTGTGTACGTCTGTGTCCGAAAAAAAACGAAAAAAAAGCTACACAATTTTATTTTTATTATTAAGTTGTTTTATAGTTCTATATGATGAAATGAATAAATGTTCATTCCAAGTTGTCTGCTCTTAGAAGATAATCTAGTTTAAAATCCAACAGTTTGTATTGTAATGTAATTTATAGAGTTATCTCCCTTAATTTTGAATTCTACGGTACATTCTATATAATCTTAATCTTTTAAGAAAAAAGGTTATATGAAAATCCGCATGTTAATTTCTGTTTACTATGACATTTTGAACAAAATATAAAAAATAAAAATATGTAGGCTTTCCAACCATAAATAACATTTTGCATGATTCTTATCTGGAGTGCTACTTAATATGTATTCAGACACAGACGATCAAAAGTATTAGGTATAAGTATTTTGTATGGTCTGTTAATTCTTAGATTAGTTGTGCTCATTTTGAGATGGCTGGTTACTTTTCCTCTGGTCATACAAGTACTAGAAACAGAACAAAATTGCTCATGCGATTTATTTCAAATAGTATTTTTCGAATGATGTCTTCATTTTCAATTTCCACCATTAATGTAAATGGTATGCGATATATCACAAAAATCCTGATTTACAATTGGTTGATAAATAAATACAAGAAGCGCATGCGGAAGAAAACGATATAAACTCGTGGTCTTCGAAACGGAGAAATGCGGGAGGCTGGGGAAGTTATTGGAATAGTGGAACAAAAGAATTCCGAGGCGTTTCAATTGTGTTGAGTAAAGGTATATCCGCTGACACGTCTTTAGTTCTTAAGGATCAGCCTGGGCGTAATCTTCACGCTGCAGTTAATAGCGTTAATCAAATTTATCATGTATTGAATGATTATACCTATAACCAAGGCACTGAAAGAAAAAATTGTTAAATTTAAAAGTTATTATGCATAATTCTAATACTGATGATAACGAGAATTGTGGCATACTGCTGGGAGATGTCAACTGCGTCGATGACACGGTTCTAGATCGCTCGGCACCGCAAAGAACAAACGATACAGGTACTACCGAACTTAATTTAGGATCTATATGATGTTTTGCGGGAACATAACCCCGATACAAAGAGATTAACATTTCAACATAATAACTCAAAATACAAATTTGTTGTCTGTTTTGTTCCTTCCTCTATTTTAAAATGTAAAATATTGCATTAACGCATCAATTATTTTCCGTTTAGCAATAATGATAATGTATCTATGAAAATAAGAATGGAATCTGCATGAGGTATCAATATCATAAAATGCACTTTTGAGTTACGGTGGGAGTTTAAAAAAAGAAAAGAAAAATAGAATTAAGCTAAAATCCCTCACAATTGATATAAGTAAAGGACAGAATCGTTTAAACATAAAATACATTGGAGATAAAAATAATATAAAACAAATTAGAATTTATTTATTCTAAATGTAATGTCTCAGATAACGAAAATGAAAAGAACGTCCATAAAGAATTATTACACCAAGCAGTATGAAATCCGTTCAAGGGTAAAATGTGTTAAAGGGTGAAAGGCGTACTCGATTCTTCTTTGATAAAAAAAAGAAAAGAAACGAGGGCAAGAAAAGTTATGGTATAGAGTCATGTGTTCAGATTTTACCTATAAATATTACATTGATTCTGTTCTACGGAGAAAATTCTACGATTGAAAACCACGACGCTCGCATGCTTACGCGTCATATTGGGAAGACTTAGTGAAAAGGATAAAATTTGTTTCGATAAACTTGTTTAATGAGATTGGAAAAGTTCTAAAATTATTCAAACCCAACAAGTCACCCAGGGAAGACGGAAAATCTTATAATTCTACGCTCTATACTGGAATGTTATAAAACATAAGTTAATGTATAATGTTATTGCAAAAGTACATGCAGGGACTGAAATCTGCTATTCTCAATTTAATTCAAATTACCAAATAGGTATATTAAAAAGGGGCTATTTGTCAGACGCGAAAAGAAAAATTCAAGACATGATAGATTTCGTTGATGAGGCAAACCAGGAAAGGATTGTAATATCTTTTGACCAACGAAAAGATTTTGATATGGAATGGGAATAGTTTCACCATTTTTAAGACAAGAAAATCTTCTTTGGAGTAAAATTTCTATCATGGATTCTAATGTTGTTTAAAACTGGCAATTAAAACTGACGTTCACTCTCAAACTATTTCCCAATCACTAGATCTACCAGCAGTAATAAGTTTTGCCTATGGTATGTGCCATCAGGGAAAATAATCAGATTCAAGGTATTAAACTTTCAGGTTTCGAAGGGTTGGGAAAAAGGTCTTTGCAGATGATACTCAATTGTTTAATAAGGATGAAGCATCATTTAAAAGATCCTTTGAGACTTCAGGATAAAGCCTAAATTATAATAAAACAAAAACAAAGGCTATCTCAGAGGCCATTTAAGTTATTATAATACGATTACTTGGACGACTTACAATGTTAAGTAGCTGTCTTTGTAAGAATCTTACAAAATCTGAAAAATGTGATACACCCCCAAAAAAGGCTACGTATTATTATTTTTGTAATTAAATTGCTTTATGGGTCTATATTATGAAATGTGTAATTATTCATTCAAATCTACCTGCTCTTAAGAGATAATCAACATTAAAAATTCTATTGTATTTGAGTGTCATTTACAGAGTTATCTTCCTTAATTTTGAATTCTCCAGTGCATTCTACACAATTTTTATCTCCTATGAACACGGTTTATACGAAAAACCAAATGTTAATTTCTGTTTACTGAAGCATTTTAAACAAAATATCAAAAATAAAAAATATGTAGGCTTTTCACCCATGTATCACTTTTTGCATGATTCTTAGCTGGAATGCTACTTAAAACGCTTGGAATTCAGCTTAGCTATAACATTGATGATGCTAAGTTGTGGTCATCGAAGATAGAAAGAATTAAAACTTCATATGTTTTAAACACGATGAATACCAGATAAATATGTATTATAATTGAATAATTTAGTGTTGGAATTTATTTAGGACGGTGAAATAAATCAATTGGTCCAAAATGCTGCCTGGGGTGGAAAGGGACAGTATGGGAATTGTCAACATATATTCTTACATTGATAGGTATTTTATCAAGAATATTTATAATATAGCCCTAGCTCCGCTGCCGACATTGGTTGTACAATGTTGAAAATTACTTCAATGAAGACTACTTCCTAAGCAACTGTTCGATCAAATTGGGTTTCGAACTAAAACAAATACATATGTATTATAAAAAAAAGTATTAAAACCTTTTGTCAGTTTGTTTGTAAAATAGAAAATTTAGAAACTTTCCCCGATATAGAGAATTATTATTAACTTTAATCTCTTTTTTAAAAAGAAATCTCTTTTTCTTCATACATTTTCTAAATCCGGGTTGCAAAGAATAGAATGTGTTAGGGATTCAGACCACAAGAACTTCACAGTTTGTGATTTGATTTATAAGAAATTTGTAGACGTAATTGCATCTCTGAATAATTTAAAATATTTTTAAAAAATCAATACTCTCCGAAGTTACCGAAATTCTAAAAAAATCATTAGAAAACTCGAGAAATTTTTTTTTTCTACTATAATACAGATGGGCCACAAATTTAGGATTTAAATAGAAAAATAATATAATCTGTAACTATCTTCAAAAATGAATAAAAAACTTAATACGAAATGTCAGAACCCTCAACGCAGAACTTAATCAGGACGAAATTTTTGAAAGCTGGGAAAGATTTCAGAAAGATTAATGACAAATGTCATTTTTGTCGCAATGAGAATAACATTGAAACCATAAAGCACTTGTTCTATTTTTGCATTGTTATCGATGAAATGGAGACGAATTTATTGATACATAGGAATTTAAAGTTCAATTTAAAAAAAAATGAACTTCTTATTTGCTTAAAAAATCCAAAATTAACAAAATTGAGGACATTTTAAACTATACTATTGGGTTTCTTAAGAAAAAATATAAATGTAGTATCGTACACCTTTTACAAGAATTGAGTACTTACATATTTAACCATGTTCTTTATAATGTAATTATATTATTAACATTTATGATTCATATATAGGTCAATGAGCGTTTAAAATCATGTAATGATACATGTATTCATTGTGCTTAAAATTTATTCATTATAGGTTTCACATTACGTATGACATTCTTCATTCATATATTAAATATGTAACTGTGAATGGATATCCTCTTTCTCCTTCTCATGGAAGAAAGCGTTATTGTAAAGGGGAACGGAACCTTACATGTGTTCACGTGGGCTTTTGAACACCAAGTGATTTTGAAATAAACTATTTTGATATTAAACGAAAAGGAAGATATCTTGAAGCAATTTTTCATTTCTTGCCCCCAAAAATACATGTTATACTGAATCAATCAAAAATCGTAAATGTAATAAAAAAATCGTAAACGTGAGAGAGTAACCAAGGGAACCAATGTTCTAGCAGAAATCCAGGGACAAAGACCAAACATGGACACACACAACAAAGAACATAAAGTAACTAAAATAATACATACAGAGTAACAAAATCAAATGAGCAACTCGGACTCCACTAAAAACTAGAAGCATGGACCAGGTGCACCGGTAGGGTAAGCGTCTTCTGTTTTCTAGAAACACCCGACTGGTTGTTCATAAAAAGTCAAGTCCGGTGTAGAGGAAAGATGGAGCAGTAACAGTGAACAATGAAAACAAATTCATTGAAAACCTAGTAGTCAAACTTGTCTGAACCCGAATCATTTCGTATATTACTTACGTAAGTTGGAATAAATACAAATTTAAAATTCATAACACACCAAGGCTTCATACATTGTCTGTACATAGTGTAACCTCATGGTGATAGGTTTGGCTTTCTAATTTGACGCTTTTGGATTCGAGAACTTCTTGTAAAAAAGTTTAAAGGATTTAATTAGATCTTCCTGTGTATTAGATTACGATGCTGCTGATGAGAGGTTACTCCTTCAAACACGTGTACAGCATATCGAGATCATTTGTTGAGGTCATCTAATTAGGTCTATTATATGGCAATTAATAAGTTTAAAAAATGAGATGGGATGTAAATCTTATACACTTGATATTTTTTACATGTATTTGAAATAGAAGATGTAAGTCTTGTTCTCATTTTACTTTTGGTCCGGTATTTCCACTGTTTAAAAGCATTTAAAATCTAAAATCGATTTGTATTCAGTTATCTTCTTCCGGGTACAACACAATGCTGCCATGGTTACCAAATTTCGGTATCTTATGTTATCTTCATTCGGATTATCAAATAGATTTTTAAATTGAATTAGGCGTCATATTTGCAATTATAGAGGTCTATTGAAAACAAATGATCCTTAAAATTATAAACAACCAGTTCCGATGCTTGTGAATGGAAATTTAAGAAAAATTCTCGTGATTTTACAGGGCAATGTAACGACACTTACAATCCCTTTACTTCAACTTTACTTACAGGATGGCCGAACCTGTCCTGATTATCCCGCGTCCTGACACAGTAGTTGGGACAGCCATAGCAACAGGAGGAGGAGAAGGTGGGGCAGCAACAACAGCAATAGGAAGCCTACTATTCCTTTTACGTATGTGACAATACTAAATATTAAATACATATTAATAAATAATTTAAAAAAAGTCATAGCGTGTTCTGAGACTCATCTCTCAGCAGAAGCGCACGGTTTAAATACCTATGGAATTCCAGATACAAAATAAATTGTTTATTCCAATTAGTCATATAACACTGTGTCACACACACACACACACACAAAAGGCATCATGCAGTTTTCATTTAAGTACAGGTCCATATAAAATACAGCCACTGCCTATGGTAAGGTGATTCATGGTATAGAAAAACCCACGGATCAGATGCTTTTTGGTCTACATTTTATGTGACAATAGTTCTTTCTGTACTTGGGTCTTTTCATTTGCGAACACTACACTTTAAGCTCCCACTAGTAATGAAATCAATCAAATCAAACACAAATTAAGAACGATAACTGTTGCAAATTACTCAATTAATGTACAATCTACATAAATTTTAACTCAAAGGCGCAATCCCAAATGTAAAACTAAGATTATGTGACTTATAGCGGATTCTTTACAAGAAATAAAACTGAATTCCGAGGGTTTTTGACATGCATGAATCACCTTCTATCTCATTTTTATTAAGACTGCTACTTAAAGGAAAACGGCTACTTGAAAGAAAACAACACAATTTTGATTTCTGATTTTTGTATGCTAAAATACTTTTTTCAAAATAACTGAAAGTTGTATCAATTGGTTTCCAGATAAAGTAAAAGCATGATTATTTTCCAGCTTTAATACCCTTAAGCTTGTCCTTAATGGGTCTATCGACTTCTATGACACTATGTCCAGTGTGTACTACACCAACACCGTGCACTACTCCAGGTAGGTTAAATATCAGTATGTCAAATCTGTACTGGACCAACGTGCAGTATTCCAGGTAAGTTAAATATCAGCATGTCTACATGTCCAGTTTGTGCAGGACCAACGTGCATTTCGACAGGTAGTTTAACTTTCTAGTTTGTACAAAATCCATGACATCAACATGTTCAATATGTACCGGATCCCATGTGCATTACTCCAGGTAGGTTATATACCAATATGTCCAATCTGTACCGGACCAACGTTCAGTATTCAAGGATGATTAAATGTCAACATGTTAACATGTCCAGTTTGTACAGGACGAACGTGCACTTTCCTTAAATTTCTAGTTTGTACAAAACAGTCCATAACATCAACACCATGCAAGGTGCGCTATTCCAGTTTAATCAAATGATAACAAACACATTCATTTATACTCGCTATGAAACAGTTAGATTAGCAAAGGGACCCATCGCGATCTGACAGGCATACTTGCGCTATTTGTTAATACAGAACCGGGAATAAATCCGTATTTCTCATATAATTATGTACAATCAGTTCTGTGGAAGAACTGTTTTTCGCGGGATAACAATTACCGTGGGTTTCGTGATTAAGTCATAACGCGAATTATAATTCCCTTTAAACTTAATATCAAATTTTAATTGATAACCTTAAAGAAATTAGAAAAATTGCCAGAATCTCCCCAAAATGCTATCAACAAATTATAGCAATTTCATAGTAGTATTTCTGTACACGTAGAAGCCCTATTAATAAACACTAAATGACCAAGTGGAAGATAACGAAATCATCTATCATTCTTTTGAATTCTCTTCAATTTCGACAATATTATTCAAATCAAATAGCGTAAATTCAAAATGTATTCCGAAGTTGTTTTTTTTATGTGATAATGCGACAAAACAAAAATTATCAATAATTAATAGTCACATTACGATTTTTAATCATCACAGAAGCGAAATTTGCCCTTCAACCGAATGTTTCTATTCAAAAACTTAATAGCCATAATTATTGCAAGCTATAGTTTCTGAATAAATACTACTTGTAACTATGTAAAGTTTTTTTTTTTTCATTTAATTTTATCATACGAAAACACAGTAACAAAATATAGAAAAAGGAGTAATAAATACGGAAAAATTTGTCTAAACGGAACATTTTTTTTACTATAAATTTAGTCCGGTGTAGACAGATCGAGTGCAAACTAAACATATTCTGTCATTAAAGCAATACTTCCTGTTTGTTTGTTGGGGTTTAACGTCCGAGCAGCAATATTTCAGCTATATTCAGACAATTAACATGAAATTGATGATAAAATGAACATGAAATGATGATGAAATGAAAAAGGGATGGGACACTAGGACAATGGGGTCGACAAATTTTGATTGCCACTGGAAATAGGGAGAGGTGGGTAGGGTCGGGCAATTTAGCCTCCTGTGGCGGAGCCCTATGGTTCCTACTCCGGGAGAATACCACAGTAGGGTTCTTTAACGTGCGAGGAACGTGGCATCTTTCCCAACACGGTGCACCACTATGGTTTGCGGTTAGGTTTTCCGTATTATAGCCTGACAACCCCAGCATGTAACATACCAGGGGTACCCCATTCCACCACCTGGAGCACACAACCCAGTTGCTCTGTGGGCAGAGCGTCATAACCCCCGGCTAAGTCGCCTTTTACGACAAGCTTAGCGCTGCTGCAGGCCTATTCTTTTGACACCCGGACCTGCACGGGGCGAAGGAAGACCGAAACTAGAATGAGACTTACAAACCCTATAACCTGTCATTTCCCACAAAACTAAATCAAACCAAATCAAGAATGATAACTTTGCAAGGTGACAATTTCATGCACAATTTATATACACGGAGAGTCAGGGACATCCTATATATGTAGAGTGTAAGACCATAACAATGAATGACTTAAATATATTCTAACGAAAATCGAAATTTGTCAACACGTAAGTAGACGATTCCGCAAGTGTGAAGGCGCTGTTTTATCTTTTAGTAAGTCGTTGGATACGAATTTACACTTATCTATCTAATTATATTTTTTGCTTTATTGGCTGTGTAGAAATGAATTAAAATTTCCCAACAGAACAGAACTGTGAATAATCCGAGAACCTGTTTTAAACAGATATTTAACTACGTTAAAAAACCCAAATTAAGAACGATAACTCTTGCAAATTATTCAATCCAACAGGGGTTCGGTTAAGACAGGAATCATTGTAATATCACACAAATGGGGATATTTCATGTTCTTTTCTTCTTCGAACAGCTCCATGTGTTCCAACCCCTGCTTGCCCTAGTGGTTACATCAAACTGACCAATCAGGGACAAGTGGTTCCGGACAAATGTTATTTTTTCTCGGAATCAACACAGAACTTCATCAATAGCCAGGTAAGTAATTATTTTGTCTTGCTTTTATTTTTCATTTCCCACAGAATATTATGATTTTACTTTAGACACCGACTCTTTTCTCCTGAGAGGGCGATTGGATTTGATGTCGTATAAGAATTTTCAGTTATACTTTAGCAGTAACCGAAATCAATATATATGTTTGATAATCTGCCTTATTTAGGAAAATATATACAATCAAATTTTTTTATTTTTTCAATGGATGAGTCAAAGAGGTTTTCCCAATAATTGGAACATTTATTTTCTTTCAAAAAGATCCCACTCCCTCCCCCTGGCTGATAAAATTGCCGGTGCCTTATCCTTCCAATTAACGATGTTCGCTGGCCATATTCAACAGCCATTTTGGACGGATTTTCGGACTCTTCTTGTTCTATTTATTTCATAGCATTAACCACACTTTTCATAATTACATTAAACACACCTTTGAAAAAAAATTTGGGAATTTTTTATGAAATCCTTGTTATTTAATTTTAGATGTTTTTTATGGATAAAACCTAATAAGACGAAACCTTTTTAAAATCAAGAGAAATCATTTTCCCGTCAGCATTTCAAACGCTTGTCTCTCAAAGAAAAACCGAACACACTGACCCATCAATTTTTTTTCTTCTTATATTGTTCTAGCATGAATGATTTTAAACAATTTTACGACGCTTTGTAGTCATTGTTATTCTTACATAGATCAGCGAACATCCTTATGTGTAAGCGTTTGTAAGAATCAGACAAAATTAGAAAATCAGAAACATGCATGTAAAAACCCCACCATTCTGACAATCTGATTTCACTCAAAGATGCTTTCTTAATTTGAAAAAAAAAATTATTTATTCTCTGCATCACTGGATTCGCTCAGACATTATACAATAGAAGCTTAAAATGAGGTTTTTGACAGAGTTATCTCCCTTTAAATGTTCGTTTTTAGTGCATTTCAGTGAAATTGTAACTCAGTGGTCCGGCATGGTATGGAAAATCTTGTCTGTTTTTCTTGATTCTGATGGTGCCAATAGTTACATTACACTATCAAAATGTTTTTTTTTTTCAAACCATATTTCACCAACTGTATCATTCTTACAGGGACTGACACTAAGTACACTTTAACTAAACAGTACTAGTGTACAAAGTATACTTTTGTCGACTTTCTAAATAATGTAAATTGATACGAGATGTCCTATGTGTAATTTGAGACAAAAACTCATTGGCGCTGATTTTATTTTGTATTTCAAAGACTTTCCTTATCCAACCTATGACAGCTTTGGATTTCATTGGGTTTGAATACGCTTGTTTTACCTGACACGATAAGCACTATGTAGCTTTAATATCGTTCTTTACTTTTTCGCATTATCAACTTAAGGTTTTGTGTTCGAGAATGGGAGGAAGGCTTGTAAATCCAACGACAATTCCGGAAGGCGAAGCTATTAGAACATATCTTCAAGCAAGTTAGTACTCAATGATTCATTCTTAGCAGACTTATGACAATAATGCTGTTACAATGTTGATCAGGTCTGTACACAGGACTTTCCAAAACGTGGGGGGGGGGTTAAAACTTTATAATTCATACAAATTGGCGGCTTTAAAAGTCACAAATGAATGAAAACGACGAGTTAAAAAGTGCTTGTTACTCCTGTGTACGGGCTTATGGATACTTCAAATTATACTGCAACCGTTCTATTTTAGAAATTAAATACATTTACGGTGATAAACGGTCACTGACTGAATATATTTTTCTGTTCTGATCTATACGTCACAAATGTTACATTGTTTTGCCAGAATGTCGTCTGCCTCACAATTGGTCAGTTTTGCTCGTTTTTTAATTGTAAAGTTTGAGATATCGTATAACATTGAAATTTGCATTATAACATGATTGGTATTTTTGTATCTACTGATTTTCATCGTGCCAAAACGTTAATACAAAAATGTGGTAGCACTTGCAGGTTCTCAATTAAGTAGTACTCCAGCTTGGAAGTATGCAAAATCTTTAATATGTGATATACCCCCCAAAAGCTACACCTTTTTAATTTTTTTTTATCTAGTTGCTTTATAGGTCTATATGTAAGAAATATACAACTTTTCACTTCAATCTGTCTGCTCTTAGGAGATAATCTACAGGGGTTATATGAAAAGCCACATGTTAATATCTGCTTACTATGACACTTTAAACAAAATATGAAAAATAAAAATATGAAGGCTTTCTGACCACAAATCACATATTGAATGATTCTTAATTTGAGAGATACTTAAAGATTGAATGCTCACCCAGTTGTTTTACGGAAATATTGTCTATAGTATAAAGCACATTCTATAAAAAGATTTCCGATTGGTTTATCGACTGTCCTTACAGATAATAACAGTACGCTGACCTAACAAAAACTTTGAAACACGGATTTTTCTTTATATTACAACGAAATTTTAAACGAAATTAAAATAACATTTTAGGCAATGAAAGCAACGTTTTTTTTTTATTCGAAGCAGACGACATTCTGGCAACTTCAATACAATGTCACATTGCGACGTCACAACAAAAAAGCTTTATTAAGTCAGTGGTCGTATATCACTTGTTTATATACGGTTAATGCATAAAGAACGGGTTGCAGTATGAAATACACAGTATCGGAAGTATCATCCTTATTTCCTTATTTTCAAATGATACGATTTTTAAATTATTGTCTATTTTTTTAATCTGGATTTCATAATTAGAGATAATCGACCACAAATTGCATTCTTACCTAAAAATTAAGTAATCTATCAATGATGCACTACACCGAACCTTGTTTATTTAGCACTAGACGTTATTACTCTTATTCCAGTCAACTGATATTGTAGTGACCATTTATTTCTAATGCTTAAAGTTTTGATATTTTCATTATTTAATATTTTTTTAGCTAGTTTTCAGTATCGGTGTTCGTTAAGTTGATATCTCATTTTGTCTATATTTTGGATGTGGAGATATTCCATGAGGAGAATTTGCGTTTGTCGTTTTTCTGTTTTGCCTCACACGCATGCACCTGTGCACATGCAGGAGATGTTGGTCATTAATGTTTTTGTACCGTTATTATACCTTTAAGTTAATTTTGAAGAAATGTTACCGTTGATTGTCAAAGCCTTATAAATATAGTTAGAAGCCACCGCAGATTACATGCACCTTTCCACAATCAGGAGATGTTGGACAAATTATTGTGATTTTGAGTTGTTCTGTTCCATTCAGTTTGATTTTAAAGATGTATCCGAAGGGCAGGTCGAAATTCATTTCCTGCGCATGTGCTAAATTTCAACGTCAAATATTTTTCCGGTGACGGCCTTCTTCATATTTCGGAAAATAGAAAAGAAAAACAGCCATCGTTATTGTTATTTCTTTTATTGCCTGGGCCTTTCAGAGCTTACTTAAACGTGTGCCTACACTTGCTCAAGACATGTTGGTAATCTCTATAGATATTTTATATTCGTGTGTTTACTCTGGTGCATGTATTACGTTTCAACATATCCGATATTTTGTCTATCGAAAAAAACACATTGTTTTCTTATAGGGTTTGTAAGTCTCGTTCTAGTTTCAGTTTTCCTTCCGGAATTTTAGATGTAGAACGTATTGAAATCCGAAGGCCGGTCTGCATTTTATTGTTCACCTCCAGGAAATGAAAACGGTGTATCACTATGAAAAATCTTCTATTTCTATGCTTTTCTTTACATTTTTATTCAGTAGAACTAGATATTTGTCATTTTTTATCAGTATTTTTTCGCAAAAATATATTTTGCTTTTAACATTGAACTCAATGCTGTGTTAATGACGAATCCGTATGCATTTGAATGGGAGATGAGGACCCATTCTCATGAAATCACGGAGTCTTACATACCCTATTGAAAACACATTTTTCTCACTGCTTTTTAGGTCAAATGTTAAATTCGCGTTGATTACCATTATGACGACTTCGTCCTTTCTTTAACTTATAACGTTTTCTTACATTATGGATAGTTTTTAATGAGCATTCTTGGTTATAATCATAAAAAATCAAGAGAAGTAACATGACCTTTTTTCTTTCTTTTTCTTCTGACAGACGGAGGTGGCCAGAGTCATTATGCTGGATACACAGATTTTGGACAGTTACCCAGTGTTATCGGATTAGCTGGTGGTCCAATTGTCATACCTGTTTTCGGGACTCGTGCAAGTAAAGTTGATCAGGGAAATAGCAACCTTTTTTTTTACAAATGCATTGAAAACACATGCAAAACATATGGTTGTCAATACTACGTTTAGGATTTACAAATGTAAATTACTAAAAATTGTATGATAATTCTACGTCTTCCATAAAACGCTTCTTATATAAAAAGACGATAGTTCTGTTATGTTTTTGGGAAGTACATGTTTTCATGTGTTTTAAAGAGTAATCAAGAGAACCAAGGTAATCAAAAGAATGTAATCCAGGGACAAAGACCAGACATGGCAAACAGACATACACAACAAAGAACAAAAAGTAACTAAAATCATACATACAAAGTAACAAAAGCAAATGAGTAACACGGAGCATAGACCAGGTGCACCGGTAGAGTAAGCGTCCTCTCCTTTTCTAGAAATAACCGCCGAGTTGTCATAAAAAGTCAAGTCCGGGATAGACGAAAGAGGAAAGGAAAACTATAACACGTTGAACAAATTAGTTTTCATGGTACAGATGGATATACGGTAACGAGTTAATGATGACAATCATAAAACTTCTGTAGTAATGAGTTCAATCTTGTAACAACATAACCCTGTTCCAGAAGCCTAATTTTCAGAAAGTCTGTCGCGATACAAAAAGTATACGTAATAACGACAAGCTCTGGTATAACGTATGAGTTGTGATATGAAAACGCCATACGCAGGTGCTGAAGGGATGTTGCCCTAGGTGAACGGAAAGTTGACAATCCGGAATGAAAATTCATCGCGTATAGTTTGGTCATTAGTGTTTCTTTACCATCACTCTCTAGTTCTTAGTGTATACATATGACGCTGACTTCACAATGTCTGTCTGTAGTATCCCATATCTCAAGTTATTTGCGGTAGATGCGATGTATAAAATCCCAGATACTATGATTGTTTACCGATAATACGTCATCTATTGAGCAGAAACTGAGATTATATGATATAGCTTAATGATATTCCTTCTTTTGGACTAGAACAGTTATAAAGTCAGCCTCATAAGAGTAAAGGAACAGGTCAGTAAGTAGGGGAGCATTGGAATGGAAACAGTTTGAAACTTAATAGATTCTTCAAAATACCAGTTTACAAAGAGCAACGCTGGAGGCTGGCACTTTGTTCTAGAAGTTAAATCCGCGCTTGGAATTGTTTCCCTTATAATGAGTAGCACTTTGAAAATCAGAAGAAACACAAACATTTTAGTGACTGAAAACTTTTTTATTTGGATTACCTCCCTTAATTCATGACTACTACCTTTATTCATTTTAGGAAGTCACAAATCAATTAACAATAAGCATACTCTTGTAAATTATTTTGAATTTTCACTCTTTTTTCTATTTTTATAAAAATCAAGCAATCGTAGAAATTGATCACCGTTAAACAGTTATGATAAAATACCGAAATAAAATTTTGTACCATTAAATGCTCGATTTTTATAAATGCATAAACAATGAAACCTGTATTTGAAAGTCCTTTTATCCTTTTATCTTGGTTTAAGTATACTTCTTTCTAAACACCAGGCAGGGGATACTTCATCATATCTCATGCTAATCAATGAAATTGTTCAAATACCTTTGTTACATCCAAAAAACATTTCTTCATTTGTTCTTTTTCTCTGATCTGCTGTATATCGAGAAATATTTTGTGACTGGTTAAAGTGTATACATTCTGTCAGGGAAATTGTCAGTACTTTTCTGTAGTAGAATGTAACCAATTTTTTAGTGTTAATATGCCTAAAGGGCAACTTTCATTTCCACGTCTATTTTTGAATACAGTTTCAATGAGGTCTACTAAAAGATTTCCAACCAAAAAAATATTTTGGATGAAGAAATGCGCTAATCATAAGATTCTGCATGGTTCTAAGGTAGAGCTGTACTTAAAATATTTGAACCTCGGTAAATTGGCCACCAGAACTTTGTATAAGCTGTGTGTATATATATATATTTCGCATTTGTTTTTTTTTTTTTTTTTTTTTTTTGTTTTTTTTTTTTTTTGTTTTTTTTTTTATTGTACTTATCGTATTTGTTTGTGCTAATATTCTTGAATAAATATGTTTTAACTAAATAAAACAAATTTTACACTCCTAACAAAATAGATTCGGTTTAGACAGGTTTCACTGTATATAATAAAACACCACTTCATAATATAAATTTATTAATACTTCAATTTGTTTTTTTTAGATTCAGCAGGATATGAATGTTGGGCACTGAAAGTGGTAGGAAATATACCATCAGTTGAATATGACGAATGCAAATCACTTTTCAAAGCTATATGCCAAGTTGACCTTGTGAGTTTATTGCTATGAGATTTATTTTTAGAGACATAAACGTTGCGCTTTATATTTTTTCAACGACAAATACTGAGATTTGTCAATTACTAAAAGATTGCAGTCTTTGTAGTAGCAAACTATAAGCCTGGAATGAAACAATCATTATTTTAAAGATATTTAATTTTCCTTCCACAACGTATGATATAACTGCGGCGTTAGTATAGCGATGGTAAATAAATAGCATTTGCATGCTATTATGTCATAATCGGTCAATTTCAGGTCATATCAGTACAAAGAATGATTTATAAAAAAGCAACCATAACATTGATTTAGAGGACACAGAATATTTTTCAGCTTAAGACTGATACCTTAAAGGGACTTTAGTAAGATACATTTATATCCCAGATTAAGGAGTCTGTTACGTAGATGTTTATGGAGATTAAGGAAATTAGAATAGTTATCAATTACTCTTGCGTAGCGAATCAATTGTTAGATATACAAAAAAAAACATATGCAGGAGATGAAGGTATAATGCTGCATATCTAAGGAAAATTTATAATCTTGAAACTAAAGTCCTCTCTTCTATCATAAAGCTTAGTTCTGAGATGACTACTGTTATCGAATTCGATATGTAGGTCCAAAAAAGATGTTGTTTCTGTAGTCTCCTTTATCTCAATATTTGGTGGATATATTAAAGGTAACCATTTATCAAAAGAAGGGTATTCAACGGACAATACATCATCGGTATATCTGTTTGTGAAATTAAAGGATTTCGTATGTGTTATTTATTTTTATTCTATTCTTAAAATTGCTCGAAAATTCGCATTTTAAACTTGCAAAGAACATAAAGTAACTAAAATCATGCATACAAAGTAACAAAAGCAAATGAGCAACTCGGACTCCACTAAAAACTGGAAGCATGGACCACGTGCACCGGTAGGGTAAACGTCCTTTGAAATTGAGGAAATGGATCCTAAAAGTATTTTAGTTAAGATAGGTTTTCGGTTTATTCAGGTTTGGTTCAGACAAATTTCACTGTATAATTGTTATTTTAACTCGTATTCTTTTCTTCTTTTTTAGTCTCTTCATACATGTGTTTGTGGATAAGGACAATGTAAAGACAAACTGCTGTTAGTTTGATGAAATAAAATACATTATATTGCGTAACCCTTTTCTTGTCACTATTTCACCGTCGCGGTGGTCTCAGGGTAATGTGCTCTAATCTCCGAACAGTGTCTGTCGTTCGAAATTCATTCTAGATGTTGCAGCCAGCAATCTAAAAAATGGAATAATCTTGCAATGTCGTTAAAAAATGAAAGTTTTTATGCGAGGTTAACGACTTTTAAATAGACTAATGTCCGTGAATTTCGAAAAGCCATCGGCAGCGGTAAGAGAGAGACATAGCTAACGTCTGCGTGGAGCGTGAACGTGCTCATTTTAAGGACGGTAGGTCCTCATGAAAGAATTTGACATTCTAGTCCTTTGGCTGCGATGGTCAACCGTGAACCCCTCCCAAGCATCATCTTCCTTTTGATTTTAAGGTACCTTTATATATCCCATTTAAGAATCAGTTTGTTGCCGACGAATATTCAGGGAGTTTTTATCAGTATGAAGGGTTCTTTGTTAACCTCTGGGTAAAAAAGTCAAGAATTTTCTGACTCCATACTTCGAACATCTAAGTCATTTCTGAGACATCAAATATAAATAAACATATATATATATGAAGGTAAAGTCATGTAGCACATTCTCTCAGTGTTTCAAAGAAACCAAACCTTGCGATAACACTTGCAATACATGTACCCCTACCTCACCAAAAAATTGCACGACTGAAAATTTTAATAAATTCGATAGATTATTCAATTTTCAACATCTTGAAACTAAAAAAAAATTATTTTCATGTAAGAATTGTCCTAGAATATATAAAATACTATCATATCCCTGGAAAACAGGTTTCAGTAAAAAAAAATAAAAAGCTCATTCACAAAACAACAATATTGTATAGCTCACATATCTTGGCATTTGTATTTAAAATAACAAGGCTTCCAACATATCTACTTGATCAGTTTAAAATGCTAAGTTTTTAGTGGTTACAATTGTATAATGGTAAAAAGAGAATTTTTCAGATTTCTATTTTACCCTTTATTGTCGGTGTAATTTATTGTTACATGTAGGTTAATGGTTTTTAGTTCGAGTCTGACATTAACATATTTCCAGTCTGTGTGTGTGTTTCTGATTAAAATGTTATCATTATAATGACATTTTTCAACTCCAATAATCAATTACTCTCATTTTGTTATAGGACAGTTCATATTCTAAATATCATATTAGAACACCTATTATCACGGTTTTTTGTCCGATCAGCTCAATACATTATACATACTTTGGGAAGCTAGACTATGGGCATTGGATGTAGGAGTCCAGTATACAGAATGGGGAGCACACGTAAATTATCAACATGTGCAAACGAAAATACTTTACAGTTTACAGTATTGAACCTAAAAATTGTGATAAATTAAATAAACAAATATAGATTTAAATTGTACGATGATTTCTAAAACTATATAAAATTTATTTTGATTTGTGTCTTTTCTACTGTTATATAACTAGTGTTGAAAATATTGGAGACAGATTTTTGGTTATAGCGAGGTGTGTTCAAAATGTATGGAGTACACATTTGTCGATTTAATTTGTTTGTACAGTCCGTAGCGCAGAGTTTGAACAGATTGCAGGAGTTTATTGCATAAAATGTTTTATGTTTTGTAAAGTTACATTTTCAAGCATATATAACTCGAATCGGATTTGACAGAATAAAATTTATTACACGTGCCAGTTGAGAAAAATGATACTATTTAATTGGAAAAAAAACGTCATTTGGATGTTAGATTTTTCGTCTCAGCAATCGTCTACTCTGGCGTCCTTTTTAATGAACTTTCATGTTTCGAGTTGTCCAAGAAAGGTATGGTGAACCATTAGGATAGTGATCAAAACCGAAACGCAAATTTATTTGCAATAAATTCTGCATGTAGAAGGCGAAAACATAGTCCTGATCAGTGAAACAGTCAGGAAAGTTTTTTGTACAGAATTTTTTATTCAGTTAATACATAGTTCATGTACATCATATCATAACAGATTATAAAGCCCCTTTTCCCGCCATATTAACTTACCTGTGCGTCCCCAATCTTTACATTGACTCTTGTAACTACTGCCCACTGCTCAGCTTCCAAGGTAGCGCAATCGATTTGTTTCGTATTTAAACGGTTAGTTTTAGCATTAACTCCTGAGTACTTTTCAATGAACAAAATGAAAGTTGCCCCATGTCCTTTAACATTTTGGATTATGTGTTAGTGATTTATTTCAGGTGTAGATTGGGAATTTTTTCAACTTATGAAGAATTTCCTAACAATGATAGACAAAACGTAAATTAGAACATTAAAGACATGCGTTAAATCATTACATTTATATCATTAATCATCTTAAGTAGCACTCCGTCCCGAAAAAGAATCATTCAAAATCTGATTCAAGGTTGGAAAACCAATATATTTTTATTTTTGATATTTAGCTTTATATGTGATAGTAAACAGAAATTAACATGCTGCTTTTCCTATAATCCTTTTTTTAGGAGATAAAAATTATACAGAATGTACTGTAGAGTTCAAAATTAAGGGAGATAACTCTGTAAATGACACTAAAATACAATAGAAACTGTTGGAATTCCAATATGAATAATCTTAAGAGCAGACAGATTGGAATAAATAATTATATATTTCGTCACAAAAACTTATATAGCAACTTGGTAACATAAATTAAAATGTAAAGCCTTTTTTGAGTGTATCACATACTACAGAATTTTCATGTCAAATGTTGATTTAGCCCCTTTCAATACCAACCCTTCGTTTGAGATATGGTTATTTTGGATCATTCAAGAAGGTAGACCTATGATAAGGGACACAACTCTTAAAAATCTTTGGAACGTTTGTATTCAGCATTTTACATCAATCTTATGTAAGCATCTAATTAACTTGGATTGATTTTATTCTGCTTCAAACGATAGCTTGCAGTATCTGTAAGAATCAGGCAGTGCGTGAATGATGGTATGATAAAGCCACCTTTTTGATAGTTTAATTTGACTATTTTTACTATCAGAATCAAGGAAAACAGACAAGATTTTGCGTATCATGCTGGACCATTGAGTTACAATTTCATTGAAATGCACTGAAAATGTATATTTCAAGGGTAGATAACTCTGTCAAAAACCTCAGTTTTCTAAGATTTTATTGACCAAATTCTGAGCAAATCCAATGATGCAGAGATCGAATAATGGTCTTTTCAAATAGAGATAGCATCCTTGAGTGATGTTTATTGTCAGATCTGTGTAGTGTTGACAGACTTGCACGTTTTTGATTTTCCCATATTGCCTGCTTCTTACAAACACTTACCATTAAATCTTACTAAATCTGGAGCCCGGGGTATGCAGATGGTCAACAAAAGCATCTTATAATTTATGTACAATACCAAATTGTCCTGGTGTGTTATCAAAACCATCTAATTCGAAAACAATATAACTTAGAACAAGAACATGTCTGGACCTACGTCACCGTCAGCACATAAGTGTCTTAGATAAAACACTAAGCAAGTTCAAAAACTACAGTGTGGATTACAAATTTCCTAAAGTAATTTCTGATGGCACATATTGGAGGAATGGCTAAATTCAACATGCTGACAATTAACCGCATTTCTCTATAATACACCGTTTATAACCAACTAAAGCGTGTTGTACGTCTTCCCGTCGGAATCGTGGTTTTTCCAATGCCGGTGATGGTTAATCTACCCTCATTTCCTGAGAAAAAAGTGGGTAGCATAAGTTAATTACTCTGATGTGAACCAGTGTTAATTTATTTAAATAGCAATATAATTAGTTTTAGATTTTTGTTTCTATAGCACTAAATATAAAACAATATTACATTACTCTTAGCAATTAACAATACAAAATTGAAATAACAATGTACACTAAAACACGTCTGAATATCACAAAAATAATTAGCAAGGCGTTCTGACAGAAAAAAAATAAAATTAAGATATAAAAAACGATTAAATTTGTATTTAACCAAGCTAGTTTAAATAATGAAAACGGCACAGATATCATTAAAACAAAAATTATGACTTCAATGTTATCAAATATAAAAATATACAAATTTAAAATATTGAAGTAAATAAATTATCGTGAGTTAATTTAGGTAAAAATTCAATATCACAGAACAATCTACATAATAGTAATAATCTGCTTTTAAGGAGGTGAAGGACAAAACTCTTCAATTATCATAAAAGACTTTTTTAAAAAGGGCATGTTTATGTAAAATACCATTATTTTTGTCCAATATACCAAATACCGTCATCTAAAATTTACGTTTCCGTCATCACGTAGTTATCGTTATCTTTGGTTATCATTGTATCGTCGATTACAACCAACGACGTACACTCCTTAAAACATTCACGTTTTCTTTTTAGCGTTCGTGCATATTTGTCGTACGTTTGCACATCGTTTTGCGCTCGTTTAAATGCACGATAAACGCATGCTAGAAGCGTTTGTTTAAACGCACGATGGTAGTGTTTATTTAAACGCACATCGAGATCGTCTGTTTAAACGCAATATAAAAGCGTTCGTTTATTTTTGTTCATCAATTATTTCCTTTATTCAACTGTTATTTTTATATTTATTTCTTGAATTTTCATTAATTCTTTTTTCGATTTTTTCTTTCTTCATTAATATTTGTTAATATTAGTATTTTTCTTCGTTCATCTATTGTGCGTTTACACGCACACTGTAAGAGTTCATGTTATGGGGTTTAACCGCACACTAAGACCGTTTGTTTATCGCATTTAAACCCACGCTGGGAGCATTAGTTTAACACACAATGGAAGCATTCGTTTAAACGCACGACAGAAACGTTTGTTTATCGTGCATTTGGTGAGCGTTAAGCGTGCTTTTATGTATCGTGCGTGGGGGAAACCTGAACGTCTCAAGAAGTGTATGCTTCAAATCTGTTCCAGTGAGACAGATTGAGATTGATGAACCTTTAGTATATGATTAGTCAATCTAACATGTAGAATAAAGAATTTTCAAGAAATCGTTCTTGACTGGTATTGCATCAGCTATGTTGGGATGCCGGTAACTGAAGAAACGGACCGACATCAGTTTACCTCAAGTGATTATCTGTATTGTTGGTGATAGTATTTATGTGTTATTCATTTTTAATCAAAAGTAAATAACAAACATATCACTTTGTACGTTGTAAGATATTGACAATGTATTTCTTTTAATCGAACTAACAGAAACATGACATTTCGCACTAGAGGCGACCACGCCACCTTGAGACCACCGGGACGGTGAAATAGTGAAAAATAAAAAGTTAAACTCGTATACTGTATTTTATTTAAACGAACATTTTCTTTTCTTTAAAGGAAATAAATGTCCTTATCCACATACACAGCTTTGAAGAGACTAAAATTTAAAAAATGTAGACGAAAATATGAAACCAAAAACTAGTAATGCATATAATCATGTAAAATGGTTAACGACACACCATTAACTCATCCTGCTGAACTTTTCAAAGTTTCTGGGCATACACTGTGAAAGTACTATTGTTTGTGGGGTATAAATTTTCGTGGTTTGCGTGTGTATGCCAAACCACGAAATTTGGTTACCAACGAAAAGGAGATGTCGATTGAGTTGTTTACTGAAAACCTCAAAGAGTAATCAAGGGAACCAAGGTTATAGCGGTAATCAAAAGAATGCAATCCAGGGACAAAGACAAGACACGGAAAACAGACATACACAACAAAGAACATAAAGTAACTAAAATCATACATACAAAGTAACAAAAGTAAATGAGCAACTCGGACTCCACTAAAAACTGGGAGCACGGACCAGGTGCACCGGTAAGGTAAGCGTCCTCTGCTTTTCTAGAAACACCCGCCGAGTTGCTCATAAAAAGTCAAGTCCGGGGTAGACAAACGAGGAAAGGAAAACTATGACCCGTTGAATAAATGTACAAACAAGGTACTGCGACGGTATTATCGTCAAATGGTGCGCAGTCTTCCGCAATAGATATAATTACAATTAAATAAGGCTTTGATGAAAAACAAAATCTTATTTTTGACTTAAATTGATTAGATATTAACTTACAAGAATTGTTTTTAATATTTACCAAGCTATTTTCGCATTATCAATTTTTGACCACCAATTTACGCTGGTTCGTATACCATTTGACATAAATGTATAAAAAAAAAAAGAGTAATTTGTTTCTTGCTCTTTGATACGGTTATTCATCATTATCTATTTACACTGAAACTTATCTGAACTGAATCCTATTAGACAAGGATCGGTTCGGTATAGATAGTTTTTCGGTCAGGAAATGTTCAAAATACATTTAGAAGTAAAGTATGGAAACAACAGAAGTGTCTTGTTTAGACAGGTTTTGGATTCTTGACAGTTCGGTTTACACAGGTTTTGGATTTTTCACAGTTCGATTAAGACAGATTTTGGATTCTTCTGAAATCGGTTTAGACAAGTTTTGGATTCTCCAGAGTTTGCTTTAGACAGGTTTTTGATTCTTAAGAGTTTGATTTATAAAGGTTTTGTATTTTTTAGTTCCGTTAAGCAGATTTCATTTTTATTCATCTATTTATCGTTTATTTTTAGTGCATCTCAATAAATGAAGTACTGTGAAGATACTTTTAATAATTTATAGTAATTTTCTAGATATTGTGTATTTAGCAGATTCTTCATTTTGTGGATTTTTTTAACGATAAATTTAAATTTAACTTTAATAGGGGAATCAATAAAAACCACGAAAATTGCTACCGCTCAAAAAATAAGTCTTCCACAGAACTGATTGTACGTTATGATATGAGAAATAATTGCTTTTGTAAGAACAAATATTTTAAGTATACAACTCTTTCTTTTTTAGATTCTTTAATATTGAATCTGTAAATTTTAACTAAATTAATTATACTTTTATTTAAAAGATAACATTATTACACTGATTTCTCCATTTTATACAGACTGGACAATTTCTCATTTAACCTCCCTGGAGAAACGCACGTTTGTGTTATACAGGACGGGTATTTGGTTTTTAACCTACTTGGCGAAGCGTACGTTGTTGTTGGTGCTATAAAGGTGGACATGTTGTCATTTAACCTCCCTTGAGAAGTGCACGTTTGTGTTATTCAGGATGAGTATTTCGGCTTTTAACCTACTTGGCGAAGCGTACGTTGATGTTGGTGCTATAAAGGTGGACATGTTGGCATTTCACCTACCTGGAGAAGTGCACGTTTGTGCTATACAGGACGAGTATTTCGGCTTTTAACCTACTTGGCGAAGCGTACGTTGATGTTGGTGCTATAAAGGTGGACATGTTGGCATTTCACATACCTGGAGAAGTGCACGTTTGTGTTATACAGGACGGGTATTTCGGCTTTTAACCTATTTGGCGAAGCGTACGTTGTTGTTGGTGCTATAAAGGTGGACATGTTGGCATTTCACCTACCTGGAGAAGTGCACGTTTGTGCTATACCGGACGAGTATTTTGGCTTTTAACCTACTTGGCGAAGCGTACGTTGTTGTTGGTGCTATAAAGGTGGACATGTTGGCATTTCACCTACCTGGAGAAGTTCACGTTTGTGCTATACCGGACGAGTATTTTGGCTTTTAACTTACTTGGCAAAGCGTAATTATCAAATTATAATTTTGTGTAAGTATTGTCACATACGGAGAAGTAATAGAAGACTTCCGATTCCAGTTGCAAATGTTGTCTCAACTTCACCAGTTGTCCCTGTTTCAGCAACTGGTGAAAAAAGGATCCGTTCATGCTGTAAGTAAAGTTCAAGTAAAAAGCTTGTAAGTCTTGTCAAGTGGCCCTGTCAAATCACGAGAATAGATCCAAAATTCCCATTCAAAAGTATAGGCAGTGGTTGTAAATTCTTCATCTACGTTTTTTAACAAAAATTGGATTATTAAGATAATAAAATTATGACGCCTTACACTTTTCATACAGTAAGCTTGGTAATAAACTAAAATAAAAAATTCTGCTAACTTGTGCAGCATAGTGTTGTAACTAAATACAATAATTTCTTCAATATCGAATGGTTTCAACAGTAGACATACTGGTAATCGATATCGAGATTTCTATTTTAAATATTGTTTCACATGGGTTTTACATGTTACCATTGTCACCTGTATCAGATTTAAAGCTTAAGTCTGAACAATTGACGCTACCTCATAACTTTTCTTGCCCTCTTTCTTTTCTAGATCGAAGAAGAATCGAATAGGCTTTTCACCGTCTTCAAGCCACTTCACCCTTAAACGGATTTTTGGAGCGCCATATTGCTTAGTGTAATAACTTTTAATGGACGCTTCAATTTTAATAACCTTTTTCATTTTCGTCATCTGAGTCATTAAATTTAGATATAAGAGATTCAAATTTGTTTTCTATTATTTTTATCTCCCCTTTATTTTTTGTTTGTTCAGTCCTTTACTTATATAAATTGTGTCGGATTTCAGCTTAATTTTATATGTTTTCCACCACTCACTTTAACTAGAGAATAATTGTATTTCGGATTTTCTAATTTCCATTCTCAATTCAAAAGAGTTTCTCAACTCGTCGGATTTTAATGTGTTTAGATTCATTATTCACAGTCCAGAGTCTCTCTGAATACTTTTATAGATATGATATCATGATCGCTAAACGGGAAATAATTGATATATGAACTTCATATTTTACGTCTTTAACCTTTTTTTCAGAGAGGAACCAAAAAAAAATAATCAATTCTGGATTTTTAGTTATTACGTTAGAAGGTGAATCACTTTGTAACGGGATTATGATTAAATTTGTATTTAACCAAGCTAGTTTAAATAATGAAAACGGCACAGATATCATTAAAACAAAAATTATGACTTCAGTGTTATCAAATATAAAAATATACAAATTTAAAATATTGAAGTAAATAAATTATCGTGAGTTAATTTAGGTAAAAATTCAATATCACAGAACAATCTACATAATAGTAATAATCTGCTTTTAAGGAGGTGAAGGACAAAACTCTTCAATTATCATAAAAGACTTTTTTAAAAAGGGCATGTTTATGTAAAATACCATTATTTTTGTCCAATATACCAAATACCGTCATCTAAAATTTACGTTTCCGTCATCACGTAGTTATCGTTATCTTTGGTTATCATTGTATCGTCGATTACAACCAACGACGTACACTCCTTAAAACATTCACGTTTTCTTTTTAGCGTTCGTGCATATTTGTCGTACGTTTGCACATCGTTTTGCGCTCGTTTAAATGCACGATAAACGCATGCTAGAAGCGTTTGTTTAAACGCACGATGGTAGTGTTTATTTAAACGCACATCGAGATCGTCTGTTTAAACGCAATATAAAAGCGTTCGTTTATTTTTGTTCATCAATTATTTCCTTTATTCAACTGTTATTTTTATATTTATTTCTTGAATTTTCATTAATTCTTTTTTCGATTTTTTCTTTCTTCATTAATATTTGTTAATATTAGTATTTTTCTTCGTTCATCTATTGTGCGTTTACACGCACACTGTAAGAGTTCATGTTATGGGGTTTAACCGCACACTAAGACCGTTTGTTTATCGCATTTAAACCCACGCTGGGAGCATTAGTTTAACACACAATGGAAGCATTCGTTTAAACGCACGACAGAAACGTTTGTTTATCGTGCATTTGGTGAGCGTTAAGCGTGCTTTTATGTATCGTGCGTGGGGGAAACCTGAACGTCTCAAGAAGTGTATGCTTCAAATCTGTTCCAGTGAGACAGATTGAGATTGATGAACCTTTAGTATATGATTAGTCAATCTAACATGTAGAATAAAGAATTTTCAAGAAATCGTTCTTGACTGGTATTGCATCAGCTATGTTGGGATGCCGGTAACTGAAGAAACGGACCGACATCAGTTTACCTCAAGTGATTATCTGTATTGTTGGTGATAGTATTTATGTGTTATTCATTTTTAATCAAAAGTAAATAACAAACATATCACTTTGTACGTTGTAAGATATTGACAATGTATTTCTTTTAATCGAACTAACAGAAACATGACATTTCGCACTAGAGGCGACCACGCCACCTTGAGACCACCGGGACGGTGAAATAGTGAAAAATAAAAAGTTAAACTCGTATACTGTATTTTATTTAAACGAACATTTTCTTTTCTTTAAAGGAAATAAATGTCCTTATCCACATACACAGCTTTGAAGAGACTAAAATTTAAAAAATGTAGACGAAAATATGAAACCAAAAACTAGTAATGCATATAATCATGTAAAATGGTTAACGACACACCATTAACTCATCCTGCTGAACTTTTCAAAGTTTCTGGGCATACACTGTGAAAGTACTATTGTTTGTGGGGTATAAATTTTCGTGGTTTGCGTGTGTATGCCAAACCACGAAATTTGGTTACCAACGAAAAGGAGATGTCGATTGAGTTGTTTACTGAAAACCTCAAAGAGTAATCAAGGGAACCAAGGTTATAGCGGTAATCAAAAGAATGCAATCCAGGGACAAAGACAAGACACGGAAAACAGACATACACAACAAAGAACATAAAGTAACTAAAATCATACATACAAAGTAACAAAAGTAAATGAGCAACTCGGACTCCACTAAAAACTGGGAGCACGGACCAGGTGCACCGGTAAGGTAAGCGTCCTCTGCTTTTCTAGAAACACCCGCCGAGTTGCTCATAAAAAGTCAAGTCCGGGGTAGACAAACGAGGAAAGGAAAACTATGACCCGTTGAATAAATGTACAAACAAGGTACTGCGACGGTATTATCGTCAAATGGTGCGCAGTCTTCCGCAATAGATATAATTACAATTAAATAAGGCTTTGATGAAAAACAAAATCTTATTTTTGACTTAAATTGATTAGATATTAACTTACAAGAATTGTTTTTAATATTTACCAAGCTATTTTCGCATTATCAATTTTTGACCACCAATTTACGCTGGTTCGTATACCATTTGACATAAATGTATAAAAAAAAAAAGAGTAATTTGTTTCTTGCTCTTTGATACGGTTATTCATCATTATCTATTTACACTGAAACTTATCTGAACTGAATCCTATTAGACAAGGATCGGTTCGGTATAGATAGTTTTTCGGTCAGGAAATGTTCAAAATACATTTAGAAGTAAAGTATGGAAACAACAGAAGTGTCTTGTTTAGACAGGTTTTGGATTCTTGACAGTTCGGTTTACACAGGTTTTGGATTTTTCACAGTTCGATTAAGACAGATTTTGGATTCTTCTGAAATCGGTTTAGACAAGTTTTGGATTCTCCAGAGTTTGCTTTAGACAGGTTTTTGATTCTTAAGAGTTTGATTTATAAAGGTTTTGTATTTTTTAGTTCCGTTAAGCAGATTTCATTTTTATTCATCTATTTATCGTTTATTTTTAGTGCATCTCAATAAATGAAGTACTGTGAAGATACTTTTAATAATTTATAGTAATTTTCTAGATATTGTGTATTTAGCAGATTCTTCATTTTGTGGATTTTTTTAACGATAAATTTAAATTTAACTTTAATAGGGGAATCAATAAAAACCACGAAAATTGCTACCGCTCAAAAAATAAGTCTTCCACAGAACTGATTGTACGTTATGATATGAGAAATAATTGCTTTTGTAAGAACAAATATTTTAAGTATACAACTCTTTCTTTTTTAGATTCTTTAATATTGAATCTGTAAATTTTAACTAAATTAATTATACTTTTATTTAAAAGATAACATTATTACACTGATTTCTCCATTTTATACAGACTGGACAATTTCTCATTTAACCTCCCTGGAGAAACGCACGTTTGTGTTATACAGGACGGGTATTTGGTTTTTAACCTACTTGGCGAAGCGTACGTTGTTGTTGGTGCTATAAAGGTGGACATGTTGTCATTTAACCTCCCTTGAGAAGTGCACGTTTGTGTTATTCAGGATGAGTATTTCGGCTTTTAACCTACTTGGCGAAGCGTACGTTGATGTTGGTGCTATAAAGGTGGACATGTTGGCATTTCACCTACCTGGAGAAGTGCACGTTTGTGCTATACAGGACGAGTATTTCGGCTTTTAACCTACTTGGCGAAGCGTACGTTGATGTTGGTGCTATAAAGGTGGACATGTTGGCATTTCACATACCTGGAGAAGTGCACGTTTGTGTTATACAGGACGGGTATTTCGGCTTTTAACCTATTTGGCGAAGCGTACGTTGTTGTTGGTGCTATAAAGGTGGACATGTTGGCATTTCACCTACCTGGAGAAGTGCACGTTTGTGCTATACCGGACGAGTATTTTGGCTTTTAACCTACTTGGCGAAGCGTACGTTGTTGTTGGTGCTATAAAGGTGGACATGTTGGCATTTCACCTACCTGGAGAAGTTCACGTTTGTGCTATACCGGACGAGTATTTTGGCTTTTAACTTACTTGGCAAAGCGTAATTATCAAATTATAATTTTGTGTAAGTATTGTCACATACGGAGAAGTAATAGAAGACTTCCGATTCCAGTTGCAAATGTTGTCTCAACTTCACCAGTTGTCCCTGTTTCAGCAACTGGTGAAAAAAGGATCCGTTCATGCTGTAAGTAAAGTTCAAGTAAAAAGCTTGTAAGTCTTGTCAAGTGGCCCTGTCAAATCACGAGAATAGATCCAAAATTCCCATTCAAAAGTATAGGCAGTGGTTGTAAATTCTTCATCTACGTTTTTTAACAAAAATTGGATTATTAAGATAATAAAATTATGACGCCTTACACTTTTCATACAGTAAGCTTGGTAATAAACTAAAATAAAAAATTCTGCTAACTTGTGCAGCATAGTGTTGTAACTAAATACAATAATTTCTTCAATATCGAATGGTTTCAACAGTAGACATACTGGTAATCGATATCGAGATTTCTATTTTAAATATTGTTTCACATGGGTTTTACATGTTACCATTGTCACCTGTATCAGATTTAAAGCTTAAGTCTGAACAATTGACGCTACCTCATAACTTTTCTTGCTCTCTTTCTTTTCTAGATCGAAGAAGAATCGAATAGGCTTTTCACCGTCTTCAAGCCACTTCACCCTTAAACGGATTTTTGGAGCGCCATATTGCTTAGTGTAATAACTTTTAATGGACGCTTCAATTTTAATAACCTTTTTCATTTTCGTCATCTGAGTCATTAAATTTAGATATAAGAGATTCAAATTTGTTTTCTATTATTTTTATCTCCCCTTTATTTTTTGTTTGTTCAGTCCTTTACTTATATAAATTGTGTCGGATTTCAGCTTAATTTTATATGTTTTCCACCACTCACTTTAACTAGAGAATAATTGTATTTCGGATTTTCTAATTTCCATTCTCAATTCAAAAGAGTTTCTCAACTCGTCGGATTTTAATGTGTTTAGATTCATTATTCACAGTCCAGAGTCTCTCTGAATACTTTTATAGATATGATATCATGATCGCTAAACGGGAAATAATTGATATATGAACTTCATATTTTACGTCTTTAACCTTTTTTTCAGAGAGGAACAAAAAAAAAAATAATCAATTCTGGATTTTTAGTTATTACGTTAGAAGGTGAATCACTTTGTAACGGGATTATGATCCCGCCTATAATTGTATATGTTATAAAGTTCAATTAGCGATTGGCAGTACCCGTTGTATTTGTTGTTTGCAGTGCCGACCGATCTAGAGCCGTGTGAACTCCAAGTAGACTTTCACAATTCTCTTTATCATTAATATTAGAGTTTTAAATTTACCAAAGAATATTTTTCCGTGATGGCCTTGGTTATGGGTGTAAAAATGTCATTATAGTAAACTTGTTTCTTGCTTTTATCTGAAGCGTGAAGAACACATCTAAACTGATCCTTATGAATTAAAGACACATTGTTTTCCTTTCCTCGTTTGTTAACCCGGACTTGACTTTTTTTATGAACAACTCGGTTTATTTTGATATTTTGTCGTACTTTCAACAGAATATTTATCAGATCCTATATGCATGTCAGTTACCCGGTTTTGTGATATAATTTGATGTAGACTGAAATATTTTTGATAATTCTTTGTTGTACATTAATAAGTTGTATTATGGGCCTGTACTATAAAATGTGTAATTATTCATTCAAATCTGCCTGCTCTTAGGAGATAATCCACATCGAAAATCCAGTAGATTCTATTGTATTTGAGCGCCGTTTACAGAGTTATCTCCCTTAATTTTGAAATCTACAATGCATTCTATATAATCTTTATCTCCCAAGAGCACGGGCTATATGAAAAACTGAATGTTAATTTCTGTTTACTATGAAATTTCTAACAAAATATCAAAAATAAAAATATGTAGGCTTTTTACCCATGAATCACATTTTGTATGATTCTTAGCTGGAGTGCTACTTAAATATTAGTATGGAAGGCATAAGGAACACCAGACAATCAAGTTAACATTTCACTCAAAATCTTTCGTGAAAATCATCAGATAAATTGTCTTTTTATGTTCTACATTGTGTATACTAGGTACAATCATGAATTAATTAAAATTTGCCGGTAAAATAGACAACAATCATAATTTATGCATACCTTGACAACCGATATTTGTTCTAACTAATATCGACTGGTTATCGTGATAGCAAATAGTATGTTTTCTTCGCAGTCTTCAAGAATTTATTTTGCCTAAAACTATATGGCTTAATGATGATTAAGTCATCTGTATATCTAATTCATTTTGATTTGTCGCACCAAATGTATGAAGTCTTACTTCGTGTGTTTGTTTAAACGGACGATCAACGAATATTTCTTGCGAATGTTTAAGTGCGGATTGTATCATTCAAATTCAATAATCTATTGTATTTTTTAGAAATTCTGTTGAATCCAATTTGTTTTAAAGAGTAATCAAGGGAACCAAGGTTATAGCTGTAATCAAAAGAATGTGATCCATGGACAAAGACCAGACATGGAAAACAGACATACACAACAAAGAACATAAAGTAACTAAAATCTTTCAAATTGCATTTAGTAGCCATTTTGATGCTCAACATATAACATTATAAAGCATAATCTACTATTTAATTTTTATGCAAAGATGATGATGAAATTTGAAATAAAAAGGTGCAATTTTCCTGAATTAATATGGCAGAAACAGGTTAAAGAGAAAACTAGGGCATGAACTAATCTTGTTCTTATATCTTGTTACGAAAATGTCAAAGATTTTCTCCGAAGAAAAAGAGCAGGGCTTATATTTTCTGCAAGAAAAAAACGATAAAATAGAAAACTTCATCCTTTGTTCCCTTTCGTTGGTACATAAAACAGAAATGTTATTTGAAAAGACCATTAATTGATCTCTGCATCACTGGACTTATTCATACATTTTTCAATAGAATATTAGAAAAATGACGTTTTTGACAGAGTTATCTTTCCTTGAAATGTTCATTTTCAGTACATTTCAATTAAATTATACTGAATTTTGTTTTTTTCTTGATTGTGATGGTGCAAAAAGTCAAATTAAAACTTCAAAATGGTGTTTTTTTTTAAACCATGTTTCACTGGGCCTGCTACTTGATTCCTACGGAGACTTACTCTTAAGAAACAGTATCATCTGCATTGTATGATTGAATCACGAATATTACTATTGTTAAGGTTTTATAATTCCATTGAATCACCTTACATATGCACACATGAAAGAAAAAAACACGTGACAAAATGTGACGCATTTTTCATGTTAATATGACGTATATGAAAGGCTGTGGTGTACAATTGCATGTATTCAGTAATGACTTGTCTTCAAAATAAGTTTATATTGATTGCTTAAAAAATGTTTCTGTTATGATTGATACATAAGAATTTTATTTTTGAAAAATACCGAACTTGATTTCCTGATAGCGATAGCTGAGCCTTAATTAAGGCAAGTTTCATGAATTGCAACCATTGCAAAATATGATCACATTCATTTTTAAAATGGCTGCCATATAGAGGCATTACAAATTAGCTGTCGTTCTTTAACTATCATACATCGTGAAAAAAATCAGTTCCGACAGTTAGTCGGAAAACTGATTTCTTTATTGCAAACCATGATCGAAGTGTGTTTTTAACCGAAAAACGTGGCTTTTAAAATTAATTTGTTGACACTCTTTACGGCTTGATTTGTGTATTTGATTAATTTGAAATTGCGAGTGTAGTGAAAAGAAACGAATTTAATAATAACAAATCGAAATTTACACTAACACACTAACAGTGATATCGGATATTTTGATATTTGTTTTAAAATACAGATGAATTGTAATGGTATCTGACTATTTAATGAAACATCAAAAAGAAAATAGTAAGTGTATTTCAACGACTACATTCGATAGTGAATTTAAAATTGTATCGTAATAATGTAGAGCACATGGCTTGACGATAATTGTTAGTAAAACAAAGCAGCATGTTATGAACTATGACATTTTTGATGTAGAAAAAAATAGAAGGAAATTTCACTAAAACACTCGGTGTCGTTCAGTATTTCAAACATGATATACAACATACAAAAAAAATATCTTCCGATATGAAGCGCAAGACATTACTTAGTATCGTGTAAAGTGAAGTACATGTACATGTACATGCACAACAAATGATGTAAATGTAGAACCAATCATTGCCCAAAATAATAGTATTTCCGGTTTATCCTCGACCTTGAATTATTCGAACTTCGGATAACTCGAACATTTTTGCATGGTTCCTTCAACTTAACGAGGTTCGACTGCTGTCCTAACTATTAGACACAGCCTGGCAATAAATACCTTCAATATTTCGTGTGTAATAGTCGTGTTGAGTATTCGATAGCGCAATTCCCTGTGCATTTATCGGATGACTATTGAGCGCGAAAAGTAAGTGACGCAGGCAGACACAACTACAATCCCCTTTAAAATGAAACAAAAAGTCTTCTGACTCAGATTAGGCGTTGTGTAAAAATGATTGCAACTTTACCTAAAATGAATCCGGAAAAGAACTACAATTGTAGGCGTGAATTTTACTTGAAATCAAAAGACGCGCATGAAGTTCTTTACTATTTGTATGACACATCGTTCAGTAGCCGAACATCGTGTGAGTCAGCTTCTACTCTACATCAGCCAATGAGGCACATCTCTACTTATCAATGTTCAATGAAAAGAGGAAGGTTGTATGGTCAGAAGTATCGACTTACAAAGAACATAATGAGTACGACGTTATATAACGTCCAAAAACTATTTTCGGAAGGTAGTTTGGTAATGTTATAACATAGGAACAGACAGAAACGTTGTTGAATCTTAAAGAGGTTATACGTATTAGGGTATTGTTCTGGTTATTCTAGAAGTTTCACAATTTGATCTTACTGTTTAACTTGGTCCTGCATTCCTGAAATTTTGACTGATTGTTGGTGAATAATAGTATTTATGCTTTCTGTTACCTTCCTCGTTTTCATCTATGTATTTGTTTCATACGGGGTTAAACTTCCCATTTCGTCATGACAGTCACGGTTTCTTAAGGAGAATTCTTTACTTCTCGATTATTGGTATATAATTCGATTCTTGAACTCAGGATTCTTTAAGATGGATACTACGAAAAGTGATACATGTAACTGCATTGTCACAGACTCGGGAATGGAATCATCCGAGATAAGGAATTTGATGGGCGGTTCAGACTTCAGTTCATGCCTGGTCCCAGATAAAATACATTTGAGCTTTGCAAACACGAGGTCGAATTCGAAATTAAAAAGAAGCGTCCAATTTTCCTGAATTAATATGGCAGAACAGGTCATTGAGAAAACAAGAACAGAAACTCATCTTGTCCTTATATTTTGTTATGAAAATATCGAAGATTTACTCTGAAGAAAAATAGAAGGGTTTATATTTTCTGCAAGAAAAAAACGATGTATCGAATTCCACAGCAGGGTTCTTTAACATGCGAGGAACGTGGCATCTTTCCCATTACGGTGCACCACTATGGTTTGCGGTCAGGTTTTACGTATTATAGACTGCTGCTACAGGCCTATTCTTTTGACACCTGGACCTCCACGGGGCGATTGCTTGTTGTAAATTATTCTTTGTACTGATATGACCTAAGACACAATAGCATTTAAATGCTATACCATCTCCGTCGGTATATTGGAGGGCTGGCGCTGTAAAACCTAGATTTATTCGCAATTTCGTTTGAAATGCCTGTACCAAGTCAGGACCATTGCGGCACCAGCTACTCCGCAGGTGTAATGTCTATTTTCTAAGATTTATTTTGGACATGACTTGATTATGGATCGGATTAGTGTTCGGTAATTTTGTTGTTACCCATGTCCAAAACATTAATTATCATTTTAGTAAATTCACTCCATGCTTTTGTTTACAGGAAAATCAGGCCACATAAATAGCTAGCCCGTAGTTAAATATTGATAAAATGGAGTTTCCATGAATTATTTCTTGTAACTTAAGCACCCACAATCAGTTAAATGTTGGTGACTGTTTTGAATACTGTAATTATTATAGAAGAAAATACAAGATAAGCGAATTCGTTGACTCAGGTACATTTAAATACTATTTTTCCAGTATTTCAACTCGATACTTCTATGTAAAGCCCGAGAGCTCTGCTTGAAGGCTGATGTAGGCAGAGGATTGGTGCAAGGAGCGATATGGAACAATGCAATGTCAATCTTCTTATCGCATATTTGAATAAGTAAAAAAACCCAAGATGACTACTTCGAGTCATGTTCGACTGGATGAAATTTCTTCATTATTTGATTTAAAATAAGAACTATGCTACATGTAGAGAGCATAAAAGTATATATTACTACATTATAAAAATATTGATTTAAAACTACATTTGTATTTTACTAGTGTATTCTAATGATAATTTTATCCTTGGTAAATAGACAGAAATTTAAAAAATATTCATTTCGTACTTCATTTTCAATGAAAATGTTCATTTTTTTCCCTAAGTTCCATTTGACCCACTCTTTTTTCATTGTGCAGTTTTTATCGTTAATGAGAAGAAATTTTAGTTGCGAAAAAACTGTATGAATACGGTTTTCGAATTCTGCGATGTGGATTGTTACGATGTATCCACCTGCGCCATGAAAACTGATTTCTTCAACGTGTCATAGTTTTCCTTTCCTCTTTCGTCTACCCAGGACTTGACTATTTTGAGCAACTCGGCGAGTGTTTCTACAAAAGCAGAGGACGCTTACCCTACCGGTGCACCTGGTTCATCCTTCCAGTTTTTAGTAGAGTTCGAGTTGCACACTTGCTTTTGTTACTTTGTATGTATGATTTTAGTTACTTTATGTTCTTTGTTGTGTATGTCTGTTTTCCATGTCTGGTCTTTGTCCCTGGATTACATTCTTTTGGTTACCGCTATAACCTTGGTTCCTTGATTACTCCTCCAAAATTGCTATGTTATTCAAGGAATCTCTAAACCGCTTGCCCAAGCTTTTAACTGTTTTTTCCATGATTGTTAGGATTGTCTCCCCTATGATTCGGATCTTTCTGTCCTGCACCTTTCCTTTCTTTAATATCAGACTCCTTGACTTTGCTGTCTATAAGCTCTCCAAGGTCTTGTAACATCCACTTGCCATCCAGAACTGACTTAGCTGTTATCGTCATATGTCATCTATAAACGCTCTTGTTGGTGTTTGAATGGCTACATGATGACATTACAGGTCCTCTACTAATCTACTCAGCTGATTTTACAAGCAGGTTCATTGCTTCTGAGAAAGTACTACGGATATAGTGCATCAAGTTGCAATGCCTACCTCTAACCTTTGCCATGTTGTTGCGTAGTCTGCAACCGTGGACCCCATTAAAAGTTGCTAAAATAGTGTTGCATCATTTCTCTGACTCTTTCTGGTACATGATATTTCTCTAAGGTCAGGTCTACTAGTTTGTGTCGAATACATGTACTTCCATAAGTGTTTGCCATGTCTAGCCACAGCACAGTCAGATTGCCTTCGTTCTCTTTGGTTTCTTTGATCTTCGTTAAAACGCGTGTGTTCTTAGCATCCTGGTACTCCTGGTACTCCTCCTTTCTGAACTGAGGTGTCAATATAGTTGTTCTTGGGCAAATGTGTTGTGACACGCTTCACCAAGATCGCTAGGCAAACCTTTCCCTAAACATTAAGCAGGGATATAGTTCTGAACTATTTCAGCTCTTTGGAATAAAATATCCGTCAGATTTTAGCCATTCTTCTGGTAACTGTTTTTTTTTCTCTTCAAACAATTTCAATGAGTCTCTATATAGTTCTTTTGCAATGTTTGGACAGTTCTTATATGCTCTATATGTAATGCAATTTGGGGCTGGTGCTGGAACTGCTCTCGCCTTCTTTAAAAGACGTTACTCATGCTGCTTCAGTTCTATCATCAAATTCTGTTGATGGCTTTTCTGGGCTTCTTAATCAGTGTTGGTCTCCAAGATTGTTATCTCTATCTGGGTCAATATTGGTTTCTCTCAAATATTGCTCAGTGTTCTCATCCTTTCACTTTTAACATCTGTAAGTTCTTTTAATGCCTTCTGTTCTTACATTTCTGCTTTCTTGTAGCACTTAGTTAAGTTGCGTCGTTCTTTCCCTATTTGGGCAATCTCTTTTACAAATTACATTTTTTACTGAAATCAAAGTTCAAAGAAGTGTTTTTATTCAAAGTTTAATCCTGAACATCATATAAAGGAAAAGATATGCGATATGACAAGGAAAAATATTAGTACAATAATAAACACATCATAAGTAGCAACATGTGATATGGAGATCTGATTGTGAGCCTCCCCTTTTTTTACAAGATGAAAATTGCCGGTCCCTTATTTCCTTTCGTATTTTTTTTCAACTTTTACAAGGTTTTTTATTCGTTAGTTTTGTCTGGCACCTGTGTTTTTTTTCTGTTGATCTAATTTAAGAGTTAGATCTATGCATTTCGTCCTTGTAATAAGAGTCGATTATGAAAAGAGCCGAATTGACGATACTTCTCTGGTCTCACCGGAAGTAAACACGCACAACGAGAGTTCAACTCATCATTGAAAGACCGGCAAGGAAATATTGTTTCGAACTAAAAACTTCAATATGTTTGGTCTAATGGAAGCAGATTTTCTGGACGATGTGCGGCGGATGAATAAAAGACAGGTTAACACGAATTATTTGTCCATAGCTTTCCATATGTTGCAAAATGTCTTAACGATGCACGAACATCTGGAATGCTGAGGCTCAGAAACTCCTAACATATGTGAATGTCTTAATGACACTCGAGTACAGGGTAGTTGTCTGATGTAAGGGTTTCATTAACTTTTTGCAATGCCGGTACCCTTCGTTTTGTAGGAGGTACTTTTTATCATTTTCTTTTATAATAATGTATGAAATTTTAAAATTAGGAGGTCGCCTAAAACTTTAGAGGGATAAAAGTACCTGGTACTGCCTCTTAATGAAAGGCCTGCTGATGATTTCAAACTTGTCTTAACTGTTCATATATAATGAGGAAAGCATTTGCTTTAAGTGCAAGGGGAATATATAATAGGTCCCCTTTTAGAGAAAATTGACTTCATGTCATTTACCACTTTTGCAAAATTGATTTACATGTTTAGTCAAAATCAAATTCACCTCATCCTGTTTACAGTTTTTTAACATGAATTTTTTTTTTATTGAACCCAGTAATCATTTTGGACAGAGCCATGTGTTAACATTCCTCATTATAGGCATTGGAAATTAATCAATTGATATTTAAAAAAACAACCCACTAAAATCTGTAGTTGCAATGTGTAACTTTAAATGATAAATTTTCCATTATTTTCTCTTGAACTTTGACACATTGTTGATAAAACTGGAGAGTGGCTATGGGTGTAAAGTACAGTGTAAGTTAATGATTCTGCTATGTCTCCATCAAATTCATATCATGATTCTTGTCTGCTGATCAAATTGGAATCACAATTTTTATGGATAGAACACATTAGTGTTATTTTTATTCAGTTTCAAAAAAGTTACAAAATTGACACATTCAATGTCATGTCTATGGCCCATTGGGTAGTGTCTAACTTTCAATCCTTACAGGTTTCAGTAAATCTGTGGTGCTTTCATTGTATATTAAACAATTTCATAGTGAAAAACAAAATTTCCATCTGTCATACCCTGTTTTTTTTTACTTTTTGTTAAGATAGTTAGAAGAATTATATCAAATCACAAAATTGGTTCTGATATCCATTTTCAGATCTTACCTGAAAAGATTACAAATGTATGAGGCACTAATGAGTCGTTACCCCCTACTGTGGATCCATAAAGTCAGGATTCAAAATTGATCAATGGAACCATATACGTTTCTATTTTCAGTTGTACTATCAAGTGTTAAACTTTGGTATGATTGTTTCCTCAGCGCTGATGATATGGAAAGGTCTGATGGTCGTTACAGGAAGTGAAAGTCCTATTGTTGTTGTTCTCAGGTGAGTTGTTTAATCAGGTGTAAATTTAGCCAATGTACAAAAAAATATGTGAAACTTGAATAAACATCTGGGATGATAACGTTTTCAGCAAATTTCCAAACCTGTTGCATGTGTTCCTGTAAGTATTTAAAAGTAAACATTGTGAACAGCATGACTATTGAGTACTATTTGGCGGGTGTAGAATTTGGTGATTTTGAGGCAAATGCATTGTGTAGTTGTACGAAATATTTTGGGTTTCTAATTTGGCAGATGCTTAATGATGCATTAAGTACTTAAGCCAAGAATATACATTTTACAGAATTTTGTATGTGTTTTTAGACCGACTGCTAATATATGTATATGCCAAAACTAACACACCTACAAAAATTTCCTGTTATAGGGTAGGTTGTGAAAAGTTATATTTGCAAGTTTGGCAATCTGTGTTTTCTAGTGGCATTTTTTTCTTGTTGTACATGTAGCATGTATTCACTAAAATAACATGGCATCTTGTAACTAGATTTGCCTAGCAGTCATAACACAATGGATACAAAAAAAATCTGCTGTAAACCTGTTTTTTTTTCATGCAATCGAAATAGAAGACAGATTTCTCCACAATTACAACACAGCTCTTTAAGCTTTTCTTCAAAATTATACTCCTTGGCAAATCAGATGCAGAAATAGTCTTTTTGTCATATTAGAATGAAAATAATGCATAATAAGTATGGTATAGTAATCAATAACGCACAGGTTGGCCTTTATATTCGTATTTTATACCACAAGTATGTCATCATTAAAAAGTCTAATATAAAGACACAGCTCATTTCATTCTGTATATGAGAACAACACAATACCCTCATGAATTATTTCTTAAATATTTTGATATCTTACAGTGGTAGTATGGAACCAGCTTTTCACAGAGGAGATTTGTTATTCCTGACAAATTACAGAGAAGAACCTATCCGTGTTGGAGAAATTGTTGTATTTAAAGTTGAAGGCAGAGATATTCCTATTGTACACAGAGTCCTCAAGGTTCATGAAAAGTAAGAATGCTGATCAATATTATAGCTAAAGGCTCACTATTTTTTAGGCTATCTGATGCCCTTAATATTAGGCAAACTTTCTGGAAATGTTCCAATTTCTAGATTTTTTTGGGGGGGGGGTTGGTTCTGTCTTTTTCTTATATATTACTCCGTAACTATTATACCACTGATAATTTGTGGTATAAATAACTAATGAAAAAGCTATGCCCAAACAAAGTCGTGAAGAAAATAGTGACCCGTTATATTGATATTAATCCACCATTTTATTCTGTCCATAAAATCAGCCTTTAGTAACAACAAATGAACCTTACTATTTTTTACATTAAATTACTTTTTTTGGGGGTGCACCTTATTATTTTCGTCAGAAATGGGGTAGGCAAGTCAGATATTATAATGTCTCCCCTTCTTTAATAGGGAGAGGTATTACATGTAATTGTCCTGTCTGCTCATCTGTCCATTAAACTGTTAGTCCTCTGAAACTGGTATAAATGTAGCTGTAAGGAAACTTAATACTGAAGTGCATATTATTGAGAAATTTGGATTTCATCTTAATTTTATTGAATTTGTACCCTTTAAGCTTAGTTTCTGGAGATGAGGGGGAGATTTTTTTGCAGGCAAAAGCAAACTTTAATTTCCTAATTTCTTTGGAGTAATGATGTTGAAATTAGATAATGCGAGTTGATATTTTGCAGTATTTAACTTTCTCCATGACTCTTCTGAAATCTTTTTGCCACTAGATATTCGGAAAATGTCATGACCGAAATTCTATCAGTCAAGTCTATCTATGATGTCACCAATGGTGTCAATAGAAATGTCACCAGTGGTGTCAATAGGGATGTCACCAATGGTATCAATAGAACAATGTAAGAAATGTCAAACTGTCGCTTTCAACCAATTGGGTTTAAAGCAAACAACACACAACAACGGGTCGTAACAGCAAATTTGTCATATTGCTAGTTCACATCACATTATCCATGATGTAATATCACAAATATCTAGCTGTTCAGTAAGTAGAAAAAATGACCAAATCATAGAGAATAATAGGATAATTAATTGGAAATTGTGAATAACAAAAGTATTATCATGCGTGCTGGAGAACGCCTAGATTTAACAAGTGTGAGTTAAATCCTCAAGTGTTCTGGGCACGTGTGATAATATTTTGGTTATTATCCTATTTATTACAGGTATATAGATTTTCTTTATAATTTATCGATATTTACAGTATGAATTTTAAATTCTGTGATTGGCGGATCGATATCAAAGTTGTGATGTTTTGGCGGGAGAAAACGTGAGAGTGAAATTACCGAATTTATTTCACAGTGTGATCGAACTATTGAAAATTATTACACTTGTAACATTCGAAAAGACACTGCTATCTATATAATAAATTCTTTTAAAAGGTGGTTGGTTTGCATTATTGTGAAAATTACATGTATTTGACCTCAAGTGACCTTGACAATTGATATTCCTTTATATTATATATATTTTCTTCTTCATTATATTATATACTTTTTCTTTACAGCATAATCTTTTAATTTTTAATCTGTGGATTGATATATTTGTTATGTGACGTTCTGGATGTAGAACCTCTGAGTGAAATTACCCAATGTATTTCACATGTGAATTATTAAAAATTATTACACAGAAAACATTTGATAAATCACTGCTATATATATATATAATTATATGGTATATTCACCCTTTTCTCCACATGTTGCCCGTTACAGTAGAAATGTTTTAGGGATTTTTTTAAATTTTAGGTCAAATGATTATGTTACTGTTTTTGAAAAAGAAGATCATTTTGTTGATCAAAGTTTTCAAGTTGTTTTGGTGTTGTGACTTGATTTTAATACTAAATAAGGGGGTATTGTGTGCTTTCAGGGTTTGACAGTGACACTAACTGCATTTGTTTGGTGGTCAACAGGACTACTTCAGAGGTAAAACAGGTAGTCCCCAAACATAAATGATGGTTCTCTTCTTAGATCTTACGAAAAATAAGGCAAAATTTTGATATCCATAGGACTACCATGAAAAATATTCAGGTAGTCCTCTCCACAATTAGGATGGTACTGGACAACTGTTAGTGTCGATCCCTGGCTTCAACACAGCTCTTAAATCACTATGTTCAAGTACTTTATATTCTTTTTAGAGAAGACGGTACAGTTAAATTTTTAACAAAGGGGGATAACAACTCTGTTGATGATAGAGGGTTATATGCCCCTGGACAGCTGTGGTTGGAGAAAAAAGATGTAGTCGGAAGAGCTAGAGGGTAGGTGTTCAAAAAATTCAACATGAGTTATGTTTACACTTTTAATTTAACCTAATGGTACACAATCAGTAAAAATTTTTTTTTAACACAGGTTTGTTTGGTAATTTGAAAACTAGACAGATTTTTCAGTTCATGACAAAAAAAAGTAAAAATAATAATTTTGGCATGTTTCAGGAGTTTCAAGTTCACATTCAAGAGTGGAAGGTTTTTGAGTTTTTCAAGTTCCATATCAATGGTCCAGTTTAGGAAAACCCAAAATTATCAACAAGGTTTTTAGGAAATGGGTTGAAGGTCTAGGACTTAGGCAAGGTCTTAGGTAAAAAATTGAAGATTCCACATGTTGAATCCACACTTATTTGAAACCCTGATATTTCCATGTATGCATATATTAATTAGTTGAAAATAAATCATTTTGTTGATAACAGATATTAGAATATACATAAAATGCTGCATAAAAAATGATTAATTCTGAATTTGCTAAAAGAATTATTGTCTTTCTGCTTTGCTTTTTGATGAGAATTCTTTTTTAAAGAATATGTACTCTTACTGTATCACTGTATGCTGCTGCTATAGTCACAAAAATAAACTAGTCACTTTCTGAAAGTTTTTGTTAAATAAAGCAAGACTTTTTATAAGACTGCACAAAATTTGTGGTCATAGAATGGCATGGACCCCGACTGGTCAGGGTTTGATTTCTGGGGTTGTCTTAAACTGCCCTGTGGAAAGCATTTTATTGTGATATCAAAAAAAAGGAAGGAGATATTTTTCTCATGAATGATAATTGAGGCCATTCAGAGTTTATTTTGTGGTTCTCTGGCCACTTTCTAAGAAAACCAATCAGGCAGTTTTTTTTACTTTTTGACTATTCCCAAAAGTGATAAGGGGGATTCTCACATGGTTCATAGCCAGAAAAAATTTGAGGGCGGTGTTTTTTTTTTTTATTTTTTTTTTTTTGGTGATTATTTTATTGTTACAGTGAGCAATTTAAATGGGTAATGAAACACCTTCAACGGTGAAGATGGAATGACAGAGTACAAAGATTATTTCTCCCACCACTCAACAAGTTGGTGATATATTAGTATGTCTGTCCATCATTCACAATTATTTCCGCTCCCAGTGGTTGGATTGATTTCAAATTTGGTGTTTAACTTTTTATAGATGGGGCACATACTGTTAGGTATTTGGGTGCTGTCCAATATCAACTTCCTGTAAAAATGGAGGTATTCTTAGCATGACAGACATGTGCAACTCCATATTTTTCGTTGGCCTAACTTCTAAATTCTTGGTATCAGATATGATTGTCTTCCGTTTTTTAGCAGATTTCCGCTTTTTCAAATCCAGATTTTACCGTTACGATTCTTATTTTACTGTACATTTACTTCAGATATTGCCCATTTCCTCTTTGTTGACCTTGTTAAAACATCTGTGTGGTATTTCACTCTAATTTCTTTTTGTTTACAGATTTGTGCCATATGTGGGAATTGTTACTATTTTGATGAATGATTATCCTAAATTCAAGGTAAGAAAAGTAAGAGTTCATGAAGTGTTATTTCTGTCGGTTGTGACTGACAAAATTTCAGCATTATTTGTTCAGAGCTGGCTTAGATAGGAGTAGGAAACTTTGCGCTCCGCCACAGAAGGCTAAATTGCACGACCCTACCCATCCCCCTTTATCTAGTGACAATCAAACTTTGTCGACCCTATTATCCTTGTGTTCCAACCCTTTTTTCATTTCATCATCATTTCATGAATTTTGCAGTAGAGATGTTTGATCAGTTTCTATTGTATTTTAGTGTCATTTACAGAGTTATCTCCCTTAATTTTGAATTATACTATTATTTTGTTCGGATAATTTTTTACTTGAAAGAGTAATCAAGGAAACCAAGATTCTAGTGGAAATCTAAAGAATGTAGTCCAGGGACTAAGACCAGACATGGAAAACAGACAGACACAACAAAGAACATAAAAGAGCCAAAATGTTGCAAGCAAAGTAACTAAAGTAAATGAGCAACTCGGACTCCCAAAAAAATGGGAGCATGGACCAGGTGTACTGTTAGGGAAAGCATCCTCTGCTTTTCTAGAAACCCCCGCCGAGTTGGTCATAAAAAATTCTATCCAAGGAAGACGAAAGAGGAAAGGAAAACTATAACACGTTGAACAAATCAGTTTACATGGCGCAGATGGATACACCGTAACAGTACACAAGATCATGATGACGACATTAAAACTTCTGTAGTGATGACCTCAGTCATGCAGCAACATAACCCTGTTCCAGAAGTCTTATTATAAAAAGTCTAGCGTGATAAAATGAAAAATGAAAAAATACCAAGGGAAATCAGTCTTGGTGAACTCTGTTAATGTTGACTAATGACTGCATCCTTGTCATAAATCTGGCTGGTTTTAACCCCTTGTATTTGCGGAGTTATAAAAATAGATAGATGTTCCTTAATGATCATACATGTACATTTTTATTGATTCAAGACAAAATCCTTTACTTGTATGCAGGTCTTTCTGTACAAAGAGAAATAACTCTGTTTTGACAAGTACATTATAATTACACCTCAGCTAGAAACTTCTGCAGTATATTTAAAAACTACATACAATTCATCATATTATAAATAAATACATAAGTGACTCAGACACAGTAAACTTGTCTTGGATTTTTTTTAAAATACATGCTAGCTTTATAGTGTGTCAAGGCAATTAAGTAGCACTCCAGCTAAAAATCATGCAAAGTGTGATACATGGTTGGAAAGCCTACATAATTTATTTTTGATATTTTATTTACAATGTGACAGTAAAAAGAAAGTAACATGTGGCTGTTCATATAACCCTTGTTCATATGAGATAAAAATCATAAAGAATGCCCTGTAGAATTCAAAATTAAGAGAGGTAACTCTGTAAATGACACTAAAATACAATAGAAACTGTTGGATTTTCAAGGTGGATTATCTCCTAAGAGCAGGATGATTACAAATCTCATAATATAGGCCCATAAAACAAATTAATTACAGAAATAAAAAAATGTAGCCTTTTTGGGGTGTATCACATTTTTTTAAGATTTTGCATGATTCTTACAAAGACTACTACTTTAAATCTAAGCTTCCACTGTTAAGTTAGGAGTCAATAAGATTGTTTTTTTGTGGTACTTATTTTCATGTATTATTTCAAGTGAACTTATTAGCAGTTGACAATTTTTAACATGTTTTAGTTTTATAGTGTTATAAATCAATTTTGTAGACACATTTGTACTATATTTCACTTTCCTGACCATCAGCAAAATAGCAAAAATTAGAACTTTGCAAAAGTATATACTTTTGTATCGTAATGTTTTATTATAAGTACATTATAATACAATTCATGTTGTGATAAGGTTCCATCTAATAAATGTCGTCTTGAGTGCAGGAGGTCAAGTCACACCAAAGACTTTAAAATTGTATTGAATAGCTGCCATAGGATGTTAAACCATAATCAATCTATCAATTGACCTCACAATCTAATTACTATTCTTCTCAACCTTGCAATCTAATAATCCTCTCTTTGTTGGCCCCGTGCAGGTCCGGGTGTCAAAAGAATAGGCCTGCAGCAGCGCGAAGCTTGTTGTAAAAGGCGACTAAATAGTGCTCAGATACCTAGCCGGGGGCTAGGACACTCTGCCAACAGAGCAACTGGGATGTGTGCCCCAGGTGGTAGAATGGGGTACCCCTGGCGTGTTACATGCTGGGGTTGTCAGGCTATAATATGAAAAACCTGACCGCAAACCATAGTGATGCAGCGTGTTGGGAAAGATGCCATGTTCCTTGCATGTTAAAGAACCCTGCTGTGGTATTTGATAGGAGTAGAAACCTTTTATCTTGTGGCGATCAAAATTTTGTTGACCCTTTTATCCTAGTGTCCCTTCCCTTTTTTAATTTCATCATCATCATTTCATGTTCATTTTATCATCCATTTCATGTTCATCGTCTGAATATAGCTGAAATATTGCTGCTCGGGCGTTAAACCCCAACAATCAATCAATCAATTTCAGTATGCCATAATCATCTATCAACCAACCTTGCAATCTAATAATTTCTCTCTTTTTCAATTTCAGTATGCGATATTAGCCTGTTTGGGATTGTTTGTTTTATTACATAGGGAATAGATCTGTGACAAGGACTCGGTATGGATGTTGATGGAGGCGTGTATGGATATGTTCGATCATCAGAAATAGTGCTGTGTTTGTTCGGACTACGACTGTGTCTTTATCATATTAACAACAGAATTTTTTTCATTAAAGTTTAAAATGTTTAATCATGTCTTAATAGTTAGAAGTAACATTTTTTTGTATTTCTGGTAATCATAAGTACAGGCTTACCCAAGAATCATGTAGATAATAGAAGATTGCAAGTTTAATTTTTTTTTTTTGGTCAACCTTCTAAATAATGATAAACCTTTTAGAAAGTCACAACTGTGATAAAAAAAAATAATAATACACACATCTAGATGCATGTTGTGTTGGGGTGTAATGGAATTATTTTTTTTAAAAATCGGTTAAAATTTACTTGAAAGTGAGGGCCTAATTATTTTTTTTGTCAAATTACAATTTTTTTACTGGCCAACTTGATAAACATGTATAGTAAGCAAAAAGAGTTAGCTGTGGCAAAAATAAGGACTTTTCAGACTCTGCATGACTCTAAGGCAAACCTATACTCAATGAATTGGTGATAAATAACCCATTGTATAGTTACTAGTATCCATGATAATATTTTGCAAAACTTCATTATTCTTTTTCTTGACACCACATCCATTTACATGTAACATTTTAATGTTTGCATAATTTCTTTATAAAAGAAACTGATCATGGTTAGTATTACAAAACTCAGCAATCAGCTTTTAGTTTAACAAAAGGTTTAAGATTGGTTTGTGCTCATTGAAATATGGTCAGTACATGTTTTGAGTAAAGTTGGTGTAAATGAATATCTTTCTAGGTATTAATATTTAAGAAAAGAAAAAAGGTATCAGTGGTAGATCCGATGGGAGGGTTCCGGGGGGGTGACTTCCCCCCTTTTTGTTGGAAATTTTTTTTTTTCACACTGAATTCTGGCAAAATTGAGCAAATAATAGCTTAGAACCCCCACATCAAAATCACTGGATTGACCCCTGAATATCAGCATTTTTTTGTCTCTTGTCTATGAAATTGCAGCAGAATTTGGAATTAGCCATTTTTGAAATATTGACAAACATTGTGAAGTAATTTGGTTTGGTAGTCCATGAGGTCTACCAGATTTATATACATGTACCAATCAAAAAGGAGGTGTGACGAATAAAAGTTTGTGACTACCTTCAAATGTTTAAATTTACTTTAATGTACAGTCTACATTTACTAAATTGGTAAATTTTAATTTAATTTTTTTTTTCAAGGAATCAATTCACAGGCCTAAGTCATTGACATTGGAACTTCTGTCAAAAGTTATGCAATAGTTTTATATGAATTTTCATGTTGAAAGTGTCTTGTGTTTGTATTAGTGAAGGATGTGCAATAAAACCGGAAAAACTTACCTGTGTTGGATTATTTAATTCTTAATAGTTTATTACCATAAGGCTAACTAAAATGAATTGTTACTTCTCAGACTCTCCATATCACTTTAAGGCCTCATTACCCATTTTTAAACCCCACTACACAAAGTGGCAAGATATCACGTCATACCATCGAAAAGGTTGTGTGTCCATATGTCTGTATGTTCCCTGAGGATTCCCTGATGATAACTTTTTAAGATATTAAAGGATCTTCTTCAAATTGTATAGTTATTGAGTATCATAAAAAAAAGATCAAGTTTGAATTCCTGTTTGATTGTTTTTTTTTACAAGTACTTGTCTTGTTTATGTGTATAAACTGGATGTTCAAGTTTACTTAAATGATTTCAAAGTCTATAGTTAAACAGTTACCAGTGTCACACATTTACATAAACAGAAAATTCTATGATTAGCCATTCTTATAGGAGCAAAATTACTCAATCTGTTTGGAGATAGAAACATGTCTTTTTAAGTAGCAGTCTTAATAAAAATCAGACAGGAAGTAATCTATGCACGTCAAAAACCCACAGAACTCAGTTCAATTTCTTATTCATAAACCGTTACTGATCACATAACCGGTCTTAATTTCTCATTTGGGGGTTGTGCTTTTGAGATAAAATATATTTAGATTGTACATGAAATTAGCACTATTCAAGAGTTATTGTTCTTGATTTGGTTGATTTTAGTGGGAAGTTAAAGTGTAATTTTCTCAAAAGTACAGATCTAAACACAGAATTTACTATTGTCACATATAGATATAGCGTATGTAGACCAAAAAAGCATCGTTTGGTCCAATGGGTTTTTCTACACCACGAATCACTTTACCATGGGCATTGTCTGAATTTTATGTGGACTGGTACATAAACGGTTATTCGGTAGGGTAGGAGCATACTTTGCATTTTGCAAAAAAAAACTGTAAGTGTTGGTGCATTTTTCTTGATACCATTAGCAAGCTGAGGTATTTGGCTACGTTAGTAACCTACATGTATCTAGAAGGGTCTGAAAAATTCCCAACGAAGTTAGAACTGTCAAATTTGCGAAGCAAATTTTTATCGTTCCCTCCGCTGGATTCGAACTCGTACCGCTGTGACATCTATGGCAACACCGCCTGCACGAAGTCCAGCGCCCTAGACCACTCGGCGAGCTAGGCTAGGAACAGAACTAATTTGTTATCGAAGTCGCAGTTTGAAAATATTGCCTCATACGATCAACTCGATTGGTGTTTCAACCAAAGGAGATGAAAGCTAATCCTACCGGTGCACATGGTCTATACTCCCAGTTTTTATGCAGTGAATTTAAGTCCGGGGTATTCATTTATTCTTCAGTTTCCGTGTGCATTCTTGGAGTTAAATCTGGTCAATTATGGTGCTATGCCTGTTTTTTTTGTTTTTGTTTTTTTTTTTGTCTAGTCTTTGTCCCTGATTCATGAATATTCTGTTCCTCTTTATAACCATGGCCGTCCTTGTACTTTTAAAATTGCATTGGGTTTGTTCAATTTCGGTTTTAGTGTCAATATCTTAACTATTTTATCTATTGTTCTACTTACACTCCACTCTCAGACAACTACAAGGAAGTGCCGATCGAGAGTGCTCTTTTATTTCAAGATAAGAAATCGCTGTTGAGTTGGCCAAGAAACAATATGGAAGTATTCTTTTTCTTATTAATTTCTGCCTTATTCATTGGAACACTCTGCTACGATTCCGACAGCAACGTCAGCCGTGCGGAGTTCAACGCCCTTCTTTCTGAGCTGAGAGATTTGCAGGGAGAATTTATTAGTCTGAAGTCAGAATGCAAGAACCAGGGATCTTTGCAAGCCAGAGGTTTGATCTTCTCTTGTTTATATTTATTTGCTTTCAATTTTTTTTATTAAATGGGTAATGCTTTTGTGAAAGGAGAACACGGTTAACTTTACAAAATTTACGACCTACAATGTATATGTAGGACCGAACTCAAGTTCCCTATCACAGGGAGGGGTGAATAAATTTATAACGGGGAGGGGATTCCATATTACCATTTACAAATTTCAAATAATTTTGCAATAAATTAACCCAAAAATAAACAAAAAGGGGTGTCGGAAAAAAAGTATAGGGCAGCTATTGGGTTGCGGTAATCGGAAATCATCTGCGCCCATATCCTTCACAATCAAAATATTTTTTAATATTTTTTTTGGGTAATATTTAGAACATAAATTCAGCATTGATATTCACACAAAAGCATATGAAAGATGTTATTAACCTAAATATTACTAATTTCATTTACACATTGCAAATAATGTTATTTGGGGTTTACACCTAAAACATAAACTTCAGTGATTTTACGAAAACCAGATCATGCAGATCGCAAGACAGCATTTACTGGGAAATTCAATGACTGTAACATTCATTTGATTGCATAATTAAGACCCGTTTTAAGTGTTAAGTACCATTCTGTGTAAGAATCAGGCAATGAGTGACACATCATTGTTCTCAATTTAGCCTTTTTTGCCTCAAACATATTCAAGTACATCTAGAAAACAACTGAACCTGAAGCATTCGTGACGAAGATATTTTCTGGCTACTTATATAAGGAAAAAATTCGAGAAAATTTTCCTGCAATTTTTTCTTAGTGCATTTCAACTAAATTCGACCTATCAATATCTTAAAAAGGCAAACTTTTCAAACACTTTGACAGTAATTTCTTGAGATTATGAGGTATAAATACTTGGATAATGCTATAAAATCTCTGTGTATTTTTTTTTTTTATGTTCCACACCTTATACACATTTGGCCTGATTCTTAGACGGAGAAGTACTTAAAATAATAGCGATCAGCCGTACAACTCTAGTACATCTACCATTAGTAACTTCCATCTCCGTACTTGTGCAGAATTGGCGAAGTTCACGATCATTTTTTTTCGCCTTATATGGTGGAAAGGGTGATATAATGAATTTATTTATTGGATGGCTTTATTTGTTTGTGAGTGATTTGTCCTAGTGACACTGTTTACTTTCAGATAAACGTTTGGATTCCGTAGACCCAATAGCATTCAGCGTATATCTATCATCTACACCCGCCGCCTTGCACGTTTACCAGGGACACTATGTCGTCCCCTTTGACGTAGAAATTCTGGATACGTCGAATGGATATTTAACGTCGAACCACATGTACACCATTCCAGAATCTGGAGTTTACGTTTTTACATGGACTGTCGTTGCGAAACATGAAAATTGCGCCTTTCAATTAATTCTCGACTCGTCAGTAATTGGAATCACTTACCCCGATTCAGAACACGACTCCGACAACGACTCCGCTACCGGTGTCGTCGTTACACGGGCTAATAAAGGAAGCAGAGTCTACCTTCGCACCATAAATGCCTGTCATAATCTAAGAAGCGATTACTACGCCAGGACCAGCTTTAGTGGGTGGAGACTTTAAGGCACTTTGTTTTTCATTTTCACTATAATAGGTTCGCTTGGACGAATAAATGTCTAAAGTGATCGAAATGTTGTGCGTATCCTTTTTATCAATTTAGATCGAAGATCAGAATTGATATACAGTTGCGGTCACTTCTAAACCTCTCTTAAATTCTGTCCGAATCTGTCAGGAAAACTGTTCTACGACAGTAAATAGAACAGAAATCCTGAGCGATTCTGACAGGGTCTGACAGAAGCTGTCCTGGGTCAGGACACATTTTGCCCTATTCCCTCACAGAGCCTAAAAGAAACTGTCCTGCATGGGTCGTGACAAGGAAAATACGAAAAGCTGTTCTAAACTGCCATACACCTGGACAGTTCCTGACACTAAATCATTCCATTCTGTGTGACGTAATTTAGAACAGGAAGTCCGCGATTAATAAATGAAACTGTGTGATAATGTCAATTAGCAAATTCGATTAGGAAAAAATCTTGAATTCAAAATTTTCATTTAATTTCAAATTATATAAGTAGAGCTCGTCGTGATCACACAATCACTCGATGTTGTTCGTGTTCCAATTTTCGTCGATCACGGTCCAGTCACTCATCATTCCAAAATTATCATTGTTTACATGTATATTTTTTACGTTCTGTCATATACCTGTGATATAAATTAAATTAAATCATTTAATTATAAAATTAAAGGTCTATGTTTCTGTTCTAAGAGTAAAAGTGGTAACCGATAACTTTCAGATGTTCGGTAATTCTCACGAAGTTCAATATTGACGAAGTATTTTTTGAGTGAAAGCTACTTTTAATAACATAAGGGTCACAAAAAATCATTCTAAAAATATTAAAATTGACAATTTTAGCATTAAATGGGTGACTGATACCTAATTATTTCGGTCAAAATTCTTCAAAATGTCATTTTAGCAACGAATATGAGTATGAACACTTCCAATTTACCTACATTGTCTTATATATAGAAAATGTAGAAATTAAAAATGTTAGTTTCATATTAGTGACTGTGACACCTGTATTTAAGTAAACTTCTAAAAATTCTGCAAAAGTATGAGTGCGAGCAGTTTTATTTTTCATAATGGTCTAAAACTATTGACTAAAATACTATTTTTCAATGTAACTATCATGTGGGTTTCTGTGACACATATATTTCTGTCAAAATTCTTTAAAAATGTCATATTCCAGCATATGTATGAGTGCCCACATTTTTATCTATATGCGGGTCTAAAATTAATGCCCAAAATGCTATTTTTTCAATATAACTATCATATAGTGGATGTGGCACATTAATTTGGGTCAAAATTTTTTTTAAAATATTATATTCTTGCAAAATGTATGAGTGCGGCCACTTTTAATTTTCTTGAGGGTCTAAAATTAATGACTGAAATGCCTAATTTTTCATTAAACCTTTCTTGTGGTGGCTGCGACACATTAATTTGAGTCAAAAGTCTTTAAAAATGTCATATGTTTGCAAAATATATGATTGCGTACACTTTTAATTGGCTTGAGGGTATAAAATTATTGACTAAAGTGCTAAATTTTCAATATAACTATCATCCTGGTGGCTGTGACACATTTATTTGAGTCAAAATTCTTTAAAAATAGCCCCGTGCAGGTCCGGGTGTTAAAAGAATAGGCCTGCAGCAGCGCTTAGCTTGTCGTAAAAGGCGACTAAATTGTGATCAGAACCCTAGCCGGGGGCTAGGGCGCTCTGTCCATAGAACAACTGGGATGTGTGCCCCAGGTGGTGGAATTGGGTACCCCTGGCGTGTTATATACTGGGGTTGTCAGGCTATAAAACGGAAAACCTGACCGCAAACCATAGTGGTGCACCGTGTTGGGAAAGATACCACGTTCCTCGCACGTTAAAGAACCCTACTGTGGTATTCTCCCGGAGTAGGAACCATAGGGCTCCGCCACAGGAGGCTAAATTGCCCGACCCTACCCACCTCTCCCTATTTCCAGTGGCAATCAAAATTTGTCGACCCCATTGTCCTTGTGTCCCATCCCTTTTTCATTTCAGCATCATTTCATGTTCATTTTATCATCAATTTCATGTTCATCGTCTGAATAATGTTGAAATATTGCTGCTCGGACGTTAAACCCCAACAAACAAACAAACAAACTTTAAAAATATCTTTGAAGTCAGGGCGTAGCAGGTACGGGCGTCAGTAATTTTGTTGGTACTGCATGCCATACATAAAAGTCGGGTAAAAAATTGAAAAAACATCCAAGTTTAAACAAAGCAAGGCTTCCTTCTCGTCGTACATATCGGGGTTCGGGTGCTACGCCTTTTTCGGAATCACGTACATGTACTGTAAGTAACTCAGTCATACTCATGATAGACACATTGCTTTGAAGGTCGAGGTGAAATGGACCAAATTCCACAAAAAAATGAACCACGAATAAAATGTTTCGTCAGGCACAGCTTGATACGACCGCAGGGGTCTATCATTGAACAGATAAGCCCATTCAAGCTTGATGCTGCTCTGATTTTTTTGTACTTATTGCGATTAAACGCTTGACAAAGGATAAAATGTGATGAACTGGTTACTTTTTTCTTCCTAATTTACATGCAGTTACTAGTAACAACTTAAGTCTATATTTTGAAAACCAAAAAAAAAAAAAATCCACACTTTTTTATTAGTCATTGTCCGAACATATAAAAACCTCGTTTCTAGTCCTTATTTCTAAACGAATAAAGCTTTCCTGTTGTGGCGCGCGGCATACAGAGCTAAACCACCGTTAGAAATTTACGGAAGTTAAGGTCTAAAAATAGAAGACAGTATTAAAAGGATACTTTATTGGCCTAGTGACAAAAAGTCAAGAATGTCATGTTACTACGTGAATAAAAATAATATGGTACCGACATAAAACGAATGTGTATTTCAGAAGTTAAGTACCATTCCAGCTAAGAATCAGGCAGATCCTATGTAAACAGTGATACTTTGAATTTCTAGTTGATCTTGCATGTCTTCAAGTTATTCATTTGGATCACTTTGAACACAAAAGCACTTGAAAACAGTAAAAGTTGAGTTTTGGATTATACATGTATATTAGTTTTTCATTTTTATTATACTATGTACAATAGTGATAATTTCCCCCCTTTTTCATAGCCAAAATCTTTAAAAGGCAAAAATTGTAACATGAAAAAAAATAATTCATTGTAAAGAACATCTTAACTTTCAAAATCAACAATCTTTTATTTGTGTTTTCGAAATCCGTATGCAGTATGTCCAGAAAATTCAGGACAGTGTAACTCATGATTTTCAATTAGAGTTTCCCTTTGCTTCAATTACCCACAATAAAGAACATAGAATATACTCCCTGAATTCCCCTAGCAAATTTTAGCAATTAAGTGGATTTTTTTTAATCACAAAATTGAATTTTAACTTGAAGTTAGCAAGGACTCCTCTCAAATTTGATCACTGAGAATTGTCTTTGGGATCGCCGCAGTAGTCATACATATATGGTGCCTAGCGTACTCGACACGAGTGTGGGAGGTCGTGAGTTCGGTCATTGGTCGAGTCACACCAAGACTTTAAAATTGGAAGTCATTTGTAAGCACGCAGCTTTTAAAGGGGACATGATAACGACTGGTAGGCTTGGAGTGAGAATAATGTGTTATTGTGGGGTGGCATACCTACAAGCTTTCAGTTTTCCTTTCCTCTTTCAACTACCCCGGATTTGACTTTTATGAGCAACTCGGCGGGTGTTTCTAGAAAAGCAGAGGACGCTTACCCTACCGATGCACCTGGTCCATGCTCCCAGTTTTTAGTGGAGTCCGAGTTTGCTTTTGTTACTTTGTATGTATAATTTTAGTTACTTTATGTTCTTTGTTGTGTATGTCTGTTTTCCATGTCTGGTCTTTGTCCCTGGATTACATTTTTTTATTACCGCTATAACCTTGGTTCCCTTAATTACTCTTTCATGTGAACTATATAGCATAATAAATGATTGATTATTGGGGTTTAACGCCCGAGCAGCAATATTTCAGCAATATAGCACAATAAAGATTCGATTCTGCGTGTCATACTCCTGGTTCATACTAGTATAAAGAGAGGTCTGTTCGGATGGTCAATCATTCTCCTGATATGCATGAGATATCTGCCTTAGGAAGTTAACCATACACTGACAAAATTATTTCACAAGATTTTTTTTCACACGAATTGAGCAAATAAACTTTATGAGAGAGTTCACGTGAAATTCTTGTGAATCGAGCCCTCACGTGAATTTCATATCAATTGTTCACATGAAATTCGTGTTGAGTGAATTTCACGTAAATATCACGTTACTTTCATGTGAATTCGCGTGAATTTCAATTATGTATACATATCCATAGGAATTAATCAAGTATAGATACACATAGAAATTAGTGTACTAGAATTTTCACGTGAAGAATATTTGCCTATTTAACCAATCAATCTATCAACCAACCAATCACAACAAAAGTAACGGAGTACTAAAATTAAATTTATTTATTGTATCTAATTTTTTTTTAAACATGAATATCTGCATCATTAAAATAAAATGTCACATAAATTAACAAATTGGTCCTCGTGTCCATAACAACACAAATATCATAAAATCAAATATTATGCTCGCATGCAACACAAATCAAAAATAAAAATAATAGTACTCAGAGGCGGATCCAGGATTTCAGTTTAGGGGACGTTAATTGAATTAAATGCAGTGCAAAGCAAGGCAAAAAATATTCTGGGGCGAAACTTGTGATAAAAATTTTTTCCTACTGATTTACAACCGGGGGGGGGGTGTGGGTTAGGCCCTACATCAGTCCTTGGATCCGCGCCTAGTACTATATATGTGGAATTGCTGTGGTCAGAGCTATACACTTTCAATTTATAAAATTACTGACAGGAGCAGATTCACCAGAAATTTTGAAAATGAGGATCCAGAGGGGTTCTAGGCTATAATTTGCTAATTTTTAGGCCAAATTTTTACAAGTTATATCTAATTTTAATTCTACCTAATCATTAACTTTGGCAGGAAAGGACATGAAACTAAGAAATAAGCATTTTGTACTAAATAAAATGAGATTCCAAAAACTGTTCATCCAATAATTTACAAAATTCATTGTATATCATTTCAAATCTAATTTAAGGAGGTATACCTCAGGTAAGGGACATAACTCTTGAAATCAGTATGTTTGCATCATACTCAATTTCACTTAAGCCTATGAAGCTTTCATTCGAAACAGAATGAAATCAATCCAAGTTACTTTGATACTTAGATGAGATTGATGTAAAATGCTTCACAAACATTCCAATGATTTCTAAGAGTGATGTCCCTTACCCTATGTCTACCTCTTAAATAATTCATAATAAAACCAACCAAGCACTAGTAAATTGAAACTTAGATTTGAATACAACAGATTTAAGATGTTAAGGTAAATGTGATGTTTCACAGTGCACGAAAAAGTATTCCTTGAATGCAGTCAGTTTTTTTTTTTTGGATACATTAATACTCTAAGAGTATCACTCCTTGCTTCACTCCATTTTTCCTGTGAAAGTAAAAGAGAAATGGATAAGAACACAGAAAGAAGCTAACTTTTTGTAATTAGAAAACATTCAGCTGGGCTGGTTTTCATAAAAATCTCAAATTGAGAATTTTGTCAAATCCTAGACTCTTTTTTTCTAATTTTCAAATTCAAGTGAACTTTTGATCAAAATTTTAGTTGAGGAAGAATTTGAGAAAAAGCTGAATCCATTTTAACAAATAATAGTTTTTTTTTAATCCTTTAAGAGAACGTCCATAAAGGAGCCAGGCAGATTGTATGATATGGACAGCACACTGTAAATTTCGTCATAATATTATTTATTTCAACTGTACCTTAAACTGATATGATCCCAGAGAGAAAAGATGTTTTTTTTTCTGTATCTACAGTGGATGAACAAGAATATAATATCAAAGTTTTCTAAAAATAAACTAAACAATGAAAAGATCAAAGAGTTATCTCCCTTTATAGTTAAGTTTCTAGTGCTTTTTATGCCACCTATTTCATTGTTATATTATTGGAAGATTACAAATAAACATACAATTTTTAACCTCTAATAAATAAAGTTGTGAATACATAATTTGAGATGTAACGCCCACTGCCTGGGTCTTCCATGGGCACCATCTTGAAACAGTACTAATCTGGTTAACAATCAGGAAGTGATTGAAACATGTTTAAATAAACAAACACATTTCAAAATTAGTGTATTAAATTTGCCATATAATTTTGCAGAAATGGAACATTGTACAAAGAAAACTAAAAATCATTTTTTTCTCTCATTTAAAACAAGAAAAATTTCTGGAACATTTGGCATGAGACACTTGATCCTCTAATTAAATCATAGTTTCTAATGACTCTCCTGATGGGTCAATTGTTGTGATTGGTCGATATGGTGTAAGACAACCTTTTTCATTGGATGATTTGTTGCTAGGCAACAAAGCTGTTTGACTACTGTTGCTACTTGTTGTTGATGGCAATGATGGCAGCATGTCTTCACAGTACATGAAACTTGTCTCAATGTTTCCAATTTCTTCATAAAAATGAGAATTTAAATTCTTTGGTCGATTAAATGGAGATCCTGTTATGTTAGGACTATGGTAAACCTGGGTTGTTGGAATACGGTAATGTATTGGCTGTCCTGAATAATGAAAGTTTGATGGGTCTTGATATGGATTTACTCTCTGAATACAATTTTGATTGGTTACTGATGAAACATGATAATGATTATGAGAACCATGATTAGAATGATAAATCGATGACGGAGGATTATTTGACCTTGGAGGTGATCTTAAATTTGCAGAAACTCCCATTTTTGGCACACTCTGTTTCTTACAAACTTGATTATGAACAATTTTCTGACTACTTGGTATGAACACATCATCATCACTAGAACCTGTCAAAAGTCTATCTCTACTTTCATTTTGTACATCACTACTTTCACTTTTGCCTGGATCAACAGTGTCATATGTGCTTTGAGAGTCTGAACGGACTGAAGATTCATCCTGAGAAATTGATATAAAGTCTGAGTATGATGGTGGATGTGGATATGGAGGAAGATTTTCTGACCTTTGGCCTTCCTGGTTCAAAGATTTATTTGAATCTACATTCACATTGTCCTTGACCTTACTGGGTGTGGCATAAGGATTTTCATCTGATTTCTTGCACAGTTTGAAGTTTTCCCTGATTGCTTTTTCGTAACGGATCTCACCAGGTGTTTTAAGACCCTTGCTGTTTTCAGTAAGATCTATCTGACTACCAACAATGTAAAAAGCTGAACCATCTCTTTGAAGAGGTTTAGGTGGCAACATGTCACCATGACTTGACTGCCGTGATAATGGCTCTGGAGGCAGCATGTGTTTTTCTGCATTTTGTCTCCTGAGTGGCTCTGAAGGTAAGAAATGATTTTGGACAGAAGGTCGAGATTTTAAATTTGTGTACATATTCACATCAGCACAATATCCTGATTCAAGAACTGAATTTGAGTTAACATCAACTGTCTGTTTGTGAACTGGCAAAGATTTAGACTTTGAACCACTGATTAATTGACCTTTACCCTTTTGCAGGTCAAGGTCAACCTTGAACTTAGCACTTTGTTGCAGAAATAAGTCTTTTATCTCCTTTTTGAAATCTTTATTCACCTTGTCCTCTTTTTTTCTTAAACTACTACTCCTCTGTAATAGATTAGGCTGTGGTGTATGTGACCTAACTATTTTAGGAATAGTACTAGGTTTGTTTACATAAGGTTGAGGGGTCAATGCTCTTCTATAATCAACTTTTGGTTTTTCCTCAACATGCACATTTAAATTTCCTTGTGATTTCAATAATTTTGTTTCTTCTTCATACTTTTTATGCAAATCCAATATTAACATCAGTTGTTTTGTATCAAGATTGTGAAGAGTTACCGCCCTTTTGTCCCTTCTCCTATGCTCTTTTAATTTGCCCTGACCTTTACTTGACCTTGAACTTTCTAATGAAGATGATGCATCAAGATTGTTCAACTTGTAGTAATCATCTAAAGAATCACATGACCTTGACCTTCGAACTCCTGATGACGATTTGTTAAAGTTATGAAGAAATTTTTCATTTGAGTTTTCAGTGCCACCTGAATGTTTACGAGATTTTGGGCTTGTCAATAAATTTTGTTGATCTGTAACTTTTAAAATGCTGACAGGTGTAATACTAACAGATTCAGAATTTTTTCCAATCACAGATCTGGATTCATTTACTGCAGAATTACTTCTTCCTGTGTTTTCATCGTCACTATCATTATCAACAACAGATGAGCTTCCACTGACAGTAAAAATGTCATCATAAGTTTCCACCTGAAAAAATATGTCAATGAAAACCACATAATGCTGGTAAAATTAACAGTCATACCCATACACAACTAGATAATATTGAGATGACGGATACCACCCCTAAGGACCCAGCTGTAGCCAAAATTAAGTGAATTATGAACATTATCGAGGATAAACAATATACAGAAACTTTCAGCTAAACTACACTCATGCAAAATACTAAAAGCAGAGGAGGCTTATCCTACTGGTGCACCTGGTCTATGCTCCCAGTTTTAAGTGGAGTCTGAGTTGCTCATTTGCTTTTCTTATTTTGTGTGTATGATTTTAGTTACTTTGTGTTCATTTTTGTGTATGTCCGTTTTCCATATCTGGTCTTTGTCCCTGGATTACATTCTTTTGATTACTGCTATAACCTTGGTTCCCTTGATTACTCTTACACATAATGACAACAAAGTTAAAGCCTGGATACAAATCTGTATTGCAAAATCATTAATTTGACCCTGAGGTTAAAGTTCAAGGTCAAAGGTCATTAACCATGGTACATTTGTATGCGACATATTGTCTTGGGCTGATTTACCATCATGCCTAGTATCAAAAGCCTACTACACAACACAACAGAGTTATAGCCTGGGCACCAATCTGTTTTGCAAAAACATTAATTTGACCTTCATTAACCATGCATATAATAATCTGAACTATACCATTTTACTTTTAAAAAGAAAATTTTTTATAACATATTCTGGTTCATAGTTCAAGGTTTGATCATCACAATAAATATTGTGAGCAAGCTCACCAAAAGAATAGATACCTTGCTTTAAATGGAGTTAAATGATAAATGTAAAACCCTTAAACTGGGATCTCTCCAACAATAATCATATAAATTCATGCACTTCTACATACATGTACAATGCCAAATCTTCCTTTCAAATTTCATCTGAATCCCTAATGAGTTTTAGGAGTTGTGCTATTTTAAAACATGTAAAACAATAAAATAATTATATTCCTCAATGAACCTCTAAATAGGATGCACAACCTTCCCAATATCATCAAAATTCCTTGAGATGTTTAGGAGGAGTTGCACTTACTAAAACGTAGACAGAAATACATATAGACAGACACAGTGATTCTTATAAAACACCTAAAATTTTGTCTGCATGGAGTATACAAAAACCATGAAATTATGCACAAATTAAACACTTTAGTAGTTTTTGTTAGAATCATGCAAATTCTGTAATATGTGATACACCCAAAAAAAGGCTACACATTTTTATTTTTGTTATTAAGTTGCCTTATAGGTCTATATCAGTATATGATGAAATAAATAATTATTCCTTCCATTCTGTCTGCTCTTAGGAGATACTTTACATTGAAAATCCAACAGTTTCTATTGTATTTTAGTGTCATTTACAGAGTTATCTCCCTTAATTTTGAATTCTACAGTACATTCTATACAAATTTGTTCTCCTATGAACAAGGGTTATATGAAAAGGCACATGTAAATTTCTGTTTACTTTTACATTACATAACAAAATATCAAAAATAAAAAATATGTACCGGTAGGCTTTCCAACCATGAATCACATTTTTCCATGATTCTTATCTGGAGTGCTACTGAATACCTTCTATTTGACAAACATACCTGTAAAAGTCGAATTCTGGTCCTCTCTGACCTGAGAATGAGGTAGGCAAGAATAGCACTAAGTGCACACAGACATAGGACAGCAAGTAACAGCCCAATCTGTGAGTACAGGAGAGCAGGCAACACTTCTTGGATAGCTTTACAACTGGCTGTTCTTTCAAAAACAATTTGTGTCTTTCCTGAAACAGAAAATAACATTGAAATAACAACTGGATTAGTCATATTCATGACAATTTCCCACAAAAATTCAATGTAAGAGTGACAGTTGGCATGATGTGAATGTGTATCAAGTATTAATGTTTTCTTTTAATTCCATCAAACAAAGGGAAAAAAAATCCAAGGAAATAATTAATTTACAATTAACAAATACTTAAGTAACACCAAGAAGTTGAGGTTAATAATTTTTAACCCATACAATACAACAAACCATAAATATTCACTACAACTGTGAAAGTACTTAAATGCATAGATACCAATTTTCATGGATTAGAAAAGATACAAAACTTCGTAGATTCTTTAATTCTTGATTTCGGGGTTTTCAGTATACACATCAATGGGAATCTCTTTCAGGTTTAGAACTGAATTTCATGGTCCGGCTCACCCCTGAAAACCACGAAAATTGGTACCCCATGAACAATAGTACTTTCACAGTAACTACAAATAAGTTCCATCACACCAAGTTCTTTTCAGTAACAGTTGATTGGAGTTTGAGTTGTCTTTCTTTGCATCAAATGACTCGCTTGATTTTTTTAATTATTGGATTTGACAAATTGTAAAGACAGGATGCATATACTTCACTTTGACAATTAACAATCAATTCAATTATAAACAATGAGGTTACATTCAATTTAATTACAACCCATGAAATTACATTCAATTTAATTATAATAACCCATGAATTTACATTCAATTCAACAATTATAAGAGGACTTTTTCATTTAGTTGCAAATGTATTAACAAGTTAAAATACTGTCAATATGGTCTTTATAACGCCAAATCAAATTATACGTCTGTTTCCTGTAACCAGACAGACTCATGTTACAAAATGCAGACAAGAAGGCAAAGATGTATAAAGATTTGATCAAAGGCAGCAAAAAAAAAAATAAAAATAAGTTGGGTCAGTTTTTATGATTCCAGTTTTCCAGACACCCAGCACAGGGTGAGTGTGCTTCAGGTGAGGGAAAGTTAGTAATTGTTCAATTTTTCTTTGGTAAGTATAAAATACTTGGAATCCTTCTTAAGTTTGGGAGGCAAACATACACAATGTAAACCCTTAAATTTTCAAAATCCCTAAAATTTATTGAGAGGGCCTACAACAATTGATTTCATAATGACAGTGATTATCTGGTTACCTGATTCTAAGTACTCAATCTGTAAGTTTTCTCTTCTGTAAGGTGTACTACATGTACATAGTGAGGTAGCTGAGGTATAATCACATGACTCAAGGGAGGTAATTGGTTTAAGGACGTGCGTTCCAGTCAGAACTGAGAAAATGACACTGAATAATCCACTTCCTGTTGAAAGGAAGATAACACTGTACACCTGAAAAACATGGAAAATTTAAGAAATAAATCACAGAACCCACCTTTTAATGACATTAATGGGCAGTCCATAGTAAAACAACGATAAGGTGGAGTTTCTGCGTTTTATTTCGATTCCAATAGGACTAGTTTCTTCATATTTTCTAGTAGAGGCAGCCAATGTTGCACAAAATGGCTACTGCTTTGGAGTAAAATTTATCTATGACAATGCAAATGGCTGTGGTCTAAAGAGCTTTGAAGCACACATCATATTAGAATTAAAATTTGTTCAAACATGTCGGAAAGTTCATCTTGTATTTTCTTTGAGTCTTTTGATAATGGAAGAACTCAGTGCATACACTTTGATAATTTATGCTCCCATATTGTAGGGGGAGCTGGTTACAGGAAGGAGATTTTCATTGAGGCACTAAATAAAGGCAATTGGGTCATCACTGACAGCATGATGGGAGGAGTTTCAGTTGTTCATTTCAGGAAATTAACTTCGAAGTAAATAATATTTTCTATAAAATCTGAGGGATCAAAATTTCATGGTAGTGTTTATTGCACAAATTCGTTAAATGTCCTTGCTACATACCAAGTTTTGTGAAATTCTGTTCAGTAGTTTGGAAGGATTGCAACAACAAAAAAGAGGACTGGCAGGCAGATGAATGGAAAAGTCAAATTTAAAACATTTTATTGAGAACTCTCCACTGTAGCATTGTGCCATATTGGGTGCAATATAATGAATAATTTTTAATATTCAAAGAATCTCATCAAAAAATTAAATACTGCTGCGAAAGCAGAAAATCTTAACAATATTTTTGAATTTAACAACCAATTTGTACTGGCAATGCTCTGGAAATTCAGATTAAGAGGAAAAATAAACTTTCTACATTTCTTTTTCTTTACAATAATGAATTAAATATTAAATAAAATTCAAATATTTAAATGAAAAAATTAGTATTGACTTTCCATCCCTAATCTTTTTAGAAAGGTGTAAAATGTAATAAAAAATACACAAGTACTGGTAAATTAATCCAAAAGAACTCATGACCAAATTGTAAAATAATATTGATTGCAAAATAATCCTTCAAAAGATATAGAATAAATTGGTCAAGTCAATATGTACATTATTTTCCCACAGTTCCTTCTATATAATCTTTCACCACAAGTTTTTCCCTACAGAAGGCTTAATGATATAAATATACATTTTTATACCCTTAAATTCTCAACTTTATTGCTACAAACTTCAAACATAAGACCACTTCAATCAATCATCCCTTGATTAGGTTCACAACCCTCCCTCACTTCCTGATCACAGATGATCGTGGGAAATCGTCACTGTTTACAAATCACAGTAAAACAAATGGCAACAATGTTTACGATATTGCCCCCTTAATCTGTCAATCATAAGAGTCGTCCAAGTTGTAAATTTCATAATAAAATGTCAATATATTGTAAATATATTATTTATATTATCCGGTTTGACATAAAATCATAACATAGTACAGAAAAAAATTTACAGGCAGGAAAAAAATTATCAATAATGTGTTTGAGTTTTCCCGTTGGTTAAGTGTTTCAAAATTTTAAAGAAATTCAAAATTTTCATGGAGACAATGGTTTTAGATGCAACTGAAATACCAGTAACTTGGTCTGTAGGACATAGATGAAGAGAGTTTAATACAACACAGATTATTTTCTTATCAAGGGGGATCTGGGATTTTATGTTAAAAATTTTTTTTCACAATTCATTTTTTTCTGTAGATGCTGGAATTAATCAATGTTAATCAAAGGGGGGAAAATTCAATGATAATTTTCTTTTTGTCAATGTTTGAAGTGAAAACAATTTTTTTGCTAAAAATTGGAATGATTTTATTTGTTTAAAAAATATCCAATGCCCCTTTCAATAACAAAAAAGTTGGTGCCTAAAATTTGTACACATGGAACAAACAATCATGCTTATGCTGCCCACCAATTTCAACTCATTCCAATGACTGGTTCTTGTATTTTATGGGACAGACTTACAGACACCAGTAAAACTCAATGCCCTTAACAACTAATACATGTAGCAGGAAAATATTTTTTTTTCTTACCTGAAAAATTAATCTTCTACAAACCAAGGATACAATACAGATCCCTGTAAAAATCACCTGAAAAAGAAAAGATACTTCATGATTGATTGACTGATTGTGGTATTACATCCTATGTTCAATATCTCATGCATTTCAGGACTAGGACGTTTGACCAAACAAACAGACCCCACTTTGTACTATTCTGACACTGAGCTGGACTTTTGTTAGCTCACAGAAATAACAGGCTGTAGGTAGGCAACGTCATCCCACTACTCAATTTTTTAGAGAAAAAAGTTTCAGAAAAAATTCATTCATTTAAGTTTTGAAACTTTTTTTAAGTTATTGTACTATAAACGAAATGTGAACAGACAGACAGTTGCAGTACAAAAAGAGACATACTATGACTGATCACTGCCATAGTAGTATATCACTGTTAGTGGAAACCTACAATTTTTTATCCAAATAGATAGTTCCCAATTTCTTTTTGAAATTTTGAATGGTACATGTAGCTATAGATTATGCATGACAACTTCCAAAAAGAATTTGTAAGTAATCTTAAAGAAGTAATAATATTATTGGCTACCACTCTCAGAGTGGTGTTCCACTATGTTGGTGATAAGTCATGGTAAGTCTCTTTCTGTACTGTAGGCAACAAGTCTTGTCTAAAAACATTAAATACAATGTGCATATAGTAAAAATGTTCTATAGAGGTTATCAGATATACACAAATAACATCAAAGTATGTACAGATAGTGCCTACAAGAAACAAAAAATTTCCCAAACTACCAATGGAAATGCTTAAGTAGAAAAAATCATCTTAGCTGGATTGTACATTGAGCAAATAATATGTATTTCAACCATGATCCAGTAACTGAATATGACAGCATGTACTTAGGCCAAATAAAAATATTTTCTTGGTTTTAGCCTCTCCATAGTCATTTGGAGCACCAGATATCTTTGCTGATGGAAGTTCAAATTGCATGTGCTTTATTTTTGTGCTGTCTTGCTTTCTTATCTTCAGTTTTTACATGTAATTGTTTTTCATTTCTTTGCTTGCATTATATGTTGGTCTTCACTGTTTCCTGTTTTTTATTTGTCTTTTCTGGTTTTCATACACTGACCATGTCTTTGGATTCTAATGTCTCTATTTTGAGGCTTCAGCATTTTTTACCAAAATTAAAATCATAAAAGTTAACCAATCTTTCTCAAAGATTGATTGATTGATTGATTGTCGGGGTTTAACATCCGAGCAGCAATATTTCAGCTATATTCAGACAATGAACATGTACCTTCATAAAATACTGAGAAATCTGTCTAAAGCAAACACCTTAAGAACTTCAAAATTGTTTAGACAGGTGATTGGATTACACAGGTCAAAAATACATTTAAATTTATTTGAAGGGATGAAAAAGTCTCTGGTTTAGACATGTTTCTAATTATACAGGATTTGGTTTAGACAGGTTTTTAATTATACAGGGTTTGGTTTAGACAGGCTTTCCTATAATTGCCACCACCTCATTAATTTTCAAGAAAATAACAGCCTGACAACCAAACAAATAATTTGAATTGCCTTCATTATTTCATTTTTCATCTAATGCAAATTTCAGCAAATATCCCAGAAATCAAAGGCTTCTTTGTCTGCACGAGCTCTTGAATTACTCATCATAAAGGCATTTAGAAACTACCTCCCACCTCCCCCACAACAAACAGTTGCAAGGTTGCATAAAATTTCAGAGGAAACAGAAAAGAATAAATAGAAATCCCATGCACTGAAAACATTCTAAGACTGTTGAAAAGTTTGAAGCAATAAAGAGAACAACAACATTCTTTGGAAATATCCATTGTCCCATGAGAAAGCAAGAACAAATCTTATGAATAGGCACTTCAATGCTGAATAAAAACATTAGAACATATTAAAAAGTCTAGGTACATGCTATAAGCTTTCAATTTTTTGAGCGATTAGAAGCCAAGAATAATTGGTATGACACTTAAAGTTCTTAAAGTCCATTTAAGACAAAGGTTATATTCTTTTTGAAGCTATGAATTAATACCTCAAGGAAGCAATATTTATTTTAGAGATGCTTAAACTTCATCTGTAAACACTTTTCAAATGGAGGATGCCTCCTCTTAGAAATCAAGACTAAGACAGCACTTCAAATTTAGATTATGTTCATTTTTATCTCTTTTGAAGAGGCACCTATCACTGACTTTCAATTTGTTGCCATATTTTGCCAAGCTTCAAAGGCAACGGCAGATTTAGTGGGGTAGTGGAGGGGTAGGCACCCCCCCTCTTTTTATTGGAAATTTGTCATTTTCATGTGTAAAATTGACAAAGAAATGGCAAACAATGTCCTAGCACCCCCCTCTTTTTCAGAGGAACCCCAGATAGCACCCCTCCTTTTCAAAGTGTCTGGACCAGGCATAGATTTTAAAAAAAGTTGTAAATTGTAAATTATGATGTCACAACACTATTTTAGGTTGTGACGTCATCATTTACGATTAACTTTACACTTACGACTTTTTGTGAAATCGACGCCAGGCCCTGAAAGGTTTTACATGTAAATCCATATTTAATACCTGAGATTCCTTCTTTTTGTGAGTGAAATGTGCGAATTGGTAATCACCATCTCACTTTTGGAAAAAATAATCCTTGTTTAGCAATGTTCATTTTCTCATCAATTATATGCACTGATAGATTTAAGTAGTACTCCAGCTAAGGATTATGCAAATTGTAATTCATGGTTGGAAAGTCTACATATTTTTATTTTTGATATTTTGTTTAAAATGTTATAATGAACAGGGATTAACATGTGGCCTTTCATATAAACCCTGTTCATACGAGATAAAAATTACATAGAATGTACTGTAGAACTTGAAAGTAAGGGAGATAACTGAAAATGACACTAAAATACAATAGAAACTGTTGGGTTTTCAATATGGGTTATCTCCTAAGAGCAGAATAACAAAAATAGAAAAGTGTAGCCTTCTCTGGGGTGTATCACATATTACAGAATTTGCATGATTCTTACAAGGACTACTACTTAATCTCTCACTTTTGAGATACATTTTAGCCATGCAAAATATTTTTTATCTCAACACAAATGAGGTCAAACCATTAGAGCTGCTTTCCCAATAAAACATACATACATGTACATGTATGTACAAAAGTAGTTACACAAATTTAATTTGAGCTATGTTTGTGAATGAATGGACCTATAAATTATTAAAGGTTTAAGTAAATATAAAACTGCAAATAACCAGAAGAAACCAACCAACAAAAAAAATCATTTTTCTAATTTTTCAAATCCTATTTTGGGAGTTTTTCATCAATATCACAAATATCACAAAAGCTCTTTCATCAGGAAATAAAAATATCAAATATTTGAAGATTAAAATTTCTATGCCCAATTTCTTTACACTTGCTAAAGTGTCCTTTCTTAGTGGACAAAGGGGAAATCTGAGAAACCCATCACAATGGGCCACGAAATCTGCAACAGGTGCTCAGCTTTTTAAAGAAATAATAATAATATTTACTTTGCCTGAAAAGAAATTGGCTAGATTTTAAAAACCACTTACAGACACTTTAAACATTTTGGTCAAACTTAAGTTAAAGATTGTGAAAATGGCTTGTTCTATAACATAAATATTTTCTGTTAAATTCATATAATTGAGCAATTTAAGCTATTTAAAAGCAATTTTGGTGTAATTTATTTTTGCCTTAAGCGATAAATCTGTCTTGTCATGGTTGAGTGGCCTGACGGGATGATGTTACACACGTGGGAGAGAACTTGTGTAATGTTTAAATCAATTTTTTCATGGTAATTTTGAAATATATATATATATATTGCTATAGTCTGTTCTGTACAAAGTGCCATGAAGAAAAACAATGACAGGACTTGTTTTCAAAACAGCTTAAAATGGTTTTTATATCATGTACATTGTACCTTCAAACAAAGACAGACACTTGTTAGTCTCCCCCTAGTTCCAAATTTTTGCTAAGGCCAAAATAATAATACATATGTTTCCTGCTACCCTACCTCCCCTAGTTTTTGTGCCTATCCTAAACATTTTATGGCCATTTTGGCTCAACACCATTTTAATCTAGATTGTTTCCCCAGTAACTTATGTTAATTATTTTAAAAAAAATAATAATAATTTCCCTACCTATTTTTCCTAATCTATTTGGGCAGAGTGTGAGGGGGGGGGGGGCTAACTCAAAAACAATAATAAAAAAATATTATGAAAATCAATAGATGTAGGTTGAGAATATATATATATATATATATATATATATTTTTTTTTTTTGGGGGGGGGGGGGGGGGGGGGGGGGGTAAGAACATTTTTGTTGGAGGATGAGGGAAAGGTCAAGAAGGGCAAATCTTCATAATTTCAATTTAAATGGACCTGTTCTTGTTCAAGAGGAATGATTATTCATTTCCATTTATCATACATGAATGTAAATGAGTTTTACGTAATAGCAGCAGATTCATATATCTGCAATACTAGCAATTTCAAAACAGACTATAATTTTTGTCCCATATAAATTGCACTGCCTATAGCCTTCCTGATAAAATGCAAACAAATTTGGATTCTTTTAAATAAAATAGCCCAAACAATAATGATTTCTTCTGCATTCTTAACATGGTATAAATAAGTACTGATTTTCTTTGTGTGAATTGATGCATTGAACTTTCATAACTTAATCTAAAAACAGCCCTGGACAAAGAGACTGAGCAGAAACCATGCCACCAAGAGAGAAAAACTGTCAAATTCAATTATTATCCTTTCTTTATGGTTGCAAGCAAATTTGAATGTCCTTATATGCTTGAATAACTCAAATTTTAAAGCATCCTTTCAAACCATATTCAAATTAAAAGGACTTTCCATTGTGATATTTTGCTTTGTGCATACCAGTACACATCAAAACTATTGTTTTGAATATCAAATAAAGACAAGTTCTAAATACATGTATTGATTGATTGATAATAGTTTAACATCCAATGACAGATATTTTGATGCACTTTGGGATAAGAAAGTTTAGTCAAATAAACAGATCCTGCTTTGTATTAGTTCGACATGCTGAGCCGGATCTTTATTGTGCTAGCTCACAGAAGCAACTGCCAGCAGGTAGGCATGCTACCACACTCCGACACAATATACCGACTCCAAGCCAACCAACTGTTATTCTACATATACTGTAAAAGGACAAATATCCTTTTTTCTTCAATCTTTCAAAATATTGGTAAATCTAGCCCAAGCAGCCTCTTTAAAAATTAAGATCATTAACCTGGCCTATAAACATATAACTTATAGAAAAAAGGGCCTGGTGGGTGTTCCTAGAAGAACAGAGGACATTTACCCTACCGGTGCACCTGGTCCATGCTCCCAGGTTTTAGTGGAGTCCGAGTTGCTCATTTGCTTTTGTTACTTGGTGTGTATAATTTTAGTTACTTTATGTTCTTTGTTGTGTTTGTCTGTTTTCCATGACTGGTCTTTGCATTCTTTTGATTACCACTGAAACCTTGGTTCCCTTGATTACTCTTTGAAATATTCAGACATATGTTTATCTAGTGTCAAAATTTTTAGCAAATATCAGTATTTAAATGAGTTACAGTGAAAGTACTTTAATTCGTGGATACCAATTTTGGTGGATCAGGGAAGAAACACAAGTTTGTGGATTCTTGAATTCATGGCTTTGAAGTTTTCAGTATACACACCAATGGCAGCCATGGTGAAATTTGTCAGACTGTTGGAAATGACCGGTACTTTCAGCCGCTGGTCCAGTAAAATTTGCATGATTTTCGGACCAAATGTCCGGTACGTTTTTTTTTATTAGACACGCCTCAACGGTAACTTTCGGTTTAAAGACGGCGTCTGAATCGAGTACCATAAAAAAGCAATGCAAAATTCCAGTTTCTTTTTTCGGTCCAGCAGATTTTGTTAGGTTGCAAGACCAGATGTCGGACAGGTTGAAAAATGATTTCTCCAGGTCTGCAATGGGAATCTCTTTTTCGTTTGGAACCACATTTTGTGGTTTGGTCTACCCATGAAAACCACGAAAACTGGTTCCCCACAAACAAAAGTACTTTCACAGTATTCTAAATATGCTGTGTGCTTGGCAGAGAAGCAATGACTACCATTTACATGTACAAAACGTAAAATGATAATGTCCATTTAATGTGAAATAAGATCTTTTTAAACTTGTTAATTTTTCCGACTTATTGTATATTGTTACTGCCTTAAAATGATGCTGTGCCTTACGGGGTTTCAAATTAGAAGTGGTCCAAAGACAACTCCAAGCCCTCCTTTTCTGAATCAAGACCTTTAAATTCCTTTCTACCAACACAAAATGTGAATCCTGGACCTTCAACCTCCTACAATGGGACTTTATTGAGGTCTAGGTTTTCCTTAGTTGACCTTTGATTTGAAAGTTGAAATAAATCCTGGACCTAGCACTCTAAAAAAACTTCAGTAATTTAATCCCCTGTCCTATGTGGATTCATTCTGATTCTCAATGAGATATTTCATCCTACTTGTACATGTATTTCACTTGCATTTTAAGACATATCTACTTGAATATCAAGAGAACGAAAATGAGATATAATCATACACCAATTTAATTGATGTAGATATAAATACACCAAATTTATTACATAGTGCAATGTTGAAAAAAAAAATTTTCTCAGCATCTTAAATTTCACTTAAATCAATATTTACAAATCTTTTATTAGATATCTACATAGATCTATAAAAAGATAAAATTACTCCTATTTAAACATAGTTAAATGCTCCTAGCTCATTAAACACAATTATTATTGTTTTTTCAAACTACCAATTCTCTATCCATTCATAATCAACTAAATTAAATGAATATTTCCTTTGTGTAAGCCACTGGATAGAGAAATAAATTGTTATAACATAGACCACTCAAATGCCTAATAAATCTAGCTTGTTTTAAAATCGTGGGAAAATTTTACGGCTTGTCCCAATGATTTGAAAAACATGTGAAAGTATGTGTTTACGGTGTAAACTTTATCAACATGGCCTGATTGGATAGTCATAGTGGTTATTGATATTGTTCTGTTATATGTCAATAATAATGTCAAAATCTTGAATTTGCCTGAGAATACAGGTGGTTTCCCAAAGTAAAATTATCTCAAAATAATGTAAAATCCTGCAAATTCATAGTTTGACTCAGCTTGTTACCAAAGGGTCCATTTTCTACCCAAATTCACTTTTAGAAAAATGTAGCAAAATTACTACAGATTTAACAGTCTGTTTTTTTTGGGGTTTTTTTTTTTGAAAAAAAAGGGGGGATTTAGTCAGTGGCAGTTCCAAGGTAAGGCTTCCAGGGGTTGGACCCCACCCCATTTTGTTGAAAAATTTTGTTAGTTTCATGTCAAAACTGGGTCAAAATGAGCAAATAATAGCCTGGACCACCCCCTCCCTCTTATCTATAACAACCCTTTTCAAAATCTCTGGATCTGCACCTGCTTACATTGTACTTGTACAATCTTTATCAACATGACCAGATTAAAAAGTACATTTAATACATACATGTACATATTCATTTTTATTGATATTTCTCCTTGCTAAATGTATGTTGTCAGATTTTTTTTCTTTATCAAAAAAAGGTGGGGGGCTAATTTATATAATCTTAATAAAAATGACCAGATTAAGTAAAAAAAGGACATCACATTTTGAAATTGAAAGTCTGTTGTGTGGGATTTGTCAGAATTTGATAAGAGAGAATATATAGTATTTGACGAAATTCCTAAATTTGCTTTGATATACATGTACACATACAAGTATTGTACAGTGTTTTAGAGGCCTGAGATTGGTTCCTGAAAATTTACAAGACAAACTATTGACAGATAACTTCACATTCAATTATTTTTAGTTGAAAAGGGACAGAAATTCTCTATATTCCTGAAGAAAATATGCATTACTACATGTATTGTATTACTACATGTATCTGTAACTTAACCTGTGTTTTTTGGTCCACAACATTGTGCATTTGCAATAATCTTAAAAAGATTTAGTTAAAGAATATTTGTATTTTATCTGGGACCTGAAAAGATACACTGTACATTTGAAGAAATAGGAACCAATAGATATGATTTATCCCCCCTCTTGATACATGTAATGTACATTTTGTACATGTATGAGCAAGTCTCCACCCAACACCTGACAGATCTAACATGTTTCAAAGTTTCCTTAATTTCGTTTTCCCTCCTCAAAATCTCAGCATAACAGCTGACAGTTCTTACATGTACAAACAGCAGTGTTTCATTTCCCCAAACCTCTTCCACCCAATGTACATGTACATGTATGTGCAAGTCTCAACTCAACACCTGACATGCATCAAAATTTCTTTTAATTTCTTTTCCCCTCTTCAAGATCTGAAAGTAACACCTGACAGTTTTTACAAGTAGCAATATTTCATATCCGTTCCTCTTCCCACTTACGTACATATACATGTACAGTCAGAGACCACTCAACACCTGACAATACTAGTCGATGTTTAGAAACCTTGCAGGAGATAAGAAAAGTATATAATTTTGATTTCACTGTAGCTAAATTTAACATAAAACAGATGTTTACTCTGACAGGTGCCCTTCTTGAGTCATCATATTACTAAACTTTTTATTGCAGCTTCAAGTTGTTGACTGCTTTAATCTTTCACTCCCTGCAGCAGTTTGACAAGGGTCAATGATTTAATTAATAATGAATTCAAGAAGTTACAGTTTTAGGCATTTTTTTTACAAAAGAAATGGGTTTTATGTGTTGTTTATGTGGTCAAGGTGATTTTGTTTTGTTTTCTTTTTTTTCTAAAAAAAAAAGGGGGGACTTACTTCGGTTGAGGTTAACAAGGGTGGGCCCACACTCAGTCAACATTTAAAATTACCCCAGATTTTGGCATCTACATCTACTAAAAACTTACATTTACAAGTACATGTAGGACATCACATTTTTTAAATTAAGAAACTAAAATGCTTGACTTAAATATGGTCTAGTAGGACATACTCTAAAACATAGGTTAGTCTCAAAATGTTCAGGTCAGGCCATCAAAATTTTCTGTGGATTTCAATAATTCAGCTATGGATCCTGGGAAGGGATTTCAAGGCTGGAATCACCCCCATTTTTGAAAAATTTAAGCAAATTTTAGGCAAATAAGAGTAAATCATGGCTTGGAATCCCACCTTTATTAAAATTTTTTGATTTTTAAGCAATGTTTGTCTTTCCAGAATCATAAGAGTTTGAATGACCAAGAAAAGGGGAGATGGTCATACATGTACATGTATCATACATGTTCATCTCTAAAGCTTTTTCCATGTGCATACATATTTGTACTTTTTTACAAGCATTAAAAGAGAACAAACAAAATGCAGCATAAAGTACATGTAAATAAAGAGTTTTATAACCCAATTATACAAAATTCATTTTTACATCAAAACAGTAATTTTAAATAGGAAAATTATACATTATTTTAATTTTATATTTTGTTGATTCTAACCTAAATTTACTACCATTAGCATAAATATGTCATTATCATATACTTGTATATACATGTACATGCATGTTCTTGTACATGTACATTCAGTGGTGTCCTATTAACAGACTTAAATCAATCATTTCTGGAAAGCAGTATTTTGGTCTATAAACTAAATAGAGAGACTGCACTAGACCTCTGAAAACAGCTCTTATTCTACTGGAAACATTGGTTTTTAACAAACCAATTAGTACTACATGTAAATATCAGCATGCTCTGTTGGTACATGTATATGTACACAATGTACATGTACAGCATATACATCCAGGAGGTAAAAGCCAAAACAAAACGTCTACGGAAAGTGTTGCACCTACAACTGAGTCTGCACAGAAAACTAGCATGAAATGGTCAATTGCCGTTTATACAGAAGACAGTGGAATCAGAGACTGTGTCAAATGAACAACAGATCTACCAAACATTGAAAAAAATTAATACGGCACAGTGTTCTAGGATTTTTCATAAATTGAGGTTTCCTCAGGAAAAAATCCATAAAAAATCAGCTTTCCCACAGTCAATGACTGCATTCCTAACAAAACAAATCCTTACAGCATATGAAATTTTTAACTTGCCACAGGAAAGTGTAACTAAGTACCTTACTTTCCCTGACCCAAATTTCACTTGCCCTGGGTAATGGGAAATAGGAATCCTAGAACACTACGGGCATTAATTGAACAAAGAAGGGGGGTGGAACAATGTTCAACACTACCTAGAAACCCATACTTTGGATGTTGCTAATACATTAAGCTTTTGCTGTAAAATATGGTACATTGTATCTAACAACTGTGTAAAGTTTAAAAAAAAAATTCATTAGATGGTTCTTGAGTTATTATTTGGAAGCCATCTGGGATGGATGGACAGACATGCTTAACATCGGGTATCAGATAATACATGTACATGTACCTTGCCATTATGTGTGGTGGGGGTATAAAAACAAAAAACACTGAAAAACACATTTTCAATCAATTCTAAAACATTTGTACACACAATGTACATACAGTGTACAATGTATATGTATATGTACATGTGTATTCCACTTCCTTCATCTGATGTGAACAAGATGGTTATAATTATGTAATATACATGTATTTAAAGATGTGTTCTGTTATGTGTCTATCATTATTTCAATCATAGATGTCACATTTGTTGTTGACCCTTCATGGGTCCTTAACTGGAAATAAAGATATTAATTTAATTTGAAAAAAAGAAACCCATATACATGTACATGTACAAGGTGATGTTTCATTAATTTTACCAACTAAAAAACTTTTTTTTCAATACTCAAAATGATTCTTTAATTACAAATTTTAAGAAGCAGATTTGACTTGAGGCACTTACATGTACATGTACATTGTACATACACAAGTACTGCAATAGCTTAGTTTCCTATGATATAAGCAAGTAAACTTCATCCTAAATTGACATGGAATAAAACTGTCAAATTTGACAGACAGGCACACTGTTACCTGTCTACCTGTCACAGGTGTGGAGGTAATTATGTATCTTTGATGTCTTAAGGTATTCAATTCCATATAGCAAATAACCAGTTGTAAATTCTAAACTCATTGTGCACTTTTAGATTCTTGAAGATATTAAATATTACATTACAGTTATCATGGTTATGAAAACAAGTTAGATACATGATATTTACATGAAATTTTCTAAAATACCACAAAAACATAACCAGCCCTTGATTATGTTTATGTAAATAATAATACCCCCCTCTGAACCTCCCCCCCCCAAATGAGTTCAGTCTACAGGTCTGGTATTAAATAAAATATAACCTTCAAATTTTGCCTCAATCATTTCACAAAAGGCCAATAAATAGTGCAAAAAAAAAGATTTGAGAAAAATGAATGATTAGAATTGTACTTGTACATACATGTACAAAATGTAAATACTTGTAGTGTATTTTTTTTTCTGGGACCATCATACATGTAGTTCAAACAATGGTGTTTAGAAGAAAAAAAATGTTTCAAAATACATTATAAAAATGTACATGCACAATGTACATAATTTGGATGTGTTACAAAAAGAAATTCTATATTCATAATTGATTTAGACTAATTTGAAAACAATAAAGCAGTGTACCTGTACATGTATATTGTATACATGTATTTCACTTAATATTACAGGAATTTGATACATACAGTATAAATTTGCACTTACAATGTCTTGAATGTAATTGTGCAGACTTGAAGGAGTCTACCATGGAAATTTAAGACAGTTTATCATCTTAAGGGTTTTGAGTATTTCACTTTTTTCAAACTGTATAATACATGTAATTGAATACAAGTATTTTATTTTTTCACAAAAATCTAAATTGAACAAGAGTTTCAAATGTTAAAAAGGCCTTAATTATTTATGCTTAACTTTTCATTTGAGGCTCATGTTTTTTTTTTCAAACTTCAACATTCTGCAATTAGAATCTAGATCTCTATACAAGTATTTTTAATAAAAATCATTACTTACAGAGACAATAATCTGCAATCTGCATAAAATGTATCTAATCTTTTTTTATCAGAATTTAGAAATCTTGTTAAACAGCCTCACGATGCTCATATCACACAAAACATTTTCTCTGTGTAGTCATTAATACCCCTTTTTATGGTATAAGACAGTATCTTTTTTTTCAGATTTTCAAGTGGTCACTTACATTTTGCTGTGTAAAATTTGGATGGACATTAATGTAGTTTTGGTCAGATTAAAAAAAAACTAATGAAATTGGATTGTGAAAATTTTTCAACTTCCACTAAAATATGATGTTCGCATTCCAGACATATTCTCAAATTACATGTTCATTGACCCTAACAAATATTACAATGTTCATTTAGAAGCTAGGAAAGAGCTAGCAACAAACTCTAATCCAGCCTTTTTAACATGCTTTTCAGTGGCAAAGTCAGTTTCATATAGGTTTAATCTATGAACAAACTTTGAAGCAAACAATTCTCTCCGATTGTCAGGTAATTAATAAATAAAAGATCCCTGAAATTGATTTACACCTGCCAATCATGTGATGTAATTAACACTTTGATGACAAGATTACCTGACTGACAAAATAATTAATGACTGAGGTATAGTTTTTAAACTCAGTCACCTGTGAAAATGTAAAGTTATTCAGGGGTCAATTTTCGTCCATTTGATCCAGTGAACAAAACCTAAGCCTGTCATAGAAAGAATACATTGATAACCAAAATATACTGGCTGGCTTAAAAAAATTCCCTTCTATGATTTGATCATGAACTACCAAAAATTTAGTATGGTAAACTTCAAATATTTACGAAATTTGCAAAAAGTTGAACATTTTTCGAACAAAAACAGCCACAATTTTATCACTTCACGAGAAGACAACATAAATATAACGGAGAATTAGTTACTCTTACAATGTCCATTTGAAATACACAATGTAAAATATGAATAGTCAATTAGGACAAAAGATATGATTTATAAAAATTGATTGCTCAATCAATCATCTTTAACGCCAGGAGACGATATTTCAGGTACATTGTGTACACGTGCACCTATACCTTTTTCTATGTTGTACGTACATCATACGCAATGTACTTTTATATGGTTTCCGAGAGTAGATTTCCCTTTATATGAACTACATGTAGTAGTAAATTTATGTTTATGTAGCAATCTGATAAGATTCAAAATCAAGTTAAAATTTTACTTACCAGTAAACACAAAATATACGTCGGTAAAATTTCCGTATGTTGTGAAGAAGTTGTAATGCTTTGAATATTAAAATAAATCCCTCCAACAATTATCCCAAGGATAAAAATCACTGCACCAAGAACTAAAAATATCCACAACTTTTTAGTTAGAATTAACCTCTGTTTATTTCGGTCGCGGGAAAGTGTTTCTTCTTTGTGCTTAGATTGAAACATTATTTCGCTGATTTCAAGCCAAATATAAAATGTCAATTCGTTCTCAGCATTGCTCTAAGTCAATTTAGTACTCCACTTCCTCACTACGTAATATCTATGTGTATTTAAACTTTTAAATTAGTTTTTACCGACTTAGATCAAGTTTCGTCCTATTGAAATACATTCTTTGTGAGCATCTATCGGCACGCGGCTGTTACGCGCCGATACACATGTGTATTTGTTTACAGTTGAGTTCTCGTGCAATACCTTGCGAGAAAAGTTAACTCCGCCCACTATTTTTGAATGGGATTCGAATTCTTTCTTAATATTTATGGATATATCTCATCCTCATGAAAAAGAACACCGATACTTTAACTTTTAGATAGCACAAATCTGGAAAAATGAAAAGGACATTTGAACGCAACAACATTCAGTACAGGTATACACATTTATGGTACATTTACAACATATATTGTAAATGTACGCGAAGTTCTATTAAATCCTTCCCAAATCAAATCAAAGTTGTTTAACGTAAAGTTCAGGACGCATTTGGATATTTTGTATTTTTTTGTAGAAATATTTTTTTGTATGCAGACAATTGCCTGTGATACGGAACGAAGTTTAAAATAGCCGAACGTACTTTTATGCCGACATGCGAGTCAAGACATCTGCGGGGTAGTGTACTTTCTTTTTGGATTCCGTGTCCTGCTGTTTTCCTCTTAGGCCACCAACTATCAGTGGATTCAGTGACTGGAGCTGTTTTCTGATTTGGCCACCCACTATCACCGTGTGCAGTAGTACCTCTGACCCTGCAACCTTCCTCTTTTTTATTTGAATATTGATATATCCAAATAAAAAAAGAGGAGGGTTGCAGGGTCAGAGGAAATTTGGACTACGTGTACAGGCACACATTTGGGAATATGGATACGTGGATAACGGGGATACAAAATCGAGGCGGTACGGAACACAGGACAGTCGAATTGTTCTTGTTCCTTCCTTTTTGCTACAGTAAAGTATTTACATCAATTGTTATTTAAATGAAAATGAACGAGAATAAAAATTATTTATATACCTAAATACTGTTACATTGTATGTAAAGGGGACAACATACTGGCTAAGAGAGGTACATGTATTAAAGTGGATTTTCACGGCATTTAAAAAAAAAACATTTTCATTTTTAGAATTTATCAGGGGCGTAGCTGCCTATACGCAAATACGCAGTTGCGTACTTTCGGAAAAAGTAACAAAAATAGAAACACACATTTTAAAGATGAAATAAAGGTTTTATGCAATGACTCACTGGTGGCCTTGGGCGACCCCCCCCCCAAGACCCCTCGCCGTAATTTTGCGTAGAAATAAAACAGGCCTAGCTACGTCCCCGTTTATATAAGCTCAAATTGGGTTAAAATGACATCGCGAACTTCAGTACCACTGCTGATCAAAGAAAGATAACTGTAGTGCTGTAGTGTGGATTGGCATTTACGGTCATTTACATTTTTATCCTTTGGCACAGCAGATCCCCAAAATTGGCAGTTGTCCATTATAGTTAGCTCGCATAACTTTATAATTATAAATAATGTATAATTTATGTATTTATTTATTATTTACATTTGTATATATAGAAATAAATCGACTAATTAGAAAATCACTTTCATATCGCAGTTACTCCGGAGTTATGTTTTAGTATATATATCTATCTATATATATACTATATACTAGACTCATTTTTATTTTCGCTGTACAAAGTGCTTTAAGCTTTTTTGATGACCATACTAAGAACACAAGGTCATAAGTTTGTTTCCTACGGAGTCGGTATAGTTTCAATTTCAACCCTTTGACCCATAGGTATTTGTTTCGTATAAAAAACAATCGGAACTCCTCAGCCTTTCTTGATCACTTGTTTGTTTGTTTGTTGGGGTTTAACGTCCGTGCAGCAATATTTCAGATATATTCAGACGATGAACATGAAATTGATGATAAAATGAACATGAAATGATGCTGAAATGAAAAAGGGATGGGACACAAGGACAATGGGGTCGACAAATTTTGATTGCCACTGCAAATAGGGAGAGGTGGGTAGGGTCGGGCAATTTAGCCTCCTGTGGCGGAGGCCTATGGTTCCTACTCCGGGAGAATACCACAGTAGGGTTCTTTAACTTGCGAGGAACGTGGCATCTTTCCCAACACGGTGCACCACTATGGTTTGCGATCAGGTTTTCCGTACTATAGCCTGACAACCCCAGCATGTAACACACCAGGGGTACCCCATTCCACCACCTGGGACACACATCCCAGTTGCTCTGTGGGCAAAGCGCTCTAGCCCCCGGCTAGGGTTCTGAGCACTATTTAGTCGCTTTTTACGACAAGCTTAGCGCTACTGCAGGCCTATTCTTTTAACACCCGGACCTGCACGGGGCTTAAATCTCCCCACCATTATAAATGTGTCAGTAGAAAGGAGGCATATTTCAGGGTTACAACGGTATAAGTGGGTCGGGCACAGATTGAAAATTAAGATAAACATTCATCGGAAATTCTTACTGAGACTAGCTGACACTTAATGTTTACCTAAATGGACTTGCTCCCAATATCAAAATTTAATATGCAGCTCCACTAGTATATAAACCCTAGTCGGGCTGCATTTTACGTTGTTTATGTTAAATTTGTTGATTGTCCAGTCTAGCTGTCAATTCTCGCTCAGTTCCAGTTCTTGACGTTCCAGTCCCCCAATCGAAACTTCTCGGCCATTTCTGCTACACTAAAACATAACTCCAGTGTAACTAGAAATGCTGATGAGTTCCGATTGTCAAGTACCCGTACCTTTAACCAAATTTACCTTTGATATGGAAGATTGAAATATTCTTTATGAAAGTCCACAAATTAAAATGTTGACTTACCTCGACGCAGATACCTCAACATGAAATAGTCCCGTACAGTAGAAAAACTAATTAATCAGAAACAGTTTGATCAGCCCGCATTTCAAAGAGTCTGTATTTCGATGAAATTGTAACTAATTCTATGGTACCGGATAGAATTCATGTACACAGTAATCGATTTCTTGACACGCAGATTATGAATTATCAATGAATATTCGGTTTAAAGGCGATGTTTCTTGGGTGCGGGATGATAAAAATCTTAAAACAGATGTGATTGTTGTTAGACTGATCGATAAGACCACAGACAATTGGCCGATCGAACGCAATTTGATCGGTACGGACTTTTGTTTGCATTATTTGACATGTACTAAAATTACGAGACAATTTATATACTTAAGAAACTACATTTGTTTTAGTTCAAAATTTAAGTACAATTCTGTGTAAGAATCAGACAGTGAGTGGCACATAATTTTCCTCAATTTAATCATTTTTTCCTAAAATATATTCAGTACATCTAGAAAACAGCCACAAAGCTTTTTGTTTAGTTTATCCTGACATAGATATTTTTTGACTGCTTATGAAGGGAAAGTGCGGGAAAATTTTTCCGTAGTGCATTTCAACTAAATTTGATCTATCAATATCTTAAAAAGGCAAATTTTACGAATACTTTGATGGTTATCTCTGGTGGTCATCAGGTATAATTAATTGGATAATGCAATAAAGTCTCTGCGTTTTTTCTTCATGTGCCTCACCTTAGTACATTTTGCCCGATTCTTAGGCGGAGATGTACTTAGATAAAAAGGAATCTGTCAGCATTTATGATAACTTGGGACTTTCGATAAGCGTTACATCAAAATTTTGTCACAGAGGGATCAGTTTTAAGTGTTTATAAGAATCAGGCAAAATGGAAATAATCATAAATATGCAGAGTTGACAATATAAATTTACTCAAGGAGAAAAGACCATTTTTTTAATATCTGCATAACTGAATTTGCTCAGAAATTTTTCAATAGAATGCAAGAAAACATGAGATTTTTGACAGTGTTGTCCAACTTGAAATGTTCATGATCAGTGCGCTTCAATGAAATCATCTCAGTTTAACGAAAAGATATGGTAAAATCTTGTCTTTTTTATACTTGATTCTGATGGTGCAAATAGTCAAATGAAACTTTAAAAATTGTGTTTTTTTTATACTAGGTTTCACCCACTGTTTGATTCTGAGAGAGACTGAAACTTGTTTCATAAACAAAAAATCCAAATAGCTAAAATCATAGTGAACAATATGATTATGATATGAATTGTGCGTGATGTGACTATCAAATGTGTTAGGTTACATATGATTATCATATGATTGTCACGTGACATTCATGTTTTCACAAACATGATAATCCTCGATTAGCAAGCCATCACTCATATATGAGAATCATATTATGATCATATTATCATATATAATTTATCATATGAATCGAGCAAACTATGATTATCATGACACTTTTTGCTGTGTATTCTTAAAGTGTGGTTTAATTTGTACGTTTTAAATGCAAAAGAAAACGCCACAATATCTCGAATAAAGTAGGACAAAAAATTCAGCAAGACCAGGTACTACATTGTATCACGATCGTGATTTTCAAACTCTACTAAGGGGCGGATTCAAAATGTGAGTTTCCAGGAAATTGCCGATTAATTTTTTTCATCAAATTTTACAACAGAAACAAAAATTTCCAACAAAAGGGGTGGAGAATTTTAACCACCGGACCCGCCATCGCTAAGTATATGGCATGCCACTGCATTTTTCTATAACGCTACACAATTCTGTCGAGAGGTAATGAAGCTCGTTTTATTCTTTCAATTTTTAGTGGAGTCTGAGTTGCTAATTTACTTTAGTTACTTTCTATGTGTTATTTTGGTTATTTTATGATCTTTGTTGTGTGTTTTTTGTTTTCCATGTCTGGTCTTTGTCCCTGGATTAAATTCTTTCGATTTCAGCTAGAATCTTTGATCCCTTGATAACTTTCTCGCAATACAAGAAATGTATCTAGATGGTATAAAAAGGAACAAAATAAAAATAGGAAAGAATGTATTTATTTTTATCTAAAAAAACAAAACACTTTGGTGTCGTAGAAAAAACACTGCATTTACATCAATAAAGAATTTTACACTTTAAATACTGAGTAGTAAAACAGTATTGAATTCGAAGTGATGCATTGTTTGTAGTCATTTGTAGTCATACAATGTTCTTGAAAACCCAATTGTAAATATTAGTAAGATCTAGTATTAAACAAAATTAAACTGTTGGGTAGCTGGCTTGTGTGGCAATGCCACAGTTGTTATGTCGGTTTCTTGACATCTGGATGTATCCTTTCATTCCCCAGCTTTCTCCCCAGCTGAAAGATAAAAAAAAGAACTACCTTAAAAAGACAGCCGACGCAGTAAAATTCTCTGTTTACTTAAAATTTTCTAATTAAAATATTCAAGTAAATAACAAAAATTTTCGATACAGTTTTTCGAACGCCACTAAATTATCGGTATTTGACCAATTGGTAAAGAGAATTGCGATCAGGTGACTTGCGTTATCACGGAAGAGCATCTTTAAGGTCAAAGGCTATACAGACGGCGTCGGAAAAACAAAACATTCATCAGAGCATGTATTGCGTAGGACATCCATCACACTCAGTACTAAAGCGTGTATCTTCCGGCCAAACAAAATATCAAATGTTACAGTACCTGAGAACAAGCACCACCCCAATATCCCAGGAGGTAAATAAAAACAGAGAAAATGACCTTGTAAAGGACATGTACGTAAAATACACTGTATCTCCAACAACGGGCTAGCACTGCAATGGACTTCAACTGGTAAAAGAAAGAGAGGTAGACCAAAGGAGTCCTCGATGAACTCATTCGAGAAACAGATGAAAGAAAAAGATTGGACGTGAGGTCAAGTCAAACTTTGGTCCCAAGACAGACGGTCATAGAGGTCTCTGGTGACGGCCTCATGTTTCATCCAAAACGAAGAGGATCAAGTAAGTAAGTCTTTATGCAAAACCGAATGATCTTCGCAGGTTTTACGTGAGTAGTGTTCATGCTAATAACCTGCCAAATTTTTGACATCCAAGAATGAAGAATTGAGTGATCCCCCTTAATCAGTATTTGAATCCCACAATGTTTATTCGTAGCACTTAATTTATAGATGTTAATTTAAGCAAACGAGACAGATTGATTGATTGATTGATTGATTGTTTGGGTTTAACGCCCGAGCTGCAATATTTCTGCTATATTCAGGTGGACAGCATTTTGTACCTAAAGCAAGGACCACCAACAGGCAATTGAAGATAACTAATTAGCATAACCACCCGATAGAGCCTTAATTGCTTTACCTATTTTTTGGAGACTTTAAGTTTGGCCAGTCCTCTAACTCCCAAAAACCGAGAGTTTTAATTCTCAATCCACAGTTAAATTTATTTGATACACTATGTGCATATGTATCAATATATCAGCTATATTAGTCTCTCCACCAAAAATTCTTTTATTTTTGTATAAAACAATCAATCATGGAGTGATCCAGATACATATTTTTAATTGTAGTTTGAAAAGGGGGGTGTTCCAGGATATAATTTATAACTTTTTGCACAATTCTGGCACGTAATTAACACAATTTCATAATAATAGAAGGGGTCAAATCCTAGTAACTTCTAGGACCGTCACGGTAACACAATGATCGATAGCGATTGAGCATACCTGTTCTTGACAAGCCAGAAGTCCTTTCCACCGTCAGTGCCATATCCTACAGCCAGAACACCATGGTCTAATCTGGTTTGGCTACAGAACCATTCGTGGTAAACACCACTTCTGTAAAGCTGGAAGCTGGTATGGCTGGCGTCAATAGCAACAGAGACTGGTCCTACGGTTGCGACAGCTGATTTCAAGTCGTCTTCACTCTTGCTTGTCACATCAACAAATCCGTTGTCGTTGGCTCCAACGTTTGCGGAATCAAACTTGCAGTCTCCGTTCTGTAAATTACAGGATTAAATGAGAATATATACAATCCCTCCAAAGAAGAATGGACTTGAAGCTTACATTACCGATTTACTGAAATTTCAGAGAAGAAAATACTCTAGTAGCGGTTATAAAGATTATAACTTTTCGTATTTTACAATTTCCATTTAAATAATGTATTTCTAACGCAGCCATATTTTGTGGTATTATGATAACAAGTGATATTGCGCGGCTGACGTAAGCTGTTCAATGTAAAGTTGTTTTCTGAAACAAAATTATCAAAATGAGAGTCAATTTTGAAATATCTATTTGAAGGAATTCGGCGGTTTTTTTTAATTTTAAGACATCCAAAATCAATAAACTTGCTATATGTACACGCCTCGACCACATTAAATGTATACCAACATATTATTTGTTGAAAAATCTAAATGAAGAGTTACTCACTGAGTGGGAAATTCTTAAAATTTCTACAGAGAAATGTAATAAAACAGTTATGACAGATCACTGCATGCAATATCATGTTTTATGGAACACTAAAATGAGATACCGACCTCGGCCCTGGGCCTCGGTCAATATCTCTTTTAAGTGTTTTACAAAACATGAGTTCGTATGCAATAAGATGCCATAATTGTATAATAAAACCTTGATATATATCACTACAAATCCTTATTTCATTCATTTTGTCTTGCACACCAGAATGCACAAATTTCTTGCATCTTCAAATGCACCAATTAAGTCCGTCCACTTTTTGCATTACCTACCCAATTGTATTCATTAGACCTGCCTTTCCTACATAACCTAATGCATCTATTAGATCCACCTTCCTTTTCCTTACATACATTATTGCAATCATTATGGCTGCCCACTTCCGTCCTGTCTACCCTAATGTATTTGAGCTACATACTTTCGTCCTACATCCCTAATGCAATCATCAGAACCACCCATTTTTGCCCTACTTACCCTAATGCAACCATTAGATCCGCCCACTTTTGTCTTACTTACCTTAGCTTTGTATGGGTATGAAGCCTCTGTATCGATACCATTGTTGTCCTTGATGTATTTGAAGGCGTTGTCCATTAATCCTCCTTGGCACCCATGGTTTCCTGTAAAAACAAAATACTTTCTGGATTTCTATGGACTTCGCATGCCATCTAAGTGATGTAAGATCCTAGTTTTAGATTTAATTGTAAAGACGTACAAAGGCAAATATTTTTCACGTGAAATTCATGTTAATCGAGATTCACATGAAATTCATGTGAAATTCAAATGAAATTAACATGATTTTCATGTGAAATTCACTAAACACGAATTTCATGTGAACATTTCGTGTAAATTTCACGTGAAGGCTTCATTCACCCGAATTTCACGTGAACTCTGTCACTTAGTTTATTTGCTTAATTCATGTGAAATTCATCTGAAATTCATCTGAAAATTATGTGAAATAATTTTGCCTGTGTAGATATAGTTTTACTCTTTACCGCGACACTCTGGACAACAAGCAACGAGAACAATTGAAATTATATTTTCCAGATTTTCACAGAAGAAAAAGGTTCTGCATGACTAAATAGTACTCGAAATTTGCCAACAAATTAGATTTTATACCTTGTTTGGTAGAGCAATCGACCAGATTTTGCTCAGATAGGGATACAAGTTTTCCAGTCTTCTTGAACCATTGGCCTTCAAGGGAACCGGTGGTGGAGAAAGCCCAGCAGGATCCGCATTGTCCCTGAAAATAAAAATGTTTGCGCCATTGTGTGACAAGCAATGAAAACTATTATAAATGAGTACAGCTCTTTGCAAAATGCTGAAGATCAGCCGCAATATCAAAAAGCGACTAGGCCATTTCTCATAAATAAAAGCTTTTGCATCGATGACGCAAGAAAGGCTAATTATTCTTTGTATGTCGGCGGCAATGTCATGCTTAAAGATATTTATAAAAGCTAATAATCAAACCAAAACAAATCGCTTCCTATGATATTTCTTCTCATAAACGCAGGGTTTTTTTGTGGTCTAACATCAATAAAATAGGCCCAGTTTAGTTAAAGTACTATTTTTGATTTTTTTTAATGGTCAATAATCAGAAAACTATGCAATTGTATAATTCAATGACCTATAAAATAATTAAATGTCAATACTTTAAACATCTTTTACAAGGAGGTACGAAAATGTAAAAATTTTACCTGGTTCTTTATTGGAGTGACATATCCCTTGCTTCTCCAATCAACTGAGTCTGGCACATCTTCAGCATTTGATGGTGCCATGTAGGTGGCGCCAGCGGGTTTCTTCAGTTCCTGTCTGTATCCCAGCATGGTGCTTCTGAACTCATCGTTTGTCTACAATCAATGGCAAAATTAAATTTAAATTGTTTCATGACTTTAACAGATGACAATTTCGTGTATCAACTTAATTAAATCAGACCAACTATTTCTTTCCAATTTAGATCTAACGACGTTCTTATGTATTCTACTATCAGTTAAGATGTACTATTTTCAGGTCCCAATCGTACTCCCTCGGCCAATACCGGTGTGGCAGGACGGCCTACCTGCGTTGTAGTAGGTAGTGAGATTTAAATAGCCAGTTAATTGACTGGGCTAAAGGATTAATTCCTTAGCCGAATCGGTTTGTCGCTGGCTTGTCACCGAGCGGTCTAGGGTTCGATCCTCGGTGGCGGGGTATAATTTTGGGAGTCAAATCATGCTCTCCCGTTACACCGGCAATGATCGGAATCAACAAGATTGGCCAAGAAGTTGCCTTTTTTTTTCTTTTTTATCATGAGATTTAAACTGCTTGGTTGAGCAAAAAAGTAAAAAGAAAAGGAATTGTGGCGATTTGGGAATGGCCTTACGGGTGGCTTACATCATTTTTGTTGTTGAATTGTTTCACTAATGTTGCTTTCTTGTATTAATTTCAGATTCTTTGTAATACAATGTAGGTGAAATAGACCATGTATTTTTTTTCATGATTGCTGATCCCAATTTTGCTCTCCCTATAAAATTCAATGGTTTACTCCATCGAATCGTACCATGTCTCCATATTCGTTCATTCCGAGCCAGAATGTGAACTCTCCTCTGTCAGCTTTAATGTTGTGTTGTTCAATATAGTCCAGATGACCTTCCCAGATCTGTCGTCTTAAAATAGAATGATTGATAAATTAGCTAAATTAGAAATTATGTAATGAACATGATGTTTCTAAGCGTATTTTGTCACATATATTAAGCAAGTATTTCTTTTTTTATGCTTTGTGAAAATTTCCCTATTAAAGTATTCTTTATATTTTATATAATTAAAACCTTACTTTTGCTTATTTACCAAAACCCCAATGAGCATGCGCAGAGCATGCTCAATATACGCTTCCGCGAGGAAAATTACTTTGTTCTACCAAGCCCTACCTCGCGGAAATGTATATTGCTCTTGAACTTACCCCAAAAGGGTCTATTGATTATACCAATGGACCTATTCAGAAGTTTTTGGATTGTTATTGTTCATGGCGTTCTTGATTGGTCTGACGTATTTTAAGAGTATGCTGCGACTGCGCAACGTTGTTTACGAGCTAAAACGAATGTTGAATTTCTGAATCGTTCCATTAGGACGGAAGTTGAATTTCTGAATCGTTCCATTAGAATTGTATCATACATTGTATCTTCATGAAGATAATGTTGCAACGGCACATGAAATACACAGAACGTCAACAGTTGATCCGGACCAATTGTATTTTCTCGAAGTTGTTTTTATATTAATAAGCATTATCATTAATTTCTTTTTTTCACATTGAAATTTTTACCACATTATTTTTTACCTCCTAGTCTCTTCTTCTCCATTGTAGGCTTTCTTGTGGTACTGTTTGTATGCCTCCCACTCTTGGTCCAGTTCTGTTTTGAGCAGCTTTGCAGAGCAGGCTGCCACCAGAACGGCTACCAGTATCACTTTCATCATCTGTGAATATATAATGAACAGAATAGTATAATAGAATAAAAGAAAGCAAAGAAGAAACAAATAGAAAAAAAATGAATAAAAATGGCTTTCATGCAGTTTTCTACCTGTACATTTAATAAATAAATTCGGTAATTTCACTCTTGGAAAACGTCACAACTTTGATATCAATCCGTCAATCACAGAATTTAAAATTCATATTGAAAATATCGATAAATTATGACGAAAATCTATATATTAAACGGGATAGTCAATTGGTTATCGTGAATAACCAAAATATTATTACTTGTGCCAAGAACGCTTCAGGATTCAATTCGTGCGCGTAACAAGTTTCGCACTCACTAAATCATGGCATTCTTCAGCACTCGTGATATTTTCACTCTTTTCAATTAATTATCTCATTATTCTCCCATTTATGCACATGTCTTTTTAACCACCGAGCGGTGATTAAATTTCTGCGAGAGTTTTCCCGCTATTTTACATTTCATCAGATTTCATTGAAAACAACAGATTCTACTCCAATGCTCTCGGATATTTAACAAGGTATTTCCATTATCGAGTGTTAAATTTTAGATTTAATCCACTCGCTGAAGCTCTTAGGTTGACATCTAAAATTTAACTATCTCGAGTGGAGAAGTACATTGTAATATCATCGATGCCTGAAGGAGAATGCGTCTATACTATATATGATATACATGTAGTACTTTAAAACCAAGTACGATTGTTGTACAGGCCTCATTCCCTTTTTAGTGGTGGTATGATATTCTTAGTGTCAGAACTATTGATTTGAATTATTTTTCATACATTGTACATATTTAACGGAAAAAAATACACGGAAGAAGAAAAGTAAGAAAAAAGTATATTTTAAGTAGCTTCACTTTAAGTGCAAACACAGATAAGTTATACCAAACTTTGCTCAACTACGACCTCACAGGGTCATTGAAAGCATACGAGTGAGCTTGAACTTTAATCATTACGAAATTGCTAAAACAGGGAAAGAGATAGGGATAGCAATACCCGAGGATGTGTTTGTTTATTGTGTACTTAACCTAATTCCACATTTGAAGGCCGTTGCTGTCCTTAGGTTATCTACTCCTCGATACCTCTATAATGTTATCTAACTAAGATGTCCCTGATTCTTTATTCAATCAAATATTTACTTCTTTTTATCTGTTGATGAATGTTCCAAATAGTTACCTCACGTAAGGAAAAACAACGCTATAGTTCATAACAGTTGGGATGCCCCATGATTAGTTATACGAGTACTCATACTGAGTATAGCTTACACTTACACACAAGCATGGTCGGGACCTGGAGCTCAGTGTTGTACGTGTTTTAAGGGTATAACACTAAGCACTCGGTCCCATAATGGACGTCTGATTTATAATGATTGGCAACTAACCATAAAGTGACTTCAGGAATTCTAAAGGCAGGAAACTGATCAATCCCTTTACAGAGTTAACTGTATAATCGCGATTTCAAAGCCACTCTCAATCAGTATTTAAAATAATCTCGCGGAATCTTACGTATTACATCAGGAAGCGGTTACTCGATGTGCGGAGGACAATACCCAAGACAAAATCAACAAAGACCAAAAGACAAGGAATAAATACAGAAAAAAAAACTATAAAAAGCAAACAGACACGGATTCATGAAATACTGGAAAGGATTTCTGAAAAGGGGGTACTGGTTGTTTAAGGTCAGCACCCCCGAAATGCACGACGTTGACAACATTTTAAAAAGAGGTGTCTAACCACCGGCCGGAACCTCATCAGTTGCAACTGTGCGGAAGGTAGCCTAAGCCAAGACAGCATGCCTCAGTTGGGCCAACGTGGGCTTATGGTTGGATCGTTGGCTTTTAGTTGGCGTTGGCAACGTTGGCCCAATGTTGGCCTAATGTAATAGTCCGTAGTTAGGAATATATTTCATATTGATTTATTTTTAACCAAAATGGTTTTTACTTGACAACCAAGTTTTTGGTCCAACGTTGGCCCTACTATATTTGAACAATCATTTCCTTCTGTGTTTCTCTTTAAAAACTTGTTTTAGAAGCGAATTCTGCGTGACAGTATTGTTAAATTTTGATTTGTAAATCAAAACCATGATTATATGATTTGCAATATTCTACATTTGTCCAACCCAGAGCCAACAGTGAGCCAACACCGAACCTACATTGAACCAACGTCGAAACGACTTTGGTAACAAACATGTTAAAAAAGATTTAATATTATTCTTGATGCATAAATGTATGTCGGTCTCAAGACAGTAAAACTAGAAAGCAAATCAGGATGTATGAAAGCAAATATTGTGTTGCATCTAAATTGTGATACTAAGTTGGGCCCAACGTTGAAACATCAAAATACATGTATATATATTTATTAACATAATTTTCCTTCTTTCAAAAAAGTAGTGTTGGCTCTTTTCTCGAATTCTGTTAATAACTGCATGTTTAATATTCATGCAACAAGTATTCGCGTTTAATATTTAGACCAACTTAATGAAAAAAAATTATTATGAATAACCAAATCTAATTTATGATAACAATAGTGTACATGATTATCTCCCCCGTATGCAGCTTTGTAACAGAGCAAAACACACCTTTTACAAAACAAAAGTTGTCTTTCATTTTGAACAAATGTATACATATTTTCAATGTAAATTCATTCTAAATTCAAAAAAGTGATAGGTATTATCATATGTCTATTTAATTAAAAAAAAATGCGAATTTTCGATATTTAGTATACCAATGATCGTAGTATCTGCTAATGTTATAATAGATTTTCTTGTTTTTTTTCTTGTAAACTAAACTCAGCTTGTTATTTGTATATTCCTACTGAAATGAATTTTTATGATAAACTGAGGGGAAAAATGAGCGCTTTCTTTGAAGGAGTGTACAGCACTCTGCGACATGATCAGGAAATACGTAATAATATTATGTTCTATTATCTTAAGGAATACAATCGCCTGACCATATGGTTGGGTTAACGTTGGGCTTATTTTGGGCCAACATTGCGGATTCGTTGGGTCAATGTTGGCATTACATTGCGCCAACGGTGGCCCAACTATTGTTTTTCTCGGTTGGGCCAACGTTGGCTCTCTTTGCACTTGCAACACTGGGCCAACATTGGGTGCCCTACTTTGGCCCAACGTAAATGACTCCGTTGAACCAACGTAGGAGTGCTGTCTGGGAGGGTAGTCGCATTCTGCTTTTCTAGAAACACCAACACTGTTACTCATGCGACCTTCAATGAATGGGAGAGAGTGCTGTCTGGGAGGGTAGTCGCATTCTGCTTTTCTAGAAACACCAACACTGTTACTCATGCGACCTTCAATGAATGGGAGAAAAACTGCAGCGAGACAAACAAATATGTCTGCGTGATGAAATTGAAAAGAAAGCCCTTGGTGGCGGGTACAGAGTATCTTAACTAATGACACTTTAAACTGGAGGGAAAAACCTGCTTAAATGCCTATTTGTAGGAAGTTTCGTACAAATCTGTGCAATATATCTGCCAGCTTTTGAATGACATACCACATGCAATGAACGCGGTAACAGATTGAAATAAACCTGTAGGAGGGCGAATTTGAAAATATGTATTGATATTTTTATTACTTGTATAGTTTTACATTTAATTATAATATTTATTGCTCGTCAAGATTTATCAAAGTTTTAAGATGTGAGTTATGAATAATTTGGTTTTGTTAAAGATACGAAACTAGTAAATATTTTTAATCGATATTCCAAGTTAACTTCCTGTCAGATTGCAATCGAACTTTCAATGCTTCTAAGGCTATAGGGTCAATCGTTTTGAGGGCTTCGTCCTCTTATAAAAAAAGACCTCTTTTACGCATGCAACTGCATTTTGCTCAAAATTGTAGTTATGATTTTATATACCAAACGTAAGAAACGCACTGAAAGAAACTATAAAAAAAATAAATAACTTTTTTCGATTTTACTTTTTTACCGTTTTTCAGTATTGGATTATCACAAATAAATTAAAAAAAAATATTTTTTTATTATTTCACAGTTTAAGGACAAAAAAAAATCCCTGTAAATCTGTGGATCTAAAATCAGTTTTTAAAAAGTGGGCAAGTACTATACGACTGAATTCAGAATGTCTTAGATCTACACACAATTATAGAGAGATCATAAATGGCATTTGCGGGCCGTAAGCATACTGCACATCTAGATACCTTCCTGGCAATGTATGCAGATATTTAAAGCCCGTGCAACATTAAAATTGGAATGTGATCGTGTATAATACCACTTAGTAAACTACAAACGTATTCCACTAATCTCGGTACCTTTCAAACAATGTAAGCAGACATAAATAGCAAGTGCGAGGCAAAAATGAAATGTCATCATTGACATTAAAAGCCTACCTTGTATCTGTGTACAGGGGAAGACCACTGTGCAAGATACCGATCCGACTCGTATTTTAAAGAATCGTTATCTCTACGACATACCTGAAATGTGACGGTCATATGTTTAACGTGAGCTACACCTGATCGTCAGCAGAATTTGTTTTTTTAAGTGTAAGTGTTTGTAAGAATCAGGCAAAATGGGAAAAATCAGAAACATGCTTATCAAAACCCCACCGATCTGACAATACAATATCACTCAAGGATGCTTTCTCTATTTGAAAAGAGCATTATTTAATCTCTGCATCACTGACTTTGTTCAGAAATTTTTCAATAGAATGTTTAGAAAAAATGAGGTTTTTGACAGTTATCTGTCCTTGAAATATTCATTTTCAGTGCATTTCAATGAAATTGTAACTCAATGGTCCAGCATTTCCTTGACTCTGATGGTGAAAATACATGTAGTCAAATTAAACTATCAAAATGATTTTTTTTATACCATGTTTAACCCACTGCCTGATTCTTACAGATACTGACACTTAAGTACAGATGTAAATAAGGTCTCTTCGAGCACCTTATTGTAAAATTACTGAATGATCCCGGGACGCATTGGACATTGACATTAAAAGGGGGGGTTCTGATTCATGAATCTGTAAAAAACGGATCAACAAATTTCACAAATTTATATTGGAGGGGTTCCACAATACTATTTGCTGATTTTGCTCAATTTTTGCACTTTAACAATTCTTTCAAATGGAGGGGGTCCCAACTCCCGGAATCCTTCCCCTGAATCCATCACTGTAATCTTATTGGTCTTTCGAATAATATTTTCATATTTACACCCTCTATACGCTTGTATGGTCCTAATAATGTGTTGAACTAGACAGTTTAATAGTATTTTACTGTTATTTTGTTCGGATATTTTTTTACTTGAAAGAGTAATCAAGGGAACCAAGATACTAGCGGAGATAAAAAAATGTAATCCAAGGACAAAAACCAGACATGGAAAACAGACACACACAAAGAACATAAAATAACCTAAAATGATACATTACAAGTAACAAAAGTCAATGCGCAACTCGGAATAACTAAAAACTGGACCAGGTGCACCGGTTAGGTAAGCGTCATTTGCTTTTCTAGAAACACCCACCGAGTTGCTCTTAAAATATCATGTTCGGGGCAGACGAAAGACGAAAGGAAAACTATGACACGCTGAACAAATCAGTTTTCGTGGTGCAGATGGATACACTGAAACGATCCACGAGTTTATAATGACGTCCATAAAACTTCTGTAGTGTTGACTTCAATCTTGTAGCAACGTAACTCTGTTCCAGTAGCTAATTTTAAGAAATCTAACACGATGCAAAAAGTCTGCGTAGTTACCGCAAGCTTTGGCATAACGTAGAAGTTGTGATACGATTTTTTTAAAACTCCATATGCAGGTGACACAGATGATAGAAAAGTTGACAAGTTGACAATACGGACTGAAAAGTCACCGCGTTTGTCGTATAGTTTGGTCAATGATTTTCCTTTACCATACATCTCTAAGTGTAGGTCAGGATATGAGGCTGGCTTCAAAATGTCTGTAGTAACCTTTATCTCAATTTCTTTGAGGTAGATACGACGTATAAAATAAAAAAAAAACTATGATTGTTTAACGATAATACGTCATTGCAGCAACACAGTTAACAGAATAAATTGAGTATTTATTTCAACAGACTGAATCAGAGTAATAGGGTATGTCAAGACAAATAATCAAAGACTATAGGGTATGCAAGTCTCGTTTTAGTTTCACTTTCTTTACCAGGATTACCGACGTAGAACGTATTGAAAACCGAAGAGTGATCTGCATTTTATTGTTTACTTCCGGGTACTCGAAACGCTGTTTAACAATGCAAAATCTTCTATTTTATGTTTTTTTCTTAATACCTTTATCATGTAGAAATAGATATTTGTCATTTTTTATCGGTATTTTTTACTGAAAAAGATGTATAGACCTTAACACTGAACTCAACGCTCTAAGTGATAAATCTCCATGCTTTTGAATGGTAGATTAGGACCCATTCTTGTGAAATCACGGGGTCACATGACAAGACTTACATACCATATCAGAGCTTTGCTGCAGCACATCCGATTTTAACTGGTTTAGAGCACTTCAAGTACTGCTTAATCATAGACTCTTCCATAGACTTTGAAATAAAAGGGATTCGTGTTTTCATTTGATTATTTTTGTCCAAATTTTGCAGTTTATATAGATGCAGGCATGTTTGGAAAATACTCAGATGGTTCAGGCCACATATGTTTTGTGCAAATGCAAATGGTTTGTAGGGAAAACACTTAAAAAATAGTTTCTCATACTTCAGGTGCAGAATAACCTTGAAAATTAATAACTTTGAAAATTCTTAGAAAAATATTATAATTCCTTCCTTTCCTAATGCTAATTTAAATGTGTTAATTAAATCTGTGACTCCTTCAGTCTGAATATTTTTAGACCACTGTAGTGTTTTGTTTCCTAGTACAATAGAAATTAAATTGTTCGGACAGTACTGCTAGTTCACGAATGACAGGTTCGTTGTTGTGTATGTCTGTTTTCCATGTCTGGTCTTTGTCCCTGGATTACATTTTTTGGAATACCGCTATAATATTGGTTCCCTTGATTATTTTTTCTCAGCCTATTCACGGCCCGTTTTACTCAAGTCAAAAGATTTTGATATTTCAACTTTTTTTTCAGGTTTATTTGACAGATAAATTAAAGGTTTATCCATCAATATTTTTAGACAGGTCTAAGTAAATGAATTGTTCAAGCACTTTTTTCGACAGTTCTCTATTTTTTAATTCTGAGATCTTCTTCAACGATCTACGGTTTTCATGGTTCATTTGACAGGTCGATGGGTTACGGGATACATTTGATATGTAAAGACGGATTTTAGGAACATTTGACAGGTCGAGGGGTTACGGGATACATTTGATATGTAAAGACGGATTTTAGGAATTGACAGATGTAATGTTTATATGCTTCATTTGCCAGGTATATGTTTTTTAAGGATTTCTTTGACAGGTTCACGATTTTTGTTTATCTCTTTGACATGTCGATAGGTTTTTTTATTTCTTTGACAGGTCGACAGTTCTATTTATTTCTTTGACAGGTCGACAGTTTTTTTTATTTCTGTGACAAGTCGACAATTTGTGCTTATTTCTTTGACAGGTCGACAGTTTTTTTTTATTTCTGTGACAAGTCGACAATTTGTGCTTATTTCTTTGACAGGTCGACAGTTTTTGTTTATTTCTTTGACAGGTTGATATTTTTTAAAAATTTCTTTGACATATCAACAGTTTCTGTTTTTTTCTTTGACAGGTCGGCAGTTTTTGTCTATTCATTTGACATGTCGACAGTTTTTTTTTTTCTTTGACATGTCGATTTTTTTTTATTTCTTTGACAGGTCGATAGTTTTTGTTTATTTCTTTGACAGGTCGATAGTTTTTGTTTACTTCTTTGACATGTCGACAGTTTTTGTTTATTTCTCTAACAGGTTGATATTTTTTGCTTATTTCTTTGACATGTCGACAGTTTTTGTTTACTTCTTTGACAGGTCGATATTTTTGTTTATTCCTTTGACAGGTCGACAGTTTTTGTCTACTTCTTTGACAGGCCGACAGTTTTTGTTTACTTCTTTGACAGGTCGACCAGTTTTGTTTTTTTTTTGTTTATTTCTTTGACATGTCGATAGTTTTTGTTTACTTCTTTGACAGGTCGACAGTTTTCCGTTTTCCTTTGAGAAATCAACTGTCTATCCCGGTTTTGTTTTAAATAATTGGAACTATTGTTTATTCAGGATTTTGTTTTGTATGAACGATTAACCATTTTCATTGTTTTTAGGGTTCAATGTCCGAATTCGTAACAAGTTGTCGTTGTTTTAATGCAGAGTTCATCAATTTTGTTCAAGGTTAATGTTTGTTACATGTTTCATTATAACTCGTACGACGGTGATGTTCAGGGAATAGATTTGTTCTTCCGCTGATTAAACAATAATAACCTGGTGAACTCCCTTTAGCATTTTTATTGTTACTTATATCAAAAAGAAAATAAATTATTAACTTAATATATATTCAAATTTCCAGTCCACCACTAAAAAGTTCATTAGGTGATTGTTATTTTTATCTCTATCCCCTGAACATCAATATTGTATGCGCTGTAAATAGTAACTGGACTAATTTTACGAATGAATGGATAATTCTACTCTACTATTGAAGCCTTGCACCACTTACATACAAAAAATGCCATAATTTATAACAAATTACTGATAGTTTAATAATGAATATAATTGTTGTAATTCATAGAGCATTTGCAATGAGTGTTACCCCTGTAAAATGCGAGTGTTTAGGAATAAGTTTTAGATACAGAATTTTGACAACGAAAAACTGTTCTATGTAGAGAATCTCAGCGTTGCCTGTTAGAGCCGACATGTATAAAGCATCATCCTTTGAAACATGAGCTCCAAACCCAACTAGTAGGTCCACGTCACCACTGCCACCACTGGTTAAAATTTGGACCATTTTGACATTATCGTTAATATCTTTATTCAGCTTTCTAAAATCTACTTTAAAGAGAATTCCCCTGTTTTTTGAATCTACAGTCAAATCCTTTATTTCTGTGTATTCGCTTATCAAACGTATGTGACTTTCAATGCTACAAGGAACTAAGCCTATGTTACGAAGACCAATTTCAAATGGGCCTAAATCGTAGCCTAAATCATAGGCAGCCTTGAGAACACCACACCCCCCTTCGACAAAATCTGTGGTTTCGCACCAGTAGAACCGACCAGCATAAGTAAATATTCTAAAAATATCTTTCCACGTTAATGTTGCACTCAACTCGCACGCAAATCTATTAAATACGCCACTTGCATAATGCACATTCATACCCTCTTCAAAATCGTGGACGTTTATGATCGATCTGCCGTCGGTATCTTGATGACATAATTTACGACCGTCGTAGTGGACGTAAATGTCTTTTCCAGAGAATGAATCGACTCTATGATAGACATACCACTCGGAAGCTTCTCCGATGATATCAGCCAAAGATTCACACAGTCCCCCGGATTGGTTATCATATTCAAGCTTTGGGAAAATGTCAGAAAAGGCGTGGCCTATTTCGTGTCCAACCACATCAAGTGCAGCGTAAGGATGTGCATATTGAGGTATTCCGTCACCAATAATTACGGCATTTATATTCGGATCATAATGCGCGGAATCATTGACGCCATGGTGTACATACATTTTTAAAGGAAGATCATTTATGGGATACAGGTTTATCCATTTCTTAAACATTAAGAAAACTTCTGTGCTGTAGTAGAAAACATCACTTAAAGGTGAATAGCCGCCATTAGTTGCATCGTGGATACCGGAAGTGCAATTGAAGGTATATGGCACTGTTGGTTCTTCTTCAGAATTGTGCATATGATAAACACTAACATAGTCATTTCGTAAGGTGCAATAATCGCCATGTCTTTCGACTAAAAGATATGGCATATCAACGCCGTACTTGTGTTTTCCCGCTTTGGCATTACCTCCAGTCGATTTTAACTGAAAGCTTTTCATTTCCGAGAATGTCTTTAAAATTTTCCCAGTAAAAGAATCAACAAAATATCCCGGTCTTCCAAAAAGATGTTGTATTGTAAAACGGAATGAAACTTTGTAAGCCAAAACTGCCGTCCCATTACCAGTAAGAAAGATAAACAGTTTAGTCTCTTCTCTGTCTATTTTGCAACCTGGATGTTTTCTTAAAGTATCTTGTTTAGAAATAATTAGCACCTCTTTTTCTGACATTCTTGGGACAATACTTTTGACATCGGATTTAATGTGTGTCAGTACATGGCCGTCGGCTTGTCCAGTATATGCACGTGTAATCCTGTCAGTTTCGATTGTTGCAAATGATCCGTAAATTGGAATTCCATTATAAAATTCCTGATATTTATGAGAAACAGTACCAGTTGATGTTATCTCTCTGTCTACCTCTTTGAGATCTTCCCCATCGTCCATTTTAATCAGGTCACGTGGAACAAGTGTGTGTCTTGACTGTCTTTCACGAGAACCAGAAATAATAGAGATTTTCTCCTCTACAGTGGTTGAAACATCGATAAGATGAGTGCTATCATTTATTGGTATTTTAAACACTCCTGTTGAGAAAAATAATTGAACATGTAAACACGATGAATATAGTTACCGATGAAAGAATAATCAAGGGAACCAAGGTTATAGCGGTAATGAAATGAATGTAATCCAGGGACAAAGACCAGACATGTAAAACAGACATACACAACAAAGAACATGAAGAAACTAAAATCAGACATACAAAGTAAAAAAAAAAAAACAAATGAGCAACTCGGACTCCACTAAAAACTGGGAGCATGGACCAGGTGCACCAGTAGGGTAAGTGTCTTCTGCTTTTCTACAAACACCCGCGGAGTTGCTCATAAAAAGTCAAGTCCGGGGTAGACGAAAGAGGAAAGGAAAACTATGACACGTTGAATAAATCATTATTCACGGCGCAGATGCATACACCATATCGATCAACAAGTTCATGATGACGACCGTAAAACTTCTGTAGTGATGACATCAATTTTGTAGCAACATAACCCTGTTCCCGAAACCTATTTTTTAAAATTCTAGCGCGATACAAAAAGTCTGCAAAGTTTCGGCAAGCTCTGACATAACGTATGAGTGGTGATATGAACACTTCATACGCAGGTGGTAAAAGAAAGTTGCCACAGATGAAAGGAAAGTTTGGTCCATCGTTGTCCTTTACCATTGATTTCTAAGTGAAGGTCAAGATATGAGGCTGACTTCACAGTTTCTGTAGTATCCTTATCTCAAGTTCTTTTGGGTAGAAGTTTTGTATCAAATCCCCGAAATTAGGATTGTTTAGAGATAATACGTCATCTATATAGCGGAAATTGAGATTAAAGGATCTAGCTAAACAATATTCTTTCTTTCAGATCAGATCAGTTACTGTAACAGTCATTGAACCGATCAGCGCAACGATTCGACGGATCAGTGACCGCTGATTGATTGATCGTGACAGATCGATAACCGATGACTAGTGACCGATCAGATCGCAATTTTGTTATGTAAAATGACGAATGATCTGTTTAAATAAAAGAAATGTCAAAAAAAGTATAAATTGATGTTTAAGTTTATTGCATTATGCAAATATGTATAAAATTTACCGAGAAAACAACAAAAAACATAAAATACAGTGACCACTCTGTGGTCACGTGATGCGATCACCGGTTTAATTTATCGCTGTGACGGATCGATGACTGATCGGTGATCGATGACCGATCGCAGTTTTTATTGCACGGATCGGTTCAGGTACTGTATAAAATCAGCCTCATAAGAGTGAGGGAATAGGTCAGCAAGTAGAGGAGCACAATTTGTTCCCATCGGAATGCCGACCGTTTGTTGAAAACGTGTCCACCACACTGGACAAATATGTTGTCGATTAAAAATTTCAGCAGTTTGTAATTATTTGGAATTGTTTCTTACAAAGTATGAGGAATCTCTACCAAGAACTATATATTTGTATCTAAGTGTACCATCTTGTTTGAAAAAAAACAACGATGTATAATGTTTTAAGTCGGGATTTTAATTGAGTATGAAAAATCATAGGTTTTAATGCTATTAAGCACACAATAAAAACTTAAGATACAAAAGATGTTTGCGAATTGCAGGTTGATACGATCGCGTTGTAGCAAGTATCGACACAGAGCATGTAAAATCTGTGAACTTAAGAATGTGATTAAAATTACATGGCATGGAAGTCTAAAGGCATGATTAATGATATGTTTGTGAAGGTTTCCTACCTTATCATAAAAAAAAGCTTTTATCATAACCGCTAGTAATCATAAATATTAGTTTTAGGGATACTTACAGATTTTGGTGCTGTTCATAAAGTGCAATTTTATTTCTACCTACTTACACGCACATATATCTATCATTGTTCTGAGCTGTGAGTAGAGGAACATCAAGCAAATATTTTATCATAATGGCCTTGCACATGTAGCATGTGGTCTATGAGATTGGACATTTATCAATCATAAATGATTATTCCTCAAAATCGAACATCTTAATACATGGTTAGGTTTAAATCAAAGTTCCAAGATAGATGTTTTTGATGAAATCTCGCCGAGTTCGATTCTTATCCCAATTTGGGCCAATTTAAAAAAACGGGACTCAGAATCTAAATAAAAAGTAATTACAGCAGACCCCAAAAGGCTACCCTCCTGGAGCATCTGATATCACTTCAAAATCTGTTGTTTTTGTTTTGTTTTCTTTTTTTGGCTTTTAAGATCAACTAGAAAACAATGCTTAAAATAAAACAAACACGGCCTTTAAAACAAAGATAACCGACGCAAATTCTCGTTTTATCAATACTCGGACGAGGACGGCAGCTGTATACCATTGTTTTGTTTTGTTGTTTTTGTTTTGTTTTGTTTTTGTTTTTTTGTTCGTTCGTTTGTTTGTTTGTTTGTTTTTTGTTTTGTTTTGTTTTGTTTTTTGTTTTTTGTTTTTTGTTTTTTTTTTTTGGGGGGGGGTTATTGTTCGAAAGTACACTGAAGGAAGATATCCAGTAAATGGACCCTCGGACTACCTTAAAAATATGACCAGGCTGTCCTAGCGTTTTGTATTAAAAACAATAATCCCTAAAACGATATACATGGTAAACCAATGATATTCTGAATTTTCGATAAATTATTTCCTATGTTAATGACTTACCGAAAAATACAAGTAGATAAATCTTCGCCATTTCCATGTATATGTAATTTCGTTCCTTACTATGCAATGCAGACTGTAGCAAAATATTTCTAACCGATAGTAATTGTGAAATGTCACACTTCACCTTTAACACTCATCCTACTATATATTGATAAATGTCACTTGTGCACGTATTATTACATGTTGGTATCCATTTATAGTTCATTATAATACAATTTTACAATTTTACTACTACAGTGTAACCCATCTGATGGAGATAGACCTAGGGTAAGGGACATAGCTCTTGGCATTAGTGATATTTTGTATCATATTAAATTTCACGAAACCTTCAAGTTTTCCTTTGAAACAGAATGAAACCAGTCCAACTTACTTTGATGCTTTCATGAGAATGATGTAAAATGGTGAATACGGTCAAACGTTCCAATGATTTGTAAGAGTTGTGTCCCTTACACAGGTCTACGTCCTTAAACAAACTTCTTTGGGACTGAAGGTATTGTACGATTTAGGAAGGTGGTCGTTTTAAACAGATTCAAAGTGTATTGAATAATAAAAAAAATCAAAAAGAAATATGGTCTGGACAGGTCTTAAGTTTTATTCAGCATTCGGTTTATACATCTTTCACTGCATTTTTCTTTCGATGCTCGCAATGCTTCAAGCATCATACTTTTTACGCATGTGCTCAATTACTGATTTAAAGGCTACTGACTAATTTCACTTAAAACAACTGGAATAAAATGCTTCGCAGTGCGCAGCTTGATACGACAACAGAATTTGTTTGTTTGTTTGTTGGGGTTTAACGTCCGAGCAGTAATATTCAGCTATATTCAGAGGGTGAACATGAAATTGATGATAAAATGAACATGAAATGATGATGAAATGAAAAAGGGATGGGACACATGGACAATGGAGTCGACAAATTTTGATTGCCACTGGAAATAGGGGGAGGTGGGTAGGGTCGGGCAATTTAGCCTCCTATGGCGGAGCCCTATGGCTCCTACTCCGGGAGAATACCACAGTAGGGATCTTTAATGTGCGAGGAACGTGGCATCTTTCCCAACACGGTGCACCACCATGGTTTGCGGTCAGGTTTTCCGTATTATAGCCCGACAACCCCAGCATCTAACACGCCAGGGGTACCCCATTCCACCACCTGGGGTACACATCCCAGTTGCTCTGTGGGCAAAGCGCCCTAGCCCCCGGCTAGGGTTCTGAGCACTATTTAGTTGCCTTTTACGACAAGCTTAGCGCTGCTGCAGGCCTATTCTTTTAACACCCGGATCTGCACGGGGCAACAGAATTTGAACACTGAACAAAATGGAAAAATATTGACAAAACATTCAAGTTTGTACAGCTCAGAATCTGGATTGCGATTAAACATTTGACACAGGATGGGAATTTTACCAGAATTGAAGTATCATCTAACTTCTAATCATTTCAACCCCGAAAAACAACCACAGTCTTCCATTTGTGGTATGACACTCTGTGGTATAAATTCTACATATTCAAATAACTGTCTAGACACCTACGTTGTAATTGAACACGGACGCTGTACGACAGCGCCATGCCATTATTCGACTGCAAATGTGAGCAAATCTCACTAAATATACCCCATTTCTAAATTAAGTCGTCAAACCAGAAGTTAGAAGTTGCATCCAAAAAGATATCGCGTCCCTATGAAAATCTTTTCAACATATCAATGGACTTTGATTCAAGGGGAATGAGTAGGGGAGGGGGCAGAAGGGAATACTCCTTAGGCTAGTAATCGGATCCCTTTTTCAAAATATCTGATTCCGATACTGTAGTCTGTTGCCACACAGTGCAAGAAAACATTTGCAGGTTGTCCTTGTTGCCTTAGAGACCGAGGAAGTACATGTAGCATCGTCGGAAACCCACGGCTGACTACGCTTCGGGCATCTCTCCATCAGGTACGAAGCGCAGTCAGTAGTGGGTTTCCAACGACGAGAAAGTAACAATACTGAAGGTACAAAGGACAAAACCTAGGACAACCAAACGCAGACAACAGATAAAAACAAAAACAAATCGCACAATACGAAAGAACTAAAACTGGACTAGGGCTATCACGCAGTTCCTTAAATATAACGAGAGTGGATATGGTGAATATGTCAAAGAGATAACAACCCCACCAAGATGAAAAATATCACCTCAAGGCCACCAGAGTCTTCAATAAACGAAACCCTCAAACTACAGGGCAGACTGCAGCTGGCAACAAAAACATTATACACATGTACAGCGAAAAAGTTGCCCATATATTTGTACTTACAGGCAGAAACCTACCCAAGTTGAATATCTCCCATTTCATTGAGATTTTCGTCTGTCGGGGGGTAAATAACTACAATAGGCCATTATTGGTTCTGATACGGAAAATGATCGAATATGAACGATCGAATATGAACGACATTCACGCGTTGATAACATATGACTTGTAAAATTGCTTTCTACTTATATGGTGAATAGAAAACAGCAAGTGTAGATCGTGCCTCGTTTGTTTGACAGATTTGTAAAACGAGGATATTTTTGGATGGATAAGTTTTAAAAAATTCTGAATCTGGTGGTAAACGTCGGTGCACTGATGATATTTTGTGGTTTAAAATTGGATCATGCATACTGTTTTTATGGTACATGTAAGTGTTTCTAGTTCTATAAAGAGTAAAAATTACTTTTATCTGAAGTCGCATATAGAAGTGATCCACTTAAACTTAATTTTTTTCTTGAAGACACAGCGCATGTACACAATAAAAGTATACATGTGAATGTAAACAAAGAAGGTCAAAGGTGGTAATATAGAACGTACAATGCAGAAAGTAAAATGTACTATCTTATAGTTTCATTATTGATTTCAATTGTCGTATGGCAACCGTGTCTTAAGAAGGTAGACCTAGGGTAAAGGACATAACTCTTGGAATCATTGATAATTATGTTTGTATCATATTCAATTTCACCAATGCCTATCAAGCTTTCAATTGAAGGAGAATGAAATCAATCAAAGTTAATTTGATGCTAAGATCAGATTTGTGTCAATTGATGAATACAAACGTTCCTCTGATTTGTAAGAGTTGTGTCCCTTACCCTAGGGGTCGACCTTCTTTAAATCAGATTTGGTAGCATTTATATGTAGATATACTTGTACATGTATGACGTATTCATGACATACACACATATATTTATAGTTAACTATTTTAACTAAATATACAATACATGTGTATACTATTGTCATATTTACAGTCAGTATTACTATATAATAATGCAGTTGTTATTTTACAGGGATAGTACAGATAAGTGTGATTGAACAGCTACTGTCGGATCGGATCAACATGTGTTTATACCTAGACAAGCAGCAACAGAAGGAACACATTTATCATACATGTAAGGAAGTTAAAAACTGTATAAAAAAAAACAAAAACAAAAACAAAAACAAAAAAAAAAGGGAGGAAGTTTAAAATCAAAGTACTCATGTACTGAATCAACTAATGTCGATCGTTTCAATTTTTACGCCTCAAATAATCGACATATTGCAAAATAGGGGATAGAAGAAAAGCACGGGGATCGAATTCAAACGTATTTAAACACAAGCTTATTGTTGTAAATAGATCATATTTAACTCTGTTTTTTAATTCATCTGGCTCAAGTAACATAAATGGAAACTGACAGTTAAAACGAAACAAGACGTACCGAGGTCAGACATTCCTGACTTTAGAGAGTCGCAAAAAAAAAATGCGGCGGGGTTAAATTACTTTGGCGTAGAAAGAAGAAGTTCGAAGATTAAAAAAACGTAAAAAATGGGTTTTTGCCTCAATGAGGTATAAAATGTAGCCAAAAAATAAAAAAAAAATGCCTTAGTTTATTTTTTGTCCACAAAAAATCGTGAATAGGAGGTATAAGGGTACAAAACGTACCAGAAAGTCATATTTTGGTTGATGAGTGGGGGTGCACGGGGGTTATCGCAGCCCACGTAAAAAATCCTTCCCCTTTTTAATCGGATCACTGAGGAAAAAATAGTACATAATTAAACTAGGGAAAGTCCCTAATTAAACACACCTATAAATCAGTTAGTTTTTCTATCCATTTCAGGATGAACTGGTCCATTTCTGACTTTAAACCATTTCTATCGTTGGAGGTTGTCACAATAAAAACAAATATACAAATTATTGATATGGAATTATGAATGATGACAATAGACCTACACACTACCAGAATCTTGGAAGAAAACAGACCGATTGTTTTGTAAAATAAATAACATATAATTTCAAGTATTCTTCATTTATTGCCTTGGTGCAATATCACATTATCAAAAGACAAAAAAAAATATCTATAGATTGTTCGGGTGACTTTCAGGGAAAGCATGGGTATTCTATATTTACGTCCGGCGCAACATCATGGATGATCGTTTAAGGGAGTAATAGTCTCCCTTAAAATCCTGCCAATTAATTCCCGTGTTTTGTTGGACACTTCTCTCCAGATACTCCCCGTTTAATGAAGAATGACTGCATCTCTTGTACCACCACGCCCCCTTGTTACGTAATGCGCATGTGTGTCGTCCGTCTGAGTTGTCGACGTCTTTTGTACTGAATTTGACCCCATGATGATATTCCAGCGAGTCTCCTGAATTTCAAGAAATTGAAGTTAGAAAAATGCTGTCTTTAAGTGCTATGAAATAACTTGTTGACAAAGCAATTGCCTTCTTTGTTATTGTCAGGTGGTATTATCGCAGAAAGTGTTATTTCTCTGTAACTTCATAAAGTAGACATTTTTCATTTCTTGCAAATGTAACAACTGAAGTTCTACCACCAACTTTATCGACAGTAGCCGATTTTTTTATTATAAATATTTGCCAAATTATAGTTTCCGGCCGTTTTAATTGTTTTCTGGACTAGACCTGCACACCTCATGATGACTTTATGGATTCGCTCTGTTCGAAGAACTTATAACCACAAAATGAACAATTTAGGGAGTAATTTTTTTCTCTCTCTCTTCTCTTGGAAATATACTGATTATTCCAATATATACATTTCTTTTTGTAATTGTTTTCCTTCACTTTATCTTTTCAACTGAATTCTTTACAAGTTCTTAAACTGTGCTATATTTTATTCAATGTATTTGTCATTGAGCATGTAAAAATATGTCAATTATATCATGCTGGTTCTTATGGAGACAGATTTATAAAAGCATAGCTTTGCTTGTTTCTGGATCCCATATATATTATATTTGTATGTATGTTATCACATTTACGACTATATGAAATAAAATATGTTTAAACTAATTTAGAAATATTTAGTGCATGTAACTTATTGATAGATTTATTTTTGTTTAACATTCCATTGATGATATTTCATGCATTTCAGGATGAGAACAATTTACCAATCGAACAGATCCTGCTTTGTACTAGTCCTTTTTTAAGGACAAGAACGATTTACCAATCGAACAGATCCTTTGTACCAGTCCTTTTTCAAGGACAAGAACGATTTACCAATCGAACAGACCCTGCTCTGTAATAGTCCTTTTTTAAGGACACGAACGATTTGTCTTTAATTAAGCACCATGTCTAATGAAAACAATGCTTGATATTTTTGAAAATTATTGTAAATAATATTTATAATCATACAATTTTTTTTGAAAAAAAGGAATTCCAACCACCGGATTTCCTCCTAGATCCGCCATTGCTATTTACGCTAAATTGTGCAAAATATAGGATCTAAGTTGGAACTCTAACAAAGCATTCAGTTAACAATGTACATAATCTACCTGCATTCCCAGAGTATGTTCCAACATCTAGGCGGTACTTTGAACCTGCGTCGCCAATTTTAAAGCTGGAATACTTGGCATATCTCTTTTCTCCATCCCAGTCCATGAGGTCAACTCTCAGCTCCGTTGGAACCTGTGTCAATCTATGTAAGTACTTATTTCCTGAAAAAAAAGAAGAATTTCAAAGTAAATTTTTGTACAAATCACACAAAATGAACTAAAACAAATCGTAAAATCGCAAGAAAAAAAAAAACAACAACAAAAAAACTCGGCCTTTTCAGCAATTTTTTTTTTTTTTAGCTCAGTGAGCACTACCCGACAGAACTTAACTACAGTCTGTTAGAGAACAGTGGTAATAGTCTTGATAATTACTCACCGTTTTAAAACGACTAAAATTTCAGAATACAGTTAAATGAACAATTATATTACAGCGAAAGGGCTAAATACCTAAATACCTAGAAATACCTAAACTAGTGCAACGAACTCGAATTAGAATTTAAAATTTTTATGATTTCGGCTTTTCCTACGAGGGACGGGGATATATTTTTACTCTAATGTCTGCTCTTTGTTTATGACAAAGTATAAAAATTTGTTTATACTTGTGAAACAAATTTATATCCAGAACTGAACCGTTTATAAGTACATGTATCTCTCTTTGTGTACGCTAAACGACTGACTTACCTAACCAATATTCGCCTGCAACATCCCCAAAGCCATCTTCATATTCTTGCCAACCGAGGAAGAAGTTAACAGTTCCATCAATCCTTTTTTGGAAAACCTTCAACGGAATACGTGTATATAAGTATTCTTGTTGCACTTTCTTGTTATAAGACGAAATAACACTCGTCTTAACTCGGTCGATTCCGTACGTCCATGTAGGTCACCGGAATCACCCGAGATTGGCTGAATAAGGAAATAACTCGCATATCATACAAACTGGTTCACTGTCTCTTCAAAAAGGAACATAACAGTATTTAAGCATTTGTAATATTTTTTGTGAATTTTTGCAATCTAATTGAATTAAATGTTTAAGTGTCAGTACCTGTAAGAATCAGGCTGTCGGTGAAACGTGATATGAAAAAAACTATCATTTTGATAGTGTAATTTGACCATTTGCACTATCATAATCAAGGGAAAAAGACAATATTTTTCGTATCATGTTGGTGCATTGAGTATAATTTCATTGAAATGAACTGAAAATGAACATTTCAAGGACAGATAACTCTATCAAAAACCTCTTTTTCAAACATTGTATTGAAAAATTTCTGAGATCAAATAATTTTGTTTTCATATAGAGAAAGCATCCTTGGGTTTCGACATTCATGTTTGTCAGATCGGTGCGGTTTCGACATTTATGTTTGTCAGATCGGTGCGGTTTCGACAATCATGTTTGTCAGATCGGTGAGGTTTCGACATTCATGTTTGTCAGATCGGTGGGGTTTCGACAGTCATGTTTGTCAGATCGGTTCATGTTTGTCAGATCGGTGGGGTTTCGACATTCATGTTTGTCAGATCGGTGGGGTTTTAACATGCATGTTTGTCAGATTGGTGGGGTTTTGACATGCATGTTTCTGATTTTTCCCATTTTACCTGATTCTTACAAACACTTACATTTAATTATGCTACCCTCCATAAAAGGTACATGGCACATGTCAGATCGCGTATCATATTGTGAATTTTGGTACCTGGTTTTCACTTTTCTGTAAATAATTCTATTTATGGAGATAGACCTGGGGTAAGGGAAATAACTTTTGAAATCAATGATATGTTTATATCATATTAAATTTCAGCGAAGCTTACATGAGATTGATGTAAAATGCTGAAGACAAACGTTCTAATGATTTGTTAGAATTGTGTCCCTTACCCTAGGTCCACCTCCTTAATATTATCTGTCAGGAAAACTTGACCAAAGTTTACCTTATTTTTCAGATCTGAAGAAATTAAATCCGACTGCAGTGAAAACCAGCGGTTTTAAAGACGATGCTTAATGATTATGTTGAATCTATTTAAAAAATGACCATATACTGATACTTGTACATGTTTGTGTTAAAAATCATTTATCATACCAGCCAACCTCCCCCATCTGTTGTCATGTCACAGTAGACCTTAAACTTGTCCCCATTGTCAGGTTTCACACAGAAGACGCCATCTACCGTGGCACCAGCCTCCTGCCAGGCCAGACAATCCTTTAAGCATGCGTCAGAAGTTACATTCAATCCTATAAAAAAGTACAGAAAGCAAATTTCAATTTTGAAAAATCAAATTTATCCCTATGCGTTAAGTACGATTAAGCCAAAAAGACGGTTTTTTTGGTATTTGAACAACAAAATAAAATGAACATTAAGGTGTGGATACACATAACAAAGTTTAAATCGTGAAAGATATGTTCAATGCTATCAGTTTCTCCATTTGCTAAATTTTTACTTAAAATTAACAAAATTTTTAGACGAAGCGGGGTAATACCCTATAAAAATCGCAACTGAGAAAATTCAAATATAATGAAGGCGACTCTGAGTATAACACATCCCCCTTAGAATAAGCTTTATGTAGCAATCGCCGTGCGAAACCATTATCGAATTTTGACATTACAGATTTGGAGCTCCTAGATTTTGCTATTCTGTTAAAATAGTTGTAGGTGGAATATATATTTAGGTAAGTAAACAGACCAAGAAATTCCGAAAAGGGAGTGGTTCCAGTTCGCAAAGGGGGTCGGGGGACTTTAGTGATTTCCATTATTTTTAAATCATCAACTAAATTTTTCGAGCACAAAGGGGCACACAAGCAGCACTCCTGGACCTGCCTATGCAAACTAATTAAGCTCCTGTTTTAAATTAGAAAGAATTTGGAGAATTGAATAACTAGATGTTTCCTTTCTGAGGTTAATCGGCTGTCACAACACCATTGGGACGACTGTGGTCTGTGTCGAACCAGTGTGGGTTTGGGATAGAACCATTTGACACCAGAGAAAATTATATTTAAGAAAAATAGTTAAAAAAAACCACCCTGTATTAGAATTACTTAAATGAAGTCCTAAGATCCAAAGTCTATGGCTTACCTCCAAAGTTGAAGTCTGTTCCCAATGAAAAGGCTTCGAATCCACCAACGATGTCATCTCGTAGCTTTGACGTTGCCACCTGTCCTACAGAAGTTTAAAAGATCGGATTGTATGAGCAACCTAATTCAAACTATTTTTTAAATTCTTTATTTTATAGTGAATCCTGTTTTAACAGAACCTCTTTTGGACTGAGGGATTTGTTCGATTAAAGCAGATGTCTAGTTAATACAGGTTACATTGCAATAGGGTATGGAAGAACCGTCACGTGACGTTCGGTTTAAGCAGTTTTCAGAGGACGCTTACCCTACCTGTGCACCTGGTCCATACTCCCAGTTTTAAACGGAGTTCGAGTTGCTCATTTACACTTGTTATTTTGTACGTATTATCTTGCTTATTTTATGTTCTGTGTCGTGTGTCTGTTTTCAATGTCGTACGCGTATGTATTATGTATTATCTTGTTTATTTTAATATGTTCTTTGTTGTGTGTGTCTATTTTCCATTTCGTGTCTTTGTCTCTGGATTACATTCTTTTGATTTCTGCTAGAATCTTGGTTCCCTTGATTACTCTTTTTTAAGTCCAATGGGAGACCTATCCTTACCATTTGATTTTTATTTAATTTTTATCAGGAATTAATTTTTTAGTCCCAAACATATGTTTTTCAAATGTTTTCATGGGGACCTAAACATATGAAAAACATATGAGAAACATTTGTTTTTCAGGTGTATTCAAAACATATAAAAAAAACATACGTTGAAATTTTTCTGTTTTAATACTGTTTCATTTCGTAATAAACTAGCTTTACCTGCATGAGTGGAAGCGGACAGGGTTTGAAGTTTAGCTCCAATGGTATCAGCAAACGATGTGATATATTGCATCTCTAAAAGCAACAAACAGCAAAGATAATTTAAAAAATGAACCACCTCTACAATGCCAACATTTGCAAAAATCAATACATCATTCCTCGATCTTAAATTTAGTCCGTGCACTTTTCTTGTCATTTATTGTAATAAAATTGATATTCGCGAATTTCGCGGTAAGCATTACTGAAAAAAAATCTATTTTTGGGACAGTCTATTTCCTTTCGAGACGTATAAGGTATTATTTTTATTTTATGCGGAAGTACAGTAGTCAAGAAAAGAATATGTTATACACATTTAAAAAAAAGATCTTTCTCAGGTGATCCAATTGGCTTTCCATTTAAAAAAAAAATGTTTTCCGTGTACGTGTATTGTCGTACTACAGCTATTTAAGGAGGTAGACCTAGAAAAAACTCTTGAAATAAGTTGTAAGTATTATATTAATTTCACCAAAGCCTATCAAGCTCTTATTTGAAACAGAATGAAATCATTCAAAGTTACTTTGATGCTTACATGAGATTGATGTAAAATGCTGAATACAAACGTTCTGATGATTTGTGAGAGTTGTGTCCCTTACCCTAGTTCTACCTCCATAAGAGGGTGCCCATGTCCATTGAAGACCAATGCAGAGGTATAAAAATGCCAACTTTTGTTTCAAAAGCATTTGCATCCATTAGAGATTACGAACGCATGTTTTCAGATAAAAAATGTTGGTTTGTAATTTTCTGAAATGGGAAGAATGGAATAAATTATGTAGAAAGCACAAGAAACTTTAAAACAAAGGGAATTAACTTTTTGATCTGTAAAAGTCTCTTTAAGGAGGTAGACCTAAGGTAAGGGACACAAATCATTAGAACGTTTGTATTCAGCATTTTACATCAATCTTATGTGAGCATCTAATTAACGTGGATTCATTTTATTCTGTTTCAAACGAAAGCTTTAGAGGCTTTGGTAAAATTTAATATAATACAAACATATCACTGATGTCATGTTGTATGTCCCTTACCCTAGGTCTACCTCCTTAAATCAACATACCGTTAGTGCTTGCATATGCCAAGAGTTCCCGTATGCCTGTAACATCCGTCTTGGCACTTCTTAAAATGCTCCTCTCTATAATAATAACATCACGACAGAAGTCATTTTTTGTTTCAGAATAATTATTGAGAACAGACGAGCAGATAGTTAATCCTTTAAACTGAAAGAATGAACCATTTTGTGCTAACTGTGGGAAACGGATTTATAAAAGTTTAAAGCTCGTTTCCGAATCCTTTGCTTACATTGTATTTATGTTATTATACTAATGTTTGAATTTCTAAATAAAATATGTTTACACTAACTGTGGGATAGTCGATGAGCATGTGAGGAGCAGGCTCAATATACACTTCCTCGAGGAAAATTCTAATGTTCTACCTGATCCCTACCCCCCGACCGGAAGAGCATGCTCATCAACTTAATACGAAAGGGTCTATAAAGCTATATTCTTTTATATTGTGTATAACAATAAATGTGGTTGGGGAGACGGAACAATCTGGGTACGACCCCCCCCCAACCCACCCACCCACAAACAGAATAAAAGAATAATTCAGTCAATATTTAACGTTCGTTTCTTTCTAGAGTTGGCCTCGACAATACAGGGTCTTTTTGTTTCAATTAAAACTACCCAGCCTTTCCCGTTACACAGAAAAAATCTACGCAATAGGCAAAAGAATCGGTCCGGATTTGTTCGACACGATTCTAAAACTATTGCTGAACGATTACTGTTTTTTTTATATTTCTAATGATATCTAACTTTATTTTTTTAGCACCACTAGGTGGATTGGAACTAATTTGATCTGCGTCTCACTACAATTCTGGAAAATAATTCAAGAATGAATTCCGATTGCAGTCGGGGTTAGTGTTAGTGAAGTGAAAGTGGCTGAGTGGCTCCGATTGTATCGGTTTAGATTAATAGAGCCTTGATTTATTCCATAGAATTTTATTTTGCAAGAACCAGTAGAACTGAATGTTAAGGATAATGTCCTTTTTAGTCGTGACTATCCATGCAGGCCTCGAACGAACGCTCCTCATAAGGACTATGTAAGTAGATCTGTAAGTTGCATGACCAGTTTTTGGAATATCTGACGGATATCAGATTGTCAGATTATGCTTACTGGCAATTTGGTTGCACCGTCGACGAATTGGCCATGCGTAGCTTTGTGTGTATTTCTCAACTCAAGTCGTCTTCGAGGGACGCCGACTGAATTAGATTTTTTCTATGAATACTAATCTAAATATGACCGACATCACGAAAGAGGGAAGTTACTATCTCAAATCTATAAACAGTAATACCTACATACATGTATGATTACAAAAAAGGGGTGAACATACCCTATTTGTTCACGTAAGACTAATCGATTCTATTACGTATCTTTTCGAGAGTAGAAGAGAACCGGACACGGAGAGAGGCTGAATTATCCGTGTAATATTTTTTAACTGCAGTGCCGTACAGAAATTGTGTTTCATTCTCAAGCTTCATAAATTATTTTAAATTTTATACCTTTGTCACATTTATCTTGAAGGCTACGTATAAGACTTTCCACATCCTTACCACTTTCGTTAATGGCTCTGATCTCTGAAATAAAAAGTATTGCGAGTGAGTTGACCCTTCAAATACATGGGCAGATCCAGAGTCGATTGAAGATTTTGAAAGGGGCGGCCTGGCTTGACCATTATTTTCTCATTTTTTGTCAAACATTTGCACGAAATTAGCAAAATTTTCCACACCCGGAACTCCTCTGGACCCGACACTGATAAATATTAATATATAATACATCGATGAGTTGCAGGAAATTTCTTTCATTAAAAAAATAAGTAGTTAGATTCTGGATTTAAATCTTCGCTAGACAAGGGTTCCGGTTCTGTCCCTCCAGTCACCATTGCAATCTTCCAAGGGTGAAGGGAGGGGGACTGGACCGGAAACCTTGGCTAGCGAAGATACTTTAATGAAAATACTAACTTCTGGAGGTTCCAATCGAGAGCGGAAGAGCTTACTTAATGCTTACATTGTAATGAGAATGGATATGGTGAATGTGTCCGAAAGACGACAACTCCATAGATGAAAAATGTCAGCTTGTGTACGTTCAAAAACTGAAGGACTTCTCTTTAGTCCATCTGATGGACGGACCGTATTATTGGCGATGAACATGAAATTGATGACAAAATGATCATGAAATGATGATGATGAAATGAAAAAAGTGATAGAATACAAGGATAACGCGGTCGACAAATTTTGATTGCCACTAGAAAAAGGGAGGGAGGGTAGGGTCGGATAATTTAGCCTCCTGTGGCGGCGGAGCGCATAGGTTACTATTCCTATCGAATACCACAGCAGGGTTCTTTAACGCATGAGGAACGTGGCATCTTTCCCAACACGGTGCACCACTATAGTTTGCGGTCGGGGATTCCGTATAATAGCCTGACAACCCTAGCATGTAACACGCCAGGGGTATCCCATTCCACCACCTGGGGCATACAACCCAGTTGCTCTGTGGGCAGAGCCTCTAGCTTCAGCTAGGGTTCTGAGCACTATTAAGTCGCCTTTTACCACAAGCTTACCGCTGCTACAGGCCTAATCTTTTGATACCCGGACCTGCACGGTGCTCTGGTTACTATAAAAAATTTTAACTAAATATCAGCAATAAACATAACAAGTTTTTAACCAAGCTATTACATTGTATAAACTGATCAAAATGAGATAGCAATTAAGTATCATATAGTCAATGATAAATACATGTATACTTAAAGTGTAAGTTTTTGTTAGAATCAGGCAAATGGGAAAAAAATTCAGAAACATACATGTTAAAAACCCACCAATCTGACAATAAACTTTTACTCCAAAAGACCATCATTTGGTCTCTGCATCACTGAATTTGCTAAGAAATTTTTCAATAGAATATTAGAAAAAAATGAGGTTTTTAACAATGTTATCTGCCCTTGAAATGTTCATTTTCAGTACAATTCAATGAAATTATAACTCAAATTACCAAAGTTAAATGGAAATTTTCCCCCTTTTGAGTAGTCAAATTAATTTTTCAATGGTGCTTTTTGACATACCTTTTTAACACACTGCCTGATTCTTTCAGAGCTTAACACTTAATTTCAAAAGCAATTTTTTTCTATGTCTTTTTGTTATGGTCACATTACCTTCAATACTCCTGTTTGTCAATTGAAACATTTCCGTAAGGAAAACGTCATTTAACCACCTTTCAAGTGATTCTGAAAAAAAAATTAAGTGATCGAATGATATACAAATACGTATGTATGTATACGAATTTGATTGATTACGACGGTGGTTTTCATATAAATTGGTTGCTTATGTCGAGAATCCATTCAGAAATTCCCTCTGAATTGTAATATCTTAACAATTACATGTACCAGAGCAAAGTAGGGCAGAGAAAAAAAGTTCCTCGTAGTTATATACACATACGCAACATTCCGATTAAACAATATTCCGTTTATCAGAAGAAGGGTAAACTGGCCCAAAGGTGGTTATTTCGCATAACCTGATAGAAATTAAAAACAATCTTTAATAACTTAATTGCACCCCGAACATCAAATTTCACAAGTCGCAAAGAAAGCGCACCGACGTTTGGGTTTGATAAAGAAATATTTTATCTTATGTTTAAACAAGTACTATCTTAAAAAAAAGATAGCCGACGTGGTAAAATATTTTTCTTTTTCCTAATAATTTTCATTCAAGAAAATAACACATGGCACACAATATCGCTACAGTTTTTTTCGAACGCTACTATGTTATCAGTATTTGGCCAATCGGGAAACAGAATTGCTATCAGGTGACTTGCGTTTCCACAGAAGAGCGTCCGTAAGGTCAAAGGGTAAAAAGCGAGGCTACTGACTGCGTCGGAAAAAGTCTGAGAAGGTATCAGTACAATACAAATCAAGCGTGCGTCCAATATTAGAATACGGATCAATAACGTGGTCATCATATTTATCAAAAGATATTAAGTAGCACTCCACCTAAGAATCATGCAAAATGTGATTCATGGGTAAAAAGCCTACGTATTTTTATTTTTGATATTTTGTTCGAATTGCCATAGTAAACAGAAACTAACATTCAGTTTTTCATATAACCTGTGTTCATAGGAGATAAAAATGATATAGAATGCACTCTAGATTTCAAAATTAAGTGACACAACTATGTAAATGACACTCAAATACAATCAAATCTATTGGATTTTCAATGTTGATTATCTCCTAAGAGCAGGCAGATTTGAATGAATAATTACACATTTCTTAATATAGACCCATAAAGCAACTTAATTACAAAACTAAAAATATGTAGCCTTTTTTGGTGTGTATTACATTTTTTGCAAGATTCTTACAACGACAGCTACTTAAATTATTTTCGAGAGTACAGAGAAGGCGCGTTACCTACATTTACCTTACTCAGAGTGTGGCAACAAGATATGTTCGAAACCCACAAATGTGTTTATGGTAAATATAAATATCTTTTCGATAATTTTCTTCGAACTGAAAGTATTGAACACAAGAGGTCAAAACTACAAATAACCGAAACACTGGTCTAGAACAGACATTAGAAAAAAAAACAAACTTTTTTTAATCGAGTTGTGAATTCGTGGAACTTGCTTCCTTCCTCTACTGTTGCCGCACCCTCTCTATAAAATTTTAAAAAGAAACTTGGGTACTCCCCATAAGAAGAGGATATATCACCATAGTAACGAAGTTACCTCCGTACATTCAGAGACATAACTAACGCTGAGTTGACCATTATTTCATACATTTAAAGCATACTGATTTTATTGTATTGTACTATTTTAAAAATTACACTGAACACTTAATGAAGTATGGAACGTTTGTGTTAAGCATTTTACATCAATCTCACGTAAGCATCAAAGTAACTTGGGATAATTTCATTCTATTTCAAATGAAAGCTTTATAGGCTTTGGTGAAATTGAATATGTTGCAAACATATCATTGATTTCAAGAGTTATGTCCCTTAACCCTGGTCTACCTTCTTGACAATGCTATGCGCGACGGACGTTTTGTAAGACAAAAATAACCAAAAAGCATGTCTGTTTTCAGTTTTCGACCCTGTTTTTTCCCGACATTATACGCTAAATAAAATTTAAAAAAAAATAAAAATCGTTAATTTCTGGTGTTTTTATCAAAGTCTTCCTTGCGTTTGAAACCCAAATTCTACTTATATATGATGGTTTGTTTCATAACAAAAGCATCCCGGTTTTGCATTTTCATCGTTTTTATATAAATAGTAGATGAAGTATATATGATGGCCGATGAGACAGTCATTCACCAAAAGCCAAGCAACGAACAATTAAACACCTCCAGGACATCACATTGTCGTCAATGATTGCCTAACTGTAAGGCCCCAAAATAAATAATGTGAAACTATTCTTAAGAGACTCGACCTAATATAAAGAAAAAAAAATAAGGACAACCACTGGACTACAGGCGTCCATTTCACAAAAAGTCATAAGTGTAAAATTGATCGTAAGTTATGACGTAACAATGCTATTTTCTGTTATGACGTCATTACTTACTATAAACTTTACACTTATGACTTTTTGTGATATTGATGCTTGAGGTCAGGTCACTTTCTTGGCCTTCTTTGAAAAAAGTAAGGTTTATATATGATTGATATTTTCTCCAAAAAAAAAAATAATAATAAATCTATTGGCACACCATAGTAACGTCCGATTGAAACTGCAGAATTCCTCTTTCATGAAAACTAGAGTTTCTTTTTGTACACAAAATGTAGATACGGAAATTTTAAAAAGAGAGGATCCAAAAGGTTTCGAAAATAGAGTTTCCAGTTATTATCCACTTATTTTCGCTGAAATTCCGCGATATCAGCATAAGGGGTGGATGTCCGAACCGGTGCTCCCCTTGATCCGTCACTGGTTTCATTTAATCTGGTCTAATCAACCTTATCGTTTACCTCGTTTAAACTCATTTTTCTATAATTTGGAAATGTCGTGTCATCGTAGTAGTACATTTACCAAGATGTACATTTTAGTTCTTTTGCAATCCATAAAATCTTTCAAGTTGCCCTGCGTTGGTTCTTATCGCACGATTTATTGCTTTGTCATATCAATTTCAAGGTCAATTCACAAACTTTCAACAAACTAATGATAAATGACGCATGCTTTATGGTAACGTTTTGTTGCCTTAATCTAATTGTGTTGATTTCGGACGTTTGTCTACTACATGTATTTCCGATTTGTCTGCTACGTTTGCATCATGAAGCTTGTTCAGAAATGAATGATATCAAAATTCAAACTTAGGACAGGTATTTATTTGGTGAGTGAACAAGACAATTGTGCGCACCTGTCTATTGAATTCTGAAAAGAAGTATTGCAATAAATCTTACCGTCAAGTTCCATTGAAAAATTCTTCTTGTTTTCTTCAATTAAAGAATTAAGGTCCAGGCCAGCCAACATGGATGCTAATTAAAGAAAATAATAAAAAAACTTCAAAAATGTGAGCGACCTCTCTAAAGGACATCCCAGAAATATGAACAAACAGGAAGTTTGAACACGAGTCAGGCCTCTGAAAAATATCTGTTGTTCTGGCTCAGTATATAAGTCACAAGACAATGGCATTAACCTGTTACATTTTCAGTATATTTTCACAGTCTAGCAATTTGCACATTGACCCAACAAATGCTGTCTTCAGAGATATGTGAACGTATTAAATTTTGTGATTGTTAATTTTCGCGGATTCTGTCAAGTGAGCATATTCGCGGGTATCAATTTTCGAGATTTCAAAATAGAAATTGATAAGCATTATATAGTGTTTAAAAGCAATTTCACGGGTACTGTTTTTCACGATTTTCTGCCCGCCGCGAAAATAGCGAAAACTAATACACCGCGAAAATTAATACGTTTACAGTACTAAGAGTGATTTCGTTACTTTAAATGTGTACATTCACATTATAAAAAATACGTGTACTCACCGTGTGACTCACTGATTGGAACATTTGAACAAATCTTACTCATTAATCTCTCCATCCCCATCGAGTAAAATGGATAGCTGATACATATCGTTAACAGGCACCCGACAACCAACCCACCGACGAGACAAAACCAGTGTCTGTTACGAACCCAGAAGGTCGCTTTCTCGCCACTTATGCTGTAGAACGAATTACCATCCACTACCAGGTTCTTCTGAGATCCGGAATCATATTCGTAGTCGTTACGGAATACTGGATTGTTGTCCATTATAATGTCAACATCGAATTTGAGAGGAGAATCCAATGTAAACTATTATATATATATATGTCATATGTATTTAGAACAGGATGTGTCATAATATTGCACTTAAAGTTAGGCCACACAAAGATATTTAGTTGGTGAAGTCAGATTATCTGATGTACTCCAATATTCAACATATGTTTGACGATTTTTATTCAAAAAAAAAAAACAAAACAAAACTAAGCAAAAACTAAACGAAGAGATGCAAAAAAAAAAACAAAAACAAAAACAAAAATAAACACTAACTAAACAAAACAAAGAAAGACAAAAGAAAACAAAAATCAAAATACACAAATAGAACAAACAAAACAAAACAAAAAAAAACGAACAATCAGACCCTTGTTACTGATCGGACTTTGACCATGTTGACGCTTTCGGAACCATCAAATGATACATGGCGTCTCACCTGATCTAATTGTTTCTGTCGTTTCAGGTAATCGAGTAATGTATGGTGCATATCTGTCACCAAAGGGTTGTTTAGTTAATCTTATTTTGTTTATTTTTGCAGAGGCGTATTTAATAGGCTATGTAAGTCTCGTACGGTGACCCCGTGATTTCTCTAGAATGAGTCCTAATCTATCATTCAAATGCATGGAAATTTGTCATTTAGAGAGTGTTGAGTTCAGTGTTAAGGGCAAAAATCTTTCTGTGTAAAAAAATCCCTATAAAAATGACAAATAACAATTTCTACATGATAAATATTGTAAGAAAAAAATATAAACTAGAAAATTTTGCATTGTTATACAACGTTTCGAGTACCCGGAAGTAAACAATAAATATAGATAGGTCTTCGGTTTTCAATACGTTCTACATCGGAAATTCAGGTAAAGAAAATGAAACTAGAACGAGAATTACATATCCTATCCTGATTGGTACGGCGGGAATACATTCGAATGTAACTTATTTTAATTCGTTACCATATGAAATACCACATCTTTTTTCATTTTTTTTTGACAAGAAGTTAAGGTACGGCATGCCGTATTAATAAAACAAAATATTGATACAGCGCTGTCCGTATACCACCCTCCACGCCTTTGTTTTACATCAAGTACATGAATTACTTAAAAAAAAACCAAATATTTTAATAATGATAAAATGTAAATCTTGTGAGATTATAATTATTATTCATAATTTATTAGAAATGTCCTCTTTCGTCTACCCCGGACTTGACTTTTTATGAGCAACTCGGCGGGTGTTTCTATAGAGGTAGAGGACGCCAACCCTACCGATGCACCTGGTCCATGCTCCCAGTTTTAGTGGAGTTCGAGTTGCTCATTTACTTTTGTTACTTTGTATGTATTATTGTAGTGACTGTTCTTTGTTGTGTCTGTTTTCTTTGTCTGGTCTTTGTCCCTGGAGACTTTTGATTTCCGCTTGAATCTTGGTTTCCTTGGTTACTCTTAAACATACTGACGAATTGTCTTGAAAAGTCAGGAATGGATCTTAAAGTTTTTTTTCAATATTGTGAAGTGTGGAAAAAAGTTGGTCTCCATATATAATCGATCATTCATACGTGATCGAATCGATCATCCATATGTAATAGAATCGATTATTCATATGTAATAGAATCGATCATCAATACGTAATAAAGCTGATCAATCATACGTGACAAAAGGCATAATCCGTACATAATAGAGAATCCTTCACTCATACGTGATATGATCGATCATTCATACCTGATACATGTGGAATTGATCATTTGTACGTGAAGGAATCGATCACTAATGTGTATAAGAATCACTCATCAACACGTGATAGAATCCGTTATCCTTGCGTGACAGAAGTGATCATCCAGACGTAATAGAAGCGCTCATCTAAACGTACATGTAGCAGAACCGATCATCCGTACGTGATAGAGAATCGTTGACCCATACTTGATATCATCGATCATTTATACGTGATACATGTAGAATCGATCACCCATGTATGAACAGATGGATTCAGTTCCTTTAAGTTAACTTATGTTACCTTGGGGAAACGGGGTTTGTGCTAGAGTTTCTACCTCAAGACTCAGCTACTATTGGAAGCATTCAAATCAAAGACCAATTTGTAATATAATTTGTTTGGTACTTCCGGATACATCAATATGGCGTATAGTTATCAGAATTTTCTTTTTTGTTTTAATGCCAAACTTATTACAGAGTATAACTAATTAAAAGTCATTTTTTTTTCTAGCACCATATTTAGGCATAAAAGGTTTTCCTTATATTAGGCTTACTCTAAAAAGTCTCGTGAATTCGCGATCAGTGTCACGTGTCGAGGTGTAAAAGCCTTTAGGCTATATTAATCTTTGATGTAACTCAATCGAGGTTTTGAAGCAATGATACTAACTGCGCAATTGAAAAAAAACCACAAACCACTGTGGGTCCGTCTTATATTGGAAAATCCAAATGAGCTCTTGGTGCACTCTAAGGGCGAACATTTTAACATGTAATGTATTTCACAACAGCTTTTGTCCGGAAAAACAGTAGAAGGGTACTGACGCATTGAAAAATATTACATTGGTATCATAAACCGCACGTATTGTTATTCATTTATAATGTAACCAGTTTTAAGCGAAGTTTTTTTGGGATTGACGGTATTGTTCGGTTTAGGAAGGAGTTCGATTTATACAGGTTCAATATGTATAGGAAATTATATAAATTGACTTCTGAGAAAATTCGGTTTGGACTGGTCATCAGTTTATTCAGGGTTCGTTTAAGGCAGGTTTTACAGTATTTGTACTTAATGTGAATGTACTATGGACATTTAATTCGTTGAAGTGGGCTCGTAAATGACAAAACTTGATGTTACAATCCATGACAATAAGACTTCCGGAGGACGAGTACTTCCTATTGATGTTCTAAGTAGCACTTCGCTTAATGTTACTTATGCCACATATTAAATATTTTTGTTGCGACGACTTTAAATAGTACAAATTAGTACGATGTCTATAAGAAATATAGAGGGTTAAGTTTTGGTCTCTGTAAGAATCAGGCAGTGGGTGAAACATGGTATGAAAAAAAAGCATCATTTTGATAGTGTAAATTGATTATTTGCACCATCAGAATTAAAAAAGACAATATTTTTCATACCATGTTGGTGCACTGAGTTGTAAGTTCAGTGAAATGCGCTTAAAATGAACATTTCATGGGCAAATAACTGTGTCAAAAACCTCATTTTGCCTGATTCTTACAAATACGTACACTTAAGTGTGAACAGTCCAAAACCAACATGTACAATTATAGTTGATCTTTTAAAAATAGTACAAACGCAGACACAGTTTTTAATATTTAACTTAATTTTTGCGTTATTGAAGAGGTTTAGTCTCTAAATTATTTCTCCAACTTATCTGTCAGAAAGATACATTATTGTATAAAGATGAAACAACTCCTAAACCAATTTTTCTATATTCTCCCTAGTTGTTCAAAATTCACCCTAAAAGAATTGCCAATTGCCCCATTGCCCATTCCCCAGTGCCGTATAAAAAGAAGAGTACTTTATACAAGTTCTGTAGATACGGTCAATGACCATGAATTACTATTTCTCCATCCATTATAGATTTTGTCTTGCGGACGTCATACACAGGAAAAATTATTTCACGTGATTTTCACATGAATTTCACATGATTTTCACCTGAAGTGAGCAAATAAACTTTGTGATAAATTTCACGTTAAATTCAGGTGAATCGAGTCTTCACATGAAATTCAAGTGAATTGATAACATGAAAGTCGTGTTAAGTGAATTTCACGTGAAAATCACGTTAATTTCATGTGAGGTTCACATGAATTTCACGTGAAGCTCGATTAACATGAACTTCACATGAAAAATATTTGCCTGTGTACAAGAAGCTGAAACTGCTCACTTACCAGAGTTCACTGCCGTTTTTTTTGTACTATCCTGCATATGTCAATAGTACGTCCAATGCACTCTGTGGATTTTTCTTCGCGTATTGTCCTTATGATGTCTTCATGAATTTGTTCAAAACTTTCCACATTTTTGAAACTTCGGTATAATTAGATCGACTTATTCTTTATTATACCAAATGCTACACAGCATTTAGGTCAATTGACATGACAGAAGTAATACTTTAAGACTCTATTACTTTCTACAATCTATGATTCTATTGATAGTTATGAATTTTCTACCTCTGTATACAATGCTGCCACTAATCAAAGGAAAGTAGTCATTTTTAACAAAATGATCCTTTGAAAAATCCAGCCCTCTATTCATTTCTTGAAATGACCATGTGTATTTTTTTTTTTTGCTAATTTAATTTAAGACGAAATAAATACATCAATTAGACATATTTAGATATGATTAATGCTTTGAAATTTTTAATGGACCATAAATTATTTATATTCGATTTGACAGTACTCTATATTGTCAGATATAGTTGGTATTCAAATGGGCACTATTATTCATTGTGCTCCTTTTGTAGCGATTTCTCCCTTGTTAGGAATCAAAGTTCATGTCTTAATTCTTTAAAAGTTCTTGAAAACTTGATCTGTTGCGTGAATTTTATAATACGTTTACCTTGATTATATTTTGACCGTAAAGAATCTTATTTCGAAAACTATGTTCAGGATATCTACCCGAAAGAACTTAAGTTGACCCAGTCTTACAATGGTAGTTCTTGTACACCTTTTCTTAATTTGTGATTTTATACTATACTATGACACAATTTATGATAAAAAATATTTGTTTTCCTATTGTTAATTTTCCATTCATAGATGGTGGTATTCCTGAAGCATACTTCGGAGGTATTGCACAAGTGGCCCGCATTCCTCGTTTTTGTTCTAAAGTATATGATTTCAATGAACGCAAGAATATCATCACAGAAAACCTTTTGAATATGAAGTATCGATATCACAAACTCCTAAAAAAACATCTACAAAGCTTTCACCGTTACAAAATTTGATACAAAAATATAATAGCACATGCAGCATGTGCAGGTTCTTAATTTAAAATGAAAAAAAGTCTATACAGTACATTCTTATACACAAAATCCTATAGAATTATACTGCCCTTAGTAGCCTCATACGTACAGGAAGTAATTTTTTTTAGTATTGCATTACATCAGAGTAAGCGTTCTTCAAGAGGTTATCTGACTTTGTCAACATGGTGTATGTTGAGGTATTCCATGGAGAGAACTGGATGTACATGTATCATTGAGTGAATTTTATGATGTGTTGCTTTGTTGTCTCAGTTCATTTTTATATCTTATTTTAAAGGGAGTTTTACCCTTAACTCTTCCGCAGATTTTATGCGCCTGCCCACGGTCAATAAGAAGGTGTCTTTATTTAACTTTATAGTTTTATTTTGAAGAATTGCATCCTTCTGTTATCGTGGACTTTTGTTGTCGGGCCTTTTAGAGCTTACCTAAAGGTGTGAGATCTTTAGGTGACCCCCGAAAGGATTTGATACAATTTTAAGGTTATACGCTAGTGCATTAGTTGAGTTTCGTCATATCCATTTTTCCTATTCTTTGCATAAAACCATATATGTACAATGATCAGCTAGAATGACGTTTCTAGAGAAACCGTAGATGCTTACCATACCGAAACAATCTAACACGCTAATGATCAGCTAGAATGGCGTTAACGTTTCTAGAGAAACCGTGAATGCTTAAGCCTACCGAAACAATCTAATACGCTGTGCTTTGATAGAGACTGAATGATCCCTTCCATGAAATGTGTTTCATAATTCAATACTCATGTTATTACATATATTTGTGGGTATGCATTCTTGGTTATGTATGTGCATAAATCAGTTTATGCAATTAGGTAATTAATTTTGAATATTTATAATTCTTTTAATGCAATCACGTAATTAATTCTTAATATTTAAAATTCTTTTTATGCAATCGCGTAATTAATTCTACATGTGCGTTGTATCATAGGGCAGTATCCAGACACTTTGAAAAGGGGGTGTGCCAGCCGATGTTTCTCAGAATAAGGGGGTGGGTGGGGGTTAGGACATTATTTGCCATTTTTTTTGTCAATTCTACACATGAAGGTGAAACAATTCCAATAAAAAGGGGGTCCCAACCCCCTGAACCCCCTCTCTGGATCCGCCACTGGCATCATCCACATGGGCATTTGATATGTACATTGTACATGTCCGCTATACAGATAATCACCTAAAAAGGGGAGGGGTGGCCGGAAACAACTTCATTAAACACATTTTTATGCGTCCATATACACACAAAAATACGTTATTTTCATAAAATTTCAAACTGATAAGGGGACCCTAACGGTTCTGGAGAAATATGCGAAAAACTACTGTCTGACCCCTGCGTTCTATTTTTAGTTACAGTGGCTATGTTTTTCGACCGATCAAAAATCCCCATATCAGTTCTATGCAGGATACCCCAAGGAACATTCCATACCAAGTTTGTTTCAAATTGGTCAATAGTTTCAGAGGAGAAGAGTTTTGAAAAATTGTTAACGACGACGACTACGACGGACGATGACGGACGCCAAGTGATGACAATAGCTCACCTGGCCTTCGACCAGGTGAGCTAAAAAAGGGGATGAAGCATCAAAAGGTTCCATTGTGTCATGTCTAAAAGTATGTGTGGAAATAATTTATCTTATCAAAGTTATAAACTTGAAACAAATCTATACCGGTAAAGATTGATTTGGCACCTATCAAAGGCATTGTAACCGTCAACACAAGTACAATTTTACAATTTTATTTACAAATGAATTTTACGGAGGTAGACCTAAGGTAAGGGACATAAATTATGAAGTCAGTGATATGTTTGTATCATATTCAATTTCACCAAATGCTATCAAGCTTTCATTTGACACAGAATGAAATTAATCTAAGTTGCTTTGATGCTTACATGACATTTATATAAAATGCTGAATACAAACGTTTCCATGATTTTAAAGAGTTGTGTCCCTTACACTAGGTCTACCACTTTAAAATAATTATAATTATGATAACAGTATTAAATTAATCAACAATAATTTTAAACATAAACGTACTACAGGGAAAAATAATAAGTAGTGGTCTTTGTAAGAATCATGCTTATTCCGTAAAATGGGATACACTCCAAAAAGGCTACACATTTTATTTTTTTATTAGGTGGCTTTATGTGTCTTTATGATGAAATTTATAATTACTCATTCCAATCTGTCTTCTCTTTGGAGAAAATCCACATTGAAAATCGAACAGTTTCTATTATATTATAGTGTCATTTTCAGAGTTGTCTCCCTTAATTTTGAATTCCACAGTACATTCTATATAATTTATTCTCCTAAGAGCATGGGTTATACGAAAAACCACATGTTAATTAACTATAAAATTTTAAACAATATATCAAAGAATAAAATATGTAGGCTTTCCAACCATATATCATATTTTGCATGATTCTTAGCTAGAGTGCTACATAAATGAGGTATCCGTATATACATTGTATATATAACAAGTCGATTAAATGACATTGTATCTCCTGATCAAACAATGACGCTATTTTAACCTTCTTCGGCCTTGTCAAAAGAGAAGAGTTGCAAACATGGGCATACAAGAAGAAAATGGGTCCTGAGTTTTTGTATATATATATTAAGTTGAAGTCTTTATACAAATCAGACAGGGGGTGATTCATGCATGTCAAAAACCCACCAAATACATTTTTTTCTCATTCAGTAACGGTTACAGGCCGCAAAACCGGTCATACTTTGTCATTTGTGTCTTGCACTCTACTCTGGATGTAGATTGTTTATGAAATTGGCAAGCGTTACCGTTCTTGATTCGGTTTTATTAGGTTCATTGTAGTGAGAGATGAATGCATGGATTCTTCAAATCATATATTTAAATACAGGAAGAACTACTGCTATGTGAAAATACACGTCAGTTTCAGCCTTATGTAGACCGAAAAAGCATCATTTGGGATTTTCCTTACCATGAATCACTTTATCATGGGCCTTATCTGAATGTTATATGGAATGGTACTTATAGACTATATACTGTAGTTTATTGTAATGTCTTAGTTAAGGTCCATATTTGTTGCACACATTTGTCAGCTGCTATATAGTCACATATGAAAAGACCGATTGCTCTCCCCTTATTGCAAGAAGTCCAGAATCACTTCCGCCTTAGCATCATTGAAGCCCCTTTCAGTGAATAACGATCGCCCTTGAATTTTTCCCAGTTAACGCCATGATTGTGAGTGCCCATATCCGTTCCATGGGCGTAATATATTCCATTCAATGAGGAGTGACTACAGTAGTTGTACCACCACGCCCCCTCGTTGTCTTTGGCACATCCACCACTAGAAATAGAGTTGTCTTGATCTTTCGTACTGAATTTGTGCCCGTCGTGATAATCAAGGGCATCGCCTATAATACATGTACAAAGTAAATTTATCAATGAATGCAAACAGCTACAGAATACATTTACGTATAATTATATCCGTCATACATCAAAATTAACAAGTACAATTTTTAATAAAAGATAGCCAACGCATATTCTCGCTTTGTTAATACCTAAATCTAATTATGATTTTATTTGGTAAACTGTGTGATCTTTGTATTATGTTTCTTTTTTTCAATATTATTTTATTGGACCAACAAGTAAACTATTTCCAATTATTTAATTTATAAAAGATTATTTGATATAGAAAAATGATCAAAAATATTCCGGAGACAAATGCCCCCAACGGGGCCTTAAATTTTACGGTTACAGTTGTCGTATGAAATGCGAGGTTGTAAGCTACATCGGTTAGGATGCCATGGTTAAGCATCATAGATGTTTAATCGAACTCAATACCGACTGCGTCGGAAAAATTGTAGCATTATTTTGCCCTTCCATGTTCCTTGCATATAACAGGCCAAGAAAAAATATATATCTTTGTTATGTTACATTGGATGAAAAAATATGGAACGTAGGTTGATAAATTTAATTTATTTTTTAAATTATTTTATATACACACTTGTGGGAGGTTTTCTGGACTCTTATAGTGCTAACCTAAAATAGCGATATTTAGCAGTACTAGTAAAAGAGTAAGGTAGGTGGAAAAAATAGGATAAATAGGATAACCTGAAACAAACAAGTTTTTTTTCTGGCCTAAGTCTGAATTTTCTCTGACATTGCATTCCTTCTATTTTATGTTGACACATGTACTAATATATTTGGTTGAGTCCCGAACCATATGCCATACAAAACATTGCAATTTCAACTTTATTACCTGGTACCGCACTTTAAACATTTCATACGACCATGCTCACATATTGCCTACCATTTAATTTGTTTTTGGTATGCTAATATTATAAAAAAAAAAATGTCCAGAGAGCTCCTGTTTTAGTAGGGGAAAAGGGGAGGGGGCATTTCCACGCACAGTACTTATGATATAAGAGATGAAAAAAGGTGAAAGGCCTGAAATTCTCGTTCATTTACGGTTTTTTTAAATCATTTTTTCTATTATTCAAATATATCAAAACCGAAGAGCGATTTGTATTTAGTTCGTTGCTTCCGGGTTTATCAATATTATGCAGTTTGATTTAAAAATTTCCTATTTTGCGAAAAAAAAAAGCGTAGAAAGCAAACAGAAACTGTATTATTTCATCACCGAATTTGGGGAGGTTTCTCGTGAATTCGCGTGATCACGAGACAAGACTAACAAGCCCTTTCAAGCAAACTGACCTGCAGTGCCTCTGTATCCAGATATTGTCAGCATATATTTCGAACTTTCCGCACCAATCTTAAAACTGGAAAATTTAGCATAGGCCGTAGAGTTGTCCCATGCCAGTACATCCACCCGTAGTTCTGATGGCGTCTCTGTTAGGATGTGAATGTAGTCATTTCCTGCAAGTAAACAAGGCATACACTGGAATGGAGTCCACAAGCTACATTTCACGTAATCATGCAGAGGCGTGCCGAGATTCTAAAAAGAAAGGACCCCTGACTGGCCTAAGATGGGGCCCGGCTTTGTCATGGCGCAGTGATTTTATACATAATCAACTAAAGTTTTTCCGACCTAAGCTGTTTGTTTGTTTGTTGTTTGTTGGGGTTTAATGTCCGAGCAGCAATATTTCAGCTATATTCAGACGATGAACATGAAATTAATGATAAAATGAACATGAAATGATGATGAAATGAAAAAGGGATGGAACACAAGGACAATGGGGTCGACAAATTTTGATTGCCACTAGAAACAGGGAGAGGTGGGTAGGGTCGGGCAATTTAGCCTCCTGTGGCGGAGCCCTATGGTTCCTACTCCGGGAGAATACCACAGTAGGGTTCTTTAACGTGCGAGGAACGTGGCATCTTTCCCAACACGGTGCACCACTATGGTTTGCGGTCAGGTTTTCCATATTATAGCCTGACCATCCCAGCATGTAACACGCCAGGGGTACCCCATTCCACCACCTGGGGCACACATCCCAGTTGCTCTGTGGGCAGAGCGCCATAGCCCCCGGCTAGGGTTCTGAGCACTATTTAGTCGCCTTTTACGACAAGGTTAGCGCTGCTGCACACCTATTCTTTTGACACCCGGACCTGCACGGCGGATCCCCATTGGATCCCCATACGCCTCATCATGTGCAGCTACATGTACAAATTTTCCACTATGTTTGTTGCAATACATTACTGATATCATACATAATTATAATTACACACTGATAAAATCTGAATATTGATAGAAGGAAGATTTTATCCTCACTAAAGGATGCCTGTGAAATCGCGGTCGATTGAGCAAAGTGTGGACACAGTACTAATTTGACGGATCCAAACAAAATGAGTAATCATTGTAAAGGATCTACAACCATCTACATACACCAATGGTGTACATTTTTGTTCATATTGCTTTAGTGGTTTAAGAGGAGTTGGTACTTGGTTTTCTTTAGACCCATAATTTTTTTTTCGCGAGCGCGCAGCGCGCAAAAGTGTGTACTTTTTTGTGCATGTAAGCAAATTATCTTTTTCTTTTTTTTTAAATTCACATTACTTATTTTTTAACTATTCCTTACCAAATTATCTTTTCTCCAAAGTCAGGTTCGATATATATTTAATAACCTAAGAAAAAAAACCAAGCCCCCACCCCCGGAAGTTTAATGGTGCATCCCAAAGCATATTTTCATATCCTCATGCCATTGCACTTTCCTGGAAAATTGGTTTAATCAGAGACTTAAGAGGGTTTAACTAATCCCAGGTTTAATTTGACTCAGGTTTATCGGAGGAGCTAATGTTTTACGACGACGATGACGACACCGACAAACGCAAAGAGAAGATTTAAAAGTTGATATGGCCCGTGGAGAAAAAAAACTCCATTAAAATACACTTGCAATAAATAATTAGACTGCTCCAGACATGCGTTGCGCCAAAGACGTACTTTTGCAGCGATCGATTAATTCAAGATTAGCAGTCTCTACTTGTAACCCTGGTGCTGTTAGCTGCTTATCAGGAGGCTCTGTCAAAGCTTTCACTCCATGGCTAGTGGGCAGCAAGAGAGTAACCTTGATTTTTTATCAAAAATTTATCTTTTGTGCCAGTTAAAGGGGCCTTCTTGGTCTGGTTTGAGGGTGTTAACGTTTTTTTTTTCATTTTTGATAACCTTCATACATTGTACAACATCAAGACACAGAAGATGAATTTTGCTCGAACAGAACTTTTTATCATACAATGTAATTAATAAAAGAAAACAACTACATGTATACCAGACTTGATACTACATTTTTTAAGTCATTCTAAATGTGTGAAAATTGAAAATGTCATTTCCTGTTTGTGATTGATGATCCAGTCGTTTTTTGTTTTTGTTTTATTTGGTTTTGTTTGTTTGTTTTGTTTGTTTGTTTTTTTGTTTGTTTGTTTGTTTGTTTTTTTTTTGGGGGGGGGGGGGTAGGTGAACACCCTTTAATTTTCTTATAATAATAATTCAATATTTTACTCAAAACAATGGGTAGGGGGTTTACCAGTCACGACAGTTTACACATAAAAAGGTGAGGGGTCCTGACTTAGGGCGCAGATGTTTACACATAGAAGAGGGAAGGTTTGTTTCGACAGGTTCTACGCCTTTCCATGTCTGGACAGTTTTCACCTCAGAAAAATGGTGGATGTCGTTTAATTAAGCAAAAGAATGACCGTACAACACTGGTGTAACACGTACACACGATCCGGACAGTCCGTTGATTGAGCATGCGCGGAAGCGTATTATAACACACGGACCAATGACGGTCTCCGAATTGGGTTATTTCCCCAAAATTCGCGTTTTCCATAAAAAAAGATTGTTTCAAAGACAAATTTAGGAAGTACACAACACTACATTTATACCTCATATATCACAAATAGATTCGACCTTGTATGGTTTCAGAGAAGTTGCGGCTCAAAGAAATCGGTCTCTTCCTGTAGTAGTATAGATACACAGTTCAAAGTGTATATCGTTTTAACACTATATTTTATGAACGACAAAAGAAAAGGAATTACAAAATTTTGGAATATCACAACCCAAACACTACAAACAAAAATCTTTAAATAATTTAATTTCAGAAGTAATACGCTTTCTGATTGGATAAAAAAGTTTGTCCATCACCTCATAGACCAAAATTTGTAATGTGACTATGAAGTCATCAACCTGATTTAATGATTTAGTTTATTGAATTTTGATACTAAAATTAAATTATAAGGAACGACTGTTATAATTTTTTCGGTCTATTTGAAATAAGCTCAATGCCCATGGTGCATACTTGAAAATGAACTGCTACGCAGTTTATTTAGTGTGCACCATGTTACTGAGGTTATTTCTTGGTAGACAGAAAAAAAAGATATCAGTCATTCCTTCATTTATATGCGAAGATTTAAAAAGTCTATATTTTTTCTAAAGTTTTCATATGGAAACCTCCAAAGATCGGCATTACAACTAGGCGCGTACATATTTCTATGAATATCTGGACGGTATAATGAATTAACAACTTTGACACTACATATATGTTTGGTGTTTATTAAAAGTAGTCACTAACCTAGCCAAAACTCCCCGGTGAGGTTACCAAACCCCTTTTTGTACCAATCCCAGCCTCGGAAGAAATCTTCTGATCCGTCCAGTCTCCTCTGGAAAACCTTTAAAATATTGAAATGGTATCTACATTTCTTAATTATTAGTGATATTGTAGAAAAACATTTAAATGAAATTGATCGATAACTATGACGTCACAAAGCTATTTTTGGATGTGACGTCATTACTTACGATCAACTTTACAATTACGACTTTTTGTGAAATCGACGCAAGCTCATGGGTAAAATCACATACACTTTCTTGCATATACATGTAAGCCTAACAATGTTAGCAAGTGTTTGCAAGCAAGCAGTGTCGCCGGAAATTTAATTTATTGGATATTTTAGAAAAATGGATAGTATAGAGTTATGTTATGGCATTTTATTATATAGATAGTAGTGTTTTATCGAATGTTCCCAGTGAAATCAGTTTCGATAATTCACCCTGTGAAATAAGTTCGGTAATTTCACTCTCGGACTTTCTCCCGCCAAAAATTCACAACTTTAAAATGAATCCGCCGTTCACAAAATTTGAAATTTATGTTGAAAATAGCAGCGAATGGAAATCTATATAATAAATAGGATAATCAACTGGTTATCGTGAATAACCAAAATATGATCACTCGTGCCAAGAACGCTTGAGGATTTAACTCGTGCGCGGAACAAGTTCCGCACACTTGTTAAATCTATGCGTTCGTCGACGCTCGTGATAATATTTTGGTTATTCACTCCTTCCAATTAATTATCCTATTAATATTATATTTGTGAAAATTATTTTTGTTACATCTTCCGGAATTTCCGATGTAGAACGTATTGAAATCCGGAGGCCGATCTTCATTTTACTGTTTATTTCCGGAAATCGAAACGCTGCATTATAATGCAAACTCTTCTATTTTATGCTTTTCTTAACATTTTTATCATGTAGAACTAGATTTTTGTTATTTTTTATCCAAATTTGTACTCAAACGGTTATTTTGCTTTTAAATATTGAACCCATTGATGTTTTAATGACGAATCTCAATGCATTTGAACGGTGGACGAGGACCCATTCTCATAAAGTCACGGAGTAACGTGACGAGACTTACATACCCTATTAAAAAACTGCATTGTGTACAAACTGTTTACATTTCATTTTTCATACCCCATCACACGAAGTGGTGAGGTTTTATGAGATACCCTACGAAAACGGTTGTCTGCATGTACGTGCGTCTGTCCGTCCTCCGACGGTTTCCAGATAATAACTTTTCTTAAAAACTTTTCACAGATGTTGAATGTCATAAAATACAGGTTAAGTTTAATTTTCAGCAAAGATTTAAAATGTAGTATTTTAATTAGGCCATTTTGAACATTTTGCCATCCCGATTTTTTTTTCACCATAACGCGGTGGCCTATCACTTAATGCTTTATCAAAGTTCTATTTTCATGTTTGGTCTTCTATTATATACACATATATGTGAATCATTAACTTGAGATTGTTGTCAGGTTTGACTCCTGAACTTTATATAGAATTTACGGAACATGAAAAGATTGGAACAGCAGAAATCATGCCTCACACAAACAAAGTCGCCATCATGTATAATACTATTTTCAGAGTTAGTTGTCGGATGCTGAATAAAACCCCGAAAACACTGTCACATGACCTTGACTTTTGACCTACCGTCCAACCACCCCCATCCGTCTTCATATCGCAGTACACATTAAATGGTGACGTAGACACCCAATCAGGTTGAATACAGTACACGCCATTTTCGCGCTGTCCGTCATCGTACCACGCCTTGCAATCTTTCATACAAGATGACTCTGCTGTTGTTATCGACACAGCTGTTGTTGGTGCAGTTGTTTGAGTTGTGAACTCTGGTACTATACCTAGAATGTATAATTCTTATTTCAAATTTTTAATCTGCTATAAGGAAAGCTAGGAGGAATAAGTTAAAACCTTGGCGTTATAGAAGAAAAACTAACCCCTAAGCATATTACTAACCCTTTGGCATTATATAAGAATAACTAAACCCTTTACACTAACTCCTTAGCATAATAGAGTATTGCTAACGCCTCAGCATAATAGAAGCCCGTGCAGGTCCGGGTGTCAAAAGAATAGGCCTGCAGCAGCACTAAGCTTGTCATAATAGGCGACTAAATAGTGCTCAGAAACCAAGTCGGGGGCTAGGCGCTCTGCCCATAGAGCAACTGGGTTGTGTGCCCCAGGTGATGGAATGTGGTACCCCTGGCGTGTTACATGCTGGGATTGTTAGGCTATAATACGGAAAAACTGACCGCAAACCATAGTAGTGCACCGTGTTGGGAAAGATGCCACGTTCCTCGCACGTTAAAGAACCCTGTTGTGGTATTCGATAGGAGTAGGAATCTTTGCGCTCTGCCACAGGAGACTAAATTGCCCGACCCTACACATCCCTCCCTATTTCTTGTGGCAATCAAAAGTTGTCGTCCTATTATCGTTGTGTCTCATCCCTTTTTTCATTTCATCTTCATTTCATGTTCATTTTATCACCCATTTCATGTTCATCGCCTGAATATAGCTGAAATATTGCTGCTCGGGCGTTAAACCCCAACAATAAATCAATCAATCAATCATAGCATAATAGAATAGCATTATGGAGAAATTATTTTACTAGCGTATTAGCAAGATAGAAGAATTGCTAACCTCTTAGCATTAAAGAATAATAACTAAACCCCTAGCGTTATAGATGAATAACTAACCCTTAGCATAGGAGAAGAATAAATTTTTCTTAGCATAACAGAAGAATACTTACCGTAGCTTTATGTAAGAATAACTAACCCCTTAGCAAATTAGAAGAATTACTTACGTCTGAGCATCATTGTAGCCCGTTTCAGTGAATAACGATCGCCTTTAAATTTTTCCCAGTTAACGCCATGATTGTGGGTGTGCATGTTGGTTCCATCGACGTAATATTTTCCATTCAAGGAAGAATGGCTGCAGAATTTGTACCACCACGCCCCCTCGTTGTCTTTGGCACACCCACCACCAGAAATAGAGTTGTCTTGATCCTTCGTACTGAATGTGTGGCCGTTGTGATAATCAAGGGCATCGCCTAGGAAAAAATAAGCAAATAAAATCTATCAGTTTAAAATGTTTAAATCAAACTTATCTGAAGAGTCAATAAATCGGAACTACTCGGCCATTTCCGTTACACTAAAAATAACCTCGGATACAGATAGTAGAATTTCTTCTTGATAAAAAAAAAGTGATACGTGCATCAAAGTAGTTCAATCCACCAAGTTGCGCAAAAAAAAATTGTTAAGCATCATCAAAAATCTACAAAGAAATGATGAGCTTAGAAGTAAAGTACAAAAAATTCAACCAGGTTAACTCTAGGTTTAGAAATCTGGACAGATTATTCCGCCTGGTGCATCAGTAGTTTTTTTCTTTTGTGTAACAAGAAATGCTGAAGAGTAGTAATGAATGCACCTACTGTCCAATTTGGCCAATTTAATAGTATGTAGGTCTACTTTTTGTTGAAATTAGTGACTGAATATATGATATAATAACCCGCCAATCTCATTCCAGTTCAGATGACTTCTGATCAGCCAATCACATTTCACCATTCATGATTGTGAAAGCATTCTTCAAAGCAAAATACTCGCCGTTTCTGAACAGAATATTATAGTCTAGTATTATACATTATGCATGGTGCATAGTGTACGGGTATTTTATGGCCAAAATATTTTTTGCTACCCTACCTACCCTATTTTTTCATACCCTAAACATGTCTACTTCGGCTCAAGCAGCATTTAAGTCTTAACCCATTGAAAAATGCTCTTGGAAAAAAATATAAAAAATCCCAATTAACCTACAGCTGTACATACCCTATTTTTTCTTGCTGGTAGCAGGAAACAAGATTATTAATTTTTTAGCCTCACATGGCTTTTTTTTTTGGGGGGGGGGTGGGGGGAAACAAATAAAACAAATAATTTAAATAAAGAACAGCTCCTATTAATCTTTTATGGAAAACAAGAATACATGTATTAAAGATTTTTTTTAAAAGAATGAGGTTTACGATGTATTTGACACATGACCTGACATTTGTCGGAAGTGTATTAAAGGGAGAGAACAACCATGCATTTGTCCACCACGTTTACATAAATGTAGTTATAGTAAACACTAAAGCCAACTTACCTGCAGTGCCACTGTAACCGGATATTGTCAGAATGTATTTTGACTTTTCGTCGCCGATCATAAAACTTGAAAATTTAGCAAAGGCTGTAGAGTTGTCCCAAGCCATTAATTCAACCCGTAGTTCTGATGGCGTCTCTGTTAGGATGTGAATGTACTTATTTCCTGAAAGTAAAAACACATCTCGACATTCACATTGGCGACAGACTCTGTCGCACAAAGGAAAAGCACACTCGCGCAAAATTATGTTCTGTTGGAATGAGTTTTGGAGATGTATTAAAAACACGAAGCGACCTTATTTTAAAAAAAAAAACAAACAAGTAATTATCGCGATTTTTCTTAAATATCAAAGTAAAGGGCTAATTCTTTGACGCAGAAATTTAAGACTGAGCGTGTCTCTTCCCGGAAGCAACAGAGATAATACGTGATTTTGAAAAAAAAATTCAGAATAGAGAGGAACTATAGACTATTATTTGCATAATTTTTAACCAAATTATGAACGAAAAGAGGGGTATTTAAGCGATTTAGGTTAAAATCTTGCTGTAAATTGCTGAAAATACGCAAATTTTTCGACATTTAACTATACCCCGCCACAGTTATTACAAAAATATGAGAAATGTTCAAAACAGCTTAAATTCTGAACTAAATACGGAATTTAGTCTAAAATAAATTATATGTGAAAATGTATATACTACATTAAATTTACAGAAGACAAAGTCCCTATTGAATTTAACCTATGACCTTAGAACATGTAGGGCATTGCTATCAACTGGTATCATCTTTGAGAAGTGTTCAAGACATCGTAAATTCCGAACAACATACGGTGTTTTCCTTAAAATCGAACATGATGTATATTTTAATTAATAGGAGACTAATCCTCTATCCAAATCTAACGTACGAACTTAGAAACCGCTGACGGTCTTATTTCAGTCTTGCAGGAAGTGATGTAGGAAGTAAATACTATACAGTTATTAAATGGGTTGGATGTAATAGACCAGAATATTTGTCCTGAGGAACTGAGAATGACCAAGTGCAATAGAACACTTGATCATTCTCAATACCAACTGTTTTATTACCTAATTTGTCTATGAGATATAATAAAGAATGGAAATGGGGAATATGTCAAAGAGACAACCATTTGACCAGGAATAGGAAAATGACCGCTCCATCTTTACGAATTGGCAGACGAGAGTCACATCTACGTTTTTACACAGGGTTTTGTTTTGTGTGTAAATTCCAATTCAATGAAGCACTTAAAAAAGTTCAACCAATCAAAAGGCCTAGATAAAGGTCATTATGTGGTCTGTGCAATAGACTTCTCAAGGAGACTATTGCACCGTGCAATAGTACATCGACAATGCAATAGATCGCCCTGTCCTGAATAAATTTTGAAAATAGAGAAAAATATGTGTATATTTAATAAACAAGATAAAACTTAATAATTAGGTAATAAATCAATATAAGTAACTTTGGACAACTTGGAGTGCAGGCAAGTCGTAGATCCTAAACGAGGAAATGACACATATAAAGACCAAGTGGATTTATTCCTTGCAGTCACCTGTTAACCTTTTGAATGCTCAAAGATGGATTTCCTCCTCTTTTCAACTATTCTAAGAGGAATTTTAAGATTTAGCGTGACGACCTTTTTTGTAGAAATAACGGATAATTTTGCTAGAAATCCAAGTGCTAAGATAAAACAGATATAAAAGAGTAATCAAGGGAACCAAGGTTATAGCGGTAATCAAAAGAATTTAATCCAGGGACAAAGACCAGACATGGAAAACAGACACACAGATAGTATATGATTATCTGTTAATGGTTTCTATTCAAGATTTGAGTAATTAGTACACCAAACGGAGTAACTACTTGTTGATTGTTTGTCAATGATCATTATTTTACATACACATTGTATTTATATCAATGTAATAAGCCATTAAGAAAAGAATTTGATCAATATTTCTGCTAAGGGGAAGATATTGGGGAGAAATTTGTGAAAGAGGGAGATTTGTGTCTCCCATGTGCCTGACGGGGATTTTCTCAATAGAGGGAGATTGAAACCAAATCGAGGGTTAACAGTTATCTAATCACGTGCGTACTAGCCATGGGTACTAACCAAGCCAAAACTCCCCGGTGAGATTGCCAAACCCATTTTTGTACATATCCCAGCCTCGAAAAAAATCTTCCGATCCGTCCACTCTTCTCTGAAAAACCTGAAAAATAGTTTTCATCATAATTCTTAGAGTTTAATTTACGACATACAACCCAAGTGGAAAACTTCACAGAGCACAACTATATACTTTAATTAGTTTTCATACTTTTAAAGTTGTTACCAACACAACAGGCCGCTTATTTCAAGTGGGCGAACGTTAATGAATTCCATGTTGAATGTATGGCAAGCCAAAGTGGACAAAAATTAATATTTTGTAATATTAGAAAACACTTATTTTTGTCCACTTTGGCTTGCCATATGAATGGCATTTAGCATGCAGTTTGCTGGAGCTCTTTATTTTGAAGTAGCTATAGAGTCTCGGGTAACAAATTTCTATGCTTTTTTGGAGTTCTTAAGAAACTAGCAACTGGTATATGCGATATCTGTTTTATAAAGAACGAAGTCGACCTTAGCTCGCTAAAGATCTGATTATAAAGGACGATGGGACTACCCGTTCCACAGACAAGTCGTCCCTTTTTCTACTTTTACAAAGGGCGACTTCCAATTTAGATAAGGAATATATCTACTGAAAAGACCTTACTAGCTTATAAATAGTAAACTCCTTTAAACATAATGCCTTCTGGTAGGAAAGTAAGCAGTGCAGACGTTTACACTTACTGTCCAACCGCCATTATCTGTAGTCATGTCGCAGTACACATTAAACGATGACGTAGACACCCAATCAGGTTGAACACAGTACACACCATTTGTGCGCTGCCCAACATTGTACCACGCCCTGCAATCTTTCATACAAGATAGTGACAATGACGTCATTGATACTGGCGTTGTTGGCAATGGTAGTGATGTTGGAAATGTGAAGTTGAAGCCATCGAATCCTGGTATGATTCCCGGTACGTTAATCCCTAAAATCATAGCTCATTATCTAAAATTTCAGCAGAAAATAACAAACACTTTTACCGTTTTACAACTGAACCAATACAAACTACAAAAATGCCAATTACCAGTTATGAACAAAAGAAAAGACCAAATCTACACAAAATCCTTATTTTGGTAAGTATCAGGCAAAGGTAACAACAAAATTACTGAATACTAATCCGATCCACAATCAAGTCAAATCAAAATTAAATCTGACAAAATGGGTATTAGACCACCGGAGTAGATGGTACCGCAATGATCCTGACTTGGTACAGGCTTTTTAAAAGAAATTTTGGGTTATATTTAAGTTTTAAAGAGCACCAAACCTCATTCTTCGGTGGCGGTGTGAATATACATGTATGCTATAATGTCGAAATAGTGGTCACATCAGCACAAAGAATAATGTACAAAATGCAATCATTACTCGTTGTTATCGAAGAAACTGAATATTTTTTAAAGGAGGGCTGATAGCTGAAATCGAATTTAGTAAGAGAACTTTTGAGACGCATTTCCTCACGCATTTCTTAAAATACCTTAATCTTCTGTTTGAAGAGTCTGTTGAGAAGATATTTATGGCGTTTAGAGTAGTTAGTACTTGCTCTAGCGTAGCGAATCTGTTGTGAAATATAAACACCATCTGCAGGAGATGAAGGTAATTATATTTCTGAACAGGTAAGGGAAATTTATACTTTTAAAACCGAAATCGTCTTTTTTTAATCTATCTTAGTCATGAGATGACCACTTTTGTCGAATTCGAGATGTAGGTTCAAAAAGATGATGAAAAATCTGTTTCTGTTAAAATCTCTACGCGTTTTGCCTGATTCTTAGATCGAGAAGTACTTAAAAGACATTTAATAGGGATACGTGTGTAAATACAAATATTTCTCTTATACTAGTATTTTTATTTGTGAGGGAGATTTTTGCCATAGCCATTTGAAGCCACAACTTTTGTCACAATGTGATTATTATCAACTTTTTATCAATGCTTACCGTACCGGTGCACATGGTCCATGCTCCCAGGCTTTAGTTGAGTCCGAGTAGCTCATTTGCTTTTGTTACTTTGTATGTATGATTTTAGTTACTTTATGTTCTTTGTTGTGTATATCTGTTTTCCATGTCTGGTCTTTGTCCCTGGATTACAGTCTTTTGATTACTGCTATAACCTTGGTTCCCTTGATTATTCTTTCTGTAGTTTAATAATAGTTAAATGTCGTATTTTTACATTGTATCATCGTTAAATACGCATTATTGGGTTTGTTGATATCAGATTGTAGTTAACGCCCTATAAATCACCACGTTCTTAGAGGCTTTTCAGTGCGAGAGTCCCAAAATCTCGAGAATTCACGGAGACATATGACGAGATGAAAATGTAATGATTGTTCTCTTACCACTGATAGCCATATCGGTTAGATTCTTAAGATCAGCAAGAGCCTCTTTGATTTGTTCGCTTATCATTTGGATTTCCCTCTGTCCTAAAAGAAACAAGATACACGATATAAATATATATAGACAGAAACCAATTTATGTAGTTGTGGACTTAGTTCAAACCTTTCTTTTACTGCGTCAGTCCAGGGGTTAGAATTGCCCAGGTCACGAATAGACCTAATATTGTCATATTCAAAGAATTGAGAGATATAACGACACATTGCATTGTATTTAATATGAGGAAGGTAAAATCTTGAAAAATGCTTTCAAAGAAACATAAATTCAAACACCTTTAATAATTTTTGTCAGCCCTGTTATTATGAACTTCCAAAATGGTAAAAATTGTTATGATAATACACGGTTTTTATTGTCCTAATGTATTTTCCTAATTGTGTCGTAGTCTGAACTATACATGTATACATATATGTTTATGCCAAAATGTATGGCATTCGTGTGGAGATATATGTCGTTATAATCCGAAATTTGAGTCAAAATGATTTGGTCTCGCTGTCGCTCGGTGTTAAATAATCGAATATTAAAATGAATACAAATCTACCCCCTCCGCGTATTATTTTTTAATTAAAGTATGAAGGGGGCTTCTCGGCCACGATTTTATTCCTGATATTGTCACAGTATTATATCTTTATATACCTTTGTTTGTACTGTTTAAAAGATTTGCGATTTTTCCCAACACATCTTGTCTCGTCCTATTTAGTTTGTCAATAGCTGAAAAACAGTTTAATAATCAACATCATTTACAGCAAAAAGTTATTGTTAGGCCAAGAAATAAAAGTCGTGTTTCCTGTTACCAGCAAGAAAAAAGTAGGGTAAGTAGGTGGGTAATTTATTTTTATTTTTTCAAATCATTGGAACGTTTGTATTCACCAGTTCACATCAATCTTATCTAAGAATCAAAGTAACTTTAACTAATTTTATTCTGTTTCAATTGAAAGCTTGATATGCTCTGATGTAATTGAATATGATACAAACATATCACTGATCTCAAGAGTTACTTCCTGAAATGTTTTTAACCAAAATTGTCATATCATAAAGGAAATAATAAGATACACATATTTGTACGAAACTTTCTGATTGATCATGTTTGCCTAATACTTTATATGATTTTTTAGTCGTAGAATGTGTTTGGGTACCCACGGCATGTTTGTTTGTATGTATGTGTGTATTGTACGGTATGGTTCGTATGTACAATTGAGATCAGTTCTAACCTCTCAGAAGAGGTGCGCTAAGACAGTTCTTAAAGTGTCATAAAACAGTTCCGATCGAGAACCAGCTCTTCCAACTGTTCTGCTAGCAGAACCGGCTAAACGAGAACAGTTCTGCTTCTAGAGTCAGCTCTTGTGACAGTTCTTGCAGAACCGGCTCTACGAAAACAGTTCTAGTTGTAGAGACATCTCTACAGTTCTATAGATAAAGCCTGCCCTGGTAGAACTGCCTGAAGAGTAAGGTTTAGAACTGTCCGAAATTTGCTCTAGATCTGTCATAAAACAGTTCTTCTACATGTAACTGTTCATTCACTAAAATTGACAGAGGTTAGAAATGGAGGGGTTAGAACTGATCTCATCTGTCTGTCTGTCTGCTTGATTTGTGTTAGTTTTTCTACTAGAAAAACGATACCGTTTCTACTGTTGTTTTGTAATGCTTCCTTAACAATATCCACCTCAGTCCTTATTTTTTGTATATCAGCTTGATCTAAAAATAAAAATAAAATTTGAATGCATAATTAGTATAAAGTTGACAACATAAGAAAGTATGTCATCGCGAATCTTTCAATACACGTACTTCGATTTCGGCTCTTCACATTAACGTGCAAAATTGATCTCTTGGCCCCCTCCCTCTAACTACGAGGCGCCGAATGGGACTCTTGTGGTTTTGTATTAAAAATTCAATGTTGTAATGACAAAGTAAATTTTGTTCAACAAAATGAGTTCATATTAACAAAATTAAAAACATACTTCAAATTTGAATTTTCTCATAAAAAGTAATCTTTCATTGGACAAAAGTTATTTTTGTCATGACAAAATTCATTTTTATATCACATATTTTTATTTTAATATACATAATTTGAATATTGGGTAACTATAGTCAGTTCTGTATGCGAATTAGTTTAGTTTGGATTCTGTGAACTAATTTATAAACAAAACTGAGAAATATATACATGTAAGACAAAATTGAATTTTGTCACAAAATTCAACTTTGTGTTTGCAAAATTGAATTCTGTCATAACAAAATCACTTTTGCATGCACTTTAAAACAAAAATCATTTTTGGTAAGACAAAAGTCTATTTTGTGTCACAAAAATCAATTTTATATGTAAATTAGGTTACAGAATCCTTTGGATATGCAAATGATTTCTCTCATCACGATTTTGAAAGAAGGTTTTTAATTGAATACAGTAAGCGCGGGACTCACAGACGCAGGTTTTCGTTTACTTTGAGCAAGTACATATCATATGGGTGATGACCTATTCTGTAAAAGTAAGTAATACCTGATAGAGTGTAACTTAATTTTGCAGAATAGCGCAAAATTCTTACAAAATCGTAATAGAGAAAATTTATTTGCATATCCAAAGGATTCTGTAAATTAATTTTCATACAAAGGACCTCTGTCTCACAAAATTAAATTTTGTGGCACAAAATTGACTTTTGTGACACGAAATAGAGTTTTGTCTCACAAAATTGATTGATTACTGACACAAAATAACATAGTTTTGTACGACATAAACGATTTTGTTATGACGGAATTTAATTTTGTGTACGCAAAATTAATTTTGATTACAAAAAGATCAAGTCTCATTCAGCGCCCCGTACTAACAGTTACACCCCTTGAAACGTTCACATTTCCCATTTTCGCGTTTGAGCATATTTTATCGTGCTTATATCTTTTTGCGTTCGTTCAAACGCACGATAAACACGATAGAAGGGTCCGTTTAAACACGCTAGGAGCGTTCGTTTAAACTCGCGACATGAAGCGTTCGTTTAGCGTGCGTTTGGGTATCGTGCGTGCGGAAAACCAAAACGTCTCTAGGAGTATATATTACATGTACATGTATATACTATCAAATATTTTCTCGACTGGTATGAGAATGGGGAGATGGTACATTACCAATAGACAACGCTTGTAGACTGCTTTATGCTTAATAAAAAAAACCAAACAAACAAAAAAATAAGGTGGTAAAAAGTCCCACTATCATAAATGGTGTACCCGGGCTTTCCTTGATTCCTTTATGCAGAAAGTATACGTCATGCTGACCTTTTGGTAAATCATGCTTTGACTCGTATATATTCTTTCACGTTCAAAGTAATAACATAAACTTCTGTATTACTACGCTTTACTCTCCTATATTATACGCTCTGAATTTAGTACTATTGGCAATGAACTGTGTGTAAATAGATAAAGTATACCAGATTAAACGAACTAATATCACTAAAATCACGAATTATTATTTAAACTCTGTGAATCTATGAAATATAAGTTTATGATATGCCGATTCACCCCAGAGCCGGAACCGGAAGCTGTAGATACGAAACTTACCACCTGTACAACTCATCAAGGCATCGTTTATTAAGTTGATCATTTCAATGCGTGACTTCCGTATGGACGTTAGATCTAAGAAAAGAAGGAGAAATTGACACATCCTGTAGAATAGATAATGAAAATTTAGGCAAGAGATATCCGATATATGTTTATATACTTATTTTCTTATAAGTAGCTTTAATGGAATGGTTGTTCAATCGAAATGTGTTAAATGTTAATTCAAGAGCGTACTAGTATATTTTGTTTCTTATATTATTATTATTTAAAAAACAAACAACAAACAAACAAATTCTTTAATTGCTAATTTAGCGTCGTACAGGGCAGTGAATTGTACAATGTAAAATTTAATGTACAGATAGCCAAAAGTTTTAAATTGATACAGAATCAAATACATATAACAGCTGTATTTTTCTTTTCTTTTATTTTAAACGAAAAATGTTAATCGGTATTTCAAGTTGAAGTGTTCCTTAATAATTGTTCTTTTGTCTTTCCGCTCGAGTTTCAAGGATGATATATAATCAATTTGAGAATGTATTTTGCTTTAATCGGTAGGGTGCAATACTTTAGTTTCTCTCCACATGTTTTTTACAAAATAATACACTGCATTTCCTCCCAGGAATTAAACCGTTCGGATAAATATTAATAACTTCTATACTGCATTTTAGGAAAGGTTTCAAGTGGTCCAACTCCCACTTCAACATGATATTGTAGTATTTACTCAACAAAAATAAATAAATAAATAAAATAAAATAAAATAAAACCATTATATACACGTTCAATAAGCAGCATATATCCTTTTTTCTGCGTATCAAATTTACATTAATTCAATTCCTGGTAATGTTTGTCAGGGTTACATGTACATGTATGTGTTTAAAACGATTGAAAGCAGTCGGAACTACTCGGCCGTTTTCGCCACACTAGAATAATCTCGGAGGCAGTCTTGACTGGTTTGACGGAATTGTACATATCAAAGTGGTTCATCCACAATGAGACGCCAATAATTTTATTTAAATACGCAAAGATTCGGAGCGAAAAGAGGAGATTTTATGTCATGGTAAAAAATCAATCAGTTCAGTTACAAATGTACGATTTAAAATCGAACCGAATTAATATTGGACGGATTTTATTCCGCCTGTTTAACTAGAAAGGCTGAGTTGTTCCGATTGGGATCAAAATATCGTGCATTATCCGGATAGGATGATTTTGGTACCTTCGATGCTGGAGTTTTTGTTCAGTTCTACCATATGGTAATACTTCTCAGCTGTCCTAATTGTTTGTGTAGATTCTGAACCTAAATGAGAAAGTAAGAATGCTGCATGTTTTTCTTATAGGAAATGCAATGATCCCACCTGTGTATATGGTTTTCTTTTGGCGTCGCGCACAAAGTTGACTTCAACTGCAATTTGCGCTATTTCAAGTAGTTTAATGCACTCGTGATAAAAATAATTTTGGAGAACATTTTTTTCATGATAAAATAGCAAATACCAACTATTTTATTCCACTCATTATGCTATCACTTTTATTATATATAAAACATGAAAATAACAGACAGAAAGCTGTAAAAAAAATACCGGGAAACTTATAACAATATGCGACAATAAAAAGAAGTATTTGCCTATCACTTCCAAAAAAACTTAACAGATTTTCCAAATTTTTTATGATAGAATTTCGCGGATTGGACTATGACGTCATACAAAATTTTACGCAAAAAAATCAAAAATGGCCACGGAATATGTGATCGAAAAGTGGTACGACATGCGTAAAAAGTAGATACTTAGAGGATCAGTATTGAAAAATGGAAGAATCGGTAAGATAATACATGTTATCGCTATTTTATATTTCAAAATAGGTTGCATGTTCTTAGTGTGCTTTTCAATAGTTTTTTAAATCTCTGCTTAAATATTGTTGCTTCAACTATTCAGGCCGAACACCTTTTTAAAGTCAAAGGTTACATCTTGTTACAATTTTAAGTAATTACGTTTTTAAGACAAATTACTGTATTAGTGTCACGATTCAGTCGCTTATTTTTATCGTTTCAAAGGTCATAGCATATATCTATTTTTATTCCGAGAATGTTCATATGTTATACTATTTTGTACTATAAAAAGAAATCTTTTGAACAATTATGTTAAAAGATATGTGATAAAATAAATGTCCAAAGTCTTGTTATGAGTTTGTTTTCTGGGGGAAAAAGTGAAGTCATGCACGGAATTTACGTCGCAATTCACAAATTAAATTTTCAACAGGCAAGCAGGAAGTTATCATCAGCGGAAAGAATTCGACTGAACAAAGAATTAAAATTGCAAAATTAAAGAAGACAACAAAAAGAAAATCCTACCATAAAAATAAACCAATTGCAAAAGAGAATTCAAGGGTATACAAGGACAACGCAGGGGCAAAAAGACAAAGAGAATATAACGAAAGAAAAAAAAGGGAGATAAAAGACGCAAAAGAACTGACTACATGAAACTTTATAGGAGGCATTCCAAAATATCAGAATATTCTTATAATTGTGAAGATGATGTTGTATTTTCTGCCAGAATGGAAAAAGCAAGGTAGGCCTGTAATAGGACAATACTATACAGTAAAAAAAATTATAGAACTTCAGTGAGTTCATGATACCACACATACGGGCCCATAGATGTTTTCTTCAGACAAGACCAAGTTACTATACCAGAAAAGAGTCCCCATGACAAATTTCTGTTGAAATAAATCTAAGCTAACCAATCAACAGAATTGGTAAGAAATCCGTAAAAAATGATTCGCTATCTCGCTACCCAGGCTATATACATGTATAGGCCTACATGTAACTCAATAATTTTCAAAGAAGCCCCCCACCCCCCTTTTTTCCCTCCATGAAAAGTGGTTTCCCTTGAATGCATTCTGTGATAATCAAACTCATCCTAGTACAACTACAGCTGCCAAAATGAAGGTATCGGTTATGACGCAATGACGGACGCTGACAGTCAGGAAAAACAGTATACCATATGTAAGAAGTTGTTGCGTGGAGGTATAAGTAAACCCATATTAAAACTGTTGATAAAAACTTTTTTGAGATGGCGCATGCTCGTAGTCCTCAAGATGCAGCCGGTGGTTTCACAAAAAAGCAAGCTGATTTGTCTGTTATTCGTGGGCAGCATGTGATTCAAAATGCACATGACCTGTATGACATTGCAACAAAACATCTTTGTAAAACTGCTGATGATTCAAAATGCGCACGAAGGATTTTCTGTCATATCGACTCGATCAATATAATTCACCAGGTATTTTCTACAGAATTAGAAACAGTAAAAATTAGAAAGTTGTCGTGGTATACGTGTGAAAAATGTTTAAAAACAGATTATGACGATTGCATGAATGTTGACCAAATTGGCTTTTTATCTTAAAAATGACTAAAGAAATTGCTGATCAGGAATCGAAGAAGTGGAAGTTGCTGATGACATTGAACACCATTACGACCTTGTGTCGAATGGAACATTAATTGCCGTTTAAGCAGACGATGTTAATGTTCTTTATTATCTTGCTAAAGCAAGTAAACAAATGACGATTCTTAGGGAAGAGTCAACTGACAAATGGGGGATAACATACCCTCCAGGAACAAAAATAATACACGGATATTGTTTCAGAATGGTGAACAAAAATCCACTAGTACAAAAACTGATAAAGCATATTCCTGCTATTGTTCCCGCGCTTTCTGTAGTGTAAATATGTTCGGAACTAGAACTGGGTGACGACGGAATAGTTTCTATTGACGATTCCCTCCATAGAAACATACTGTGCTGCCTTGATGAGTCAGAGGTCGACTAAAATTTTAATAACGGTTAATAGAGTTGTGTTTATTTAAAAGGAGAGTAAAAGGCAGGTATTTGATTGTTACTATGATAAATTTAATTCATACTCATATTCCAAATAAGGCTGTCCGAAAAAGAAATATTTTCAAAACAATGAAATTTTATAAAATCACCCCGCAATTGATGTTGAATAGTACGCAGACATTAAGTCATATTTTATGCAGACATTAGGTCATATTTCGAAATTCTCTGTTTGAAATTTTGGTTTAAATCACCGCGACTTTAAGTATTGAAAGGATGAAAATTTGTTAGTGCCCCGATTAATGGTACCTTAGAAACTACAAGTTTTTTGGCCTGATATTTGATCTATTAGGACAACATCCATACCCAGTATTTCAACTTATGATATTAATCAAGAGGGTCACAATGAACAGACCCTGAGATACCATTAAAATAAGCCAGAATTTTAATAGTACCAATACTTCGAACTCTCCAACTCCCAAAATACATTCAAATTTAAGTCTAGAAAAATATTTCTATTCGCTTTTTATTCGTTATAAATTTGAAGTTTCCTTCAAATTTACCAAATGAATGACCTCAGCTTTTTAAAAATTTACTCTTGTGATAACTGTAATTTTAAGTTAGTCGCATATTTTTGCAATAATTAAAACATCGCAATAATATAACTACATAACGCATAACTAAATGTATATTAACAGCGGAAATCAAAAGCATGTAATCCAGTGACAAAGACCAGACATGGAAAGCAGACAATCACAACAAAGAACATAAAATAACTAACATAATACATTGAAAATAACAAAAAGAAATGAGCAACTCGGACTCCACTAAAACTGGGAGCATTGACCAGGTGCACCGGTAGGGTAAGCGTTCCCTGAGAGGATAAAACGTTAATTAAATTAAATTATAATCTTACCGCTGACATCAGAGTCGTCTAACGATGTATTTCCATGTTCTATTAAAACTGGTGGTAGTTTGAGTCCGGCCTGTTTCGCACCTAGAGTAGTTTGTTAAAAAGAAAAGCAATATATGAATTTGTTGAGTACTTCTCTGTCTAAGAATTAGGCAAAATTTGTATAAGGTATGGCATTTGCTATGAGAAAATGGCGGAAACTTTCCCCGCACTTTTTCCCTATACGTGTATAAGCAGTAAAAAAATATCTTCGTCACAGATTTTTCAGGATAAATTTAAATAGCTTTTCGGTTATTTTGAGCAAAAAAGATTATATTGAGAAAATTGATGTACCACCCATTGCCTGATTCTTAAACGGAATGGTACTTCGAAAGCAATGTGTCATTTTTTTCCTGCAACATTTTGAGATAAAATATAAAAAAAACATCAAAGAACAAAAATCAAGATGGATGGAAACTAGAACGGTAGGGGCCGATAAATTTATATAAGCCTTTGGGCGCGCTTCGACCAAAAAAGTTTTACAAACTTTTGCCTTAAACGACAGAAATTCACAGCCAAAAGAAACGCGCGCAAAGCGATATTGTTGTGCGTTACTATAAATACTAAGCTTAAGCTGACTTTTTTATCCCGCTGGGATTGTTGTCTCTTTGGCATATTCACCATATCCATTCTCTTAATATTTGTAAGTAACACGTGTATTAGGAAACAACATACCAAAAACGGACAATGGGTTTACAAACAGAAAGACCATAATTACAAGTCTTATTATTACATGTATCATGTCAAGTGACCATTAAGATTCTTTTTTAAATTGCCGTTAATCGCTTATCACACTCAAATAAGTAAACCTTTTCAAGTGGCTGTTTGTTACTCAAAGCTTAATTAATAGGCGACTGTCTGGCTTGGTATTTAAGCTGGACAAAAAAAAAAAAAAAAAAAAAAAAAAAAAACAAACAACCCTAAACAAAACAAAAACAAGATGGGTTTAGGCAAAACCATTTTCTTTTTGATGGAGGGAGAGGCTGGAATTTTATGTTGAGTTATGACTTTTTTCACAAGCACGAAAATATTTTTTTTCAGCAGCTGGAGTGAAATATTTGAAAATCTACTTTGGCTAAAATTTGGAAGATTTTATGTTTTTTTTTTTTTTTTCAAAATAACCCCCTTTTAAAATAGTCAGTGCCTTGAGAAAGAAGAGTACGACTGTTTTGAAAGTTCAGATAATATGTTATCATGAACAAGTTTTAGGGTGAAGCCACCTATACCAAAATCTTTTGTTTTTCTTGTAAACAACAAATGCTACATTTCTGTGAATCCCTATAATATTTTATTGTAAAATCTCCGCTTTCATTTGTGCTGGTTCCTTATGTAAATTGTACACAGATATTCTCTACTTTAACATTTTTCATTTATATGTTTTTTTTTGTCATCTTCATTTCCAAATGATATGTAAAGAAACTCGAATGTTTTAAAGGTAGATCGGTACTGTTTCTCATTATTTTAAGTTGGCCTTTTGTGTACCTAATTAATTAAATACTTCCGGACACTGTGATTGGACAGATTGTGTTGATACCCAAAATGTTTTATTAATGCCAGGCTCTAACATTATTATACTTTTAAAAAATTGCATAGTATTTTTTAAAAACCATTTTATATAAATATTATGAATTTTTAAAATTTATAAGCCATATGCAGAAAAAGGGGAAACCTTGACCAAACATCATCTGCTTAAAATACCAAAGAATCGAGACGTTTTTGCTACGACTTTGATCGCAATTTTGGTTAGAAAAATGAAGATATTACTGGAAAAAAGTCAGTTATAGCTCGGTCATTGTTTTAAAGGTGTGAAATTTTCAAAAGTTTCACTATTGTCGTCTATGGGAAATAAATAGTACCGTTCTACCTATAGACGCAACGTATGCTAAAACCGATGTATGTCCCGTTCTGTATAGGACATCCGTCATAGGACAAAACGGACCAAGATCGATATTGGACCATTTATTCTGTATTGTCATGGTTCGGCAATCTTCCTGTATACCGTATTGACTGTTATATTGCTATCTAAGTGAATAGTATAGATTTTAATACATTGTAAATAATATATAGTATTCCGGCAGTATAGCTGAGAAGGAAAATATCAGACAATTAGAATAAAGAGCAGTTTAAATCAAGGAACCAGGATTCGAGCAGAAATCAAACGAATATATTTCAAGGATAAAGACAAGGCAGGGGAACAATAATAGACAACAAAGAACATGTAATAACCAAAGAAACTAAAATAAATGAACTACCCGGATTCCAATAAAAACTGGAGCATGGACCATGCCCCCTCCCCGGTAGGGTGATCAATGGATAAATGAAAAAAATGCCGAGAAATGTAGGTATTATAATGTCGGTAAATACGTCTCGACTGAACAACTGCTCTTATTCTTTAACCATTTATTTATTAAATAACAAATGATATAATTTGCTGTCATACTTACGCTGTGTTTGTCTCGGACATTTTTGCTGTAAAATTTTATCCATGCCGGACGAATAAATTGGCCAGAGGATACATATTGTCAATATACACCCAATCAACAGTCCTACAATTGTACAAATCACAACTCTGTATTTTATCCAAAATGATTCTTTCGGTTCGTTTGTTTGCAACATTTCCATTTTATGAATCCGTGGCTGCTCATTTTCTCTTGCCGTGTAATCGTTTTGTATGAGAAGATCGTCCATCGTGTCCCAAATACTGGTGGTAAATACATGTATACTGGAGTTTACACATACACGTAGTATTTATGTACTATTTCAATGACACTTGTTATTACACCAATCAGGCCAAATGAAGTGGCAGGATTGTATATAGTTGTGCAATACTAAAAAAAGAGTTGTAATTGTACTATGCTGAAAAGAGTGTCAAAATTGCGCCACCCACTTGTGTACCTAACGGTATGTTATTCAAAAATGCACATTAATGTACAAAAGACACGATGAAAACAGTTACTACATTGCTCACACGTAGGGATACATGTACCACATAATACTTATCGATTTCATATTAAAAATCTCTAATTGATAATTCCCCCCCCCCAAATCTTTACTCAGAATTTAAAGGGAAATATACATTTGTAGTGGTGGAAGAATTAATTAAACGTCTAAATATATTCAACATCACCAAATGATGATTAAATTTACATTGAATATTTTGGATAACCGATACCCTTCTTCAGCATAAAACTAATTAAGTTCAAGATTGTGACGACTCTATTCGCTACACTGCTCCATCGGATCAAATTGATAAATGGAAGATAATGTAAACTTATAGAAGGGTCTGAAAAATTCCCAACGATGTTAGAACTGTCAAATTTGCGATGCAAATTTTGGTCGTTCCCTTCGCGGAACTCGAACTCGTAGAATTAATCTAGGGCTCTAACTTAGTACGCGATGTATGGTAGTACGGGACAGTTCATTTAGATGTTAGGCATGTCACAACAAATCAATAATAAACAACGTTTCAGAATGTGACGACTCTATTCGCTACACAGCACTTTCGGATCAAATTGATACATGGAAGATAATGTAAACTTATAGAAGGGTTTTAAAGGCTTTATAGCCTAGCTGGCCGAGTGGCCTAGGGCACTGGACTTAGTGCAGGCGGTCTTGCCATAGGTGTCACAGCGGCACGAGTTCGAGTTCCGCGGAGAGAACGAACAAAATTTGCATCGCAAATTTGACAGTTTTAACATCGTTGGGAATTTTTCAGACTTTTCGATTTCTCTATATATATATATTAAAATTTGCAATTACCCAATTTACATTTTGATTCAATTATTTTAACCTACTATTTTTTTTTCTAATATTGTTTTTGTGTTTTAAAACTTTACAACAATTTAGCTCATATGTTCCATGTAGCAGAACTAAAATTTACTCCTTCATGTATAAAATTTTCTGACGCTTCAATCTTTTGATGAATCAAAGAGTAATCAAGGGAACCAAGGTTATAGTGGTAATCAAAAGTAATCAAGGGAACCAAGGTTATAGCAGTAATCAAAAGAATGTAATCAAATCCATCATATATATATTGATTAGTTGGAAGATATTTTTTATGTTAATGTTTTTCAAATGTTATCTTGACGCCCCCTTAAAATCCAATGAGGATTTTTCAATATTTTTTTTTCACAAACCCATAAGAAGGGGTCATGTTGTACATGTATTTCTGATATGAAAATGACAGTGAGAAGGATGACGACGCTTGCATTTAGTTCGTTCTGTCAGAGGAGGCGGTAAGGAGGCTTGTATTTCAGCTCGTTCTAGAAGAAAGGGATATGATGAGGAGGTTCGCTCGTTCTAGGAGAAAAAGAGGGTGACGAGGCTTGCATTTCAGCTCGTACTAGGAGAGAGAGAGGACGAGGCGGCTTGCATTTCAGCTCGTTCTGCATAGGAGGAGTTGGAAAAGGAGACGTGTATTTCAACTCGTTTTGGGAGAAGAGTAGATTGAGAAAGTTTGTATTTCAGCTCGTTCTCTGAGAAGACGGGAATGAGGAGGCCTGCATTTTATATCTTTTTGGGAGAAGAGAAGGATGAGGAGGCTTGCACTATAATTTGGAGCAACGTATGTCGTAGAGGCTTGCATTTCAGCTCGTTCTGAGAGAAGAGGATGATGAGGTGGATTGCATTGTAGCTCCTTTTCGGAGAAGATTAGGATAAGGTGGATTGTATTTTAGCTCGTTCTGGGAAAAGAGGGGGATGATTGCATTTCAACTCGTTCCAGGAGAAGAGGAGGATGAGGATGGTTGTATTTTAGCTTGTGTTGGGAAAAGATTGAGAGAGGAAGGAAGGCTTGCATTTCAGCTCGTTCTAGGAGAAGAGGAGGATGAGGAGGGTTGCATTTCAACTTGTTCTGAGAGGAAAAACAAGAACTTAAAAACAGTTTTCACTCATTTCACGTAAAAATATTTGGAATTTTCAGAAAATCGGATGTAAGCCGGGTCAATTTAATTTTTGAAAGATAAAAAAGGGAAGACCTTTCTTATTTCTTACTGAACAAAATAAGGTATACGCCCCCTTGAGATTGAGCAATAATGTGCAGACCATGCCGTAAGTAATAAATAGCAAGTCATTATAAATCATGAATGATTTGCAGTTAAAAATACTTTTATTTGATAAGAATCAACTATGCAACGATGACCGATAAACTTATATACATTTAAATTTAAATATACACAGACATTGGCGGATCCCTGAAAATAAGGGGATGGGGTAAATCCAGTGTCCAGTGAATCTATTTTTTTTCTACGTAATACACGAAATCTTTCGAGGATAATGGGGCCCCAAGTCCCTCAGCTCCTCCATTTAGACCCGCAAATAAAATACGTTACATGTATCTACATTGTAATTACCAATATTTGTTTGGCCTGACTTAGATTCGGTGACATTCAGCACTTAAAATAGATATGATAACTGTTTGATGATGTGAGGTCGGATTTCGTCATAAACACTTGTGATTTTGAAGTGGTTGGTTCTTCAAATATTTAAGGTGATCATTGTACTTTGCTCATTCGTGTGCTTCAGGGTGAAGACGTTACGGAACACTCAACCGTATCCGGTTGAGAAATTATCGTACACTGGTATGGGTTTCGTGGTAAAACATGACACATTCATGTTCTTTTAATTCGCGTTAATAAAGGAGAATCAACAAAGTTGCCATACTGTTGGCAATTGTAAAAAGAAATAGTCGAAAAAGAAGGAAATTCATAAACAAGTTACAAATTCAAGACAAAAAACGACAAGCCACTATCTTATATCCCTAAATCTTAAATATACTGAGACGAATAATATTTCTTAGAACTTTTAATACCAGGGGTTAATTTAACCTGGGTTAATGCTGGTTGTCCATGAAAAAGAGGTCTGTCCATCTAATTGTGGTTTACCTGGCTTTAGACCATTATGGACCCCAAAATGGGCCTGGGGCCCATTTTATATTGGAGCCTATGGGAATATTCATGATTTCAAAGGGGCATTTGAAAAAGATATACTCTTGCAAAATTTCAATGGGCCAGAAATCTTAATTTTTTCATAAGGGACAAATAAACAGTTTATGTTGGTGCCTTATCAAGAGGACCAGCCAAATAAATAACCAGTTTTAATCTTATCTCGACACATTTTCCCCGTAAAATTGAAAGGGCCCATCCCAGGATAGTCCCTGCGTCAGTAGTCACCATTATCTTTACATCTTTAGAGGCGTCTGTCCATCCATCGGTCATTCCTTTCTTTACAATAATGAATTCGTCTACTAGTCGTCACTTTCTTGTTGCATTGCTTTTTTGTCTAAATTCCGTTTAACTTGTATTAGGTGCAGGATTAAAAATCAAAATAGTTTTTTGTTAATAGTTAAAATAATATTTTGATTCACACAAAAGCCAATGAAAAATAATGGAATTATTTTTTTTTCCTTTTAGAAAATCAAACATTTTGCTTTTTTAGGATAGCCTTTTTTCGAATATTATACAAAATTGGACATAGTGTTGGTAACTTTGATTGATATTAACAGTAACCAATTTAGAACATGAACATTTATGCGCCGAACAAATGAGCGTTAAACGGCGTGGGTTATGTAAACATGTTCTCTCAGAAAAAAAGTGAATTAACTCCCTTACACCTTAACATTGTGTGATTGTTTTCCTTTTCGATGATATGATTGATTGATTGGTTATGGTTTAAAGTCCTATTACAAATATTTCATGCATTTCAGGAGACGAACGGCTGCTCAATCGAAAAGACCCTGTTTTGTACTTGTCGAACACGCTGATCCGGATCTTTATTGTGTTGCCACACAGAAGAAACAACCCGCAGGCAGGCATGTCACCTTTCTCGGGCACATTTTTTTTCTGACTCAGAGCAACCTAGCGTTCCACTCAATTCCCATAAATTACGACCCATGTCCTTGTATACATCGTGCTTGGCAAATTTTGCAGTGACTACCAATTTTAGAGTCCCTGATGTGATCTGGACTGGGATCGTACCTACGACCTCCCATACCCGGGCGTGAACGCTTGCCTGAGACCTACGACATGTACGAGGGGTCAACAGCATATGAATATAACCAGAATAGGTATGGTGAATATGTCAAAGAGACAACAACCCCACCGAGAAAAATATGCCAGCCAAGTCCACCCATAGGTCTTCAATGAACAACTAGGAAACCCTCACACCACAGGGCAGGCTGCAGCTGATCCTAAACATTATTTTACACAGATACACCGAGATAGTTGCCCCTTTATACTCAAGTGACATAAAAATAAATTAAAGACAAACAGAGGCCATAAATTCCTGACTTGGGACAGGTGCAAAAAATGCTAAAAAATCAGTCAA